>JARBWK010000003.1:196082172-196682172 GCA_030556195.1 Anolis apletophallus
GTCATTTTGTGTCATTTTGGTTGGTGGTGTGCCCCCGGATTTTTTTAATGTCAAAAGTGTGCCGTGGCTCAAAAAAGGTTGGGAAACACTGCTCTATGGTTCTCTAGTGTTATCCTGTTTTTGAGCCAACTCAACTCTGCCGCTTTCTTAGTAATGTCTGAGATCTGGTAGGCTCAACACCCCCCCACCCACACACACACCTTTTTGCATCAATTATTTTTGTATATGCAATCCTGGCTCTTTTCCCTGCTCATATGAATTTGGAGAGTTTCTTTTTCCATTGATGAAATATCTTAGTGCCTTTGATAATTGGTAGATTTTGGAACAGGAATAACATTTTAAGAAGTGCCATCATTTTTATCACCGCAATCCTACCTGTCCAAATTATTGATAATCTCTTTGGGGTCACTTGGCTGCCATGCTTGTGCCTAGTGTGTAAATTCAAGCTCAGTTTAATTTCATAAACATCAGAACACAGGAATGGTTGCAGAGAGTTCTCATGGGAATTGCTTTTCAATTGTGCTTCCATTTAGCCTCCTGTGTGTCTATGGCTCCATTTGTTTACAGACCACATCAGGGTTTTTGGAATTCAAACATGCGTACACGGGCTGGAGCAGTCCACACCAGCATATAGGAATGAAGTCATGTGTTTTCCTTGAGTGCAGGAATATACAGAGATAAGAATATGTGGATTTTCAGCCAAAATCGGATTTTAAGCACATATGTTTTTCATTTAGCATGCCCTTTTTATCCTGGTATCTTCTGCATTTTAGTGCCTGTGTAGAAAGGTCCTCTGGCCAAACCACTATCCACATGGAATACCACTGCCACTCATCAGTGCGCGAGAAAAGTAACTGTCCTTGCCTGAGTCATTGCCTTCACCACTCCTTAACACAGAGGTCAGTGCAAGCACTTGGCTGTTATGAGCATGTGGTTCTGATATCATCTGAAGCACTCATGCAATCAGGAAGAAGGAGAGAAGATTGGGCCCCTCCTTCTTCCTAGCTATGCAGGCACCTCTGGAGATGTCAGAATGGGGCACGCATGACAGCTAGGAGCTTGAATGAAGCTGTGCTTCCGATTGATAGTGGCAACATCAGTATAGGATTTGGGAAGAAGATCTAGCAGGACCAATGTGGTCTTGACCTAGCTGCTCCAGACTGACCCCAAATTGAGCAGCCAATGTAAACAGGTCCATAGCCAGACAGCAAGACCCCAAACTGTCTTCCAGGATTCCTGGAAGAACAGCAAAATCATTTAACAATAGGCTAAGCTTTTAAGCTTTGACAATATCTAACCAACTAGGGATAGGCTTGAGCCCAAATGCAATAGTGTAGCTTGCCAGGAAGGGCACAGAGACGAAAACTATTTCTTCCCACTAAAGCTGCCTACCCCTGATATACATACTCTGTTCATGTACTGTATACTTTTTCAATATTTGAATTGTCCTCATGCAACTATTATCAATGAATGGCCTTATCCCTTGGGAGGGGGTGGGAAAATACTGGAGGCTCTATGGTCCTGGAAAGTTGCAAAGGAATTTCTCTATTGTTTAAATAAGGTAATGTTGTTAGAGCTGGGTTGACTTTTTCAATACAGTATTAGAGAACTGTGATTAATTGAACAACAGAAACAGAATCACAATTTAAGCCAGGTTTGATTTTAAAAATTCAGTGCATCCAGATAAACTCATGTAGAGTCATCTTCTGTTATTTGTATCGGTATTCACAATTGCCAGGGAAAATGTAGATAAAGTGTCCGCTTTTCCTTGAGGTAATCCAGAAAGTGCAAGAAGGGAATAACTTGCTATCTTTTAAAAAGCTAAGAGGATGAAGGGAGAAACTTCAGTGCTTTGCATATATTTCCTTTTTACAGCACGCCATAAAGATTAAAAATACATTGTACGCAAGTGCAGTATTTAATGTAGCGCTTTAATTACATTCAAGTGTGTTGCTAAATAGTCTTGAGAAAACCTTAATGACCAGCTGTTCTCCCCTCATCCCATATGTCAGAAATGGTTTGAGAAATCGCATTCTGGGACAGTAAGGTTGTATAATTAGACAGTGTATAGATAACACTTCGAGTTTTCCCTCTTAAACTGTGCCCCCTCCCCTTTTCATGAACATATTGCAGTTGGGTGCCAGGTTGGCACAAAACAGTCGTGCCTTGTGCCAAACAGCCACTGAGATATACAAACTCACAGAGATGTTATGATTGCACCATTATCCTTTTTTATTATTTCTTTTTCATCATTAGGACTGGATCTCTTTTCTTTTAATGTTATGTAAGAACCACTCTTCTGTGGCTGACAAATAAGCTGAGTAAAACAAGGACTATGCATTTTTAATAGTCTTTTCATAATGCAGTGCGCCTAATCAGCAAGCGATGTTACTCTGTCTCAGCAGCTCACCCAAGGCACATCATTCCAAGACTAGTTTATATGCTTGGAAAGAAAACGTCACTAGGATTCGGTGGTCTTAAAGGGAGAGAGATCTACATTAGCACCACAGTTCTGGGCACCACGGTTCAGAATATTGATAAAATAAAATGTGCCCATAAGAGATCAACAAAGAGGGTAAAATAAATGGAAACCAAGCCCTATGAGGAGAGGTCTAGGGAGCTGGGTATGTTTTCTATGGAGAAGAGAAAATTTAAAAGTGATATGATGTATCATGAGAAGACATACTAGAAAAAATTATAATGCATGGAAAGGCAGAGAGTAGTATGGAAGGACTCAATCAAGGAAGTCATGGCCTTGGTCTGCAAGACCTGTTGAGGCTATGGTGACTTGGAGGTCTACTATTCATAGGGTTTCCATGAGCTGAAGTTGACTTGATGGCAGTTAACAAGAAATCAGAACCATCTTGAAATACTGGAAGGGATGTCTTTTAAATGATGGAACAAGGCCCCTTCTACACAGCCATATAAAATCCAGATTATCTGATTTGAACAGGATTTATGGCAGCGTAGACTCATATAATCCAGTTCAAAGCAGATGTGTGGATTATCTGCTTTGATATTCTGGATTATATGGTAGTGTAGAAGGGGCCTAAATTTGTTATCTGCTACCTCAAAGTTAGGAATTCAACAAGATGTCCCTTGCAGTACTTCCAGCTATTATAATTATGATCACCAGACCTCTGTATCAAGTACAGAAAGGCAAAGTCATTAATGGAATCAAACTGGCAGACTTGAATGGAGATAAAATATTTGGGTACACTGTTCGTGGTTATGTTGCCCATGGAGTGGGTAGAGAAGAAAAATTGGCTCTTGGTTTATGTGCCCTTGCTAGGGTTGCCATTTTTTGATATAAGAAATAAGGGACATTGACGGGATTTTTCACAAAAATAAGGGACACTTCATTAAAAACTTGAAACTCAAACATTAGGTAGAAATGGTTTTATTAACAGAATAAGATAATGATTGAAACTCACAAAAGAAACTGACTCACACCCTCTTAACAGTACATGGTATGTTTCTGCATGCTTTGTCATGCAGAAAAAACATTATTAGAACTACCTAATTTTCTCCATCTGTATTTAGTCCTTGACTTTGCTGACTTTAAAAGCGCACTGTCTAAACATTAAAATAAAATAAATTTTATAAGACAGTACATCTTCATGATTATTATGTCAATAGTTAATGGTATAGTACAGTATGGGATACACAGCATTGTATAGTATTGGGATGCACAGCTAGGCCTATTTTAAGAGTAACTCTCAAGCAACCAGAAACTATCTTTATCCAACATGATCCAACATTCCCTTGGGTAATGGTTAATTAGTCTACTGTACTTTGAAAAAGTCCTGTATCGCCTCTTCCTTCCAACGGGGATGCAGGCTGCCCTGCGAGTTGGACTCCCCGGGCAGACATTGCCGTGGAAACCACAGCGCGCACCTTCCTCTGGTCAATCCCACCCAGTCCTGTCCTGCTAGTCAAAAATAAGGGGCAGGGCCTGAAAATAAGGGACACAAATTTTAGGGCCAAAATAAGGGACGTCCCTTAGAATAAGGGACATATGGCAACCCTAGCCCTTGCTCACCTTGGCATAGGTAGACAGTATTACATTATGCCTGTGCATCTCTTATAATCAGTGCATGAGAAGGCATACAACACCTTTGTGCAATGTACCCATCCAATGCAACCTGTTGCTGGGGTGCTCCCCACAGTTAATTAGGGAATGAGTAAACCAGGCATTAGCTGGTTGTTTTTCTGCAACTGGAGACACAATCTTCCTAGACCTACTTGAGGCGGATGGGTGTTTGTTTTGTGCAGCACTGTGTAGAAAAACAGACACTACCTGCCTTTGGCCTTATTTAGCTATTAAGTCTTGGAGAGTGGGATATGTATTTTAGGCGATGGAGCTGGATGGAATGGAGTTGTGCAACATCCATATAGGCTCTTAGCTACTATAGGAATAATCTGAGTTTGTATGCATCAACAGTAGGTTTGTTTGATTTTTAAAAAATGGTTCAAAACTCTTTTCAGATGTAGGGGGTGCTGGTGGTTCGGATCTAAAGTCAATTCCGATTTTCACAGAAAAAAGTTCAAAACTTTTCAAAATTTCCAAGACTTCCGAATCCTTTGTCAATAGTTTCAAAGTGTTATTTCCTGTTTCATTGGGTGGTCTTTACTTTGAAAGTAGTTGTTTTACTCCAGAAAAAAGAGGGGGAAAGCAAAGGGAAGAAATCCATCCACTCTGGTTAAAACTGCTGGGAATGGAAAGGAATCTATCCACACTGGTTTAAACTGACACGGATCCATCCCATTCACACTAGTTTAAGCTGACGCGGGAGAGAAAGAAAAGGAAAGGAATCCATCCACACTGGTTTAAACTGGTATTTTTCTCCCTTCCATTCTCCTCTTTCCTTATCTCTCTTCCTTTTCCCTTTCCTTTTCTCCTCCAAATCCCAGCCTGTTCAGGAAAACATGGGGGAGGGCATTTTACTAGGCTCTCCGAGTATGTTGTTCCCTTGCAAAGCGGTGGCATGGCACCTTTCCCACCCAAGCAGCCTGCCCTAGTCCCTCTGCCTTTGCATCCCCGGCTCACAATGAGCCCATGAGGCACACACACTGCCCTTTTTAAAGGGCAATGGCTGCCGTGCTGAAACCCCTCTCCTCCCCACATGGTTTCCCCTCATTGGCTGGAGGCAAGCATCCCAGCAGGCAAACAAACGTTGATTCATTTCCTATTCACTTCCTGGATCGTAAAAAAATGGCAACAGTGGCTTTGAAATGGCAAGGATACTTCCAGGTTCCCAAATCGCTTCAAAATCGCTTCAAAAAGGGGATTTATTCCGATTTTAATCCGAATAATGAAGATTCCAACTGAACCTACCCATGCCTAATCAACAGCCATTGTGAATGTCACATTTAAAAGAAGCAGAAAGGAATGAGTGGTCTACTTTGCTCTGAAAAATACTATGAGATGCATTCCAAGTCTCACAATTATTATCTAGGTAGTTTATGGTTAGCAAAATATCATACCTAAAGTCTATGGGTGTAAAAATCTCTGTTTCACAGTTCCCGCATCCTGCTGAATCCCACCAGCATTCTTGTCACATTTCACTTCAGTATGAGGTGACAAGCCTTCCCCTACCTTACTAGAAGGGAATATTTTGATACACCCCTTTCCTATTCTACTTATTTTAATGTCCCTTTTCATGGAGATATTTTATGTATTCTCCCTATAGACATATGGATGACCATATATACTTTAAAAATATTTTCGGTTGTGGTCATATTTCCTTGTATATAATTTGAAAGAAACAAACAAAATACCAGGTGCTTCCAGTAAAAATTAGATGATAAAGAAGCCAAAATATATGTGGGAACTTTTGTTAATAGTCTCAAAGGTTATGGGCTAGGAAGGTTTATGAAATGAAATGAAATACAATGAAATAAAATCAGTTGATATTAATTTCTTTTCTATCCCTCCCTATTAACCTTCATTATGCTCATATACTGTCTATATTTCTTTGTTAGTTAATTACTGGCATGATCAAATAATCTTAACACATAAAGATGAGATGTCCCTGAGGCAGTGTGGCAGTTTCCTAATGATAAATGGAATCATGTTTTCATATACTGTACAAATAGGATACTCTACTGGAAGTCTGGAGTTGAATTCATACTTGAAGAGGAGTAATAAAATTCTGTATCAGGATTAAAGTCTTCAGGAGATACTGATGGTTATGCCAGAGGACAAGAAGTGGATATTGCAATCCAAGATAGGTACAGTTTAAAGATGCAATTATTTAGTAACATTGTTGTAAAAAGAAGCAATTGATAATTTTAGAAAAAATTTTCTGGTGTAGAAAGGGTTTTTTTCTTTTTAAAGGCACAACAATTTTACATGGTATTTTTGGGCAGAAAACAGATTTATCTGCAGAACTATTATGCCGTAGTTGAGATACTTGGTGTACAAAATTCACAGAGCAAAATTTTGTGCAAAACATATTGCAAACCATCAAGATTCTCATTGGTGCAGGACACTCCTCATCCCTTCTAGATACAGACCTTAGCAAGCTTCTGCTGTGTCATTAAAGTAGGAGTGGCCCAAGCTGAGTTAGTTGGAGTCTCCAGGAGCCAGCAAAATAATCAGCAATACAGTCCAAAACATCTATTTATACAAAGGGCACTTCACGTATCCCAAGGCTACTATTTTTGGCTCCTTGAGGGCTGCTTTTCACTGGGAGCAGAGCTTTTCTCAACCTACTGCAAGAGCTCATCTACCCTTACACAGAAATCCATGCCAGTCTAATGCTCTGGACCAGCCCCGTATGCCACTATGTTGTTCAGACACTCCGCCTTTGACCCATTGGCAGCAGTGGGGGTTAATTCAGATGGTCAATGGTTGATGGTCGATTTGGATATCTTTACTTATGCCAGGCCATTTTACCCTGTGTTTAGGACAAGAAGACCCTGGACATCTAGGATTGACTTCTGGTCCACTTCAGATTAAAAGCCTGAAGTGTCTCTCTGGGCTTTCAACTGTCTTGAAGGATCTTCCCAATAAGGCAGCCCAGGAAAGCCTCAGCCCACCTGGTACTCATGCCTTTTCTTGAGAATCCTCACATCTCTAGCACTCAGGTCAAAAGGAGATGCTTGAAACCAATCTCCTGCCATGCAGCTTCTGCTTTGCTTCCCCCCCCCCCATGTAACTATCTTATCAGATGGCCAGAAGCAGGAGGTGGTTGCGCTCCGTTTCACCACATGGCATGGGGAATCCAGTGCCCCACACCTCCCATCACCCAGATCTATGGGAGGGCAATCACATGGAGGAAAGTGTGAGCACAAGTGGACTGAGAACAGCTGAGATAGTGTTACTAGTAAGTCCTTTTCCTCTACAGACAAAGATAAACTGTCCTATTTAACAGCAATATTAAATGGGGTGGTGGTCCAAAAGCTTTGGTGGGATCTGGGGGCCACATACAAACTGCATTTGGTCACTTTGATTTAGGGAACCTTTGTCATTCGAGAATGTCTGGAACTGGATGGTAACCATTGTCTTGAGCACTTTGACCCCCTGGTTGACCTCCTTCAGACCGTGGGGAGGAGAGGTGGACTAAAAAATACAGAAGATAGCTGATCCATAAGAACAACTAGAATTAAATGTATGTGACATATTGACTTACCCAAAATGAGTGCATAAATAAGAGTGACTAGACAACAGAGATTTACAACAGCGCTCCGCCCTTCCATCAGCCTGAATTTCCAATGACTTATGTAGATGTAAGCAATGCCAGCTGTAATCATGTTTTAAATCTTACTTGGTATCCTTAGTTATAATGTCCCTCAATTAATATTCAGAATAATGGAAGCGATGTGCCCCTTTGAAAAAGACTTGAATGCTGGCCAAAGCTTTAGGAAAACTGATTCTCGAGAGGATTAATCAGCATTTAAAACTTGCATTAATAAAAATCTGATCTTTTACTGTGTGGCATACATAATACTTTTCATTTTTAAAGCATTTTATTTTAATAACAGGCTATCCTTTGTCCTGCTGTTTAATGGGATTTTAAAATCTAACTCCTTCAAATCAATCCTGCTTTGACCTACGGACATTCTTTCACTTCATATCAAATATTAAAGAAATACCCGATTTTCCTTACAAAGGATAAGCAATGTATGTGGCACAGAAGCACAAGCTAAGTGATAAGAGAGGACTGCAGCTTCTATTAGAATTTGGAAATGGGCATTTAGAGATGATAAAAATAGCTCTAAATAGACTTTTTAAAATAAAAAATAGAAGACAACTATATTTCTTATTATGCATCTACACCACTGCCAAATAGGCTGTCCATCTCCCAGGGACTTGTCCTATAAAGCTTGTGGTTTGCTTTCTCTATTAATCTTTGTTAAAGCCAGATCCTCCCTCGTCACCAATAAAGTGTAATATTTTTTTTAGAAAACAATCAGTTTTGATGCCTAGTATGCAGACCTCTTATACAACAGTATTGTATACACTGACTTAGGAGTATGCCGTGCTGAACTCAATAAGACTTGCTTTTGAATAAATATAGATAGGCTCGTCCTCTGTTTTTCCTGCATAGTTGTGTCAAATAGAACAACAACAACAACCACAGAAGTTGTGTGTGTGTTTTGAACCCCACAAAATATTTATTTTCTATCAGCTTTCTTTAGAAGTAAAAAGAGCCCAGCTAATATTTATGTAAAGATCAAAACTTCAATTCTGACATATTTTCCACCCCAAATATTTTTCAAAAAAGTGTATGTGGGGAAAACAACCGTTTGTGCAATAACTATACACCAGCTGCTTTTCTTCATTACTGACCCAATTTGATGCTTCACTTCATCATAAAAGCATAAGGATTCCTAAACCGTGCCAAAGGTTCATGTATAAGATTTTGGTTGGGTTTTTTTTTCTGTTGCTCTTTTGTTCAGTTCTTCCGATCAAACTTTGCTGTGCCTCATTAAAAAAAGAGGCTGAGAAATAAAAACAATCCCTTCATATCTACAAGGATATTGAAAACAAGAGGAATGCTGTGTGTGAAAAGCTATTGATTTATTCTTTTATTTTTTTTCAGGTGGGCAAAGTCATGGAGATGTAATGAATGGAGTGCCAAATTAAGACACAAAGAGAGTCAAGTTCAAATCCTTGCAGTTATGAAGGGCAACCTTGGACCAGTTACGCTCTATCAACCTAATGTATCTCAAAAATGGTTTTGAAGATAAATGAGGATGGGGTTGCTCTCCCCCCCTCTTCACTGATCACATGACGGGATACTCCATTGTAACCTCACTAGAAACAACATCACCAACAAAGCTCAGCCAGGGAGCTGCTTCTGGGTAGCAAAAATGACAGTGTCTGTGGCTCCCAGGAGGAAAATGTACCGGAGTTGGTGTCTGGTTGGCACAGTAGACCATCTGGGCCACAAAAAGCTGCTTTCCCAGAACATGTGGACCTCCCATGGTGGATCTGGAACAGCTCCAGACAAGACTACACCAACTCCACCTGGATTATTTTGCCTGGCCTAGATAAAGCCTTAGAGTAGTGGCTCCCAACCTTTGGTCCTCCAGGTGTTTTGGACTTTAATTACCACAATTCCTAACAGGTGGTAAGTTGGTTGGGATCTCTGGGAGTTGAAGTCCAAAACACTTGGAGGACCACAGGTTGGGAACCACTGCGTCGGAGGGACCAGGTTCAAGCAACAAACAATGATAACCCAAGCATTAACGTAGATCTTTGAACAATGTGTTACTTACAGCTACATCTATTGAGTGAATGAAGAGATACAGAAAGGTAACTGAAGAATTAGCTTGTATGACCTCCAACAATTCCACTCATGAGTACTGCCATTGGAGAGTGTTGGTGTAATTCTTACCCCAGATTTCACATTAGAGCTATCAGTGAGCAACCGCTGGCTCTCCTAGTGGTTCTCAACTTTTGGTCCTCCAGGTGTTTTGGATTTCAGCTCCTACAATTCCTAACAGATGGTAAACTGGCTGAGATGTCTGGGAGTTGAAGTCCAAAACTTCTGGAGAATCAAAGGTTAAGAACTCATGTACTACAACATTATTCTGGAAGAAGGCATTGATGACTAGCTATCACCTTACATACTCATAGGTACATACTTGGATGATAGAATTCAAACACAAGCTGTGTTAGTTGGATCAGAATGCAAAGAGGTCTTGTAACACCTTTGAGACTGAAGTCCCTTCCTCACAGCCTTATAACCCAGAATATCAAGGCAAATAATCCACAACATCTGCTTTGAACTGGGTTATCTGACTTCACACTGACATATAATCCAGTTCAATGTGGATTTTATACAGCTGTGTGGAAGGGGCCTTACAGAGAAAGCAGTTTTTGTAGATTTTAGTGTGCTTCATCAAATACACTATAAATCTATGAAAGCTTATGCTACCAACTTCTTTAAGTCTCAAAGGTGTTATAAGATCCCTTTACATATACAAATATTTCAATTCAGAAACAAGGACGCAGTGTTTTATGTCTCATTTGACTCTAATAAATCAGAGCCCTTGCTGTAAACTTACATCCTCCAAATAGTATTGATTTAATAGGATAAAACTAATATTTAGGTTTTTTATTTTAAAAATATGCCATCAACTAATATAGAACATTAATAGATAACATATATATAACAATAATCCTATTGAACTGCTTATTTGACAAGTTCCTATCAGTGTTGTTTTTGTCAGGCTGAATTAAACGTTTCTCTTCAAAATGTAGCCACCTGCAATGGAATGTTCTGGTGTGTTGGACCCATGATTGAAAAGGAAATACACACCTCTGGGTTCAAAAACTACATGATTTTTGAAAATCTGTTAAAAAGGAAATAAACAACATCACAAATCATTGATTGATGTTATTGAAAATTCAAAGAAAATAACCAGTGTGGAGTAATGGTTTGAGTTTGGTGCTAGGATGCTGGAGGCGGGGGTTCAAATCTTCAGTCTGCCATGGACATCCACTGGGTGATCTTAGGCATGCCATTCTCTCTCAGCCTCAGAGGAAGGCAATGGCAAACCACCTCTGAACAAAACCCAGAAATAGGTTCCTCTTGATTTTATTAAGTGCCTTCAGGTTGTTTTCAATGTATGGCAACTTAAACTTGAAACTATCACAAGAGGTTTCTGAAACTTAGGGCCCTTCCACACATCTGAATAAAATCCAGCATTTTCTGCTTTGAATTGGAATATATGGCAGTGTGGACTCAGATAACCCAATTCAAAGTAGATATTGTGGGATGTTCTGCCTTGATAGTCTGGTGACGGAGCTAGACAGCCCCTTTATTGCGGAAACTTCCACAATAAAAAGGGGGTTGTCCAGATGACGTTCTGGACAATCCCAAATTAATTTGCTCACTACTGCAGTCCAGACACCATTCCCACAGTTTTCCAGACTAAATTAGAGGAGAAAAAACACCCTGGCCCCGTTCTCTTGGTGCGTCAATTCAAGAATGCCAAGGCTTCTAATGGAGGATAGGTAAGTTTTTACTACTTTTCTAAGAGGTCTGGGGGCTTGGGGGGAGGGCCTCCGGATGTTATCTCAGGCTAGTCCCAAGAGAACGTCTGGACACTCACACCAGAAAATGTGTGCTTTCTGGCATGGGTGTAGACAGACTCCCGCAAACATCAGTGTATTTTTAACGCAGATATTTGTGGGATAAAGTGTCGCCTCCTAGGGCCTGGGCACACTTGACCTCCCTGAACAAACCACACAGCTTTGAGGTACAACACAGTTTTATTGTGCAGGAAAGAAGGAAAGCGTGAAGGCTAGTACGAAGCCTTAGGATAGCAGCAATCAGGAACAGCAGGTAGGTATAGTTCTGCAGCGGGGAATTCAAGCCGGATGCACAGGTAGAGTCTCTAAACAGATTCCCTCCGATTCCCCAAACGGGCAACTTGGGAAGCAAGGAAGTTCAAGCAACAGAGTCTTTTCAGGAACAAGGCTTGAGCAAGACACACACAGAGTTCGGCGAACCAAGGCAGCCCGTTGGAAAGGGCGGGTGTAGCTTAAGGCAGGCCGGTCACGGCCGGTGCTTCAGAGTAGCATCTTTCCTTAGCAAAAGTTGATCCGAGATGATCCCTATGGTGAGGGCACCACAGATATAGGGTTTGCTGACCAGTTCAAAAGCGCCGAACATCAAGCCCAATGATTGATGAGAAGCTATATGTTTATTGTTACCTAAGGTCCATCGGAATGCGCCTGCCAATTACTGGGCGCAGATGTTCTGTAGGAAGTACTTTATGGCTTCTCCGAGATGCCTTGCAGCAGGGAGGCAAAGTTTAGGTAACCTTGGGGAAAGCTATCTGCGCATTCCGTGCCAGTTTCACACGAGAATGCAAAGAGGCCCTGACAGGGCCTGGAAAGCATCAACCTGACCAGTTAACTGTTTTACAGCCCTAGTGGCTCAATGTAGACCCAAGCAGAAGTGCTGTCTGAAGCCCCTGTGGTGTGACATAAAGGGCTGTCCGGAACCATCCTCAGATAACCCAGTTCAAAGTAAATATTGTGGGATTTTCTGCCTTGATATTTTGGGGGGGGGTAGAGAGCTAGACAGACCCTTTATTATGGAAACTTCTGGGTTATATGTCTGTATGGAAGAGCCCTGAGAGTCTGTGACTCATCTGATGGGTTTTTATGGCTGAGTGGAGATTCAATGTCTAGTCTCTAAAATGGCAATCTAACACACCACTATATCATGCTGGCTTGACATAAGTCATAATGATGTGTGGAGGCACACAACAACAACTTTAAAGGAAATACTTCACTTCAGTTGTGCTGGAGACCTGTTTCTTGAAGATATAATTATTGACTTTCCCTCCTTCCAGATCCTTATGATGCCTCATATTATGAGAAAGGTGGGATAGTAAATACACAAAGGAATATATTGTAAACTCCTTGAAATAGAGTGTGACAGACATAATCTGTACAGTACAGGTGCTAAGTCAATTTTATATTGCAGAATAAAATAACCCCAGTAGGATAAGAGAAGTAATAATACTCATGGCACTTCAACACAGCCTTATATCCCAGAATATCAAGGCAGAAAATCCCACATTATCAGTTCAAAGCAGATATTGTGGGATGAACTGCTTGATATTCATGGGGCGCTTCCAGACAGAAAGTTATTCCAGGACCATCCACGTTTTAAAAACACAGATATTCCTGGGGGCCTGTTCACACCCACCCCAGAAATGTGCACTTTCTGGGGTGGGTGTCCAGATGCTCTTGCAGGACTGGCCCACAAGGACATCTGGAACCCTCCCCCCTACCGCAAAGCCCCTAACTCCCTTTTAAAAGTAAAGAAAACTTACCTGGCCTCCAGTACAGTCTTGCAGCAGCTCTCCTGGTGCGTAAAAATGACATGCCAGGAGAAGAGGGGGGGGGGAGGAAAATCACTCCCCCCACATACTCTTGGAGCATCATTTCTACATAGTAATGATGCACCAGAAGAGTGTGGGGGTGTGTGTGTGAAATCAGCTCCCTCCCCCCTCCCTTGCTCTCCGGGCATTTCTATGCTTTGGGAGAACTCCAGCAAGACTGGAATAGAGGCCGAGTAAGTATTCATTACTTTTTGAATGGGTTTGGGGCTTTGATGGAGGGCAGGGCCGTAGCCAGGATTTTGGTTCGGGGGGAGGCTGAGTTTGGTTCGGGGGCTGAGACTGGGTGGAGGAGGGTCTACCCTAGCAAACCTTTTGTATTGTTATCCCAATAACCCCATTAATGTGGGATATAATGAGCATGGTGATCAGATCATGATATGAATAAACATAACAGTTTAAATAATGTACCAGTAAGGCCTTTTCGCAGACCACCCTGAGAATTTCGGGGGGGGGGGTGAAGCCCCCTTAGCCCCCCCTGGCTACATGCCTGATGGAGGGGGTGGGATTTCCACAGTTTTCTGGACCAATTTAGTCTGGAAAACTGTGGAAATGGTGTCCGCAGACATAGTGGGTTTATCCCACACCTTCCAAGAAGGTGCAGAATAAAGCCACTATCTAATTAATTTCCTACAAACCAGGCTTTTCCTGGTTTGTGGTGAATTACTTCAGGATTGTTCAGAACGTTATCCGCAATAAAGGGGCTGTCTAGATCCGCCCTGGGGGCTCTTTCACACAACCCTATATCCCAGAATATCAAGGCAGAAAATCCCACATTATCTGAGTGTGGACTCAGATAACCCAGCTCAAAGCAGATATTGTGGTATATTCTGCCTTGATATTCTGGGATATAGGGCTGTGTGGGAGGGCCCTCAGAGTAGTCTCTCTCTCTCTCTCTCTCTCTCTCTCTCTCTCTCTCTCTCTCTCTCTGCATTACTTCGTGAACGAAGATTCAGGAAGGACTCATCCCACACTTTTTACAAGCACGTTGATGACTAAAAAGGCCAATCGGAGATAGGCAAGTTCAGTTGCAGAAAGCACAGCAGAAAGTCTCCTTGGGTGATGTTGTTTCCAAGTTGCGGTTCTTTCTGCGTTGTCGTTTCTCGTAGTATAGCAATAATAAATGGAGTACATGTTATCATGAGATTATAATGATAATGCACTTTGGCATTGGATTTCCCCCCATTCTCTGTTTATTTCTTGCCTGTCTTCTGTGAGAATTCCACCTTAACCACCCACCCTCCTCTCCCATTTTCTAGTTTTCTTTGTTCCGGCACTTTAGAAAGAACATATTCATCCTGTAATAGTTAATTAAGGAAAACTAACACAAATAATCACTTTCTGGTACTTGAAAATATTCTAATTTTTTAATGGAGAAAATGCATTCTTAAATTAAAAATGCATAATAAGTCATACCAATAATAAGAATAAAGTGGGATTCAGGGCAGATGAATGTAGGTTTATAAGTAAAATGCATTTGCTGGATATAAAAGCAGCCTTCAATGTCTAAGATTCAGGGCAGGGGGAAAAAGACAAGCCTCATAATGCTCATAAATTGTCCATAATTGTATGGATTTTAAATATAAAAGTTGGCAGTGACAAAAGCTAAAAGCCATTAGGAGAGATACAATTGTGCGATGCATCAGGAGGAGCAACTCATAATCTTGGGGAGGGGGAGGGAACCAAATAAGAGTTTTCTAAAAAATTTGATAACTACACTTGAGTCGTGTCTTAATGTTTACTACAATGATGGCTTTGTTCACAAATGACATGGCCTAATGCATAGATGAATTCTTTTTGAAAAGAGCTCCTAATTAACATGAATAGTCTTCTCCTCTGAAGGTCGCTTATTGCAAAGTTCATTTTTTTTCCAACCGAGCATTGCTAAAGTAGTCACCCTCCGTAACAGCCATTAGATTAAGAGACTTAGGTCTGTTCTCAGCCTGACATCGGGTCACCGTTTTCAAAGGAAGTCTCCCTTCTGTGCCAAAAAGCCCTTAAAAATAATACTGGAAGACAATGAGCGCTGATGTAATTGCACTGTAAATATTTCTGTTTGTTGTATTAATGAATTCCATTCTTTTTATAAATACAAAACAAAAAGGGGGGAAATCACTTGAGCATTTACTTGCTTTGAATTTTAGTCCATTCTCCCATTTTCTCTAAAAGGAAATTGGTGTCCTCGTGTTCTTTTAAATGGTTACCTATATCAGAGAACAACCCATTGTCTTCTTCACAACTGGGCACTAAGTACTTTAAAGGTAGCTACCATACCTTAACCATAATTGCTTCTTTTTGTTCTTATGTGCCTTCAAGTTGCTTCCAAACTATACTGACCCTAAGGCATACCATTTCATGGGGGCTTCTTTGTAAGATTGGTTCAGGGGGGGGGTTGCCTTGGCCTACATCTGAGGCTGGGAAAATGTGACTTGCCAAGGCCATCAGGTGGGTTTCATGGACGAGTATGGATTCAGCCTGGTCTCCAGTCAAACAATATTGAACTATGCAGATGCTCTCACAATGGGGTTGTTGTGAGTTTTCCGAGCTGTATGGCCATTTTCCATAAGCTTTCTCTCCTGATGTTTTGCCTGCATCTATAGCAGGGATCCTCAGAGGTTGTGGGGTCTGTTGGAAACGAGGAAATGGGGTTTATATAACTGTGAAACGTCCGAGGTGGGAGAAAGAAGTTTTGTCTATTTGAGGTAGGTGTGAATGTTTCAATTCACCTTAATTAGCATTCAATGGTCTAGCAGTTTCAAGGTCTGGCTTCTTACTGCCTGGGGAATCCTGTGTTGGGAGGTGATTAGCTGGCCCTGATTCAGGCCCGTAGCCAGGATTTTGATTCGGGGGGGTGAGTTGGATTTGGGGGGCTGAGTCTGGTTGAGGGAGGGTCTACCTTAGCAAACCTTTTGTATCGTTATCTCAATACCCCCATGCATATGGGATATATTGAGCATGGTGACATGAATAAACATAATAGTTTAAATAATGTACCAGTAAGGTCTTCTCACGGACCACTCTGAGAATTTCGGGGGGGGGGGGGGTTGAAGCCCCTCAACCCCTCCCCGCCCCAGCTACCTGCCTGCCCTGATTTTTTCTTGACTGGAATTTCTCTGTTTTTGAGTGTTGTTATTTATTTATTTTGAGGGTTTTTTAAAGTACTGGTAGCCAGATTTTGTTGGTTGTCATGCTTTCTTTCTTTTTGTTGAAATTGTCCACATACTTGTTGTCCACAATTTCAACTAAAAGGAAAAAAAGCTTGACAATGAACAAAATCTGGCTACTGGCATTAAAAAAACTCTAAAATTATAACAGTAAATAAAGAACAACACTCAAAAATAGGGGAATTCCAGACAAGAAACAATGCTTCATGACAAAAGTTCCTTCCCAGGTTCCTAAACCGGAATGATGGCAGAAAGAGGAACAGGAAAAGGAAAGCCATAGCTTGGTGACAAAACACATGATTTGCAATGGATAAGGTTCCAATCAGAAGTAGGAGATGATGGGAAAGATGTTAGTCTGAGAATCCTTACCATGCAAGGTAGAAAGCAATATGCATGGTCCATGCCTTAGTCACCTCCAGATTGGATTATTGTAATGCACTCTATGTGGGGCTGCCCTTGAAGACGGCCCGGAAGTTTCAACTGGTCCAATGAGCAGCAGCCAGATTGCAAACTGGAGCGACTTATAGGGAGCGGTCAACCCCCCTGTTTAAGGAGCTCCATTGGCTGCCGTTCATCTTCCGGTCCCAATTCAAGGTCTAGGTTCTTACCTACAAAGCCCTGAACGGTTTGAGACCCGCCTATCTAAGTGACTGCATTTCTGTCTGGAGAAGGTCCTACTCTCGCTTCTACCGCCTTCACAGGCGCGTTTGTTGGGGATGAGGGAGAGGGCCTTCTCTGTAGTGGCCCCCCGACTCTGGAACGCGCTCCCCAAGAATATTAGACAAGCCCCCACTTTGGCAGTTTTTAGGAGGAGCCTGAAGACGTGGCTGTTCCAATGTGCCTTCCCTGAATAAAGTAAATAACGCCCTGCTGTGTTCAATCTCTGCAAATGTCCTTAGAAGCCCCACATTATCATTGAAACCTTCCTGTTATATACAATCTACCTCTGTCTGCATTCCGTGTTTATTTATTTTAAAATTTTAATATTCACATGTGGCCCACCCGAAATGGTTTTACATTGTATGTTATTGCTTATGTTTGAGTTTTATTGATGGTATTGTTTTATAATTGCTGTTGTGTTGTTATTATGTGTTGTTGGGCTTGGCCTCATGTAAGCCGCACCAAGTCCCCTTGGGGAGATGGTGGCGAGGTATAAATGAAGTCAATAAATAAATAATAAGTGGAGTAGGTGAGAGGATGCATAAATACTAGTCTGGTATCAGCACTATAGAAGTTTGATAACTGGAGTCAGGAGGATAGATGGCATGTCTGAATTTGGGGCATGGATGAGCCAATTATGTAAAGGCAAGGAAAGGATAAATAAAACTCTTATAATTATGTATTCTCCTTGCCAGGAGTTTCCTCTTTGGCTGAGATGGATGAGAGAGCCTGTTGGAAATACTCCATTCTTTTGGCAAGTTGTCCCTGAGCTTTTGCTTGGAGCTGCAAGAGACGAACCCAAGTGCCTTGGAGATTGAGTATTTCATGGCTTGCTCGGCTGTCATAGCATTTTACATTTTTATTTGTTGCAACGTGCCTGATGATTATCTTTAAGGAGGGAGGATGGGGGAGGTTACGCACCAGGTCCCTAGATGCCCTTGTGGGGAGCAGATGTCTGAGCCAGTTGTACTGCTAAAGCCCTCCTAGATTTATGTCACTCCTCACCTTTTGTACGGTTCTAAATTATGACTATTTAGCACACATTGAACCGTTCTCACTTCCCCACTGAACTTATTAAGATGGTTTAGGATGTACTAAGGTTGAAGCTGAGGAAACTTGCAGATTTATAGGACACAGAGACGGATTCATAATCTGTATTGATGCCATCATCCCTAAGCATGTGACAACCAAAGCAGATAAGCTTACGACTGAACTGAAAAGATTTCTTAAAGCTGGTAATCAATAGTGGGCAGCTCAGACTGTTGTGCTATCAAATTCAGAGAAGAGCAGTGGGGAGGGAGGGAAACGAAGAACTTGCAGCAGTGGATGATAGGATTTCTGGGGTCGGAAGGCGATAGAAGAAAGCAACACTTTGTGTACACAATTCCATATTAAAAACCAGAATTGGTCTTAAATGAAACCAGCAACAAGAGTAATTGCCCCTGCCTTACTTTCGAAAACTTAGCTGGAACCTGTAAAACAGTAATAAAAACAAGCATATTTCAGAGAATGCAAAGAAATTATTTTAAGATCATAGCACACTTTTTGGCGGTCAGACAAAAATCCTATTTTGTCTGACATTCTGATCCCACAGAGCAAATCAGATATCAGTGGAAAGGAGGACATAAGCATGTCAATACATGAATTTGCAAACATATTTTTTGGGGTGGGAGGGAGGGGGTGTAACATTGTTTTAATCCAGAGTGAATGTGTATGGTGCTAATGTAGTTGTATTTTAATGTATTTTTAATGTATTTTAATTGTTGAAGTGTTTTGGGGTTTATATTGTTATTATGTGGGCATCGAATTGTGCCGTACTGTAAGCCGCTCTGAGTCCCCCCTCAGGGGTTGAGAAGAGCGGGGTAAAATCCCGAAATAAATAAATAAATATAAATAACAACTCTCAGGTTGCATTGGCCTTACTGACTGTGGTTCTAGGAATTATAGGTTTCTTTAAAACAGAAAACCCCTTGTTTTTAATGCAATCCCTCTGTATGTGAATGCATCTGCCTCTACGTCCCACCTTGTAATTTAAGAACATCCGGGGAGGCCCTGCTCTCGCTCCCACCAACTTCTCAAATGCGGTTGGTGGGGGCTAGAGATAGGGCCTTCTCGGTGGTGGCCTGTGGAATGCGCTTCCAAGCGACATACGATCAACCCCATCCCTCCTAGCATTCAGGAAAAGAGTACAATCTTGGCTATGGGACCAGGCTTTTGCACATGCAGCACTTTGGATTGGAACTGTAATGGCAAGTTGATGGATATGGCTCAATGCTCATGTTGTGGGCGGAACAATGTTTTTAACTTAAGTGAATGTGTATTACGTGTTAATGATAACTGTATTTTAATGCTGAATGTTTATGGTTTTATATTGTATTTATATTGTGTATCGGCATCAAATTGCTGCCTTTTGTCAAGCCGCTCTGAGTACCCCCTCGGGGGTTGAGAAGAACGGGATAGAAATGATGTAAATAAATAATAAATAAATAAATGTGTTGCCCAGCAAGTAGTACTCAGACTGGAAAATTTCATTTGTTTCTACTTCTTTTTTCCCTGTCTCAATATTAACTGCTATATAGCTGTCACAATTTAATTTTTCCATAACTCTGAATTCATGTCTCATCAGAAATTCAATGAAATGGACTTTTAAAAATATCAAATACAAAAGAAAGCAAAACTGGCAGATTCACCCATCCCTAGTATTCAGAGTGATAACCCAATAATAGAGGTAAAATAAAATGTATAGCAGGGCTGTGCAGTAGCTTCAGCGAAATCATGAATAATGAAGCAAATTCAGCTGATTTTTATGAACTCTGGTTAAGAATAGATAGATTGGTACAATGTGGTATAGCCTAAGTAGAATGCAGTGGTCAAGAAGCAAAATTGCACACGTAGTACTAGAAGCACAAAATTCAGTGTCTAAAAAAGGACACCCCATAAAGCTCCAATGAAGAAAGGGGAACATTCCTAATAAATAATAATAATACTGTTTATTTATATTCCGCTCTTCTCACCCCAAAGGGGACTCAGTGCGGATTACATTATACATATGACAGACAGTCCCTGCCGGAAGACATACAAATTACAATACACAGTACACAGTACAATTATAGAAGGATTTATTCTTCCTGGCTGCATCACAGGGTGCGATTGCTCCATTACGTCATTGTTGTTATGTCATTGCATCATTACATCACAAGGGGGTGCTGTTGTTCCATCCTCATGATGGGGAGCTTCTGTTTCCGCATTCCACCTTCTCGACAGCTGAACTTTCCAGGCGTTGTAAAGTCCTTCTGTAAAGATCCTTCCCCGCTTCGCGGTTCCCGGTTTTATCTAATCACAGCTGGGCTGTTTTCGAACTGCTGGGTGAGCAGTGGACAGGGCTCACAGCTGGTTGTCCAAGCCAGCTCGGGAATCGAACTTGCAACCTTCAGATTGCAAGCACAGCTGTGTTACCGCTGTGCTATCTCTCCGGCCCATTTCAAAATGGCAGCCAGTGTTTATAGCTAGTTACTAGAGGTGTGCATTTTTTTCATTTGCCTCATAATTCAGTTCAAATTTGTTAAATTTTATACTTGCAAGGAAATATCCGATACTTGGGCATGGCTCGTGTCAAAAATTTAAGAATCGAAACTTACCCCAAACTTTTTACTTTTAGTTTTGTAAATCTTGGAAGGCTCCCAAAGTCAGTTTCTTTTTCAGCACAAGGAAGCAAAGCAAAGCCAAAAAATCTGCCTTGGTGCCTTGCCTTTTCTCTGAATAAATGGAGTCTCGGCATTAGGAGCAAGAAGAAGAGGGAGCAATATTTGTTGGGAGCAGCCCAGAAGTCTGGAAAAATTAGGTTGGGAAGGGATGAACTCTATGCCAGAGAATTCAAAAGGCCCTGCTCTAAACTCCATTTCCCAAAATTAATCAGAAAGCACCGACCAGGGTAGCAAAGAGAGAGATTTGTCTCTCCCTAACAGGAGCTAGTGAGAGTTCCAATAAATGGTTGAATCTGCAAAGAGGATGACTGACAGATACTTCTAGTAAGTAAATATCTGTGCTGGGCTGCGGAAAAAATCCCTAAATGGATGGCCCCCATATTATAGAGGCTGGATAGTCATCTCTCAGTAGAGTTTTGATAGTGATCTTCTGCTTGGAAGAAGGAGGTTGGGGGGTCCTCTCCAACTCTAGGATTGTATGAAAATGTAGAATTGTCTAATATTGGTTTCTATGAGAGACATTCAGTGAGATAACTGTTGTGGCTTTCTTTTAAAAAAATGTTTTTGTCAAAACTTTTAAAAAAATCCTTAAAATCAATAGATGTATGAATATTTCTGAAAGTTGGGAGGAACGATCCTGTTATCTCCTGTCATTTTATAGAAAATTCAAAGAGATAGCTCTTGCAGTTTTTTTAAATGTTGTTTATAAAACTTTGAAAATTCCCCAAAACTTCCCGAAAGTCACCCAGTAGGTTTCCATGACTGATGGAGGTTTTGGACCTTGATCTCATCTGTGGGGTTGTTCTCATAATCGAGTGTAGCCTTCCCTATCCTGGAAATGCAGCTATAAGGAAGGGGGAATGTTTAAAATCAATAGCTTATACAGAACTTCTGGGAAAGTAAATCCTTTTCGTTATTACACTGCCTAGAATCTCCCAGAAGGGTTGGAGGGATTCAGGAAATTGCAGTTGGGGGGGAGGGGGGAGCTCAACATGATGCTGAGACTGCAATTGTATGTTTTTGTTAATTTGTTGTTATATGGGGTTTTTTTGGGGGGGAGGCGTGTTTTGTTTGCTTGTTTTGTATTGAGGGCAGAGACTGCCTTGTGTAAACCATCCCGAATCACCTTCGGGCTGAGAGGGGCGGTAAAGAAACGTGACAAATAAATAAATAAATAAAAGCTGATAATTCCAGCTCTCCCTCACTTGCCATTTATAGCATAATTAATAGTATTTTTATTTTATTTTTAATTAAAAATGCATTTGTAAATTCAGTTTACAGGGCAGCTGGTTTCTTTGGAATCAGGATAAGGCAATGGAACTCTCCAATGAGAGGGGGGGGGGGGGAATTAAGTTAGCATGCCAGCCATTTTGTTCTAAACCAAACTCATTTGAAGTCCATTGAATGTCTTAAAACCAGAAACAGACCTCTTGGGGGCTTTGAAGGAAATGCCTATTGCGAGTGCTAAAAAAACACCCCTTCCTTGAACAGAATATTTACATTTTCAAGTGTCAAGCCAGTCAAAAAATTAATAATCACCTTTCTCTTGCTATATTTTCTACATTCCTTCTGATGGGAATATTAAGCCTCTATGAGATTCATAATTAGGAACATGCCAGATGGGTTATCAATGAGGTTTTAAATTTTTATATGTAGTGTATGCTGCAGCTTTCTTTTCTAAAGAGATGCTCTGCTGCCATACAGAGCAGTTAAATATCTGACATCGGAAGAAGGGCTACTAAATGCCCTATGATTTCTAATTTGCTGTTTATCTAATCCTCCCCCTCCCCTCCTCCTTTCTAGCTGGCCTGGTGGGATAGATTAACTGAATGGTCTGACCAGATGGAAAACTAAAGCTTGAAAACAGAGAAGAGAGTCAAAGCTATCAGCCAGCTTTATGCTCATAAAGAATGGAAGGAACTCAGTTCATGCTGGAATTTTTTGGAAGCAGTCCCTTTAATAGTATAGAGAAGATCTTGGGGATATCAGGGTTTAGCCACACATTGGGTGGTCATGTTGATATACAAAGATGGCTCAGTGATTTCAAAGAAATCGGATAATGCTGCCTGGAATCAGCTTAGGAACTCATACGCAAACTACAAATTTGCAAGTTTCCGGTCCAGATCTCGTCTTTGTGATGAACTTACAAGATGGTCTTGATATCTTCCTACCCCATCCCCCAACTTTTTTTACAGGTTAATAAAAGTTATTATAGTGAATTTACAAGGTGATTTTAGTCTTTCCCCTTCCACATATCGTATTTTATAATCTAATAAATATTATTATGGCAAAAGCTTTCTTGGACAATAGCCTACTTGATCAAATGTGGTTTCAAGCCTTTGGCAAGTCTTAGAAGGCTGACTACTCAAGGGAAAATGGCCTTTCAAAATGTACTGCACTGTATATTTTGAGAAATTGCTTTGCCTTTAGCTGCTTTTTTGATGTTTTAATTGTATATCTTAACTACTGTATTATGTAAGGATTTTATTGCATGAAGCTGCAATTCCATGGAATTCCTATATTAGGGATAACAGCAACTTGTTGGTATGGCTACTCTCTCCATCACTGTTGGCATTACACTTCACAATTATGCAAAATGAAGGTTTAAAACAATTTTTAAAAATCCACTTTCTCCTTACAGAAAATGGATTTTTAACATTATTTTTAACCTATATTTGGAATAATTGTAAAGTGCTTTGAAAAATTAAAAGGGGGAAGACATGGCACAGGTAGAGTTACATTGCCCACCTAAAAGTGTGGTATTGTAATACCAAGGCACCAGACTGGGAAAGGATATGATAATAATGAGATGATGTGCCACTCCTGGACCATAAATAAAAAAACTCAATTTCCTCCCCATTAAAATAAGATATCTGTGTGTACACAACTAGTTCCTCAGGAATTCTATTCTCTGTAACCACAAATTTCATATCCCCAGATTCAACAATCCAAAGCTTAGATACTTGAAAAAATACCTAAACCTTAATTTTGACATTTATATAAGAAGTGCCATTTTACCACACCATTGCATATAATACGACTTGAGCATACATGGACTTTGCTATCTACTACAGGAAGTCCTGGAACCAAACCCAAGCATATATCAAAGGTTCACTGTATCCTGGAGATAGAATTAGCCTTGTTAAATATAAATATTTCTGTTTCATATAGTGCTTTTAGAAATGGTATTGTCACCAGAAACAGCATATGTGGAAGAAACACAACTTATTTACCAGACTTCTGGGGATGGTGATGATAGTAATAATAATAATAACTGGGTGCAGTGCCTAAAGACCTTGGCCTGCACTTAAACACAATTGGCGCTGGCAAAATTACCATCTTCCAGCTGCAAAAGGCCACCTTACTGGGATCTGCAAGCATTATTCGCTGATACATCACATAGTCCTAGACATTTGGGAAGTATCCGACGTGTGATCCAATACAACAACCAGCAGAGTAATCTTGTTTGCTGTGGACTCATCTTGTTGTGTTTCAAATAATAATAATAATAATAATAATAATAATAACTGCAAAAGGCCACCTTACTTGGATCTGCACATATCCTTCGAAAATACATCACACAGTCCTAGACGCTTGGGAAGTATTCGACTTGTGATTTTGTGATACGAAATCCAGCATATATATCTTGTTTGCTGTGACATACTGTGTCTTTGTGTAAGTAAAATAATAATAATAATGGTTTAAAGAGCAGATTAAATGGCGGAAATACGATCAAGGCTATCAACACCTGGGCCATCCCCGTCATCAGATACACTACTGGAATTGTGAACTGGACACAAGCAGAGCTGGATGATCTGGACAGCAAAACAAGAAAACTGATGAAAATCCACTATTCATTACACCCATGTAGTGATGTTGACAGCCTTTACCTGCCTAGAAAATCAGGAGGCAGAGGGCTTCTGCAAGTGAAACAAACAGTCGAAGAAGAGAAACATGCACTGGCAGATTATGTGAAAGGCAGTCATGAAACAACATTGAGGGAAGTCAATAGTAGTAAACTGCTTCAAGTGTAAAAGACAAAGAGGGAATATAGTAAAACACAATGCAGATCAGAAGAGAAAACTGGCAACAGAAGGCTCTCCATGGACAGGTCCTGGGAAAAATTGAGAGCAAAATAGACAAAGAAAAAACATGGATGTGGTTTACAATGTAACTTTGAAAAAGGAGACCGGGGGGTCTGATTCTGGCAGCCCAAGAACAAGCCATTAAAACAAATGTCATCAAAGCCAAAATTGAAAAGTCGATCACAGATCCCAAGTGTAGACTCTGCAAGGAAGCAGATGAAACAATAGATCACATCCTCAGCTGCTGCAAGAAGATTGCACAGACAGACTACAAGCAGAGACATATTCCATGTTTTTAAACTGTTGTACATTGTTCACCCTAGGGTTTTAACTGTTGTAAGTCGCCCGGAGCACCGCCGGTGGAGGGCGACTCACAAATATTAAAGTATTATTATTATTATTATTATTAACACCATTTGCTCAGATGATTCATTAAAACTTGTGCCACAAATACCATCTCCCTTCAACAAAGAACTAGTGGGATCACAAGCTTGAAAAAGTTACAGAAAATGAACACGTCAAACTTCTCTGGGACTTCCAAGTTCAGACTGACAGAGTTTTGGAGCACAGTACTCCTGACCTCACAATCATGTTAAAAAACCAGGTATGGATCGTCGATGTTGCAATCCCAGGTGACAGTAGGATTGAAGAGAAACAACTGGAAATGCTGACACAATATGAGGATTTAAAGATCGAACTGCATAGTCAGCCCAAGTCAGTCAAGGTGGTCCCAGTAGTGATCGGCACACTGGGTGCAGTACCTAAAGACCTTGGCCTGCACTTAAATACAATCGGAGCTGACAAAATTATCATCTGTCAGCTGCAAAAGGATCTGCATGCAATATTCGTCGATACATCACATAGTCCTAGACACTTGAGAAGTGTCCAACGTGTGATCCAATACAACAACCAACATAGTGATCTTGTTTGTGTGTACTAATCTTGTTACGTTTCAAATAATAAGAATAATAACCTGCCTCCATCTCCCCAAAAGGGACTTGGGGCAGCTTACATATGACACGAAGTGCCCAAAACAACACATAAAATGAACACATAGTTCAATACAAAAAGTAAAATATTTCAGCCCAGATGGAGAACTTTCATAATCCTCTACTTGAGGGTTGGATGCTTTCTCCCAGTTCCTGATCATTGTTCACATTAAGTACTCACCTGCAAACAAATACACATAGAAATCAGAAAACATGTTTCTAGAACAGGAAATACTCTTTCTGCATTTTCTGCATAGAAGAACAAATTCACAACCCGGCGAAGACGGAGATCTTGTGGCTGGGCCGTCCGGGGGGGGGGGGGTAGCGACCCAGCTGCCAACGTTCGATGGTGTGGCCCTCTGCCCTCAGCCATCGGTGAAAAGCCTGGGGGTCTGGCTGGACGCCCAGCTGTCCATGGAGGAGCAGATCGGCTGCACCTGCAGGACAGCATTTTACCACCTACGGATGGCTAAGCGCTTGGCTCCCTACCTCTCCCAACACGACCTAGCCACAGTGATCCAAGCCACGGTCATCTCTAGGCTCGACTACTGTAATGCGCTTTACATTGGCCTTCCCCTGTCGATGATCCGGAAGCTTAAGCTAGTGCAGCATGCCGCAGCGCGTCTCCTTATGGGAGCTTCAAGATCCGACCACGCGACTCCACTCTTGCGCGAGCTGCACTGGCTCCCCCGATTGAATTCGGGTCCTCTTCAAGGTGTTAGTTCTAACTTTTAAGGCCATTTATGGTTTGGGGCCAGTGTACTTGAGGGAGCGACTTACCCCTTATGTGCCTGCGAGATCACTGCGCTCTGAGGAGCTCAACCTCTTAGAGGTGCCATCCCTCGGAACCTGCAGACTGGCCTCCACACGGCGGAGGGCATTCTCTGTAGCTGCTCCAAGTCTTTGGAACGGCCTCCCGGAGGAGATCCGGGCCATCCGTGTTCTTTTGCCCTTCCGTAAGGCGGTGAAGACCTGGCTCTTCAGGAAGGCGTTCGGCCCTTAGCTCAATCTCATTGTGCGCCTGATCGCCTATGGTTCCCAGATGTTCATCATGCCCCTCTAGCCTTCGTTGAGGGCCATTGCCTCATCATGTTTTAACTGTTTTAATGTTTTAATGTTTAATGTGTTTTAACTGCCTAACTTGTTTCATCATATTCATTGTGTCTATGCTTCCTTGTAAACCGCTCTGAGCTCCGGAGTGAGCGGTATACTAAATCGAAGTTAATAAATAAATAAACCCTGTTTGTTAGTCCTACCTTCTGTAAAACTATTGAATTCATTCTTAAATGATGAGTCTACACATGCCATTCATTCAACAGGTCTACTCTAATTAGGACTAACAATAGAAGTTGTGTATATTTCTGCATACATAAATACGTAGTAAAGCATAAATAATTTCACAGCAACTTTGCAACTGCTTTTGATCTTTCCAACAAGGTTGATCAAGAATGAAAAAGTCATTTATTCCACTTGGTAACAAATAATAATGAATTTTCTTTCCATTCTTAAAGATTGATAACTACTTCTGCATGTTTTCATAAGTGCTGTTAACTTGGGAGACATGTATTACCCATGTCCGGTTTAGAAGGAGGGAAATATTAAGGGTTGTAGCACCACAGCATTCAGTTGTAAAAAAAAACCTGATGGATTAATAACTTTGTACACCCCTCTTTTTTGGTGTGTTAACTTTTTTCAAAATGTTTAACTGATTTTTCTGTGAGTGTAATGGTAGAAAATTGGGAACCGAAGGTAAATTTTAAACTGGAAGGCATCATTCTTATTCGGGGTTTACAGTGACCTTAATTTTGGAAATCGAGTGTCTTCAATTCTAAACATTATAGCAGCTTAATTTACAGTATTGTTGTAAGGAATGCACCTTGAAAATGTATTGTATTAAATAAGTTTTACTATTTGAGTGTAAAAAGGTAAAGGTAAACGTTTTCCCCGGCATTAAGTCCAGTCGTGTCCAACTCTGGGGGTTGGTGCTCATCTCCATTTCTAAGCCAAAGAGCCAGAGTTGTCCATAGACACCTCCAAGGTCATGTGGCCAGCATGACTGCATGGAGCGCTGTTACCTTCCCGCCAGAGCGGTACCTATTGATCTACTCACATTTGCATATTTTCAAACTGCTAGTTTGGCAGAAGCTTGGACTAACAGCAGGAGCTTAAAATGTCAATGCAGTTCTAGGCTGTATCAAAAAGAATATAGTGTCCACTGACCAGCTCAAGGAAAACAAAGGCACCACTCTAACCCACTTTGCTCAGATTTCATTTAGAGTACTGTGTCTGGACATCACAATTCTAGAAGGATATTGACCTCAACGGATTAGAGTACTGAGCCAAAACGAACAAAATGATTTTCAACAAGGAGATGTGTAGGATACTTCACTTAGGCAGAAAAAATGAAATGCAGAGATACAGGATGGGTGGTGCCTGGCTCGACAACAGTAGACCACAAGTTGCATGCAAGCCAATAGAATGATTCAGCAGCTTAAAAAGCCAACAGGATTCTAGACTGAATTGATAGGAGTATAGTAACTAGATTGAAGGAAGTCCTAGTCTTACTCTATTCTGCTTTAGTTAGATCTCAACTAGAATAAGACTGTGTCCAATTCTGGGCACCACAATTTAAGAGAGATATTGACAAGCTGGAATGTATCCAGAGGAGTGTGACCAAAATGGTTAATGGTCTCAAAACCCTATGAGGAGGCTGAGGGAACTGGGTGTGTTTAGCCTGGATAAGAAAAAGTTAAGAGGTGACATGATATTTAAATATTTGAAAGGATGTCATTTTGAAGATGGGGGAGTATTCTTTCTGTTGCTCCAAGACTACAATATGGAGCCATGGATTCAAAGTGCAGGAAAAGATATTCCATCTGAATATTAAGAAAAGCTTCTTAACTGAAAGAGTTGTTCAAAAGTGGAATATACTCCTTCAAAATGTAGTGGGGTTTTCTTCTTTGGCATTTTAAGCAGATGCTGGATGGCCATCTGTCAGGAGTACTTTGTGTGTTCCTTAATTGCATTAAGTTACACTGGATGGCTTTGTTGCCTCCTCCAACTCTATAATTCATTGACTCAGGAGGAAAGAAGGTGAGAATAAAATAGATGCAGTTGAAATCATGAGTAATTTGCAAAGGAGGCAACATCAGAATAGAAAATATTGAACAGAGAATGGCAAACTACTCACTGGGTATTATCAATCCTTACACCAGAAATAACACACTGACAATGTCTGGTCTACATCCTGCATCTTCCAAAGAAAAAAGAAAGAACAAAGAAAATAATATGGTACGTTACCTTCATGTTTTTTTCCTCCTCAGACATGATGAGGTGGGATGGTCTTTTAGAATGTTTTCTTGGTCAAAATCCCCTTGCATATGGAAAGCAGGAATGAAAATCTTCAGTCAACTTGTATTTTTCCTGTCACTCACAAGATGGCAAGAGGCTTCTCTTGAATACTTGAATGAGGATATTTGACCTTCTAAGACCCTCTTCTGTGCAAATGGGGCAAACTATTTGCACAACTGATGTTTTCTTCATGAATGTGTTGATGGTGGCAATTCTACTACTTTCAAAACCAATATTGAACTTACAGATGGGTTGGGCACCTTGCCATACTGGCAGAAGCTGATAGGAAATACATCCCACAAGATTTAAAGGGTGACGGGGTCTACCGTTCTCCTGTAACATGGCGAGCATTCAATAATGGTGTTTGTTGCATAAATGTGTTTATATTACAGTCATAAGGTTGTGATGTTGATGCCAAGGAGGAAGGTACATATGTGTGTGTGTGTGTGTGTGTGTGTGTGTGTGTATTTGTGTGTATATATATGTGTGTGTGTGTGTGTTTATATATCTAATTACCATGTTTACAGGCATTGTATAGGAATGACACCACATTTAGAACCAATTAAAAAAAGAAATCAGTTTAATGTATAAATGCATCACTGAAATAAGTAGCAAAGATAAGACTAAATAGAATTGCAGCAGATTATAAGGGGGTATCTTTTTCAAAGCGACATCAGGATAAGATGCAGATAGGGAAAGAAATAATAGTCCAAAATAATTGAAATATGTGTTTCACAAGTGTCAGGAAACTATGATGCAGATAACTCTTTACAAAGAATATTTTCATTTCAGAACTTATTCTATACAGAAAGTTAAACAGAAAGAGGAAACCTGTTTTCTGTGTAAAAACAACTGTGTGAGAATTTTGCACAAAACAAGTCTCTGCCTACAGCACTTTCTGTGCAGAAATATTTTCTATGCAGAAAATGCTTCTTTCTACATGGAAGTACAATGTGTGAACTTTGTTTAGAGTAAGTGAATGATTTGGAAGAGATGTTGAAAGAACCTTTACATTAACTGCCATTTGTGTGGATGATTTTTGTTAGTCCAAAATAAAACACTAAAAAAGAATCTCTAGGTAAGCTCGAAGAGATCAGCGCTTAATGATCAGGGCAATTAGGACTGGAGAAATAACTGCTTACAATGCTGAGTGAGGTAGTTGAGTCATCATCATTAGAGATGTTTAAAAATAGTTGGATAAAATGCATGTGGGAGTAGTGCAAAGAAAGATCAGGCACGAGACAAGGGTTGATCCAAGAGGTCACCTGTGACATTATAAGCACAAAGATGGGTTTGAATGCAAGGCATTAATTAGGGTTTAATTAACTAAAATTTAACATCCACAGCTGCTGGCCACATAATGCTCTCTGTCATACCACCAGAAGAACCCAGGCAAATATTTTTCAGATTCCGCAGCACTGACCTCAGAGAATTAGTGCTGGTGCCCAGGCTTCCTCTGCTTCCATGTTGCCCATTCTCCTGTTTCTTAAGAGAACTGAAAATAACTTTGAGGTTGATCTTTGCAGTGAACTTTTTTCTTTTCTCCTGTCTGCTTAACTCACATTTTCTGGGAAAGACTCCTTGGTCACTTCTTAAGAGAAACCAAACTCTAAAAATATATTCACGGAGTGATTGTACTAAATAAATTAGAATGCCCTCTCCGGCGGTGTTTCAGCAAAAGAAGGGTTGCATCTCAAGTCTAACAAAAACCTTGAAAATGGAACAGGAAGGCACTAAGTTTTTTTAAAAAACTTAATTATTTGAAACTACTTTAAGGGGACAGAGGAATCTGCTGCAACATTTCTGTAGCCATGTTAGCATCTGCTGTTACATTGCAATGACCTGTTAAATGTATAATTTCTGTGGTGAGTTGTGAGTAGAAAGGATGGAATACAAGAGTTAGAAAATAAAACAGCATTTTCTTCAGCATACATACAAGCTTAACCCCTTCCCCTGGGTTTGTTCAATATTTGACAATCATCAGGAAGAAATAGTGCATCTTGTTTCTCTTGGAGTCTTTTTTCCTAACCAGAGTTACCATGCTGTAATAAAGGAGATGCTTCTAGAAATAACATTGTGTGCATTCAGACCAGCTAAACATGTTGTCCTTCACCTTACAGCTGATTTGCCTTAGCTAGAGAACATTGAAAGGAACCATAAACGACTCTTCTTGTCCTGCGTGAGGATGCCACAGAATGAAGTAGACTCGTTCTGTCTTCGAAACATATTCTGGACTATGGTTCCTCCCTTTAAAATTCCAAGACTTGTCAATATTTTAAAAGAAAAGGTTCATGGATTCATTCTTAAATCCCTTACTTCTTTTGTGCAAAAGTAGTAGAAGAGATTGGGGGGGGACACAACAACATATAAATTGATAGAACAGCATGCCAACCTGATTTCATACTCGCTCATTCTCAGCTTTTGGTTCCCATCATAAGGGGGATATGTCATTCTAGTGAGGTCTAGTATGGCTTCCTAGATTCGGTGGGACTTACTCTCAGGCGAATGTGTACGCATTGCAGCCTGACATATGTATATCTGATGGTTTTGCAGAAGGATTTCTGGGAGTTGTAATACAATATAGTAATTGCGTAAAGTGAAATTCCTCCCAGATTCTGCTCAGGAGCTGGAAAAATCAAGTGGAAGAGAACAGTAAGACTGCAGGCCTTAAATGTGTGGATGGGAATTATAGCTGTCCATCTCAACACATGGTTACGGGCACATCATATAATCTTTAAGCCACTACTGCATGGGACCTAGGCATCTGAAACAATGTTCTATCACACAACCTGACTCATCTGGTCCACACTTTGACAGGAAGGCTCTTATTTTGGATTTATTAAAAATATGTATCAGTTATCATATTTGAAAACATGCACTTAAAATAACAAAATACTTGATAATCATCATTACTAAAGTATGAAGAGCCACTTTCCGTCTTTATAATACACCTCTAAATTAGACAATCTTGGGAGCAGTCCTTTCAAAGGCTTAAGTCTGTGTTATTGCAGTTAGCCATTTTCCTACGGAAGAGGTTTCCTTACAACAGATGTGACGATCTGTCCATCTGGTCCAGAACTGCCTATTTTGACAGAGGTTCCTCCCACTTCAAGGTTTTTCACAGAGGCCTTTTGTAACTCCAGCTTTCTAGCCCTTTCCCCCCAGAGATGCTAAAGATTGACAGTTTAACCTTCCACATGGAAAGCATGTGTGCTAGTGCCCTCTCCAAGAATACCAGTTTGGCCCATCATTTTCCAGTTGCCAAGACTTGCAAGGGACAACCTGTCTCCAATATATATTACTGTATAAAATGCCAACACTTTGTAGCACATTGTGGTTCCCGATGAAACTGGTTATGGCAGAACTAAGCACCACTTGGCAACTGTTTGTGCCATTCTTTTTGGCCTGGTGGATCCTGTTGCTTTGGTACTGCAATTTCTATTCATCTCTGTTAACATGGCAAATCACAAGGAATTATGAGAGCTGAAGGCTACATTATGAGAACTTCCACTTGAGGCATGGTGGATTTAGAATATTAGAATCATAGAATTGGTAGAGATCACATGGGCCATCCAGTCCAATCCCCTCCCATGCAGGAAAAACACAAAGTACCCCCAACAGATGGCCATCCCGCTACTGTTTAAAAGCCTCCAGAGAAGGAGCTTTCACCATACTCTGAGGCAGAGAGTTCCACCTTTGAACAGCTCTTACAGTTATGCAGCTCTTCCAAATGTTCAGGTGGAATCTCCTTTCCTGTATTTTCAACCCTAGTCTCCAAAGTAGCAGAAAACAAGCCTGCTCACTTTTCCTTATGACATCCTTTCAAATATTTAAATATTTAGAACATCTATCTATTGCTTGTCTAATCTGAGGAGTCAAATGTTGTTCCTCCCTCTGAATCTCATCTGTAAACTAAGAAAATGATTTCAAGGACTTGTTGCTTTGCAGGCGCGTCTGGCGGGGACGAGAGACAGGGCCTTCTCAGTGGTGGCTCCTCAGCTTTGGAACTCCCTTCCTAGTGACATCAGATTGCCCCCCTCCCTCCTGACATTTTGTAAGAAAGTCAAGACTTGGCTTTTCGAGCAAGCATTCGCAGATGAACTTTAATCGAGATCAAGGATTCTATGACGACGAAACAGAAAACGATTTTAAGATTGTGGAGCTGAGATTTGTATTTTATAGTTTTTAACTGTTAATTTTATATGTTTTTATATGACTGTTTTTATCTTGTGATATATTGTATATGGGCACTTGTTGTCGCTTGTTCACCGCCTTGAGTTGCCTTCGGGCTGAGAGAGGCGGTATAGAAGCATGGCAAATAAATAAAATAATTTGTCCAAGAGCTATCTTTTTGCTTTTGAAGTGTCTGTGCAACTGATCATTTAGAGAGACTTGGCTTCACAATGCCTTAGGGTGAGAAAGAAATGCCCATACCAGAAGACAACCTCAACTTCAGCATCAAATATTGGCTGTGAGGCCTATATTATCCACTACAGGACAGACAAGATGTCTCATGGCCATGCTGATGAGTAACAGCTGAGTGAAAAAAGTTTTCTGCAACCGCCTTGCCTAGTCTAACACTTCCCTTTTGTTTGTTTTCCTCTCTATGTTAATGGAAGCCTTTACAGTGCTAATAAAAATATTCAGAGTGCAAGATTATGCCTGCTTCTTAGACTGTGATCATTATGCACCTAATCACAATAATAATATATCAGGGCGAGTTGTGTTTTTTTATTTCTTTAAAAAGAAAGAAAGGAGGGAAGAGAGGGAGGGGGAAAAGGTTAGACGATATTCCCTAGAGGGAAATGAATTTCTTTTATCCTTTACAGTAGCTTATTTCACATATTCATAGCCCTCCTGGTATTTCTTCTCCTCCTCCCCCTTGCCGCCTCCTTATGATGAGCCATAAAAATGACAAAATACATTAGCAAAGTTCTCGGTTTATGCTAAAATGACCATATTCAAAAAATAATAACAGAGACTTGTATCAGCAATGCAAAAGATGCATGAAGTAATTGGGGCTTAATTTGTACACAAACTGTCAAGGCAGTTTTGCTCACGGCCTGCATCTTCTGAATTCATTAGTCTCTAATTAAGGCCAGTTGGGACCAGCAGTTAGAAGGTTAAAGAGGTTCTGACAGCCCTAATCATTGCTCAGGAAGCTGAAAATGTATGCAAAGTCTCGGCAGATGGGGTGAGATCTGCTTCTGCCAAGTGATAACTGTTATTCCTTTGCACCTCCAAAGCTGTCATCCTAATAGGCACATTTTAAATTTATTAATGCTCTAGTTACAATGCATACACAGTCTCTAATGGTATGTCATTCAGAGTATATAAACTGAGCAATTAACGCGTATTACCTGGTAATGGTAAAATTATTTGTTGCCTGTTTGATTCCCTCCCCCACCCTTTTGTTTTCACTTCCTTTTCTTGTTTTCGGTTTGCTTTTGCTTTTGTTTCTGTGTTCAGAAGATAAGCGAAGAAACGTCTTTGTCCCTAAGGTGCGGAGAAAGAAGACGACGAGAGAAGAAAATCTGATTCTGATTTTTTATCTGTAGACTAGTGTTTATTCCTTGTTTCTTTACAGAGAAATGATTCTACTTTGAATCCCGGCTACTGTGAGATGGTGTTTCTCATTGTTCCAAATTTATGGTTTGTATTGTTCCATAATTTAAATGTGGATGGCCAAGGGAGTTCAAAATAAAGATTTTCCTTCCATGTTTCAATGATGTAATCATGAATATACATCAATTTAGCCAAAACATGAGGTTTCTCTCATGCTGCCATATTGAATGCAGTATGCCTTCCATGTCCTGAACTTCATGTGGATATGTGAAAGCACAGTAATAGCAAATCCTTTTGAAATGAATGTCTTCTGGACCAAAAATACCATACAAGCATACTAGAAGATCTCAAAATACCCAGAAAAGGAATATTTTGTCAGACGTGAAAAAATGAAACGGTGGATGCCAGTCCCATAGATATGGGGATTGTGCTGTATAACTGCCCTTGTTAAGAAACAATGAGACACAGCCTTGCAGTGAGGACCAATGTGCAAAGTTATCCCATGCTTGTTGTGGCACTGTTGTCCTAAACTAAGAATGGGGGTACAACCATTGATATTGGACCAGAGACTTAAAAAGTTAATTTTACAAATCCATAAACTCCTTAGCCAGCATGATAGGGGGATTTGTGGGAATGTAGTCTTTAATCTGAGTGTAGAAACACATAAAATGAACTAGGAATGGAATAACAGAAATTTCTTTTTGAAGAAGATTACCATTACCGTTCTAGGGGCCCACAAGAGAGCAAATTACCAAATTTACATAGAAATATGATTGCCACAATCCACTGTTTTGTTGTACAAAACTCACTGATCCCTATTCACAGAATCATAGTTGCAGTATGCACAAATAAGTATGAAGCAGAAGCAAAAGGCACAATAAAAATAGCATTTGAACCATGTGAAATTCCTTCTCCATTTCTCATATAACCATAAAAGTACCACAAATAGCTGATCCCCTTGTTACCTCTTCTACCTCTGGACAATAAAATTGTCTGCAAGACAAGTGAGGCATATCTTGGACTGTGTACTCTTGGCAAAGTTTGTTTTCCAACCAATATCAGAGTAGTTGAATTACTTCTATATTTCTTCTTTCTGCATGTTTGGTCATATGGTCAAGGAAGGCATCATCCAATTCTTCTGCCTGGCTTGGAGGTCTGCAGTAGACCCACATAACTACATATTTTTCACTCCTTGTTCCCTTAATTCTTACCCAGATGCTTACAACCTGGTTTCCAGGATTTAAGTCTTGCATCTCTTCACATGTGTAAACATTTTGACATATAATGGTACTCCACCCCTGTTCTGGCACAGCAGTGCCAACAGGGTTCTGTTTTCCATTTGTTGCATTACAAGTTTGCATTCCCTTGCATTTCATGTTGTAGGTGACTTTCTTAGTTTGCATTTACGGGCCCAGAGGGCTGCCAATCAATCTAAAGTAGCAGACCCGCCCCTATTCCTAGGATTTGGGAGGGAAAGAGGATTTTTTGCTCAGTCTTAACAGCTACTCTACAGGATAGGACGTGATTTAAGGCTGCCTGTTCTTTCCAACTTGGAAAAGGCTTTAAATCTTACAGCTTTGCTGGGGTAACAGATCCAGCTTTGCTGGGGTAAAAGAACAGCTTCACAATTCTTTGTGGAGAAGGGATCACCTGCAATCCCACAACCTGGCTAATCGAAGGAAACCTTGCATGGTACGGGACGTCTGGCTCTCCATAACGCAGCTTGGAGTCGGAAGAAGAGTCCTCACGCCAGCAAGGTAAAGAAAGATTTGCAGACGACACTAAATTGTTCAGGGTAGTTAAAAATGAAACTGATTGTAAAGAGCTCCAGAAAGATATCTCGAAATTGAGTGAATGGGCAACAAAGTGGCAAATGCATTTTAACCTAAACAAGTGTAAAGTCATGCACATCGGGGCAAAGAACCCCAAATACACCTACCAATTGATGGAGTCAAAGCTTTCCGAGACAAACCAGGAAAGGGATCTTGGGGTTTTGGTGGACAGCTCAATGAAGATGTCTACCCAGTGCGCAGCAGCAGTAAAAAAAGCAAATTCTATGCTTGGCATGATCAGGAAGGGAATCGAAAATAGGTCGTCAAATGTTGTATTGCCTCTCTACAAATCTATGGTGAGGCCACATCTGGAGTACTGTGTACAATTCTGGTCACCGCACCTCAAGAAGGATATAACGGAACTGGAAAAGGTACAGAAAAGGGCAACAAGAATGATCCAAGGGATGGAGCAGCTCCCTTACGAAATCAGGTTGCAACGCCTTGGTCTTTTCAGCCTTGAAAGACGGCGTTTAAGAGGTGACTTGATCGAAGTGTATAAAATCATGCATGGGATAGAAAGGGTGAATAGAGAAAAATATTTTCTCTGTCACACAACACTAGGACTAGGCGGCACTCCCTGAAGCTCCAAGGTAGGAAAGTTAGGACTAATAAAGGGAAATATTTCTTCACCCAGAGGGTCATTGGGTTATGGAACTCACTTCCAGAGGAGGTTGTGACAGCGGTCAGCCTGGACAGCTTCAAGGCAGGATTAGACAGATTCATGGATACCAAGGGAATCAGTAGCTACTGAAATGGACATCCAAGTGCCACCTCTGTGTTGATGGAGGCAGGCAGGATTTCCCCGGGTACTGGTTGTGGGGGGTCGGGAGCAGGTGAGGGTTTTGCCCTCCTTTCTGCTAGAGATCCCTGTGTACAACTAGTGGGCCACTGTGTGACACAGAATGCTGGACTAGATGGGCTGAGGCCCGATTCAGCATGGCTCTTCTTATGTTCTTATGTTCTAAGATTGCCCAAGGGAAGGGTCATAGGTTTTTCCCCGAAAGAGAAGACCAGCTTTGCCCAGTTTGCCGGCCCTGTTGCTGCAGACTGAGAAAGTCACCAGTTTGATAAGAAGCAAGCCTTCCAGTTTGTTAAGCCCAAATAAAGAACTTTGTTAAACTTATTTTGAGCCTCAAAGGACCTTTATCATTGGGGAAAGCTAAGGGGCCCTTCCAGCTGAGGCACCCCGGCGTCCTGTTGGGCATACAGAACTCACGTCCAAGAAATAGCCATTCTACAGGCCCAGCGTGCAACAGCACAACCCCTCTCTTGTTTGGTATATTTCTCTGAAATAGATTATACCCCTTCATTGCTTCAGTTATGCCTATTACATCATAACTGTTTTGTTTTGCTAGGAGTTCCAGCTCATCTTGTTTATTTCCCATGCTCCTGGCATGGGAAATAAAGACATCCCCTTAGCTGCTTATTTGATATTATTGTCCTATTGCTGTTTGGTACTTATTGTGTTTGTCCAACTCTCTCTTTAGTCTTGTGTCTGTTCACTCCGAACCCAGATAAATTGTTTCCAAGGATAATGTCACTCTCCCCCACACAACCTAGTTTAAAGTCCACCTGATCAGGATTGTCCATTTCTGAAAAAAAATCCTTCCTACTTCTATGAGGTGCAGCCCATCCTATGCCAGTAGGCCATTTTCCTGGAAGAGCACTCCAAGCCTAATTGTTCTTCCTGAAACCATCTGTGGAGTCAGTTATTCACCGCTACTATTTTTCTTGTTCTTCCTGGGCCACCTTGTACAATGGGGAGGAGAGATCAAAAGACCACTTGTACATTAAGACCTTTTAGCTTTCTTCCAAGAGCTTCAAAATCCTTTTTGATATTTTGAAGACTATGCTTTGCAGTATCATTGATTCCAACATGAACCAACATGAAAGGGGGAGGGTCAGTGGCTTTGTGTTATGTGGTGGATTTTTGCCCCAGAGAGGCAGCAGTCTTGCAAATCACTGCTTTTGTTCATTTCAAGAGGGAATCGCCTATGACCAACACCCATCTCCTTTGAGGATTGGCAGTGTCCCTTTCCTGTAAGATGTTCTGCAGACCCTGTTGCTGAACCGGATTATGTAGCTCCAAACTGGTCCCCTCCTCAGAGATTTCCCCCCTGCAGTCATCAAGGATAATCCAGTCAGAAGTGTCCAAGACCCCCTCATTCTCCCTAGCGTGACCTTGTTCTGCCTCATTGGGGAAAGAGCCCCTGCTTCATTCTGTGACTGCAAATTCAATGTTTATGACCTGTCCTCCTCTCCAGAGACATCCCTCATGCAATGATCAAGGATGGTCCACTCAGTTGTATCTAAGAATCTCTCATCCCTGGTGTGTTGCAAGTCATCATTATCTGTTATTGGTGAGAGAAGTTGAAATTGATTGTGTAACTCCAGATTAATTGAAGGATTAACAGAATGATACCTGGGTTCCACTTTCTCTTTCTAAATGTCACATTTTTCCAAGCATCAGCATTTTCCACATTTGAAGTGGCTTCCCCATAGCCTTGCACTGAATGTTCATCTGATGTGGATTGTGTATCTAGAATAGTCTGCTGGGCTGTGTCTGAGAAAAACCCGAGTTCCTTAATGTCCTTAAATGTCTCAATCAGGGCCTCGAATTGATGGATCTTCTCTTCTATTAAAGTGAGCTGTTTGCATTTGACTAGATGTTCTGTCAAGAAGATTAACATCCCACAGCCGCTGTATGCAACTGGAACATCTTTCCCCCACTTCATATTTAGATGACTAAAGTTACCTAATAAGAACTTTTTACTGAACTTTTTGGTCCTCCTCAAAATCCCTCAGTTCTCCTGTTCACTATATTTTCTGAAGATTAATGTTGGATAAGTTGTGCATGCCATTAGGCGCATGCTGCTGGATGTCAACCATTGGAAAGGTCGGATGACCTAGCTGAATGCTATGTAATAATTCATATTAAAAATGCAGAATGTCTTTAAGATGCTTCTTCGTATTAAGAAGAAGCATCTTAAAGCATCTTACTGTAATGGCCTCTACGTTGGCCTCCCCTTGTCGACAATCCGGAAACTCAAGCTAGTGCAGAACGCCGCGGCTCGCTTGCTGGCAGGAGTGCCAGCGAGAGAGCATATTACACCTATTCTCCGGCAACTGCACTGGCTCCCTATTGAGTACCGAATTGCCTTCAAGGTGTTGGTTTTGACCTTTAAGGCTTTACACGGCCTAGGGCCTGCGTACCTGAAGGACTGCCTTACCCCGTACTCGCCCCCGAGATCACTGCTCTCAGATGAGCAAAATCTGTTGTTAATTCCATCAGTCCGCTCCTGCCACCTGTCGACGACTAGACAAAGGTCTTTTTCTGTGGTGGCACCGGTGCTCTGGAATGCCCTTCCGGACAGTACCCGAGCCATTTCGGAACTGGGCCCGTTCCGGAGGGCGTGTAAGATGGCCCTCTTCGGGCTGGCCTTTAATTAGGCACACCGGACCAAGAACTATGATATATGTCCTCTCAACCCGTGCTCTGACGATGTAACCTGTTTGAAATGTGGTTTTATGTTTTTATGTTTTTATCAATTATAGGGTCGCATGTTGACATGTTACAACATGCCGCCCATGTATTTTTGCTGTGATCCGCCCCGAGCCTGCTGGGAGGAGCGGAATACAAAAGTGAACAATAAATAAATAAATAAATAAATAAATAAGAAAGCAAAATGTCGATACCTGCAAGTAGTAGGTACTTTACATGTTTTACTTTACATCAGTAAAGTAAAACATTCTAACATAATTGTTCTCATGCATGGGCAAATGAGAATGGGGACATGGGTTGAAATGTATCAGTTTTAAAGTGCTGCTAAATCTCTCTTCCTCTTGCCTTCCTTGATAGGTGTGTACTGTTTTCCCTCCATACTCTACCACTTCATATCACGCAAGAGCCAGAGGTAGTCAGAGAGATAAACTGGGATCTTTGAGGTCCATGCTGGGGTCCGCACATAGTCATCAAAGTCACTGGATGACATTGGGCCCGTTGGTCTCTCTCAAACTAAGCTATCTCAGGTGGTTTTCTAAAGAGGAAGTGAATGTACACTGTGCATGTACAGCCTGGTGCTCCTTGGGGGAAAAAGTGGGATATCAATGCAAGTAAAACAGGGACACCCCGTGGTTTGGGCAGGATGTGCCTCATTGTTAAACCCCCTTCCCTTCATTCCCCAGGGCTCTGGTGGTAATTAATAAATAAATCTCATTCAGAAATGTGTCACTCTAGCCTCTGAATGAGCCTTTGCATGAATTTTTCCAGCCCTTTCTACCTTCCTTGTGCGTTGTCCCTCCCTGTCTATAATCCTATTTTCTTTAATGCTGCCTAATCAAGTGAGAAGGCCCCATCACCACCTTTTTTTGAATCCTTGAGAATCTATTGTCTACACTGCAAGTTCAGCAATGGCAAACTATTGCTTCGTGAAGCGAGAGCCAGCAGAAAAGGCAGTGCATAGGGTGGAGAGGTTCTAAATTGTAGGCTTTCGTCGAAATAGCAAGATTCATAAACAGCAATGATTGGGTGGTATTTCCAAGCAGCAGAACAATTAGCCACTCATTGACTTTTAAACAGGGTTTGAACCTATTCCCCCGTTATAAAACTAATTGCTTTCCACTCTATAAAACACTAACAGTGCAAAAATAGAAAAGAAAAATTTGAATAAAGATACACCGGCTTTGATTCAGATCTGCTTTGGGAGGCTAGGATTGTGTCACACCTTTGTTGGGCGGGTGAAAAGCCATGATCATTTCATCATATCTGGTTTTCATTAGATGGAATCATTGCTTTGGTGTTTAAAAATTACTGGTTAAAGGGGTTGAATTGAAAGATCATGCAGAATTTATTGATGAGAATTGCCAAAGGAGGGTTTTTGGTGATATCTGAAAATAAGTTTCGTTATAACAAATTTGCTCAGCAGGGTATTTATTTACCTGCTTATTTAGTTAAAGAATTTACTTACACGTCTTGGGGAAAACAGGTTTGTTTTTATGCAGATTTCCTAGGAAACTCCCCTTGATATGTTCCTTGAGGTTGACAATGTTTCTTGAGGTTGATATGTATATGTGAAGCTTTGAAATATTTTGTAGAGAATGCAAATATTTGCAAATTTTACATTATTTATTATTTATTTATGGTATTTTTACCCCCCCCCCTCAACCCCCCCCCTCCTGGGGGAGGGGAGACTCAGAACAGCTAGAGAAATATCAGTGAAACAGCGTGCTATTGTTTTGAATGAGACAATAGCTTTTGTTCCTAAGATTTCTTCACTACCTTTTAATATCCTTTTTGAAGTGTTTTTCTTTTTATTTGGGGTCATATATAACCCTGTGTGGGCTCTTCAAACTCTATGATTCCTACATGACTGCAAAAAGCCTTTTCAACCAGTCAGCACCCAGCTGAAGGGCTTACAAGACATTGAAGATCAGGGCCCTGGGAAATGGGGAGTTGACATGCTGAGATTTATCTATGACAACAGGTGACAACAAACACCTGCTAAAATGCCTTTTATATGACCATTAAAGATACAGGAACTATCTAGTTTTTATTCTGGCAATTCCCGCACCCATTCAGAAGGGTGAATATCTAGGAAGCCTTTCTAGGAAAGGATCTTTCTAGGATGTTTTCCATGTAAGTATGATTTAGGGTGCAAGCAAGTGTTTTCTATGAGGGTTGAATGAAAAGTAATGCCTCCACCTTCGTTACCTGGGTTTGGATGGGAATATTTTAATAAATCAAATGCAGAAATAATCCTTAGAATGTGCTCTCTCTTTTTTGACAATATTTTAAATTTTATTTGATACATCCCAACAACTAACAAAATTTTGTCATACAGGACTTATTTTAGTATACATGATTGCAAAAGTAAATATTCCTTAAATGATATTTTATACATTCCTTAGTTATGTATCACACATCCCCCCCCCTCCCATCACCCCCGGCCCCTGGAACAGCAATTCTAAATGATGTCATTGCAAACTGATGTAGAATGTGCTCTTTAACTACCACTATTCACTTTTCCACATAATCACGACAATTGGAAACATTTCTTCCAAAGCTGAACAAGTTTTCTGAAGCCGTCATGGAAGAAGTCGACACTCTGTTTCTGCAACCAGTGTCTCACAGTGCTCTCAAGGTCTTCATCAGAAGCATAATGATGTCCCTATAGATCTTCTTTCATTATTAAGAACAGATGGAAGTCAGATGGTGCTAAATCTGGACTATATGGAGGATGGTGAGATCCAATCTCTGAGATCCAGTACAGTGGTGAGATCCTGTCTCTGAATTTCTGCTGTGTACCCATCATGCACAGATCTTCCAATAGCCAAGCAAAGCAATAATGTGACCTAAATTTTCTTGTGAATGCCAATTATGCTTGAAATTTCCCTCTGAGTGATACGACGATTGTCCTGAATCAATCTGTCAACCTTTTGCTTCGGAAACTCGGTGGTTTCTGTCACAGGACATCCAACTCTTTGTTTGTCATGCAAGTCAGATTTTCCCATCTGATGAATCTCTTTTAGGGTGACACCTTCTACTGTCAAGAGTTCAATGACTACATGTTGCTTAAGTTGCATTGACCGACTATCTGCACAGGGTTCCATACTTTGCACTTTAACAACACAACTGCTCAATATTAAGGCTTCCCGCAAAATGGAACTGTAGAGGAGAGTCTACAGAACAAGCCAGTATCTGTCCCATATCACTACTGCCATCTGTTGAGGCATTACTAAGGTGGAGTCATTACTTTTCATTCAACCCTCGTAGATCTATGCCTTTCAAAGTGGTGGTCTCTGGACTCATGCTGGTCACTAGCAAGTTTCCAAGAAAAGAACAATGGTGCCTACCGGGAATAAAAACAATGCTGGTCCCTGGTGCACTGGCAAAAAATAATTGACCTTATATCATATAGTCAAACTTCTGTAACTTGCAAAACAATTGTGTTCTCTTATGCAATAACAGAAGATAGCAAGAACAATCTGTCCTAGAATATGACCTGTGCATTTCCACAGAAGAAGACTAACAATGTTAGGTCCCTAAAATACGTTGGGCCTTACCATTAAAACCTGGCATTGTCTTTCATGGGACCCAGTTGATTTGGGGTGTTATGAAAGGGCAGTTAATGATTAATTATTAAATGTATTTTTCCCCAGATGGGAAGTATAAGACACTTGAGGTATTCTCTGCCTCAGATGTGAAAATAGCTTGACTTGCCTTGGGTAGTATATAGCGTGACTGGAGGCAGGGTGTATGTGCCATTTGTTACTCTGCCTCAGGCAGCAGAATGTTTTGGGCCCAGTCCTGGCTGCTGGGAAATTACCTGGGAGCCATTTATTTATTTGGGTAGTTATAAATTTGTTAATTACCTTTTTGCAAAAAGCACTCAAGGCAATGTCAAATCAATTATAGTACATTTTAATAATTTTAAATCAGACTATAAAATAACAATGAAAAGGAAACAATTTTTAAATCACTTTAAAAGAGTGAGAATTTATATATTAAAAAATACCATATAGTCAATGGACTGAATGAATATGCCTAACACTATTTTTTTAAAAGTTTATTTGTTGCCAACTTGAAGCTGGCAGCATATGAATGGCCCTGACATATTGTGAGCCATTTTAGAAAAAGAGTATGGTATTAATGCACACCCTCTAATTTTGCTGATTTGGCAAAGATATGTAGGAGGGTATGTAAACATAACTGAATGATAGAAGTACAAACACAAACTGAAGGAAGGTCAGAGTTGTCAACTTTTCAATCAGTCTTCTGTAACTGCCCCATTCAGAAAAGTATACGTTCTCAAAGAGCTTGGGAAAGTCAACGTTCAGGACAACAACTCCAACACACACACACACACACACATCAGTATGTGGATTGTTGATTTGGCTAAAGATAACGTGGGACAGCAGTAATGGGATATATACCCCTATCACTAAGTGCAAAAATAAAGAGAAATATATCAAATACACAACAATACACAATATCCAAGCTATTTTGTAGCAAAATGTCTAATACAGAATATTTTCATTGAAGACAATAATCCTCATAGTAGAGCACACCATATACAGTTAGATATCTAAAGCTTTGAAAGTCCACAGTTCATAATATCTGTATCTAATAGATAAAGCATCAAAAAAAACCCCAACTCAACCAAAGTCCAATGAGTATAAACAATAATAGCAGGCAAAATGACTATCAAAAGAAAAGTAAATAGTAGTTACTCCATAACATCAAATAAGGGTGGGTTCCTCCCAGCCACAAGAATGTATCTCCGTAGTGACCACTCCTCCTGTGGGTACAGGAGGGGGTCGATATCCAGGTGTATCCGTGGTGAATCCCCAATAGTAGGGGAAAATCCCCCTGTAGATTTATTTCTTCTCACAAAATAATTAGGAATACTTATTCAAAAAACGTAAAGAGATCCAGATGATTTGTAATCCAAGCCGCTCATCTCATCCAACAGGGGGAAAATGTGAAATTTTTCATTCTTGCATGAAAAAATGTAAGAAAGTATTATTGACATTTTCACCTAAAAGGGAACATACAAGGATACATTAATTAACTATTCATTTTCTGCCTTTTGATAATATCACAAATCTTCTGATTGAAGCAATTGTCCCACTTTATCTCGTGACAGGGCCAACCCAACATTTGCTCTTCCGCTTTCGTCGGACAATGCTGGCCCTGTGCATGCATTATTTAATAGCAGAGTAAAGTTGATTTCTTTTAGACTGACTATTTTTCTCATATCCACACTTGACAGATTTAATCACTCAATTAGTTGACTAAATCTCAGAAATTTAATTGACTGAGAGTTTTTAAAGTGGGCAACACCCTGCTTAATGAACCCCAAATAGCATAAAGAAGGGGCTTTAAGGTGAGAAGCTGTTGCCAGGTGTTGGAATGCTCCTTATTCAAAGCCATTCTGGAAGGAATTCTAATAACCCTGAGATTGTAATTGGTGGGTGTGAAACAAGTGCTCATAACAGCAGCAATTACCTACAGTGAGTCCTCGAAGTACATTTCTCTGTTTATGCTGTAATACCTTAATTATAATAAAAACAGCCACACTTTAAGCACATCAAGAGCTTTTTGCTCAACATGTGACCTAGAGGTTGCCCCCTTTCTCAACTAAGAAGGCAATCCTTGACCAACTTACCTCCAAAGCAGGTTTATTGAAAACAGTAAGACTATTCCTGGGTCAGATGTAGAAAGACTGCAATCATACTGCATATCACATTTATGTTTGTGCATGAGGAAGGATGTGAGGAAGAACATGAAAAGGAGGAAGAATTCTAAATATGATTTTCATGATCTTCAATTTGAGGAATAGAAAATCCAAAAGTGATATGCAGCCATTCTCCAATATTTGAAGAGATATTATACAGAAGAGACAGGTTGCTTTCTACCTCACCAAGACTACATGGATCCTTTATCCAAAAAGGGGGTGAGCAAATCAGCTCCATGTGGCTGTATGACACACAGGGCTGATTTGGGTTAATGCAGACCAAGACCATCTAACATAATTTTGAACTGTGTCAACAAAAGTTGCAGGTTATTCTGAAATTTTCACAACAATCCAGAGCAAACCATGGTTTTGTGTATGTATATATTTATTTACTAAATTTATATTCCACCTTTCTCTACCCTGATAAGACTCAAGGCAGCTTACAGATAGACTTCAATGCCTTAACAACGATATATAGTTAAAATATTTTAAATTAAAATAAAATCAAAATTAACTACATTAAGACATTATAAAAATTACTATCACTAAAAAAACATGCAATGCTCTATCATAATTCAGGGCATTCTGCAAGTCATTGCATATAATTCCAGTTAATCTATTGCACTATGGTTCTTCTTTGAAGGCTTGATCCCAGAGCCACATTTTTACTCTATTTCTGAAGGTCAGGAGGTGTCACAACGCGAGCCCTGACTCCACCCTGTAATCACACACACACAGACAATGTCAATTAACTATTTATTAAGCACAAATTGCAAGCAGGTGAAAAGGTAAAATTGTCCAAAAGGTAAAGGTCAAATAGTCCAAGGTAAAAAGCAAACAATGTCCAAGGGTGATTCAAAAAGCCAGGGTCAAAAGCAAAGTCCATAAAAACAAAGCGAATCAATCAAGGAAACTTAGTCCATGGTAAAACAAGGCAAATCCAAAGTTCATGGAACCAAAGGTTTCAAGGTAAGTCTTGGCAAGGCAGGAAGACAGCAAACTGCTACATCCTTCCAGTTCCGACATGGCCAGCAATCTGAGGAACTTTCCCACAAAGTGCATACTTAATTCCCTCCTTTGTGGGACCAACGCCTTTCCAGGCCTCGCTTCCAATCTCTCCGTGTAGCCTCGATACTCCCCCTTTGGTCGAATCTCCGACTTAAGCAACATGCAATCATTGAATTCTTGACAGCAGAAGGTGTCACCCCAAAGGAGATTCATCAGAGAATGCAAGCTGTTTATGGTCCCCCAACTGGACTCCCAACTGACCATGGAGACCCAAATCTCTATGGTCAGTAAAATAGCTTTTTTCCATCTAAGGCAGGCAAGGCAGCTGGCCCCCTATCTATCCCGGAACAACCTGGCCCCCTATCTATCCCGGATTCCCCCTTCGGTCGAATCTCCGCTCAGGAATGGCACCATCTGCGCCGTTATCTTCCTGGGAAACTAACTCGGCCTCGGCTTCCATGTCCTCCTCAACATCTGGTGTAAACACTCGTTCCTGCGAACCGAAACCTCCCGGTTTCTAATGTTCTGTATCTGATCTGGAATCAGGAGAGTCTGTGTCATCAGAATAGGCCTCCGGCCAGGTGTCGTCCGATCTCTCCGTGTAGCCTCGATACTCCCCCTTTGGTCGAATCTCCGCTCAGGAATGGCACCATCTGCGCCGTTATCTTCCTGGGAAACTAATTTGGCCTCAGCTTCCATGTCCTCCTCAACATCTGGTGTAAACACTCGTTCCTGCGAACCGAAACCTCCCGGTTTCTCATATTCCATATCTGATCCGGAATCAGGAGAGTCTGCGTCATCAGATTAGGCCTCCGGCCAGGTGTCATCCCATTGCAGGCTATCTGTGGGTGATGCGGATCCATCATCTCCGGCATCACCTTCAGCTGGGTCCAAAGCAATCGGAACCCCTGGGGCCGCACCCTGCCCTCCTGGCGGAGGTGGGGGCAGATTGGCCTCCTGCCCCCTGGCTGGGATGAGGGCTGAGTTGCTACAGGAGGAAGGGGGCCGATCTAATATCACTGGGAAGGGAGTTCCACAGCTGAGGGGCCACCATTGAGCAGGCCCTGTCTCTCATTCCCACCAATCACACCTTTGAAGGAGGTGGGACTGAGAGTGGGGCCTCCCCGGATTTTCTTAATCTCCAATAGAGTTCATAGGGTGAAATCAATCAATATGTCTAAAGTTGAACTGGACACAACTGTGTACATGGTCTGTAATCCATGGAACTCTGTTGGCTCAGGAACTTAGCTCTGCCCTTCTTTTGTTATTATAGCAATGGCCTCCAGGCATGATATGGTTACATTGAGTGATGTCAGTTGGGGTGCAGGGCAATCAGAAAAGGGAGGCAGGAAAAGAGACGACACTTCCTCCTTTCCCCCTTCCCACTCTTGCATTGCTCTGGCTGACATCACTCCAGACAATGGCCATCAGCCATGTCATATCTGGAACTGCTTCTACAAGAACAAGATGGGGACAATAAGGATGGTTATCCAGAGGCACAAAAAATGGGTTTGGCACCACTGGATGGTCAGGACTCCTTCCCACATCTATATTGGTATAGAGGCAGGTAAAAGCCATCCTGGAGCCACTTCAGATTGGTCTTGGGATGAAATACCCTGGTGTAGAACTCCCCTTGGATGCGAACCAACAGATTCATATTGTAAGAAAAGAAATTCCATATAAATATTAGGAACAACTTTCTGATGATAATACCTGTCTGAAACTGCAAGTTTCCAAAACACCTTTTTCAGCACACAAAAATGTCAAAAATTATGCAGGAGAAGAAAAGTAATGATGTCAGAGTGAAGCCAATGAAGCTTTGAAATCTTGCATTATGAACTTAGTGCTTTTTAATGGGTAAAATAAAAATATCACTATTTTGTGGATTTGAGATTTAGTTGCAGTTTGCTTCTTTTTTTAAAAAAAGGTACAATAATAAGTGTAGGGAAAATAGTATATTTGATGAAAAATGTTTAAATAGTGCAAAAAGTTTGCTCTCTAATGAAGTAGACATCAGAGACACACCTACAATAGGCAGGGGAGAAAAGAGGAAGGAGGTACTATACTTCCAAGTCACTCAGGGTCACATGCCCTTCTCAGTTCAAAAATCCTTGTTTTCTTTTCATCGTCGGTTTCATGAGACTTCCTTTTAGTTTCTTTTATGGTTTGTAAATGTGGATTTCTGTATTTTCATTTTTTAAGAACTCTAGGAATTTCCCTCAGTTTGTTTATGTGTTTTAACATTGCTTTGTGACGTTTTTTGAGTAAGTATATCCATATTTGTGATGTCGAAGATTTTCAGAGTCCATTGTTCTAGAGTAAGTGTTTCGTGGGATTTCCATAGTTGGGCCAGCTTTTCTTTTTGTTGCTGTTATTAGATATAAGAAAATCTTGTTTGTATTTTTATCCATATTGAAATTTGTGATACCCAATAAAAATATTCTGGTTTAAACTCGAATTTTATTTGTGGAATTAATTCTATCTTTTTGTAAATCTGGTACCAAAAGGTCTTGACTTTCTTGCATTTCCACCACATATGAATGAAATTGCCTTTGTGTTTCCCACACTTCCAGCATTTCTCATCGGTTCTTCCTTTGTTAATCTTTGAAAGCTTTTCTGGTGTTAGGTACCATCTATAAAACATCTTGTACCAGTTCTCTTTAAATTCAGTTGAATATGGGTATTTTAGTTTCTTTATCCAGTGTTCAGTCTTGACAGTGGTTCAGGCCAAATTGCACTCCATCTTGCTGTCCAGACTACCCCGAAACCCTGGCATATTCCAGAATTTCCAACACATTTCAGAGCATCCTCCAACTTTCCCCAAACTGGGCCAATATGGTTTTAAATCAGTGGTTCTCAACCTGTGGGTCCTCAGATGTTTTGGCCTTCAACTCCCAGAAATCCTAAAAGCTGGTAAACTGGCAGGAATTTCTGGGAGTTGCAGACTGTGACGACCCGGACTTTGGGACCTTGGGGCAGGGTGGACCCTTCTATTTTAGATCCCACCGCTGCCACCAATATGTAAAGACTTGGGCTTGGACCACTTGGGTATCACTGCCACCAATATGTAAAGACTTGGGCTTGGACCACTTGGGTATCACTGCCACCAACCTAAAAAATAGCCTTTAGGATTTTGTAAAGATCAAAACACACTGCACCAGCCTTGGCTCTTATATTAACAAGGGCTGGGAGAAGTACTGAGGTAAATAAAATCCGCCAAAAAGCTGGAACTGTCACCACAACTGGAGCTGTTAAATTAACTGCTAGATGGAATGAGGCACAAGAAAGGCTTTTCTTTAAAGATAACACTGAAAAGGTTTATTGTTGGAATTAACAGCTTTTAAAAAGGCACAGAAGCGTAAATGGTTTTCAAGAGCGGCACAATAGCTTGGTGGTTTCATAGAGCATGTATCTTTAAACTTTGATACAGGACTAGACAGATGTAATGTCTTTCACAACTTGGCAAAATACTCCCTCACTCTAATATTAAAACTAGTCGTGAGTTTCTTCCACTAACTAATCCTAGTTAGTTGTCCCCAAGAGTGAGCCAATCTCTTATTCTAAGAGATCCAAGTCTGCTGGCTGATTCTTCCTGAACTTAGCTTACCACAGACTTCTCCTGTCAGCTATCTAAGACACTCCCTGTCTTGCTGACTGCTCACAACAGAGACTCCTATGTTGCCCTGACAAGAGCCAAGTTCCCTCTCTTGCTCTCACAAGAGCCAAGTTCCCTCTGACTGAAAAAGCTACACTTTTTCCCTCCTAAGTCAGCTGGCTCCTCCCCTTCACTCTGAGCCACTCCCCTGCAGCTAGCTCTCTCTCTCTCTCTCTCTCTCTGGAGAGGCTCTAAGCCACTCCCCCTTTCCTAGCTATTCTATTTTACCAGGGATGCCAAACTGCTAACCAGGCCTCGGCTTGCTAAAATGGGTGAGTCCTTACACAGACCAAAACACCCGGTGATCCACTGTTTTAAATCTTTAAAAACTGTGTGTCATGGGGGCAGCCAACAGTCCATTCACAGTGAGCCAGATTGGGGTCAGGTATACCAATCTGTAATTTCAAAAAAAATCAGATTGGTATACAAAGGAGGTTGAATGAATTTGTGCTTTACGTAAATGTGACCCTTACAGTGATCAAAATAGATCAATTCTTCCTACATATTGAATATATTGCTGCATATCCACTATATTCCAGTGTCATTAAAAGGTGGAGGGAACCACTATGCAGGATAGAGGCATTGCATAAAAAAGAAGCTGGAGACCTACAAATCTAGTATACCTCTAGATGCTGAAATCCATCAATTCTCGTGATTTCCCTCACCCCCTGCAAAAACATCCTGAGAGCATTTTTACACTATAGCCTTTGACATATGGTTATTATAGCAGGGGTTGTTTGCAATCACAGCAAGATGCAGCTTGTCTACTACACCATGCAAAGGTGAACAGCCACACGAAGGGAGATTCAAGCAGTGTAATCCATTAGAGTCCATTTACAAACTAACAGATACTTTACAGACATTCAACAGACGTTCAATCAAATCATAATCTCAGAAAACTACTAGCAATAAAACCCATAAATTAAAATCAAGTTACATAAGCATGACTTGATGAACCTGATGTAATCTGATGGCATGAGATGCATATCCTACATTAAGTCACAAATTCCACTTCTTTTCTCTTATCTCTTAATAATGGGGCAGAGGCTGCCCAGCAAGTGGCTTGCAGCCGATAACATTTATCTACTTACAGCTGAATAAATGCTGAAATCTGGATGGCTTGAATTTGTTTTATAGTGGATTAGTTGTCATCAAATTATTTTTACAGTATCACCTTTGTAAATTAACAAATTGGTGGCCTCAGTATGCTCCGTAATAATAACTGAACAATTCCTCTGTTGCTGTGGTATACTGTATATACATCTGTAAATGTCAACTCCACTTCAGGAAGCTGTTCTCTTTTTACTGGGCTCAACAAAGGGCAGTCTCATCTGTATCCCACTATTAGCAGCCATATACTATGTGGAGCCTTCTCTGTATTGGTCCCCTTTGTGGACAACAATGAGACATTCTGTAGAACCAGCGGTTCCTAACATTCAGCCTTAGGTTTGGTTATGGAATAGAGAGAAATTTGGGTACCTTGTTGGATGATCTCTGCCAGGACAGGCAGAATGTGTATCTATTGGATCTGCAAACTCACTACATCTTCCAAGAATTTGCTTAAGAAGGGAATATTTGAGACTCATCTATAGTTCTCAAGTATGGTAGTGTTTGAGGAGGTCATATTTTAAGTAACTGCCTTGCCACAACTTCTTTTAGGCAGGAGGGAAATTTCATTTGCAGCAATGACGTATTCCCCTCTTCACTCACCCTCTTAACCAGTCCCCTTCTCTGTGCTTTGACGAGGCAGGAAATCACGGCTCCAATATATATGTGGTGGTTCTCAGCTCTCCAAGGACCAGGCCCAGATTACCCATAAGGCCACCCTTAGGTCATGGTCTAGGGGTGCAAGTCAAGGGGGGCACAGTTCACACGGACCAAAAAATAAATGTTGAAACAAAACCGCAATGTGTGGCATGGAGATGACTCTCTCTCTTGGGGAGGGCGGGGGAGAGCACTGTGAGGGGGTGGGGGAGGAGGGAATGATGCCCCCCACCATCGCCCCCGCCCCCTTGTCAAGGAAGGAGGGTGTGAGGAGGAGGCGGAGGGAAGCCCTGCCCCCGGGGCCACTGCCAGGCATGCGCGGCACCCAGGAACATGGCAGAGGAGGCAGAGGCGCGAGCGCCCTCCTGCTGCGCATGTCTGTCAGCAGCCCCGGGGGTGGGGCTTCCCTCCGCCTCCTCCTCACACCCTCCTTCCTTGACAAGGGGGCGGGGGCGATGGCGGGGGGCATCATTCCCTTCTCTCCCACCCCTCACAGTGCTCAAGGAAGGAGGGCACATGGCGCCGTGAGGAAGAGGAGGTGGGGGTGCAGTAGAGGTTGGTTGGGGGTGTAATTCCAAAGTGTGGCCTAGGGAGCTAAAAGGGGTTAATCCGGGCCTGCCAAGGACTCTGTCCAAGTCATCAAGCTGCCCAAATTAAAATATATCCAGTTATACAATGAGCCCTTCACATTTGCTGGCACAGGACTCCTACAAAAGTGGAGAAATGCAGATGAAAACAAAATGCTTTCTAGAAAGAACACCTTTCTAAGAATCTTTAGATCCTCCAGCACAACTGTGTGGTCATCCCCCACTTGAAGATAACCATAAAGTTGCACTGGAAGATGCCTGGAGTGAACATATTAATAAACATATTAATTTGGTGTTTGTTCATTCAGTCATCTTTGTAACCTTATGGACCAGCCCACACTAGAGCTCCCTGTTGGCCATGGCCACCCCCAGCTCCTTCAAAATCAAGCCAGTCACTTCAAGGATACCATCCATCCATCCATCATGCCCTTGGTCAGCCCCTCTTCCTTTTTCCTTCCATTTTGCCCAGCATCATTAGCTTCCCCAAGCTTTCCTGTCTTCTCATGATGTGGCCAATGTACTTCATCTTTGCTTCTAATATCCTTCTCTCCAGTGAGCAGTTGGGCTTTATTTCCTGGTGTATGGACTAGTTTGATCTTCTTGCGATCTAAGGCACTCTCAGAATATTCCTCCAGCACCACAGTTCAAAAGCATCTATCTTCCTTCACTCACCTTTCCTTATGGTCCAGCTCTCGCATCCATAGGTTACTACGGGGAATACAATTGTTTTAACTATGATGATCTTTGTTTATTTATTTATTTATTTATTCATATTTGTTTGCCGCCCCTCCTGATGGCTCAGGGCGACTCACAGCATATCCATAAAACCACAGCAAAAAAACAAAGCTAAAAAGTTAAAACCACAATTGAAACAGCAGATAAAAGTCACAATAAGCCACATATTAAAACAATTGCAGTGACAACACACAATACAAGATGGGGATACATAAAGAAAGACTGCAATTCATCCAACTCCAAAAGCCTGCTGAAATAACAGAGTCTTGCAGGCTTTCCTGAATGGAAGGAGACTCTGGATGGCGCGAACGTCGGCGGGCAATGCGTTCCAAAGTGTTGGAGCCACAAACGAGAAAGCCCGGCGATGAGTTGCAGTTAGACGATAAGTCTTAGCGCTAGGAATGACCAGGAGGTTTTGCTCTTCAGAGTGCAGGGATCTGGTGGGATAATATGGGATGAGGTGGTCCCACAGGTACACTGGCCCCAGACCATGTAAGGCCTTAAAAGTCAAGACTAACACTTTGAAGGTAATCTGGAATTCTACTGGAAGCCAGTGAAGTTCGCGCAGAATTGCCGTGATGTGACAGCTTACCGAGATCCCTGCAAGGAATCGGACTGCAGCGTTCTGCACCAGCTTAAGTTTCCAGATCACCGACAAAGGAAGGCCAATGTACAGAGCATTACAGTAGTCTAGCCTTGAGATGACCATAGCTTGGACCACTGTGGCCAAGTCACGCCGGGACAAGTAGGGGGCCAGCTTCCTCGCCTGGCGAAGATGGAAAAACGCCACCCTGCTGACGGTGGAGACATGAGCCTCCATCGTCAATAGAGGGTCCAAGGTTACTCCTAGGCTCTTAACAGAAGACGACGGACATAATGTCACGCCGTCCAGGGTCAGAAGCTGAACATCCCCACAGTCCGGGCAACCAAGCCACAGGATCTCCATCTTAGCTGGATTCACCTTCAACCTACTGGCTCACAGCCATCCAGTAACGGCCTCAAGGCAGCGATGGAAATTATCAGGTACGGATTCGGGCCCACCATCCATCCTTAGGATAAGCTGGGTGTCATCAGCGTACTGATCACATCCAAGCCCGAAGCTAAGCATCAGCTGTTGCCCAGTATGATGTCTCTATTCTTCACATTTTATTGAATATTTTAATCTATGAATATGAATAATCAAATCCATACAAGTCAAAGCCACAAATGTGGAGATCCAAATGTACAATTGATTCGGTGGGTCTGTATTAGTTGATTTATTTATTTATTTATTAACTTCGATTTCGTATACTGCTCACTCCGAAGCTCGGAGCGGTTTACAAAGAAGCAGAAAAAACACAGTAATAGCAGTTAAGCAGTTAAACAGTTAAAATACATTCCACATCAAAACAATTAAAACTTATTAAAAGCACTAGCCCTCAGCAAGAGCTGGGGGGACAGTAAAATCTGGGGGGGCCATAGGCAGCATGGCCGGCCGTGTGGTTGGATCAAGGGCCAAACGCCTTTCTGAAGAGCCAAGTCTTCAAGGCCTTGCGGAAGGGCAAAAGAGAGCGGATGGCGCGGGTCTCCTCCGGGAGGCCGTTCCAGAGACTTGGGGCGGCTACCGAGAATGCCCTCCGCCGTGTAGTGGCTAGTCTGCAAGTTCCGAGGGAAGGCACCTCGAGGAGATTGTGCTCCTCGGAGCGAAGTGATCTCGCAGGCACATAGGGGGTAAGTCGCTCCCTCAAGTACACTGGCCCCAAACCATAGATGGCCTTAAAAGTGAGGACTAACACCTTGAAGAGGACCCGGAATTCAATCGGAAGCCAGTGCAGCTTGCGCAGAAGTGGCGTCGCGCGGTCAGTTCTTGCGGCACCCAGAAGGAGGCGAGCCGCAGCATGCTGCACCAGCTTAAGCTTCCGGATCATCGACAAGGGAAGGCCAATGTAGAGCGCATTACAGTAATCGAGCCTCGAGATGACCGTGGCTTGGATCACCGTGGCCAGGTCGCATTGGGAGAGGTAGGGAGCCAGACGCTTAGCCAACCGTAAATGGTAGAATGCTGTCCTGCAGGTGCAGCCAATCTGCTCCTCCATGGACAGATGGGCGTCCAGCCGGACCCCTAGACTTTTTACCGATGGCTGAGGGCGAAGGGCCACACCATCGAATGTTGGCAGCTGGGTCACTACCCCCCCCCCCCCCGGGCGGCCCAGCCACAAGATCTCCGTCTTCGCCGGGTTCACCTTCAACTTACTGGCTCGCAGCCATCCAGTAACGGCCTCAAGGCAAAGATGGAAATTATCGGGTACAGAGACTGCCCCGGGGTCCAACCTCAGAATGAGCTGGGTGTCATCAGCGTACTGATGACACTCCAGCCCGAAACTCCGCACCAATTGGGCGAGTGGTCGCATATAGATGTTAAATAACAGCGGGGGAAAGGATAGCCCCTGAGGCACCCCGCAATTCAGCGGGAGCCTCCGAGGCCACCCCCCACTTCACTCGCTGCTGGCGGCGTTGGAGGAAGGAGGACAGCCAGTTGAGGGCTGTCCCCTCACCCTGCCACCGCCTGGCGGTGTATCAAAAGTTGGTAATCGACGGTATCAAACGCTGCCGTGAGATCCAATAACACGAGCAGCGCCGATCCACCTCGGTCCAAATGGCAGCGGAGTAGGTCTGTGATGGAGACCAGGACAGTCTCCGTCCCATGGCCTGAACGGAAGCCGGACTGGAAGGGGTCTAGCCAGGTTGCGTCATCCAAGAAGGTCTGCAGCTGGTCCATTGCTGCCCTCTCAATCACCTTGCCCAGGTACGGAAGATTTGACACTGGGCGGTAATTGGAGGGAGCCGCGGGGTCTAATCCGGGCTTCTTCAGCAATGGACTGACCACCGCCTCTTTTAGCTCCTCTGGAAAAACCCCTTGCTCAAGGGAGCCGTTGACTATCTTCAACAGAGGGCCTCGTAGCCCCTCCACGCAAGCTCGAATCAGCGTGGAGGGGCACGGGTCGAGGGAGCAGGTGGTCAGTTTAAGGGCTGCGACAATCTTGTCAACATCCTCTGTGTCCAGTGGTCGGAACCGGTCGAAGGTGGACCCGGCGGAGGGCCACGGAGTCTCCAGCTCCTGGACTGTATCAAGTGTGGAAAGAAGGTCCCGGCGGAGCAACGCAATCTTGTCTGCGAAGTGATTCTGGAAAGCCTCAGCAGAGAGGGTCGAATCGTCATTGTTTGGGATGGTAGGGACCATCGTCAGCTGCCGAATTATCCTGAACAATTGAGCTGGGCGTGAATCCGCAGACGCTATCAAAGAGGCATAGTGGACTTTTTTCGCCTTCTTGACAGCATGCTCATAAGCATCCATGAAAAGCTTATAAGCTGATGTCGATGGCCCGTCACGGAGCTTCTTCCACCTGCGCTCTAGCTGTCTCTTCTCCCGCTTCATAGATCTCAGTGCATCTGTGTACCAAGGGGAACAGAATGAGCGGGGTTTGAGAGGGCGTTTAGGGGCGATCTCGTCGAGAGCGGAGGACAGCGCGTGGTTCCAGGTGGTGACTAGCTCACCGAGCGAGTCGCTGGCAGGCTCCAAATCCCTCAAGGCATTCAGGAACCTAGTTGGTTCCATAGGTCCCTTCGGGCGAAGCCAAATTGGTTCGGCACCTTTGCCGGGAGGGCGCAGTTGCTCGACCCGGACTCCCAGAGTGCAGTGGTCCGACCATGGCACCTCTGTGACAGAGGTGACGGACACTTGGACACCTGCGTAGAAAATCAGATCGAGAGTGTGACCGGCCCGATGTGTGGCAGTAGAATCCTCTATTTCATTTTTCTGAGTTTCAGTTCATATCGATTTCTTTTATTTGACTTCAGAGTTGTTCTAGCAATACTTCTTTTTTTTTTGAAAATAATATTTTATTGGTTTTGCAAATTTACACAGCAGATAAAAAAACATGGGAAAGCTGGGGTGGGGCGGGAATAGAAGGGGGTATGGGGGTGGGAAAGGGGAAACTGGGGATAGGGAAGAGGGGTATCTTGACGTGAGAATATCAACAAGAAGTGAAAGAGAAAAAGAAACAATAACAATATTGTTTCTTGTTCTAGCAATACTTCTGTTGCCTATATCCTGTCCGACATTTATTTATTTACTGACTTTATTGAGTCCCATTTTCTCCTCTAAATGGGACTCAAAGTGCCTTTCAATTAAAAATGCAATTAAAATATAAAATGAACAGAAGTGCAACAATATTAAAACATAATTCAAAAATATATCCATAGCAAAAAAAATGTACTGGATGTGCAACACACCACTACAATAAATAGCTAGATGGACACAAAAATCACTCTTTCATTAGCAGGGCCAATCTCATTGTTTAGCATCCTAAAATATCTGCTGGAAGCTTGGCATGACTTGACCCATTCCAACTGCAAGATAGATTGACCTGGGAATTCTTCATTATTTAAATTTCCCACAATGCTCCTGATGTAATCTTCTGAGAAACGATGGAATATTCTAATATATAGTGACTCCTATCTGCCCAACACAGATTGCAGCACTGCTTTTGGCATTGTTTTCATCACTACCTTATAGGGACAAGGGATAGAGAGGCACAGCGTGGACATAAGATGGGCAACACACATGTAACTGCTCTTTATTTACTAATACTATGTAATCATGGTTTTGGCAATATTGCCAGACAAGTGTCTTTCCAAACCTACTTTATCAGGAGGCAAAAACACCTATTCAGTTGGTAAGAAGGGTACACAAATTTGATGTTTCCATCTTTCCTGCCAATGAATTGGGTCATGACAGTCAGAAACAAGACCCCCATCATAGTTCTTCCTTAAGGCCTTGCTTGTTGATAGAAGGTGGTCAAAATACTATCTTTCTGCACCCTGATTGCCAACTGAACTGACTTCTGAATCTCTTTTGGTACAGGAGATGTTACTTAGTTATGTATACATATGTATACATAACTAAGGGCACAACTTTATTGACTACTTACCATGAAGAGCACCCAAACAGCTCTTTGGCAGCCAAAGTATTCATGGAGCTGATCCAGGATAATATGGAACAAGGACACCTAACCATGACGTTGGCCTGCATTAACCAAAGTTGTGGGATACTCTGAATTCTGGGCCATAAATGGTAGAATATGAGCCCTTAGCAATAATCACATGATGGTCTTGTGGTGTGGTGGCTTTCATATCACTGGGGTTGTGAATCCACTCAACATTATATCCCTGGGTTTCAATGATTTACCCAAGGTGTGGAAGCCTACTTCCCCATAGGCTCAGCACCTCAGATTACTCCTTCAAAGTAGGGGACTCAAATCCAAAAAAAGATGCTCCATTCTATTGACCCAGAAACCGCCTCCTAAGTTTGCATGCCAGGGGATGTAGCCTTTGGGATCCAGCTTGCCTGTGTATCCTTGGTATCACTACAGTGTTAAATCTCACCATCACAATATTGTCTCAGTCATAAATATATGTCTTGACATTCCTCCATTTTTGATTTGTTCAGCTTTACAAAACTGATAATTCTGTTCTGAAAAAAAAGTCTCTTAGAAAGAGGAGACAAAAGAGCTTCAAGGAGCAAAATCTAATAACGTTTACACCCCACATTTAAATATATTGAAGTGTTTTAAAATGAAAACTTGGAAAGATAGGAAAAGAGGGCTTCTTTCAACTTATCTTGTCACTTCAGAAGGATAATTTGTCTCGTAAATCACCCACCGAGCAACCTTTCAAGTGTAAATGCAAGTTGAAAGCATTCTTGCTACTGAGAGGAAAGGGAGTGCAAAATGACTCATGGAAGACAGCTTCCACCTCCATCTGGCCAGGGGATGATCCTTCAGCACAGGCTAATGACAGGGAAGCTGTCTTTGGTCACAGTAGGCTTGCTCAACTGCGGCACTTTTACCTTTACCTGACCCAGCAGGTCATCCTGAAAGCTTCCTTTGGCTCAAGAAGCAGCATCTGTTCTGCTATGCAAAGAGTATCAACAAAAAACATGTGCCGTCTTTAATGGTTTGGCCCATATTCATATATAAAAGGTGTCAACTTTTCATACCCAGCAGCTTGATTTATAAATGCAAGGTACACCACATTTCAGTTCATCAAAGTAATTGAGATTTACTCATAGGTAAGTGCACCAAGACTTGCAAATCTACGGTGTAATCTAAGACATGTTTTTTAGAAACCCCATTGACTTCAATGGGAATACTCACAGCCAAATATAGTGTGGTTGCAGATATATAAGCCATACTATTCAGCACAATCATGTTTAGCTTTAGAGATAAGTTTTTCTGGGGCCTATGAGGTTCATGGTTTGTCTGCACTGGTTAAAAAAACAAACTCAAACTCACCCTGACTGAATCACTGGCTGTCCTGGTGATGCATAATGGCGTGAGTATTATAGGGGTTCCTTTGCTTTGTTTTTGCTTTCAACTGACTTTGCTCCACTTTTGGAGCCCCTAGTGGTGCAACGGGTTAAATCCCTGTACCAGCAGGATTGAAGATTAACAGGCCGCAGGTTCGAATCCAGGGACAGGGACTCCCTCTGTCAGCTCCAGCTCCCCATGCGGGGACATGAGAGAAGCCTCCCCAAATAATTATATTTATGATATTGTAAACATTGAATTTTACCCTGTTAACCAACTTGAGTCGCCTACAGGCTGAGAAAGGCGGTATACAAATATAGTAAATAAATAAAACATCAAAAACATCCAGGCATCCCCTGTGCATTGTCCTTGCAGATGGCCAATTCTCTCACAACAGAAGCAGATTGCAGTTTCTCAAGTCAGTCCTGACACACACACAAAAACCCCACTTTTGGCAATGTTGGGGAGTAGTCCAAAGTTTGCTGGAGTTTCCAGAGTAACCCATGGCTTTGAAGCAGTTAGTCTGATTCAGTCCAATTTATCAGCATGGGGAAAGGGGATTAATCATGCCTGTGTCAGTGTTGCTTCCAACCATAGCTATCCACAGATCTCCATCCAAGCTCCTGGCCATCACAGGTCCCTCTGATGATGTCTTATTACCAGTAAGACAAAGAAGGGATTGCCTGAAACTTTTTTTGCTGGTTCCATGGGCACCCCTTTGTGACATCAGCAGAGGTAGAGCTCTGTGGCTTGGAATGGAAGCATGAGCACTTTTCTACTCATGACCTCTTTCTGCCTGATAAGTTTCTACTAGGCTTGTTTGATCAAGGAAAAAATGGATCAAAACCTGTTTTGGATGTAGGGGGCTCTGGTAATTTGATTCGGAAGCGATTTCCAATTTTTTCCCCAAAATTTCCAAAATTTCTGAATTGCTTTGTTAATGGTGGGTGCAATTGAGCAATATGCGAAAACCTGCAAACGGGACAGGCAAAACATGAGGGATTCCTTTCCCTCATTTTAGACTGCTACTGAAAAAACTTGCCCCAGTGGTAGAAAACATTCTCCACTGTCAGCATACTAAGTTTCAACGTGTTTAGAAGATCCCTGGGTTCTTGACCATTTTTAAAGTAATTACAATATTCTAATAAGGAATATTACAACAAGAGGAAATGTGCTGCTTCCAGAATTCTTTTGGAAAATTTAAATCTATCTCTCTGTTTTGCATATTTGTTTAGAGCACACCTCTCTGAATATGAGAAAATGGAATTTATCTCATAACATTAAATTAATTTGTTACATTTGCTTGTTTCCAGGATAAGCGAAGGCCAGGCCACTGTTCAACCCTGCCCCATCTTCTCAGATCACGAGGGAGGAATCCCCAGAGCACCGATTCCTTGACCGCCCTGTGGACAGCAGAGTCCCAACCCGACCCTCCAAGTTGTGGCTGCCCACCGTTGGCCAGCATTTCCAAAAGTACAACGTTTAACCCAAAGCAGACAAAGGGAGCTCCAAACTTTTATTGTGTGTTTCCCCAAGGAAATTATTAGCAGATAGTAGGAGATTTCTAGTTTCCAAAAGTACAACATGAAACCCAAAGCAGACAAAGGGGGTCCAAAGTTGTATTGTGTGCTTCCCCAAGGAAATTATGTGATTAGGAGATTTATAGTTTCCAAAGGTACAACGTGTAACCCAAAACCGACAAAGGGGCCTACAAACTTTTATTGTGTGGTTCCCCAAGGAAATGATTAGATTAGGAGATTTCTAGTTTCCAAAAGTACATAAAACCCAAAGCAGACAAGGGGGGCTCCAAAGTGGTATTGTGTGGTTCCCCAAGAAAATGATTAGATTAGGAGCTTTCTAATTCCCAAAAGTACAATGTGTAACCCAAAGCAGACAAAGGAGGCTCCAAAGTGGTATTTTGTGTTTCCCCAAGGAAATTAATAGCAGATTATAGGAGATTTCTTGTTCCTAAAATCACAAAATCACCCTAATCTATCCTACCCTATTTACCTTTCCCTTTTCCCTCTCCCAAAAGGGCCCTAACTTTCCCTTTCCCATAACCCTTAGGTAGAATGTTTTTATTGTTTGTATATGCAAAAAACCTGGAAACAAAAATTATAAAAAAGAAAAAAAAGAAATGAAAAACAAGAATTCTTTAATACAGTTTAAGAATCTATATAATAATATACACATTGTATGCAGCAAAACTGAAAAATGATGGATAATTAATGTTCTGCCACTGGTCTGTATTATCTAAAATGCGGGATGAATTGAATGTGTACATTGCATAATGATCACATTCCTGGTAATGGTGCAGTTGTGCTAACCACTAACAAGCGAATTGCTCTTGAGACATCTTTTATTCAGACAAAACTTTTTTCTTAGAGAAAACTATCAAATTTCCCATGTAGAGCTGGGAATGTTTTGTTATGAAGTACACATTCAAAAATGAATGATGTTTATTCCCAGCTACTGCCAGCATCTTGTAGGTTAGAGTCCTAAGACAGCTCGGCATGAAGACCTTTCTGATTCATAGCCACTGAATGCGCTCCATTGCAATAAAGTGCTGAAAGAAGATGTCTTCCAAGAAGTTCACATTACTGGTCGTCGTAAAATAAAATGGCTATATTGTTTCAGCCACCAGTTTCTTCCCATTGTCTTCATTTTAAAAACCGCGCAGCCTCAAAGGCCAGAGGATGTGTTTCAGGACAATTTGAGAACAGCACTGTAACTAAATATTATCTTCAATTTACTTCTTGTTTCATGTTACTTTTTGGTCCTTGAGTTCTTCAAAGTTCATCATTTGCTCATGACATTACCGTGACTTGCTAACTTTCCCATTCTTCCTGCAATCAATAGGGGGAACAATATATTGTGGTATTCCGCATTTCAGTTACCTGTCACTCAGTGTTGTGGGTTTTTTCTAATCTCCATTGATACTCCAGGTACAGCACACAGAAACTAAAGTAGGCTGCCTTGTCTTCTGCTAATCTTGAATGCCTTTTGTTCAAAAGGTGTTTTGTATTCATCAGTCAACTAAGGACTCATCCTGAAGAAGCCCTCCGTCAGCACGGAGATCTTGCTGAAAAGGGGATAGGCAGCTTGTAAAATATTCATAGCAAAAGGTACCTCAATCATTTTCACCTTTTGACCCTCCAAGTCGGACGAGGATTATAAGCAGTAAGTGGCAAATCTTATACCATGTGAGAATTTCATAGACGCTATAATCGGTTCCTTTTTTCTCCTATCCACTTTGGATATCAAAACTATTTACGAGAAATATGACATTTGTATCCATCTCATAATAGTTTTAATAAAAGTCTGATGATGGAAATGATAGAGATCACTTTAAAGTTAACTGCAGGGTTAAGAGCAACTAGGTGTTCATTTTTGTTTCTTATCCATTTATTTTATTTATTTTGCATATTTGTATCCCGACCTTCTCACTCCCAAGGGGGGGGGGCGCTCAGGGCAGCTTACAACAGGCAACTATTTGATGCCATCATAAAAATTCATAAATAACCATTACAATTTAAACAGTTAATTAAATATTCATTATTAAAACATTCATTTAAAATCACAAACATTCGCAATCATAGTCCAGGTCAAACCGTTGTCAGTCACACAGTCTCATTCTTGATTGCTGCATTTATTGTTTGAAGGATTGGTCCCACAACCGTATTTTCAGATTTTTTTCTGAAGGAAAGGAGGGAGGGGGCTGATCTAATGTCATTGGAAGGGAGTTCTACAGATGAGGGGCCACCACTGAGAAGGCCCTGTCTCTTTTCCCCATCAGTTGCATTTGGGAGGATGGTGGGACTGAGAGCAGGGCCTCTCTTGTCAATTTTAACCTTCACAGTGGTTCATAGCAGGATATACGTTCAGACAGGTAAACTGGGCCAGGACCATTCAGGGCTTTATAGGCTATAAGCCAGCACTTTGAAATGTGCTCGGTAACAAACTGGCAGCCAGTAGAGCTGGAAAAACAGAGGGGTTATATGCTCTCTGTATGCTGCTTCGGTGAGCAACCCGGCTGCCGCCCTTTGGACTAATTGAAGCTTCCGAAAGGCAACCTCATGAAGACTGTGTTGTAGTAATCTATTTGGGATATAACAAGAGCATGGATTACCGTGGCCAAGTCAGACTTCCCAAGGTATGGTCACAACTTTCTCTTGATTGGAAAGAGAAAATTGTTTCAATAGCCATAACAAATCTATATGCAAAATAATACTTTTTTTTAAAAATGCACTTAATTTTTTAAAAACTTTAAAAAATCATGTTTGCTTTTTTTTGGAACATATTTATTTTATTTATTTCCAACATTTCTACCCTGTCCTTCTCAACCCGAAGGGGGACTCAGGGCGTCTTACAATGGCAGCAATTCGATGCCAACATAGGAAGCTGCTACATACTCAGCTGAATAATTGCTCAACAAGCTTAGTATTTCCATCGCCATGGATAGGCACATGTGACTTCTGACCATCTTTGTGGTCTGCTATCCATATTTTCTACCATTCTCTTGGAAACAACTGCTTGGCAGAAATAAACTGCCACTACCGAAAAGATAGAATGCTAAGAAAACAAATGATAAGTGGGTCCTAGAACAAATAAGCAAAGATGATTCAACCATGGCTATCATATTTTGGACATATTATGAGATATCATTACTCTCTCAAAAAGATGATAATGTTAAGTAAAATGGAAGGCAGGGGGGGGGAGAGATCACAATTCCAGTAAATTGTTCAATCTAAGCCTGCATTTGCAAAATTTGAGTAGGATGGTTGATTGCTCTTGGAGGTCTGTTATCCACAGGGCTAAGTATAAGGACCTCTTCACACGAGGCTTTTTCAGCCCCATTTTTTTTTCGAATTTGGCTGGGCCTGGACAGGGCCTGCTGACTGTCATCAGACAATGCTTGGCAGGCCCTGTCCACATTCCTTCCGAAGTGGAGGGGAAGTGTTGAAAGATGCTTCCCCTGCCATTAAGGAGAGGAAAGTGTTTTTCGGGTAGCTCTGATAGAACTACCTACACTTTCCTCTCCTTTTGCCCATATGTTGGGGAAAAGGGTGAAGGGGGCAATGCATGTTACTGCACATTGCGGCCCTTTCTCTCATCTGATAGGAACAGGGACAGGGCACTAATGTGCCCTGTCCCATCTCCACCATATGATGCGGGAAGGAGGGACTGCCAGCAGAAAAAGATGGTCCTAGGGGCTGTGTGAAGAGGTCATAAGTTGAATTGATGACAGGAAGAACACTTCTGTCCCAGTATATAGGATATTTTGGTTTGTATTTTGCATTTACAGTGGGCATCTTAGCCACAACAACATTGTAACACAGAGGCATCTGAAATCCATTTTAAAATGTAATAGGAAGAAAGACTGGAGTTATATATGGATGTCTCCAACCCAAGGGAAGGGAAGTCATTAAATTGGGAGGGGTGGGAGGAGGGAAGAGTATAACCAAATAAAAATATTGTATAGATGTTAGGAAGTATTGCATTGGTTCATTGGTTCATGCATATATACATGCATATATATTTGTTTCACTGTTTTTTTATTAACATGTCAATTGAAAAATAGAGAGAGAGAGATGAAAATTATATATATACAGTATATATATATATATATATATATATATATAGAGAGAGAGAGAGAGAGAGAGAGAGAGAGAGAGAGAGAAGATCAGGGATTGCCACCATGCCAAGGGTAAGGCCTATTTTTCCTTCCAGTGGATCTCCATACTACTTCAAAGTGAAACCTGAAATGAAATGTCCTTTCTGGTTTTATTTTCAACTGATGTTCAGGTGGTTTATTGCTTTGAATACGTGTTTTAGTATCTTTTAATTCTTGTTTCTCTCTCTCAGTGTTCTTAACTAGAAATAGAGGAAATCCTTTGGCAGTAAATGGGCCATTTTCCAAGGCAGATTCAGAGCATACCCAGGAGGCTGACTTTATTAGTGAAACACTGTGGTATTTAGAGTAGTAAATCTAGACACATTTTCCTCCCGTCGTACTCAAAACTCAATCAAGTAATTGGAGGCCTATTAAAATAGGTTAGGTGGAGTGATTTCCTGTTGTTAATGTTGATAGAAATTTAATAAGCAGGTAATCAGAGGGAAACTTACTGGCCGAAGCAGATTTAGAATAGGATATAAACCTTTTCAACTTGAGGCCACTGACTGGATTTCTGCCAAGTGGGTGAAGAATAATGGTATTTCACCATCTGAAAACTACTGTGTGTTGACTTGCACTGTGTGACTTCTTTATTAGTGGGACCTGCAACACATTTTTGCAATCCATACCTTTTCCTTATGTACTTTATTCTATGCACCCCACACGTAGTTTTTGTTTTTCATTTTTAGTTTTCCCTAGTAGAGATGTTTAATGGGTAATATTTAGCCTTCAAAGGGCTGTGTTGAATCCACCCTCCTTTACTTATTTGTTTATAATATTTCTTTGTACCTCTATAAACTAGGGGGTTCCTTCAAGTCTATTTGCAAAAACCTTTTTGCTGTATTTTATTAAATTTAGACATGAACTGTTTCATTTCAAATATTAGTGTGTTCACATTTTGTGTTTTTTCAAGTAAACTGTTCTTTTATTTATTTATTTATTTCCAACATTTCTACCCCGCTCTTTTCTTACCCCGAGGGGGGGACTCAGAGCAGCGTAACAAAAGGCACAATTCGATGCCAACATAATAAATCCAATATAAAACCAAAAACATACAGCATTAAAACACATTAAAATACAATTAACGTTAACACATCATACACATTCTCTTAAGTTAAAAACAGTATTTCATCCTTAACAGGAGCATTGAGCCATATCCATCAACTTGCTGTTACAAATCCAGTCCAAAGTGCTGTATTGTGCTAATGTGCAAACGCTTGGTCCCACAGCCAAGATTTCACTTTTTTCCTGAATGCTAGGAGGGATGGTATTGATCGTATGTCACTTGGAAGCGCATTCCACAGACGGGGAGCCACCACCGAGAAGGCCTTCTCTCTTCTCAAGCATGTCATGGTACTGGGGATATCAAGTCGGAGTTTGAGAATGATTTTGCATGCTGATTTAAAACTGCATCCTTACAAAATGATTTATTTATGATTTTTAAAACAAAACCGGAACACCCCCCCCCCCCCCACCGTGGAAGACTGGACAATGAAAGTTTTAGATATGATACAAATGGACTCCCTAGCACAGAATACGAGCAACCTAAAGAAGAAAACAGACTGGGCAAACAAACTTCAAGCAATATATGCAAAACAAAGGAACCAAATTTACAGTAGAGCTAAACGAACTTTGATATAATTTAAAACATTATAACTTCTGACTACTGTAACACCAACGGAATGTAAAAATGCACTGAGAAAATTGATGATGAACATGGGCAATCTTTGGGAAGTCTTTTACATACCCATGTTTGTATATAACCCCTTTGTTCTCTCCCCTTCCCCATCCCCACCAAAATACCCAATTTAATGTGTTATGTTTGTCTATATTGAAAAACAATAAAGAAAAATTAAAAAACAAAAAACAAAACAAAACCGGTATATGTACTTTTCAGAAATATATACAATTTGTTTTCTAGATGGCTTAATTTGTTTTTATACTCCTTCAAAATGTGGGATATCTTTATGCCCTACCCTGTACTTGTAAAAATACGTATATTGGGGTGTTGTAGGTTTTTCAGGCTATATAGCCATGTTCTAGACGGATTGTACATGTATTGTTCAACAAAAGAACCCATGAGTGTTTTTATGCCAAAATGTTTTGGGTTTTTGCACCCACACTGCCAAATTACAGTGTGAAAATCAGTAATGTTTGGTCCCCCACTAGTTTTCAGGGAGAAAGAACAGATGAACCCTCCCCCAACATACCATCTCAGATGCAGATACATTCTATTGACTTTACAGCTAAGTATTTTATTGATGTGTAAAAATCTGATTTGATTGCCTGCCTCTGCAAAATCTATGGTTTTATCCCTTTTCCTCACCCCTAGGAAATAAATAAGCTGATTTGTTTAATAATAGAGTGTTATAACATGTCTTGCAATTCTCAAGAATAGTCAAAACAGCTCACAAAAATAATGAATGGTTAACACTATTCATTCATACATATAGCATAAAAATACAGTGAAGTTCAGTGCATAAAAGATCGTTCACTAACCATCAGAGATCCTCTGTAACATATATAAATAAAATATATATAGAGTCCCCAGTGGCACAGCGGTTTGAAACGCTGAGTTGCTGAACTTGCTGACCGAAAGGTTGCCGGTTCAAATCTAGGGAGCAAGGTGAGCTCCCACTGTTAGCCCCAATTTCTGCCAACCTAGCAGTTCAAAAACATGCCATAAATAGATACCGCTTTGGTGGGAAGGTAACAGTACCCCATACTCACACACTCACACACAGATGATATGTGTATCATTATTTGTTCTTGTGTGTCAGGCCAAGTCTATACAAACAACAAAAATGGACTCACCTGTTGTCACCATTATGTACGCTGACTTCCTACAGTGAGTATCCCAGGTTCAGCTGCTTTAAACTGTAGAATTTGCTGGATATGCCACAGTAATCAGGATTTTGTGGAACTCTGATTAGATGGATTGGGTCAGATTTGGCCAAACTCCCTGTCTAGACAAACTTTGTGTCTTCACCCATTCCCCGAATCAGTCCAGGGACTGGGATGACACATCCCCATGCCACTACCGCTGCTTCCATCAACTTCACTGCAAGCACCTGGCCAGTGCAGTCACATGCACTGATGTCAGAATGGGGCACCCACATAATCAGTAAGAAGGAGAGGATTGATTTACTCCCTCCTTCTTGGTTTTGTGGGTGTCTTGTTACGATATCACAGATGTGAAAGGCAATAGCCAGGTCCTCACATGAAGCTCCATGGTCAGGAAAAAGTGGCAGTGGTGGCATGGAGAACAAGGTAATGGTCCATTAGGACAGAAGTGGACTCAGCCTGGCTGGACGCTAATGCAGTGTCACAAACAGTGTCACAACCAGTGCAAGTAGCCGTCGTATTCACACTGGGCCCACTCCAGAGCATCTTAGTCTCATCTTCTGACATAAAACAAGTGAATCCTGGCAATCTTATTTCAATGACTTATTTCAATGTGCCCTTTAATTTTTTTAATGATTACAAAAATAATTTAGATTTGTTAACATGTGGCCAGTATAAACTGACATTTGGCAATATATTGCATTTTCACTAAGTATGTGATAGATTTTCAGATACAGAGGTATAGATACTAATGTGATTCTGAGCAGGCATAGTTTGGATTTACCCACTTTTCCTCCCACCTCACACTCCATAGTCCTACATTCACAACCCACCCCATCAGTGGTAAATGTCTCTCAAACCTATTTATCAGAATCTTTTCAATCAAAAAGGCCAGCATGATATATTATAAAATGCTCCCTTCCAGTACCCACATGTCTTTGTTTAAATCAGAATATAAAGTTTAAATATTTTACTTATATATGAAATGTCCGTCTGGCAAATGGCTTAGATGGTGTGGTTTAATTTGTCTCTCTTAATTTTGCTTAGAAGAGTACAAAATGATTTTTTTAATTCCAGATAGTACTTTTCCCCCATTGCATTTATTTACCAAGATTAACATTTACTTAGTGCAATTCAGATCTAAATATTTAAAAACCCACTTTGTTTAATGTGTTTTCATAGACACGATGCTAAGTAATTATGGGAGATGTAGTGGTCTTTCATTAGTCAGCTAATGACAATCTGGGAGTTCAGGCCCCATGGCTCAACTGAAGGTTTCCAAATTTCGAGCCAATCACCAGTAATGGACTCATAGGCTTTACATGATTATCTCTATAACTTAAGCACAAAAGTCAAGTTGGATCAAAACCTGTCTAACCACTATTTGCAATAAAGAGGAAGAGGATGTCTATTTTGTCTTGTAATACAATACATATGTTATATAAAAATTACCCTTATACAAAGAACTTCCTGGGTAGGGAGCTTGTCTTGACATCTATAGAAAAAACCACTGCTTCTATTGCTCCTACAAGTGAAATTTAGCAACTGACCTAGAAATTACCACTGAAATTTGGCAGCAACTGCAAATGCTGCTCATGTTTATCTGTGTTACAAAAAGCATCAAGGAAGTCGAGAAAGGAGAAAGAAGAAGAGCAAGAGTTATGCATGTTGTAAACAAAAATTAATAATGATTATTTGAAATGTGTCATTTTTTCTAGATATACATTTAGCTGTATGTGTGAACTGGAGCATTCTGGAGTGCAAATTGCACCCATGCCTCAGACACTAGAATGGTGTTCTGCTGATTTATGATGCCACTTGTGGAAATGGTTACTATTTTTGGTTACTATTTTGTAACCAGATGGATAGGCCGTGCTGGTGGTGCCCTGAGCTCATAAATGAAATGGGCATTAAATTACATATGGTCCGAAGATATCATCTAGGGCAGTGTTTTTCAACCTTTTTTGAGCCACGGCACATTTTTTACATTTACAAAATCCTGGGGCACACCACCAACCAAAATGACACAAAATAACACTCTAACACAGTAATACATATAGTTAGTATGTTTTTAAATGTATTTATACACTCAGTGTGAAACCTGGGCCTGTTTTGATGAACACAACATATATATGACTTCCTCTCGCATACTTATACATGGCTATCATGTCTTCTCTCAGCCTTCTCTTCTTCAGGCTAAACATGCCCAGCTCTTCAAGCCACTCCTCATGGGGCTTGTTCTCCAGACCCTTGTGAAATTTCATCCTGAGTGAAACTTGCTTCTGGATAACTATGGATGTCATGAAGCTGTTATAAACAGTTCCTTGGGGGGGGGGGGCTCTTGAAAAATCCAGTAAAATAGTTTAAAAAAAGAATCCAACCAGAGAGGCTCAATTTGTTTCTTGGAAACCTGTAAATGCTTCAGCCTCCCAATGCTCCCAGGTTCGCTCACTGCCCAATTCACCGACGTGGAGCTTCCGGCATTCGGTGGAGCCCTTCCTTTGCCTTGGGGAGGATCTTTGGGGAGGGAAAGAGGGAGAAAGAGCTGCTAGGAGGGGGAAGAGTACAAATTTCCCACGGCACACCTGCTGATCGCTCACGGCACACTGGTTGGGAAACACTGATCTAGGGTGCCTTTCAGTTGTAGTGGTCTTATGGAAACCACAACCTTTGAATATATTTATTTATTTATTATTTTATTTATTTATTTCATTTATAATCTGCCCTTCTCTACCCCCAAAGGGAGACTCAGGGCAGCTGACAAAGGGCAACAATTCGATGCCAGATACAAAGTACAAAACAACAACATATCAATTACAACACCAGATTAAAATCAGTTAAATATCAAAACAACTACATAATCCCTGTTCCACATCCATAGGTATCCAAGTCAATCCGCAGTCCACCTCTACAACATTGTCATTACTCCATTGTCAATGCGCTGCTCCACATCAACCAAACGCCTGGTCCCAAAGCCACGTTTTTAATTTTTTTTCTAAAGGAAAGGAGGGAAGAAGTTGATCTTATTTCGCTAGGGAGCGAAATATTTGGGCCATCACATTTTGGGTTTAAGATTTGATCAACATGTTCTTTTCGGAATCTCTAGTTTCTCTAGTGTGACTCTGGCCAACTAGCACTGAAGGGTAACATAGACTCCCACTGGAAGATCAATAAATTCCTAGACAGGTGATCATCTTGAAGGATCTATAGATTTCTGGACAAGTTAAAAATAGCAGTTTTTCACTTTCATGGCAAACCTGCACTTCTAAGCTCTGTGAAAGTGAAGGACCTACTGTAATCGGGGGGAAAAAGAATTGTTTTTGTAACAATGCATTGTCAACGCCTTTCATGGCCAGAATCACTGGGTTGTTGTAGGTCTTTCGGACTGTATGGCCATGTTCTAGAAGCATTATCTCCTGACATTTCACCTGCATCTATGGCAGGCATCCTCAGAGGTTGTGAGGTCTATTGGAAACTAGGAAAATTGGATGTATATATCTGTGGAAAATCAAGGGTGGGAGAAAGAACTCTTGTCTGTTGGAGGTAGGTGTGAATGTTTCAATTGGCCAGCTTGATTAGCATTAAATGGCATAGCAGTTTTCAAGGTCTGGCTTCTTACTACCTGGGGGAATCCTTTGTTGGGAGGTGATTAGCTGTCCCTAATTGCTTTTTTGCCTGGAGTTTCCTTGTGTTTGAGTTTTGTTCTTTATTTACTGTTATGATTTTAGAGTTTTTAAAATACTGTAGCCAGTTTTTGTTCATTTTCATGGTTTCTTCCTTTCTGTTGAAATTGTCCACATACATGCTTGCGGATTCCAATGTCTTCTCTGTGCAGCCTGACATGGTAATTGATAGAATGGTCCAGCATTTCTGTGTTCTCAAATAATATGCTGTGTCCAGGTTGGTTCATAAGGTGCTCTGCTATGGCTGACTTCTCTGGTTGAATTAGCCTGCAGGGCCTTTCATGTTCCTTGATTGGTGTTTGGGCAATGCTGCATTTGGTGGTCCCTATGTACATTTGTCCACAGCTGCATGGTATATGGTAGACTCCTGCAGAGGTGAGAGGATCCCTTTTGTCCTTTGTTGAATGTAGCATTTGTTGGATTTTCTTAGTGGGTCTGTAGATTGTTCGTAGATTGTGTTTCCTCATCAGCTTCCCTATGCAGTCAGTGGTTCCCTTGATGTGTGGCAAGAACACTTTTCCTCTTGGTGGATCCTTGTCTTTATTCTCGCAGCTTATTCTCAGTCCTGCAGCTCTTCTGATGTCTGTTGTGGAGTATCCACTGGCCTGTAAAGCCCTATTTAGGTGGTTCAATTAATCTTGGAGGAGGTGGGGTTCGCAGATTCTTTTTGCACGGTCTGCCAGGGCTTTAATGGTGCTTCTTTTTTTTCCCCTTGGATGATGGTTGGAGTTGTTATAATTAGGTGTGTGTGTAGGTCTTCTGTAAACTGTGTGACCCAATTGTTGATCTGGTTTGTGGATGACTAGGGCATCTAGAAAAGGCAGTTTTCCTTCATTTTCTTTTTCCATCATGAATTGGATGTTTGGGTGGATGCTGTTAAGGTGGATCAGGAACCTGTTTAGTTCTTCTTCTCCATGGCTCCAAATGGTGAAGGTGGCACCCACATACCTGAATCATATAGTGGGCTTTTTTGTTGCCATTTCCAGGGCTTGTTTTTCAAAGTGTTCCATGTCCAAATAGAAATTTTTCTGTTCATAGAATTCATTGACCCATTGACAGTAGTTTGTGGTGACGCAATGGTGAAACAGAGCTCTGATGTCTTCTGGGAACTTCTGGTTGATTAGTGCAATGGTGTCTGCTATTGGGACCATGGTAAATAGTGACACCACATCAAAGCGGATCAGTTTGTCATTGGTATTTTGCTTGATTTTTTTCTATGAAGTGAGCCGAGTCCTTGATGTAGTGCATAGTGAGCCCAAAGCTGTTTTTGTAACGTCCAACTAGGAGGTGTTCTCTCTCTTTACCATTTTGTTAGGTGGGTGTGCAACTTTGACCAGATCAATTATTGTGTGACTTCCTCCCCCCTCTATGTGTGTGTGTGTGTATGAGAATAGGTGACTGGAAGGTAACCAAAGCAAGCGATATAGAAAGGTGCAGGGTGAGTGGGGGAGAAGAGAGAGTTGGGGAAGGGGATGCATCACTGAAAGTTAAAACATGGTTAGAGCTTTCATTGTAAACATACACAATATAAATGTGTAGAATTCTTGGCAGAGGTTCAAATGCAGTTGCGTGCTTTTTTCTTCAAGCAAAAATGCTTTTCATATTGGAGATATTAATATTTATTGACATTACTTTGGTTGCTGCTTTGATATGCTGTTGTCTTCCTCCTGGGAACTATTAATTTTGTTCTTCATGAAATAAGAAAAGGCCTATTAGATCCCATTCTCTTGACATGATAATGTGCTCTGATAGATTTGCATTGAGTTTGTTTTGCCATCGTTGTCACGTGGGTCCCTGCAGGCCTGAATTGCCATCATTTTGCCATCATAATGACATCTTAATATGGCCTCATCTCTCTGGAGTTTCCATAACATTGACATAAGATCATTACTTTATGTTAAGACTGAAAGGTAAGGCTATAATAGAAGGTTACTGAGAGTTGTTAATCTTGTTCCTGTTTTGGCACATAGAGTGACTTCCTTTCAATGGAACTACAGTCAAGGATCAGCAAGAAAAATGACTTTTGATGCTATCATTTCATGTCTCACATTTGCATCATATTGTTTTCAGAACTGTTGGTCCCAAGGGTCATTTGGCTTTGTTCTTTGCAGCATTATGCATACAAGAAGCACACATCACTAGAGGTTTCATATCAGTGCAAAGACAATATGTTGAATGGATGCAGTTCACACATATGCACATAAATGAGTTGTTAACTAATAAGTGCACAAGTAACTTGAAGTGAAGCTGTTTTTGAACTCCTCTCCTCTCACCTGAACTTCACACTCTTTCCTTGCTAAAAATACGTATTCCTGCACCTTTACACCTGAAATGACTATTTCCTCCCATTGAATGAAAGGGCAACTATCTCTGCAAATTTCATATAGTCCTGCCAGAAAACCAAACTAGTTGTTTGTTTATTCCTGATATAAATTTATCATAGTAATGAGGAATCAATATTTCAGAATTTTCTGAGTTGAACTTCCATTTCAGATGCATTTCAGATGACCTATAATCTATCTACATTGATTTGAGGCCCTTTCCAAAGCACGAAAGAGGGAATCAAACTTCATATAAAATTGAGTGTTGTTGGGGGGGAAAAGGTATAAGAATTGACTGAAAAAACTGTTGATGTTGGAGGTTTTCAGAAACTCACACCAGCAGTTGCTGCCACTTTCCAAACAAGGTTATAGTTGAAGATAACTGAGGAATCATGTGGATCTCATCCTTATGATCTGCATTCTGCCAAGCATGCAGAAATTCATTAAAAATGATACTTTCCAATACATTCTTGCTTAATTATTTGCATAGGAGACATTGGACATATCTACACTGGCTCTCTTAACCAACACCACAGTATGAATGCCCGGTCCTCTTTAACAATATTTATTTATTTATTTATTTATTTATTTATTATTCGATCTTATAGACCGCTCCTTCCAGCAGGCTCGGGGCGGTTTACACAATACATAAAACAATCACGACGCAATTTAATACTATATTAAAAGCATTATAATACTAAAAACATAATACATAAAAGCATAAAAACCTACAACTACACAGGGAGCAAGTAATTCTAAGATTAACAACAATGTTTAAGGACCAATGAGATTAAAAGCACCCAGAAACTGGCCACCTATTCCACTCGATCTCCATTTATAACCAAATGCTGAATTTCTGATCTGTTCCTTTTGTTATCTACTACAAGCTCGTTGGTCTTATTGATGCTAAGAACCAAATTATTTTACCTGCACCATGAGAGCAGCCAATTCACCTCATCCTGATAGGCAGGCTCATCTCCTTTAGATATAAGCCCCACCACTGTTGTATCATCTGCACATTTAACAATGATATTACTATGGTAAACAGGGTGCAATCATATGTGTAAAGAGTATGAAGTAGAGGACTCTACACACAGCCCTGGGGGTTCTGTGCAGAGGGTTTGCCCCAATTCTGTCATTTGTGGGGTTCAGAATGCTCTTTGATTGTAGGTGAACTGTAAATCCCAGTAACTAAAACTCCCAAATGTTTATTTTCCCCAATGTCTACCAGTGTTCACATTTGGGCATATGGAATAGTTGTGCCAAGTTTGGTCCAGATCCATCATTGTTTGAGTCCACACCACTCTCTGGATGTAGGTGAACTACAACTCCAAAACTCAAGGTCAGTGCCCACCAAACCCTTCCAGTATTTTCTGTTGGTCATGGGAGTTCTGTGTGCCAAGTTTGGTATGATTCCATCATTGGTGGAGTTCAGAATTCTCTTTGATTGTAGGTGAACTATAAATCCCAGCAACTACAACTCCCTAGTGACAAAATCAATTTTTTTAGTAATGGTCACAGTAATTGGGTTAGTAGGTGTCTTGTGGCCAAGTTTGCCAGCAATTTGTCCAGTGGTTTTTGAGTTATGTTAATCCCACAAACGAACATTAAATTTTTATTTATATAGATAGAAGGCCTGGCTGATCTGGTTTGCTCCATTTCACATGTGGATGCAGTATGACCCTTATATCAATGGGGACTACATCCTTGAACTTTGTACAAATACACAAAACCATAGCTAATAGAGAATCCTATTATAAATGGAACCAAAAACAAAGGTACAGAGAAGGTATTGCTTGAACAGGAGGCCCTGATTGAATAAGAACTGCTATTCCACGACAGTCATGCCATCACAAGTAGTGGCTACACAATGGCATGAGCACCGTGGTATTGCAATTTCCTCCATAAGTGCAATAGCACCAATTCACTGGTCCCGTGATCGTATTTCTGCATATCCATATAATCCTGCCTTCCACAACTTATGCTGATTCATAATTTAAATAAATGAAAAATAATATTTTTGCAATTCCAGCCATGATGATTAAAAAATTAAAATATTACAATTTTTTTAAAGACAGAAACAGCTGAGGAAAGCAAGGGTGAGGGAGGTGAACTGGAGAGAAGGATTCACTTGAATTTTGACATGCCTGCACAGAATCAGAACAGCTTTATCACGCAGAGTCCATGATGAGTTTGGTAGCTAATGGTGGGCTTTTCCTGTCAATAGTGAGACACCCGTAAGAGGAAATGCATGGCTTAATGTGATTTGGTTGGCCTCCCTCTTTTTCCCTAAGTGAAAAAGTGAAACAGTGGATAAGTCATGTATATCTGTTCCACAGATACAGAAGTCATACTGCATTGTTAGTTATGGATTTTTCTGAAACATGTTCAAACTTCTCTTCTTTTTTCATGGCTCAGGAAGCTATTCCTATTCTTTCCATGTTATTTCTGCCTTCTGTACCAAGGTTTTTGTTAAAGAAAGAATGCCCAGGAACAGATTTAGTTTGTTAACTGAGGAGTACCTCTACTAGGAGGTACTATTAGGACTGCAGCAGTGCAGTGGTTAAAACTGCTAGCTGCAGGAAATCTGATGACCAGAGGGTTAGCAGTTTGAAGCCGTGAGTCAGGGTGAGCTCCCAGCTGGCAGCCCTAGTTTCTGCCTACCTAACTGTTCAGGAGCAAATAATGTGAGTAGATCAATAGGTACCACCTTGGCAGGGAGATAAAAGGGTGGCCCATGCAGGTATGCAGACATGCCAGAAATGATCAGAGATGATGATAGACAACAGCTCCTCGGCATGGAACAAGAGCACCTCCCCATGGCTGGAATAGAACATCACCTCCAGACTCCAGAGATAGAAATGGGAAGGCCTTTACCTCAATATGTCTGTGTATTGTATGTCGCCGTTCACTGTGTAAAAAGGCATTGAATGTTTGCCTTATATATGTAAAACTGTAATCTGCTCTGAGTACCTTCGTGGAGATAAAGCACAATACAGTGTATTATTATTATTATTATTATTATTATTATTATTACACCATCATCCCCACGTCAGCATAGGCAAATCTGTGCTTAAGTCCGTTCAGCAGTTCACCTACCTGGGAAGCATCATCTCTTCAGCTGCCAAGATTGACAAAGAGATAGATCACAGATTAGCAAAGGCATAGAGTGCATTGGGAAGGCTTCACAAAAGAGTCTGGAGCAACAAGCACCTGAAGCAAAGCACCAAAATCAGTGTGTACAGAGCTATCGTACTGTCTATTCTCCTCTATGGGTCTGAAACATGGGTCACCTATCGCCAACACCTATGACTTCTCGAACGCTTTCATCAGCGCTGTCTTTGAACAATCCTAAATATACACTGGACCGACTATGTGACGAACGTTGTTGTCCTTGAGCAAGCAGGGATCACCAGCATTGAGGCCATGCTATTGAGGACACAGCTGCGCTGGGCAGGGCACGTCTCTAGAATGGAGGACCACCGCCTCCCAAAGATACTACTCTATGGGGAACTCGCCACAGGTCAGCGCAAGAGAGGTGCCCCCAAAAAGAGATATAAGGACTCCCTGAAACAACATCTCAGGCTCTGCCAGATTGATCACCAACAATGGTCCACCCTGGCCTCACATCGGGAGGCATGGAGACGCACTATCCACAATGCTGAGGCCTCTTTCGAGAAGACATGCCGAATGGGTCTCGAAGAGAAACGACAACGCAGAAAGAACCACAACTTGGAAACAACATCACCCAAGGAGACTTTCTCCTGTGCTTTCTGCAACCGAACTTGCCTATCTCAGATTGGCCTTTTTAGTCATCAACGCGCTTGTAAAAAGCATGGGATGAGTCCTTCCTAAGAATCTTTGTTCGCGAAGTAATGCCGAGAGAGAGATTATTATTATTATTATTGGAAAATCTTGAAATGAAATGTTGGACATTTGATTTTTCTTTGGGAAAGATAAAGCAGGGAAAAATAATAATAATAATAGCAGAAACCAAAAAAAAACACCAACATATAGCACCTAAATTCTCACAAAAGTTCTTTAAAATGGTTTCTCTCAATATTTCCCTTCTCATATTATTGTGTAATATACATTTTGTTCAAATCAGGGCAATCCACTGAACCAAGCAAGAAAGTGAGGCAATAATTTAATCTGAAATTGAATGTAAAGCGACTCTACTGTATAACAGTCTAGGATACGTTCATCTTGAGCAATTATTATTGTTCATTACTGTTCTGTGTATGAATCATTACATTTTATTAGATTACAGTATGCATGTTTTTATAAGTAAGCTTTAAGCGAATTAGAATACTTAATATGTTTCTTGAACTTTTGCCAGCCTTGAGCTTTAAAGCTGTTTCCTCTTCTATTTACATTCCCACGTTTTATCCATTTCCAAATATTAGAAGATTTATCTATCAGATTCTGGGCAAATTCAGTACACAGATAATTTGTAAAAAGCTTTCCTTTCGCTGTAAAAAAATAAAATAAAAATAGATGAGACAAGGGAGGAATCAAACCCTGTTCTGTGGTTTTTCTAATCTCATCTCTTTTCTAATTTCCTAATCATATAACCTTGAAGTCTAAAGACACAGCCTGTGATAATCTGTGTAAACTCTATTGTTATCACAGACCTTTGGAAAAAAGAGGGGGGTGGGGAGAATCCGTACATAACACACACACACACACACACACACACACACACACAACTGTCTTTTAAGTAATACTATAGATGCAGTTCAATCAGGTCCACACATTACCCCAACTCATCAGATAGAAAGGGCTCACAAGCAGAAGTGGGATATTGACTTTAAAAATTCACTGGCGAGGCATACAGAGCCTGCAGGAATGTCAAAACTCCAACCTGCATTTTGATGTTTTTGCCTCAGGTTAGTCTTGACTGACATGCTTGGAGCACTCTTGTTTGTGCTCCGGCATCCATTAACTGTCCTTGACTCAATGTTATACAGCCCTTTACGGTCAGCTCCACGACTCATGCTTGGAGTGGACTATGGGCCACCAGGTGTAAGAAAAGCACACGCCTCTCTTGAAGGGATCACATTGGCTGTTCCCTGCTTCATTACAGGGCAATAGTTTGATCCCAAATTAATGAGAGCCTGTTAATTATTATTCTGATAATTGCACCTCATGTGGGAGCAGGCTGGCAAGGTGGGGGTGGGGACAAAGGTAGTATTTTCAAGGAGTGAAGGGTTTGCGAAGGCAAAACAGAATGTCAAGGTTGAGATGCCTTTGGGTAAGAGTTGGACGGTATGCCAAGCCTTGTCTTTTAACATGCGAGAAGATTAGATGTCTAGGGAAGAAGTTCAGCAAGACTATTAATTAGCTGGACAATATATTTTTAAAAATCGGTGCTATTTCATAATCTCTGAAATAATTTACATAGATACAAGCCATATGTATGTAGGCTCTATCAGCATGACTGTTTTTTTTTCCTTAGGCCCCTTCCACACAGTTGAATAAAATCCCACATTATCTGCTTTGAACTGGAATATAAGGAAGTGTGGACTCAGATAACCCAGTTCAAAGCAGATATTGTGGGATTGTATTGTCGAAGACTTTCATGGCTGGAATCACTGGGTTATTGTAGGTTTTTCTGGCTATATGGCCATGTTTTAGAAGCAAACATTTTTATTGTGGGATTTTTTGCCTTGATATTCTGGGTTATATGGCTGTGTGGAAGGACCCTTAGAGTAGCCTCTGGAGATTGGAAAAATAAATATTTTGACAACAACTCCCAGAACCCACAGCAAGCATGGTAATACACTGGCCCTATTAATTGTGGCATTAAAAGAATTGTGTCCAAATGCAACTTTTCCAAGCTCAGCCTGGGGACTCTTAGAGCCCTTCCACACAGCCCTATATTTCAGAATATCAAGGCAGAAAATCCCACATTGTCTGAGTGTGGACTCAGAAAACCTAGTTCAAAGCAGATATTGTGGGATTTTCTGCTTGATATTCTGGGGGGCCTTCCACACAGCGCTATATTCCAGAATATCAAGGCAGAAAATCCCACAATATATGCTTTGAACTGCATTATCTAAGTCCACACTCAGATAATTTGGAACTTTCTGCCTTGATATTCTGAAATATAGGGCTGTGTGGAAGGGCCCCAAAATAGCCAAAGGTGAAGAGCTCCTTTGTAGTGTCCACTGCCTCCAACAACTTCGAAGTTCAGATAGTAGCAAGCTGCTATGGCTGTTCCTTGTTTGGGGTGGAGAGTGGTGGCAACTCAGGTGAGCAAGGAATTGTCCTTTCTTGGTGAACCTGGAGCTAAGAAAAACAAAGTTCTGTTCCTGGATGGAGAGTAACCTCATTTTATTTCCGCTTGCAACCAAGATGGGCAGCTTCTTGGGCACTCGGGTCACTTCCCTCTTCTCTCCCATTATTCAGTGAATTGCTACAGCAGTGCTCCCTCCTCCATCTAAAAGAGCTAGGTACGGAGTTGTGTGTATTTGAGCTTCACATTCTGCATATGCTATGTATGAACTTGGCCATTACCTTCATATCTTCTATGTAAGCTTTCCAAAGCTTTCATTTGCCCACTGCTGGAATAAATTGCTACACTACAAGGACCCATCCAGCAGTGTCTTTCCTATGAACCCATCTCTCACATGTTGTCATTGGATGCCTTCAAAATCTTATCGCTATTTGGTACTCTTTCCATTTGCACTTGGGTTCAAGGACAGAGTCCCCATTAAAACCAGGCAAAAATGAATGTGGAAGCCGAGTTCACATTAACATTCATTTGAAACCTTTCGATGTCAGTCACATTAATATAGGAGAGCAAATTCCAAAGTAAATGCTGACAGGTGCAAATATGCCCATTGAAATGTTTTTCTTTAACATTGGGCTCAGATAAGCTTCAGTGGTGCCTGTATTCATTTACCTGAAAGTAGCAAGATTAGACAGATGTCTCAATTTAAAAGGAAAAGGTGGGGGAGTAGGTTTATGCAGTTAAACATGATTTCACCTGTGGAATTCCCCCCTCCCCCCGATCTTCCAGTTTGTATAATTCTATCAGAACACAATTTTGATTCATGTCAATGCTTTCTGACATTGACTGACAGCTTGGTAGAAAACAAATGCAAAGAGTTGTCAAAGTTAAAAAAATCATTGTAATGAAGTTTTTTAAAAGAGGCACTTCCATTTGCTTATTTTGGTTTTTTTAAAAGGGATTTTCCAATTTAAGGTTAAAACTATGGCCTAGGGCGGCGTGATTGGGGGGGGCAGCGGATTGGGACCCCCCCAAATTTTTTTTAAAAAATTCCCAAAAAAAGTGGGCATGCGCACGGTGGCGCAAGCGCCATCCACGGCCGCCGCCCCCTTTGCTTTGCTCCCCATGGCTCCGCCCTCCCTCCTAAAGCGTCATGCCGGGCGGCCTCAGAAGCGGGTGAAATTGCCGCTTCTGAGGCCAGCATGACACTTTAGGAGGGAGGGCGGAGCCATGGGGAGGCTCCCCTTGGCGTTTCCCTCCCTCCTAAAGCATCACGCCGGCCTCAAAAGTGGCGAGTTCACCCGCTTCTGAGGCTGCCCGGCATGACGCTTTAGGAGGGAGGGCGGGGCCATGGGGAGCAGAGCAAAGGGGGCGGCGGCCGTGGATGGGACCGGCGTGATACTTTAGGAGGGAGGGCGGAGCCAGCCGCGACCTCCAGGCGGGCAAAGCGGCCAAAATCGCCGCTTCTGAGGCCGGCGTGACGCTTTAGGAGGGAGGGCGGAGCCATGGGGAGGCTCCCCTTGGCTTTTCCCTCCCTCCTAAAGTGTCACGCCGGCCTCAGAAGTGGCGATTTCGCCCGCTTCTGAGGCCACCCGGCATGTTGCTTTAGGAGGGAGGGAGGAGCCAAGAGGAGGCCCCACCCTTGGGGCCACTGCCGTGCATGCGCGGCATTGGCTCCGGAGGTGGCACTTTCCTTCCTCCTCCTCACGCTGGCAAGGAGGAAGAGGTGGGGCCGGGGGGGGGGCGGGGCGGGGCTGGGGGCGAGGAGGGGCGGAGCCGGGGACGGAGGCAGACCCTTTGACCTAGGGAGCCAAAAGGGCCTGCTCTGGGCCTGCACTGCATTTGGTAGTCCCTATGTAGACTTCTCCACAACTGCATAGCATTTGGTAGACTCCTGCAGTGGATCCCTCTTATCCTTTGCTGAATGTAGTATTTGCTGAAATTTCTTGGTGGGGCTGTAGATTGTTTGTAGGTTGTGTTTCTTCATCAGCTTCCCTATGAGGTCAATGGTTCCCTTGATATATGGTATTGGTAACCCAAACAACAATATTAAATAACATCTATATAACTCAAATAAGATCTATTACCTCAGAGATCGGAACCACATCCTTTAAGAAATTACTTGTTACATTACATGTGAAAAACCACTTTCTTCAGTTAACCAGAATTGCAGCATTACAAGCTCCAACTGTAATTTTGCTAGGATAGGGATCTACAGCTAAAGCATTAATGATTGATGGATATTCTTTTTCTGTTTCTTCAAGTCATTTCTAACTTACGGTGAACCAAATGTATGTGGCTTCCATAAAGCAGCCCAGTGAGCTTTCATGGCCAAGTGGGTATGTGAACCTTTGTCTCCAGAGTTATATCCGAACCTCCAAACCGCTGAACTATTAAACAAGGACCTCACATTACTCATAATGTTGCATGACTGTCTGGGTCTTCTAATCTGAGCTTTAGTGCATCTGTCAAGTAGGAAATTAAGGTACCACTTAGTGGGGAGGCTAAATGTAACTAATTTACGAGGCCATAAAAAAGATCTCCAGAAAACATGCTGAGGAATGAAGGAGTGCGACAGCTCCCCCTGGTGGCCAGATGTTAAATAGCCTCTGTCTGTCTTGTGTGTTTGTGTGTCTAAATGTAATGTGTAATCCGCCCTGAGTCCCCTGCAGGGTGAGAAGGGCGGAATAGAAATGAAGTAAATAAATAAATAGTGTCATGACTCTCTAGTCAATGCAGAGGGTGGCTAGTAGCCAGCAAGTAAATATGTGTTCTGTGCAGCTTATTTTGTAATATATATGTTTAGGATTTTAGGTAAGGTCTGACAGTGGCACCTGCTCAAATTATACAGAAAAGTAGTAAAATAATAAATAGGCCAGGGGAGCCTATTTCATCTTGAAAGATGAAACTGTTTATGGATATATGTACATGGTGTAAAGAACATGGATAAATAAGCTTTTCTGCCTATCACCTAATGCTAAGATTTGGAGTCATCTAATAAAAACTTTTCTCCATGTAATGCAGAATGGAAAAAGATAATCTGATTCACATTTTGTATGTATAATAAATTTAAATAAACTAAGTTGCTTCAAATAAATCTGATTATGAGTCTCTGTCTTTGTATGTCTGCTGTTGCTGAATTTTATGTGCCAACTTCTCTTACACACTACATCCCAACTATAGTGATAGCAAAGATTCAAAGACAATAGGATGACTACTTAAAAAAATATATAATGGTATGTTTCAATTAGGGTTGCGACTCTTCAGTTTTAAGAGTAAAATGGAAAGCAAATTTGGTCTTTTCTTCACGGAGAAGCACTGAACGTATCAAATTTGGCCAGGGAAAATAGCTGAGAATCTCTTCTCATCTTGCAAATTTCTGCAATGGAAAGAACTAGAGATTAAGAAATGTGGGGCAAAGCAAAAACAATGGCTTTGTCCATGTTTTATGTTCTTATGTTCAGGGTGGTTTACTTTTGAGTAGAGATTGGAAACATTCCTTCTTTTTTCCCAACACAAGTTCCAGTATCTCCTAGCCTCGGTGGCTTGAAGCCATGCTGGCTGAAGAATTTTAGCATTTGTGATGCCCAAAAAGCAACTTTGACTGGCAGATTTTGATAGAAAGAGGAGAGAATGGCTTTGTCACCACCATGAGCTGTTTGTGAGCTTCCATAGGCACCTGGACAGCATATATTCAGAAACAAGAATACATAATGATAAGAGTGGTTTTGGACCTCATTTAGTAAGGCTTTTTGTTATGGCTAATATAATATCTTATTTGTCATAAGGGCTGTCTGTAAAGGACTTCCTTTTTGTTATTTTTTAAAAAAAGAAACAATGAAGCCATCATCCCACAAAGTGAGACTCGTGCTATGGTTCCCAAGGGAGGTTGTAATAACCCTCGGCAAGTCGTTTGAATCTCGCGAAAGGAATTCGAGGCAGAGTTTGTTTTGGAATAGAAGGTTCTTGACATTTGCTGTATGTCAGCCTGATGGCAGGAACTGGGGGTTCTCCAGAGCTTTGTGTGTGTTCGTCACCATCGTATTGTGTTTTGCTGCAAAAGTTTCCTGTGGTTTTCATGTCTGTCAGTAGGTCCGTAATTGTTGGCTAATCGTCTGTGACTGTGGGGTGGGACTGAGGTGAAGGAGAGGGGGGATGATGGAATTTCTGAGGTGGAGTGTGCACAATGTTTTTTAGCTCCAGAGAACAGGAATATTTACAAAGACTGGGGGTATGTGCTAGTGAGACCTGGCATTTTAGAAGGCTGAAGGCCTTACCTAGTAAAAGGATTAATGATGTCTTATATGCGAAAATGCGTCATTATGTTAGATTCAGCAGCTGAGACTTCATCTCACTAAAGGCAGATACAATACCCATAACATCAGTAAGAGCTTTTCCTTTGACTTGGGCAGGCATTAGGAGATAGAATGATCATAACACAACTACAGACAAGTTTTTAAAAATGTAGTAAAATCAATGCAGATGTTAAATATGCCTCTGACATATGAAAGGACTGCTTGCATTTTTTTAAAAAACTGTATCTGTTAGTGTGTTGATTAATTTGTCAATTATTTTTGTTAAATCCACCAAAAGAAGCATAAGACAGAAGGGTAGAAATGGTAATGTTTTGAGCAGCCCGGCCTCTCAGGCATTGATTTTTGTCAGCCGAGTTGCGGCATTTAGCGGGAAGAGAGGAGGGGGGAAATCCATAGAAAACAGAATAAATAGCACCAACGCTGATACAAAGTGCCTGTCAAGTTGCATCAGAAATGATTTCAAGCATTCCTCCCTCCGAACATGTAGGGCTCCTTCCTGAGCCTTGCTCCAGTTGGGCGTGATCCGTTTTCTTCTGTAAGACTGATGGTTAAAATGAATACAGCCTATGTGACAATTCAGTGATGATGCCCTGAGGGGGGGGGGGGATAGCAGAGGTTGCTGTTGTTGCTGCTCTTCTGAGCCATTTTGGGGTGATCTTCAGCGTGGTCCTGGGATATCAAAAAGCCCTTGCATATGTCCTTCAGATACGCACTCCTTTGGCAAATCAGGTGGCTTATTACAAGGCTTGCCTGTAGCCCATGGGTTGAGTTATCCACTCTGGGTTATGGCTAAAGGCATGCAGCTGTCACTGGCTTTTCAGGAAAAGGCAATGTTTATGTGTCCATCAAATAGCTCCACTGTTTTGTCCAGAAAAGAAATGTACTTTGTAGAGTAATAATTGTGTCAGGTCAATGAGTGCTGAAGGTGCTAAACAGATTTCTCTGTTGTTTACTGTCTGTGTATGTCCAGCATAATGGTGAAAGGAAAAGGGCACAAGAGTCAAACCTTTTATCTTACAGTTTTTCTCTGTTCATTCAGTTTGGCCTGAGAATATATGTGGAATTCCAGGTACATTTTATTAAAACATTTTCTATCACCTCTCAGTCCAAAGGGCCTTTCAGTTAGGAACAGGATAACAATTATTTTCTGGTTTTCTAACTGAAAAAATGTTTCCTGAAATTTGGGGAGCTCTATCAGGAAAAATAATAGAGCAGGAAGAATTTTGCATGAAGTCCTAGTGACATTAGCATGCACAAGAATGATCTGGTGGATTTTATTTACACAGAGAAACATGTGACTTTTGTGTATGTGTATGTAAAAGAAAACCCTACATACTTTTTGTAGGAAAATGAGTGCTCTGCACAGTAAGTTTGCATTTTTCAAGCAGGACATTTGTGAGTTGTCCGCAAAAATAACATGCTTTTCTGCGCAGAAATAAATTACACTCCAAGATGCTCAAATATGAGGCGAAACTGCACAACAATATACAGAAGCAACTTGGAATTATGTATGTACAAACAGAAAATTGGGATATCAATCCTCTAATATCTATCAATCAAATAAGCAATTCCACAAGTTGAGGATAAATTCCATTCCAAAGTGTATAGAGCTCAAGTCCTGATTTTGCCATGTTATATAAGAGATACAATTTGAGTATGCCACAGTGTGTGTGTGTGTGTGTGTGTACTCAAGCCATGGCTGGTTGAATCTGTGAATGTGTTCAAATAATTTCCTACTCCTGTTCTACAGAATAATGCTAAAGTGAAGGAAACTGAAGTAGGATTTGTTTAATGCCTTCATGTTGTTGCTGGACAGCAAATCCCTTTCACCTCACCAAGTGTAGCCATTAGCCAAAAGTGGAGAACTGCAGTCCACAAGTTGTCCAGGGATGGGGACCATGCAATCTTTTATATGTTGTTGGACTGCAACATTGACCATTCCCAACTATTGGCTGCACTGGCTAGCACTGATGGCCACTGAAGACCAACAAAAACCTGGAGTGCTCCATAATTTCCATATTAATCAACACAGGTCCTTTCCTTGTGATTTTATTTATTAAAGTAACATGATTGCCTTCTATGCCTCTTCCTGTTGCTATCAGTAATTTTTTTTTAAAAAAACTACTATGCCTGCCTGCTGGAATCACAAATTTAGTCTGTAAGGTATTGATTGTTTCATAGTCATTTGTTTTCTAAATTTCCTACACACGTGCATAGAAATCCTTGCCTAAACCCTTTCGCTTGCTGCTTCCAAAAAGAAAAAGATGGTGTAGGCAGCAAGAAGAGCCATCTCCCTAACCTCAAGCCAGTACTGCAGCTGGTTTGCCTGATCATGTTCTGTCTTTTATTCTTTCTCCCAAAGCCAGCCTTGAAGAGGTTGGAACTGGCTTGAATTAGCCTCCTGCTGGTAAGCCTGCCTCAAAGCACTTGGATCCTGCCTATATCCTTGATTAACCTCCTTTTGAGAAATGCAACCCATCTCGTTAGCTACTACCAGCTTTTCAGGCTTTCGTTTGGACTCGTTACATGTGTAATATGGCTCTCTGTGGGCTACTAAAGTACTTCTACAACCATCTTTCTTCCATTGACTTGCATTTCTTTAGTGGTGCTTTTTCTGGCAAGAGATCAGTGTGAAAAACAAACCTGGGAGGAAAGGGGCATGAAACCATCTACAAACCTTATCCATGAGTGAGATCTTCCATCTTCCTCTGTTTGTATGCTATACTTTCATCGAAGTTGTCCACCAATACATATGCACCAACAGCTCAGGACTCACGAATACACAGCAATCCACTGCCCACCAGTAACAAAGCTTGGAAATGTAACTTTTGGGAACTGAAGATCCCAGAAACCCAGTAACTTTTTAATATGACCAAAAGAAGTGACATTTCTAAGCTTATCAGTAGGCACCAAATTGACACAATGCAATGAAGTCAATCGCAAGCTCCTCCCTTAAATCTGAGGTGGTCAACTTCTAAAAATTTAGAAATTATTTTAGAATAATAAATGTAGGGATTCACTATAGGCATTCAAAACTGAGAAATGGTAAGATAATTCTTTGGTTCCCAGAGGAAGTTCATTGTATCTTGGGTTTCACAACTAATTTCTTGTATTGATTTCAGAAGGACTAAAAAATGACATTTTCCTCTGGATCCAACACTGTTACTGTCAAAATTAGGAACATAACAGCCTTAATCCTCTCAATGTTTTAAACATGTGTACACTCTTCTTCAGTAGCAGTAGGATATTTGTAGAATATCAACATTCAGTTCAAGGTTGCCAATCAGAGTTGTGCATACAATATTTTTCTCCATCTAAATGCATGTTCACGTGTACATGTGTTTGATCATTTCTTTGTGCATTTGGTCACACTTTTGTCTTTGTGTTCATTTGTGCAACATTAACAATCAATGCAACGGCTGATGAGGCACAACCAATGGTGAGCTGTGTATGTGGAGATATGCTATATAATCTTGATAGAATCAAACTGATGTTCCTTCCAGGTCTGAATAGTTGTTTATACTGACTGACCAGGGCTAAGAGAAGGCTTGGTAAAGTGTCCATGCTGGCTGAGAAATTCTGTAATTTGTAGACCAATAATCTAACTTCTCCAAGATCTACTTTAAGGTTTCATTTAATAATTTTATTTCAATTTTACTTAAATAAACTAGGGATGCAGAATTGATCATTCTGCATGCATCACTATACAACTCTTTTCTTAATTAACTAGTGCTTGGAAAGTAACACTTTATCTTGATGCAAATCAATATAAATCCATTTGAATATCCAAGATATGATGGGTGCAAATGTTTTTAGTTCATGCCTGCACTGCGATCTGCAGTGACCAAGGAAATATATAGATTGAGGTTCTATTAGAGTAATGGCAGAATGGAGAACTTCACTCATTTACTTGTGCTGAAAGGTAAACAAGACTCTTTTCCATAGCTGTGCAAAGCAAGGTAGATAGTGCCTGGATGCACCCTTGTAGGCAATTGGAAGCTGGGTGAGGGGCTCAGATCTCTACCCTGGCACATTTCAGCTTCCATTATGCAGCCAGGGGAAAATATTGTGTAAGGAGGACCCTATATGGTATGTAGTGTCATATTTGGATATTCAGTATTATATTATATACATTATGGAGGTTCAGAAGGTTGTTAGCTCTTCTTTTTTTCTGACTGTTCAATTGTGTCCGACTGCCCAGTCCGGTGTTCTCTTGCTCCTAAACTGACCATATCTATCAAATTACATTGAACAATAAAGGCAAGGGGGCCCTCAACATGAAGGTAGAGGATACCTTCCTACGCAACAGTCATTGCAAATATATATTCTTATTCTTATTCTTTGTTCTAAGCTGCTTTCCCAATGGAGGGGTTAGCATTGTGACTGTCATTTCTACAGGGCTTTGTTTTGGGCATCCTCAGGTCTCAGGTTGGCAGCATGCATGTCTTTGTTGATGAGGTCATGAATCTTTTCTTTAGCTGTCATCCTGCAATCTCCAAATGTAGTGCTGCTTGTGCTGATGATGTTGGTTCTCTTGGAAATACATATTCTATTAATAATACAACTAATTTGGTTTATTGGTTGAAATAAAACATATTTAGGTATTACCTTAACCTACAAAAACTGCCAATTAGTCGAGAATAACTATGAAAAAATCTGGAAAGAAATTAAAGAAGATAAGGCAGAAACTAAACTTATCACTTTTAGGAAGGATCTCAACAATAAAAATGAAAATTTTCCCAAGACTAAATATTCTATTTCAGATGCTTCCTGTTCTAAAAAAAATCAGACATTATTACAAAGATGGCAATCGGAATTAGCCAAATTTATTTGGTTAGGGAAAAAAGCAAGGATCAAATTAAAACACTTGCAAGAATTGCCACAGAATGGTGGATTTGAAGTTCCCGATTTGGTCTCCTACTATGATGCTAACTGCTTGGAAGGACTTAAAGTTTGGTTAGAGTTAAAAGATAAAAAGTTGCTAAATTTAGAGGGAGCAGCGAAGAAATATGGTTGGCATGGATGATAAAGATGAACAAGATAAGAACTTCAAAAACCATATAATAAAAGCACCTCTGTATAAAGTATGGACTAAATAAATAAATATAAAGAAAAGATATGTTCCAAAATTCCAATGTGGATTTCACCAATAGAAGCCCTCCACACAGTAAGCTTATATAAGGAGAATTGGCCTACATATAAGGATCTACTAAAGAAAGAAGGAAACATTATACATTTGAAAAAATTAGAAGAACTGGCAAGTTGGAATATAAATGGGTTCCATTATAACCAAATAAAGATGAGATTTGTAGAAGATAAAAAAATTAGTAGGGAATTAAAAACTACCAAGGGGAAAAAATATTATTTCAATCCGGGGGAAAAAACCAGTAAGCAAGTTGTATAAATACATATTAATAAATAAATAGAAAAAACCAATAAAATAATATATGAAAAAATAGACAGCAAATATTGGTTATAATATCCCATTGGAAAATTGTGAGAGAATGTGGAATTCAAAATTAAAATATACATATGCGTATTGCCTAAAAGAAAATTCATTAAAAGTGATGTACAGATCGTATATGACCCCGACACAATTAGCAAAAATATACAAAAATAATGATCCAAGATGTTGGAAATGTAAGAAAGATCAAGGAACTTTCTTTCACCAATGGTAGACTTGTGATTTGGTGAAAAAAAACTGGAATATGATACACAAAATAACAAGAAATATTACAAATAAAATTTGATTTGAAAACAAAATTGTACCTCCTGAACATTGCAAAATAAAAAAGGGAAAGAAGTAGAAAAACTTCTATCCTTCATTACAGCAGCGGCCAAAATTACACTAGCAAGGCACTGGAAATCGCAAGAAATACCAGGAGAAAAAGAATTGCTCTACAAGATCCTCGGAATTGCTGAAATGGACAGGCTAACAACTTTATTAAGAAACCGTTGTGATTTATATAAAAAAATAAGAAAAATGTTAATTCAAAAGGTTTATGGATCTAGTCCTCAAATAATCACTTGTATAGAACTCAATGATTAATTGGTCACTTATGGCACTGCGTGAAGACCAATGTTTTTAGATGTTGTTATTGTTTTCCCCTCCCCCAGCTTCCCTACCCCACCCACATACCACCCTTTTGTTGTGATTGTCTTGTAAGTGTGAAAGTCTTGGTATATAGGACAAAACACATATTTATGTGTATGTAATTTGTACATAATAACAATAAAATTCTTTTAAATAAATAAAAAACTAATAAAACTTTATTTATATTCCACTCTATCGCCCTGGAGGGACTCAGGGCGGATTCCAAACATAAAAGGCATAACGCCCGAATGCAAACAACAATACATCCATACTAACAAAATTAAACAACCCAACATATAAATGCGAATTATGACAACTAAAATTAAATAAAAACACGCAGGTTGTTGTAATACACATAAGACAAAACATCAAACAGAAGCAACAATTTCCCAGTTCATTGGGGCAAGTAGATTGATCAAGATATCTATTGAGCTGGTGGCCAAAATGTCAAATGTTCCCTGAAAAACATATATTTAACAACACATAAACCCCATGTTACACCAAAGTAAACCAAGATGATTCCAGACATACTCCTTCTCTTCTCTGGGATCTTTAGTGGTAATTTTCCCGGTCTTGAGTTCTCCAGTCAGATGTTTTACCTTGGTGTTGGGATGCCTCAAAAACAAGTTATTATGCAATCACTTTAGAGCAGTGGTTCTCAACCTGTGGGTCCCCAGCTGTTTCGGCCTACAACTCCCAGAAATCCTAGCCAGTTTACCAGCTGTTAGGATTTCTGGGAGTTGAAGGCCAAAACATCTGAGGACCCACAGGTTGAGAATCACGATTTTAGAAGTTCCAACACTGCATCATCTCTAAGTACAAACTGTCTCCCCAAAATCACAAAGTCCAAAGTACAGCTTGAGATTAGTACATAGAACACCTGCCACAATTCCAAATTTAATCATGTACACAGCTTTTTAACTAGGCAAAGAAAACTTGACTGCCTTGACTATGTGACATCTCTAGAATGAGGAAGACTGAGTGGGAAAAAACAGGGCTTTCCCCTTTCTTCTTCTTTCTACATTCACTGTCTCAATATGCTGGGGGTTAGGCTTTGTATGCTGCCCAGAGAACTTCAATTATTTGGCACTTTAAGAGTACAATATAATAATATTCACTCAATGTCCACAACCTTTGTTTTCATCACAAAAAGTATTACAAAAAATGGAGTATACAATTATTTTCCAGCTATGTAAATATGGTGTAAATATGGTGTTTGCTCTACAAGCAACCTTGCCATGTTTAGACTTGGGTTCCATTTCCAAGATGTCTCATTGTGTATGCATGTATTCCAAAATAAAAAAATCCATAAAACATCTGGTCCAAATCATTTTGGATAAGGGATACTCAACCTGTGCTTAGAAAAATATATGTGTAATTAAAAGTTCAAGAGCTTAACAAATGTTAACAAATGTTAAGGTCTCTTCATCTTACCTTTTTGAAGAGCATCATAGACATAATCTTGATTTTCAAGCTAAAATGTAGTTTCTTGAGTTTCTGAAAACTCATCCTGGATGCAAATGGCTCTATACACAAAGAATGCAAACAGCACAAACTGGCAATGATCTAAGGCCAATGTGAGCTTCCATGCTTCCTGGCTATGTAATGCAGCTTGATAGTTGAGGACACACCTAAATGGCCAAATCAGTGGTCAAGGAAGAGGAGAATCCTGCTGACAAATGGGGAAAAGAAATACCTGTTTACCTATTAGACATCCATTATGTTAAAGGTCCAACTCTTCCTTTCTTGACTGTCCAATTATAACTAATAGTGCTTGAGAGCTTCCCTGCCCCCCTGCCCCCCTGCCCATAAACGGACCATCATGGCTGCACCTCAGTGCTATCAAAGTACGTTGGATGGTGGGAGAGGGGGACTCTGCATGTAGGTAGTGGATATCTCCCTACACAACATCGAAGTACATATGCTAAAAACAAAACAATACAACTGGAGTTAGGTATGGGTTTTTTTTTAAGGCCCATTGTGTGTTTTTGTTCAGCATTGCAATAATCTTTTTGGAAATTTCAAACTTTTTTTAAAGGGGGAGGGGAGAGATTTAGCAAACCTTTTCTTTAAAAAAAGAGAATTTATTGATTACTTAAAGTGAGTGCTCCATCCAACAGCATTATTGTTAGTATCACTTAACTTTTGAAGTTGGCCTGCATTCATTGCAAGGGATAATGCTTATAGACAACAATAGAAACTATGAGTTTTCATCTGAGAAAGCCTGTGGCTTGGTGCTGGACTTTAGTAAACAGAAGATTCTAGGTTGGCATCTCCAGGTAGGGCTATAAAAAAAACCACCCCTGGAGAACTACTGCCAATTAATTCATTAGTACAGTACTGAGAGATAGATCCATGGTCTCTCTTGAAATATAAGAAACAAATAGGATATGTTGCAACTAGAGAAGTTAATTTGCCTTCTAAAATAATTTTTAAAAATCTCATATCTTTAACAAAGCTATGCACACATATAAAGAAAGAGCAGTCACAATAGGAAAGACTTACTGACTGCAGAAACACCAATGACCTATGCTATGCTACTGTTGATTATTATTATCATTGGCCAGAATCCTATAGCAGTTACTAAGCATACTGAACTAAGTAACTCCTTCTGGCCAGATCCCACTCACAAAAACCTGGTCCGTATTTATCATTCACTTTGCAGCAATAGTGGCAACAAAGAATACAAACCAAATATGAATGAGTAAATTTAGGTATTTCCATATTTATGATTGCTACTTAGGACCTAATCACATGGAGGTCCATAAACCAGGGGACAGTGGGGGGAACTGTTGGACAGCATTTTGCTTTGTCCCCTTACCACTGTGGGTCATCCCATTACGTTTCCCCACTATTCTCGGCTTCCTTCCATGCTGTCCCCGGCTTCTTCTATGAGGAGTCAGATAGTCACCCGACTGCTCAGGGCTCAGTCTCTGCATGATGCCAGCATGGTGCTGGCACAGAGCCCCACCAAAAATAGTCCTGCATATTTAATGGGTTCTGGCAGACTCCTTCCCTGAAGTGTGCCAGCAGAGATGGGGGAATCCACCCATCTGATGAGGTCCTAAGTCACAATAGTGAAACCACAATTTTAACTCTCCTCTTACTTTGCTGCACCATGAGAAGGAGGCCCATTCTGCCAGTAATCAGAGCATTGGTGAATGTCATATTTGAGGCCATGGACCAGGAGAGGCTGCTAATACAGGAATCTGTTCTCCATCATCATCATCATCATCAGGTAGTCATTGTCATATTTTTGGTACAGCATATTTTATGGAAATATGTTTTTAAAAATTGAAAAATGGGGATATGTTTGGCTAACATTCCCGAAACCCTGATGTCACTTCACAGTGTGGATTGAGACAATTCTCTCCCACTCTTTTCCTCTATAGCAAAAAAGGACAAATTAAATCAGGATTTACATCCTGAATTCAAACTTCCACGTTAGCAGCTTCAACAAAGGTAAGATTTGTCCTACATTTGCACTGCGGATTCAAGTCCTCCAGTCTTGATCATTTATGCCAATTTATTATATCTGAAAGTGTTTTGTTGTTATTCTTTTACCTTGGAATGCTTTAGTCCCAAGAACAAAAAGAAAAGGTCTCAAGGAAATGCAAAATTCACACACACACAAGTACACAGAGAACAATAGAGTTAGGCTTGATTTGCTTAATGCTGAAATCAAGGTCACTACAAAAAAGTACTATCTCTTTTTTTTTCCATTCGTGCTTGAGGTTTCTGTTTTTGTTTTGAGCTTTTTTCTCCCCGCTTGCCCCCCCCCCCCACCTCTCTTTTTTGGCAACATCTTTCTGTTCACTTGATGGTCCTGTCGTCCCCAGAACCATCTCCGTTACAGATCTTGCCTGTATTCAAAGCTGTTATTAAGTGGAGTCTTTTAGATTTTAGAGAAATGATAATGGTCCCAAAGATGACAGAAAGTGGCAGCTGGTGACAAAAAAACCCCTTGATAAGACGACAACAGTAAATCAAACTACCGCCACTTTTTCGTTTCATGTTTGTTAATACCACCTCGTCTTTTGAAGTTTAAAGCAAGGTTCAAAAGAGCCAGGTGCTGAATCATAATATTAAAGCAAGTAAGGAGCTCCATGAAAGAGCGGAGATCTGAGAGGGGAAGGCAACAAACACGGCTTTCAACTGCCTTTTGTCGGCCTTTCTGCAGATGTCACCAGTTGTTATCCCCAGCAGAGGCGTCGAGCTTGTAGCAGTGCCTCTGGCTGATTCCAACTCAACGTTTCAAGTGTCAATCAAAAAAGGAAGGACGCAGCTTAGGTCCTGGTCATTGTCCTGTAAAAAGAGCCAAGCATTTAACATTGATTTAGCTCCCTCAATATACAAAGATAGAGCCAGCTTTGTGCGGAGAAAAAGGGCCTTTGGCAAGGTTGCTTGTAGAGCAATTCCATTGCATCCGATGCTCCTTGGTTTAGCTGTCACACTGCAGTGTCTGGAGTCCTATGAAAAGTTATTCAGGAATGAGTGAGCAAATTAAAAAGGAATAGCGTGCACTCCTAAATAGCCATGTGAACTATAGAAAAGGCTTTCAACGTCATTTAGCCTTGAAAAACATTTTCATAAAAAGTATTTTCTGCTCTTAAACACCATTTAGCAAGGAGAATAAGATATTCTCAGACAAGACGAAGTCGGGTGAAACCCATCAAGACGAGTCCATCTGCATGACCAGTTATACACAGAATGCATTCTTGTTTAGTTTGTCTCATAACAATGAATAAACGTTGCTTTCAATATACTTCATTCCATGTGCAAGAGTGTGTGCAGAGGGAAATAAAGTAAAATCTTTCTTTCTTTCTTTTGATTTATTTACTTATGTTTAATTTTGCATTAAAGTTTTTTTTAAGCTCTTAGGTTTCTTCAATTTTCTCCCTGACTATATTTCTTTTAGTCTTTTCTCAGAGATCAGATCCTCTTGTGTCTAGTTAAACTAGTGGAAAAACTTTCACAAATGTTGTATGAGGAATATAATCTCAATTTCAGCTGCTGAAACATATGAACTGTGAGTGATTACACAAAGACATAGCTGTGCTGTTCTACCTGAGCATAAAAAAGGTATAATGGAATTTGGTAGCACCTTTGAGATTTTTTTTAAAAGGTTTTATAGTAAAGTGTCTCTTACCAGTTTGCTGTTATTATTGTTTTTGTATGACTTCAAAAAATTTCCCCAATGTATGGTGATCCTAATGTAATCCATCTTGGCGTTTTCTTGGCAAAATGTGTTCTGAGGTTGAGAGCAGGCATGTAGCCAGGGGGGGCTAAGGGAGCTTCAGCCCCGAAATTCTCAGGGTGATCCGCGAGAAGGCCTTACTGGTACATTATTTAAACTGTTATGTTTATTCATATCATGATCTGATCACCATGCTCATTATATCCCACATTAATGGGGTTATTGGGATAACAATACAAAAGGTTTGCTAGGGTAGACCCTCTTCCACCCAGTCTCAGCCCCGAACCAAACTCAGCCCCCCGTATCAAAATCCTGGCTACGGCCCTGGTTGAGATAGTGTGACTTGCCCAAGGTCACCCAGAGGCTAAGCAGGAATTCCAACTCTTGTCTCTTCCAGTGTCCCAATCTAATGCTCAAACCACAACACTAACACATGGCCAAAGAAAATTGCTTTACAGCCATAGCACAGTGTTCTTTCTCAGAATATGACAAAGGTCTGCAGGCAGGAGAGTGCATTGGCTAATTGCATCCATGTCACTTATGTAGCTCTGCATTTCAGTCTAGACATTAAAGAAATTAACCAAGGTGCTACGATCCCCCAAAGAATTCAGCAAATTCATTTACAATGCAGACAAAAACCTGACCCACATTCACTGCTCTGTTGCAGTGGGAGCCTCCAGCTGCCACTGGGTGACAGAGAAGGGTCCATATGACATGCCTTAATATTATTGATACCAACCTAAAATTGGCTATGCATAAAAGAGAAGATTCCTAGACCCTTTCACACTTTGACAATAATCGGGGCCCCCCTGCCATCACCACAACCACTCCATCCCCTTCCTGGCCAGGCCCCACCCCTGCCATCCCCAAAACCACTCCACCCCTTCCCGGCCTGGCCCCGCCCCCACCCCTGCGCATGACAATTTCTCCAAAATAACTGCAGCCAAAACAAATCACCTCAGGACAGCATCCCACACACCACAGCCAGTCGGACTGCCGAGGACACGAAGTGCCAAAAGGACAGGTTCCTTCAGCCTCGCCCACACTGGCCAAACCACGAAAACTAACCACTGGTAATCACCACAAACCACTGACCACGGTACGACCAGCCACACAATCACAACAACAAAATCAACAAAACACACCACACACTCCTCCAGACACTACAACTCTCACAACGACACTCGAGAAATACAATCCAAAAGACCAAGCCAGCGCAAAATACCACACAACGCCAATATGCAGAACAGAGCACATACATACCACTCACAGGACAAAAGACACCCACAACAAAAGACACTCACTTAACAAACACCACACCCACAACATGACAGCCACACAACTCGCAATACTTACCTCTACAGACCCACAACACAACTCACACACAACACACACAACGCATACATACCACTGCTAAAAAGAAACCAGCACAGTACAACCAACTGTTGTTGTTTTTATGATGTACCACTGCTTTGCAGTGCATTTTAATATGTATGTGAACCGCCCCGAGCCGGCCGGGAAGGGCAGAATATAAGACTGAACAATAAATAAATAAATAAATAAATAAATAAACGGACACACCCCACAAACACACCGTATATCCACAACACACTACCACTGCACACTCACAACAACAAACTAAACACTCAACACCACACACTCTTCTCCAACCACCATCCCAAATGCACACCACCAATCCTCCACTTTACAAACACCACCCCCACAACATGACAGCCACACAACTTGCGATGCCTACCTCTACAGACCCACTACACAACTCACACACAACACACACAACGCATACATAACACTGCTAAACAGAAACCTGCACAGTACAACCAACTAACACACCCCACATACACACCGTACATCCACACCACACTACCACTGCACACTCACAACAACAAACTACACACTCAACACCACACACTCTTCTCCAACCACCATCCCAAACACACACCACCAATCCTCCAATTTACAAACACCACACCCACAACATGACAGCCACACAACTCGTGATGCCTACCTCTACAGACCCACAACACAACTCACACACAACACATACAACACATACATACCACTGCTAAACAGAAACCTCCACAGTACAACCAACTAACACAGGAGGACATAACAACTACCAGGAGGACATAACACTAACACAAATAGGGCACCAGGGACACAGGCACCACTGACCAACACATACCGCCGGAATAACACAAACTTCCAAAACCCGCAAAAACAATCCTGCAACACAAAAACCCAACCCAACCAAAATTCACAACAAACACCACTGGCAAAAGCCACACCCCCTCCACATCACAACCAGCACACAGCCAGACTGAGACAACTATGTCACCACAACACACACAAAATAAACCCCACAAATACCTGACAACTTCCCCAACAGAAAACCCAGGACTGCACTCACTACTCACCACTACGCACACCTCCAAATACACACACGTCCCAGGCACAATACTCCAGCAATTCCTACCCACACAACACAACTTCCTATCACAACCCATCCCCCCACCAAGACCGTAAGTAACATCATTTCCAACCCTTACATACTCAGACTTTCTCACATCTCCTAAATAGGGCACAGCAACGCGTGCCGGGTACAGCTAGTAGAATCATAAAATAATAGAGTTGGGTGAGATCATATGGGACATCTTGTCCAAACCCTGTCATGCAGGAAAAACACAATCAAAGCACCCCTGATATATAGCTATTCAGACTGTTTTAAAGCCTCCAAAGAAGAGCCTCCACCACGCTCCAAGACAATTGTTCCTTGTGCCCCCACCTTCCACCCCTGGGACATCGGCTCTAAACATCAGGGGGACTCCAGAAGTACTGTGATGGCGGCCAAGTAAGTTGTCTCAATTTTTAAGGTCTTCTTTGGGGAGTTTTCTGGATGTCTAGGTACCATCCCAGAAGGTACTGGGAGGGCATCTAGACTCCACCCCAAGAAAAGTGGTGTTTCTTAATCCCACTTTGGTTCACATTTAAGTAAAGTCTGGAAGCACCCTTGTGCTCATTGAGAATAGCCAGATATTCCTGGACTACTTCTTTACCTATTTTGGGTTGCATTTCCCCTATTACCTCGTCCACTTCATATTGCTCAGGTTGAACACCATTCTTCTTTTGGGAGAAGACTGAGGCAAAAAAGATGTTGAGCAGCTCTGCTTTTTCCCTATGCCCTGTTAGCATTTCATCACCTTCTGTCACGATGCACGGACTTGACCGGCCCCTTAATCACACACACAGAGACGGACTAAAGGCTAACTACTTTATTGAATATAAAAACAGTTCAAAAGATATTGTCCAATAGAATAAAAAAGCAATCCAAAAAGCTTGAAGTAACAATGTCCAAGGTAACGTAGCAAATAGGCTAAAAGCTTAGCAAGGCTCCGCAAAACTATGCGGATCAGGAAACAGGGCAAGGCTCCGCACAACCAGGCGGATCAGGAACAAAACAAGGCAAGGCAAGGCTTGATGACCACGGGCTAGCTTAGCCGTGGTCCCACTCCGCTTCACGCCTATTCAGGAAAGACGTGGCCGGGCACTGAGGATTCGTTCCCACGGATCCTATACTTAATCCCTTCGGCCGAGGTCCCCGATGCTCTAGGCTTCTTCGTCTCCAATCGCTGCTTACGGACCTCGGCCGGTCTATGCTCTTAGACCATTCCCTTCTGCTAGACTCTATGTTCCGTCTCCTATCAAAGGTTCGACCTTGTCTCTCCGCAGCTGTGTTTCTATCTCCTGAGAGCTCTCCTCCCTAGCCATTTCCCATGCGCTTTCTTCCATATCTTCCCCTGGAGGCTCCTGAGAAGATCTCCCACCCGGATGTTCATAACTTCCAGAATCGCTGTCCATCTGCACCTGGTTATCTAAATCTTCACTAGGGCCAAACAACATTTCTTCCCAGGCCAAGCTCTCTGTGGGCGAAAGAGGCCCCTCGGGGGGGAAAGCTGCCCTTCGCCCCAGTCATCTAGCTTATCCTCTGAATCATGTTCTGGCACAGCTGGTTCTAATGCTAATGGGACCCCAGGTCCTAACCCCTGCCCTCCAGGCACAATCGAGAACTGCTGTGCTACACCTTCTCCAAAAAAGAGCCCTACCATTTCCCTTGTTTTTTTTCTGCTGGCATAACCAAAGAACCCTTATTATTTTTTTAATTTCTCTTGCAAGCTTGAAATCATTTTATGCTTTAGCCTTACAAACTTTTTTCCTACATATTTATTTATTTATTATTTCTACACCACTCCTCCCCGTAGCCTCAAAGCGGTTCACAAAATCTAAAAGCATATACATTAAAAAGCAATACATATAAAAACCAAGTTTCTACGGGTTTTAAGAGGGGCTGCTAAAATTGAATGTTTGCTGGGAAAGGGTAATCTTATGTTGGCTATTTGTTTGAATTCCTCTTTGTTTATTTCCCCCTTTTTCCATTTCTTGGCATTCCTTTTGAAATTGTCCCCTTCAAGTAGCCTTGCAAGAAAGGCACTGGGAGCTGTGCCATTCATGTTTTTTTTAATTAGACAGAGCCCACTCTTTATGGCTCTTAAACCAGACTTTAGGTAATTTGGGTACTATACCTGGCCATTTCCAACATTGCTCTGTCCACATCTTTGGTTGTGTAATTTTCACCCTCCCATTTATTTCAAAAGCGATGGCTCAGTAGCACACAATGAGAAATTTTGTATCCCCATGCTTCTAAATGAATTTCCAAAATGCAAATTAATGATAATAAGAGGCAAAGGAGGGCAAGAGGATGACATTCCTAATTATGAAGAATCCTGCCTGTACCCATGTTTCTCATCTCTTAATTTTTTCACTGAATTATTTCTAGCATTGTTGGAAACATTTTTTTTGTAATTTCTACAGGCAGTCTGTATTTTGCATAATCTGGCTCCTTATGATCATAAAAAGTACATTTTGTACTACAACTCCCAGAATTCCGAACTCTAGAATTCAGTAAGTTTCATCTTCTGCATTAAATCCAACATCTTCTCTAGTTATATTGATGTGGGGAAAAGCTTTGCATGTATCCTAGGACTTTATCATACGAGGCAGGCAGACTGGCATAGTAGATGGGACCATTGCCACTTCTACTGGCAAAAGACATGGGGTACATGTCCAATTAGTCATAGAGATGAACCTACTTAAGATTTTGATACAGAATGCATTGCATTGGTTTTGTAGATTATATTGATGTGCTTGGGTTTTTTCCTCTTCTGATTCTGATCTTTTATTGCTTTACTTTGTTGTCTGCTTGGTGTTTTGGCAGGAATTGATGGAAAAGCTGGGAACAAATATAGCTATACACATAAATGCAACCAGAGCATTGTCTTCCTCTATTGGAATGTGAACCATGCTGGTAGCTGCATTGCTTCATGCATTGTCTTGAGATCATATCTTCCTTTGTCTCTGCTATCCGTACCCACATAACCAATTTTTCAGACCCCAATCTGGTCTTTATGACTTATTTATGTCAGATACCTCTACTGCTGTTGTGGTCACCTCTCTAAATACTGTATCTCTGAACCACTCATTCTCATTGGGGGTCAAACCAAACAACTACCATGATCACTGTCACATGCATAAACAGTTTTATAGGAAAAAAATTCCTGCATCTGTCTCTCTCCACATAGCAATAACACACATTATCTCCTTAGAGGTCACACGATAATGCATTTTGCTTTCTTCCAATAACACAGAAGTTAATGCTTCTGGTACCCATTGTGTTCTGTGGAAATAATGGCTTCTGGTCATCACAGGTTAGCTGAAAGAAGCCTTGGAACACATCAAATCTGTTTTGCTAATGTGCATGCCATTGTAAACCCAGTGGCTCCAGCCTTATCCATATAGATTGATGGCCTCAAACTATCAGCGGAAAAAATGATGCAAATTCTAGGAGCACTAGGTTGTGAGGCTCAATTCATAATTTCATTTTCCATAAGGACTTGCTTTTTGCACTATAATTACAATACTTCCTACGGTATAAGTGTCTCTCCTGCCTTATAGCTATTATGAAAGGCTGCTGCACTGCAAAATAGTTTAATTTGCTTTTATTTCAGATTATAGCTCTCTACATTTGCACTATACCCTTTACCAACATACAGACTCAATAGAGAGCATTCAGACTTCAAGTCCAACTGGTAAACAACACCCATTATACTCAACAAATGTATTTATAGATATGCTTCATAGCTTATATTTTTCAACACACTTGTGTGTTGAAATTAGAGCTATCATTTCCTTCTACATGATGCACAATTCATAGTGTATTGTTTGAAGGCTGTCAGTGCAGGGCCAGCCTGTGACCAGAAAATATACTTTTTGAGCTATATTTCCCAGAATATCCAAGATAATACAGCCACTTAGCATTCTGTAATAAGGATATTTCACCTGTAAGCATAAACTGAAAGTATGGGTGAGTAGAACTTCAGTTCTTTATGACATTGATCATTTATCCCATCTATCACACGTAACTCCCCAAAAACCATAAAACAAACTAACAAAACCTCTAGAACATGCTACTTCACCCAACATGTTTCAACAAACAAAGTAGGCCTTTTAAAGAACAGACAGGTCCTTCTCAAAAAATTAGCATATAGTGTTTAAGTTCATTATTTTCCATAATGTAATGATAAAATTAAACTTTCATATATTTTCGATTCATTGCACACCAACTGAAATATTTCAGGTCTTTTTTTGTTTTAATACTGATTGTTTTGGCATACATATCTCAAAAAATTAGCATATTCCATCCGACCCAATATGCTAATTTTTTGAGAAGATCCTGTATTTTGGTTTTCTCTGGAAAAGATATTTTGGAACAGAAGAAATTCAGATTTTAATGGTAACCACCAGTTGTTTGAGAAGGACATTGGAAGGATCCTACAAAACACAAGCATGCATAGAAATATAATTCAAGCATGAGCACATGCACATACCCCAAACACATATATGGCCTGACCAATACTAGTGCATGTTACACTCCTAAATTCCAAATCTACTCCCCCAAATAATCCCTGCACTTGCAAACTGAAACAAAATCAGAGCAAGAGGGTGTCTAAATAATTTATTTTAGGGCAATAAACAATCCTTTGCTGCTCTTGTCATTCATTGCCATGAATGTGTGCAGTTTGGGGTTTTCTATTTCAGACCCTAAAATATTTTCAGCTGGCTCTCAGAAAGGTTCTAAATGACAGAAATAAGACTGAGAAAGGATCTACAAGGCAAGTTTTATTAGTAAAGGAACTCAGTATGTTCAATCTAAAGAGATTAAGAGGCATTAAGGCTAATATGCTTATTTAGGTCTGCAGCTTTCTGCACGGTAGAAGGCAAGTGCATCATCTAATCTAGTCCTCAATCTTTTCCCTTAGATTCTGGACAGAGGATTCATGTTTCTCTTCTTAATTTGGATTTACCTCTTGTCTAATTACTGTGCCATTACAAGGTTAAAAAGATAACTTTTCTGGACTACAAAAGTTCCAGAATCACCCAGCCATCATGACCAATGGTCATAGCAGCTGTGAGATTGTGCAAGCTGTAGTCCAAAAAAGAGAGAGAAATGTCTCCAAATTCGGAGATTTTTGCAATGACTGCATTCATCCTCCTTGCTGCTTTTTAAGAGTTCATTTCATATACAAGGAAAGAGTCTCCTTGCAGCTTTTGTTGCTGTCCTTTAATATTGGGGGCTATGCTTCATTTATGAGTGAACCATCTTTCTCTCCCATTCTTCATTCTCTTTCTCCTTCGTAAATACTACAACATTCACAATCCTTTCATGCCCATGCTTTTAAAGAAATATTTGCACCATTAAAGACATGTAAGTACTAAATACAGGGCTGCAGCCATTGTCCCTTCCATTTAAAGGTTTAATCATACTTAATGGCTCTCCTGGAGAAAGAAAGAAAAAAGTTGAATTATCTATTTCGATGGCTTTATCCCCCTGAAAGAGTTTACTCATATTCTCTCCAAGTGTTTTCTCTGTAAAACCACTCAGGTAACTTTTCTTCAAAAAATCCAAGTGTGTGTGTGTGTGTGTGTGTGTGTGTGTGTGTGTGTGTGTTCATAAATATATATATGAATGAAAAGCACAGTCTCAAGGGCATCTTACAGCTTTTTTCCCCCTAATAGATTTTTTTCCCTGTGATTTAAGAATAAACATAAGGGCTTTTTTAAACTTCCAACATTTCATAGTTGAAAACTAGAATGTACCCATAACCTTTCTCAAAGTTGGGCTCCTGGAGTGATTTTGTGAACCTTCTGAATCTTCAATATCTCACATTGTTTAACATTTGTATTGTTTGTAGATGATTTTTAAAAATTGCTACCATCAAATTACTGTTTGTAGAGCTATGAAGATGTTTATTATTTTGTTGTAATATGGGGAGGGAGAACCCCACAATAATTCTACTGACTTTATCAAAAGGCCAGGCAAAGTGTCCCACTTTGCCTGCCTTCTGGCGAGGGAAAAGGGAGCTTTGAGGTGAATCTGTCACCCCATGCACAGCTCTGTCTCACAACACTTTTTCCATCACTTGGAGAAAGCATCACCATCACAGGGAGACCCCACGCTAGCTCCATTAGAGCCAGCACAACATGGGAAGCTTCTTGGTGTGAGGCCGCTCCAATTTCTCCGCAATGAACACGCAAAGTCTTCAGATGATCCAACGAAGTTTATTAGAGGTACAACACCTATAAAGCCAAAGCAGTGTCCCATCACCCAAACACACCTTTTATACTCAGCACCCTCCCCTCGTCCCCTGCAATGTCCGGGAAAGGTTGCATCATACCCCTCTGACTCAGCAATCCCAATGTCAGTGGATATTTCATCATATCCCTTCTGAGTCAGCAATATGCAAGCCAGTGTTCATTGTCCGGAAGAGGTTGCGTCATGTCCTGACTCAGCAAAGCTCCTGGGAGATTACATCATCCCCAGGAATTTCCCCAGAGTCACACCAGTCTTTTGCATGCTAAGTCAGACTGCGAGTTCCCGTAGCCTCTCCAAGGCTAAGAACCTCCAGCTCTGACACTTGTGTTAGGGTAAAAGCATCTGGCCTACGGCATTGCATGATGTCCGGCATTGGCTTCCATCCCCCAAATGGGGTGAAAGTGTCCTAACTAATTGTACCCCATCTGATGAAGCTGAGAACCATTCATGGTAAGCCCTCTAGTCCAGAATTCGGAAGCATTTCTTTTCTGAATGTTTTGGAACATAGTTCTTACAGTCTTATGTGAGCTATGCTAAGAAGTGTGGATAACAATTGCAGGGAAATATCAGAGTTTGAAATGTTGCTTTAAAACAGTAATTTGTTGCCATTATCAATCACAATGTTTGAAAAGTAAGGGCTCATTTACACAAACACTAAAATCTGAGGCCAGTCTGAAGCACTGGGAATGTGGCGCAGCTGGCTGGGAGTCAGCTGCATAAAATCTCTACTGACCAGAAGGTCATGAGTTCGAGGCCTGCCTGGGTTGGGGTGAGCTCTCGACCAATTGTGTAGCTTGTTGTCTGTCTATATATGTTGTATGTCTATGGCATTGAATGTTTGCCTGTATAAGTGCATTGTGATCCGCCCTGAGTCCCCTGCGGGGTGAGAAGGGCGGAATATAAATGATGTAAATAAATAAAGAAATATATAAGTAGCAATACCAGTGGCACCTATACTACCTGCTACCATCCTACAGAAATCCTTCCTCCTTTTCCCTGGTCCCATAGGCACTGCATGGCATGGGCCTGATCCTGCATGACATGGGCCTGATCCATCCCATTTCCTCTTCACCACCAAGATTAGGGAAAGGGGTATGGGGTGATGACCCATATGGACAGTGGACTGACTTGAATCAGAGCCAGCCCAGCTCACAATCACTTCAAATTGCTTTGGCTGCTCTGAAGTTTTGGTGAAACTCCAGAACATTCCCTGACTTCATGTAATGTGAGATAAAACCAAGTTGATCTATTTTACCCTGCGTTGTGGACTGGATTTTCAGGAAGACATTTAGCCATCCAGGTTCAACTTCTGGTCCAATGCATGTTTTGGATCAGTGTAGACAAACCCTCAGTCATTGCCATAACTCACATAATGTTGAAAATGTAACACTTTAACTTTTCATTATGCTGCTCATTGCTTTTCATTATGTACACAAGCCAGGCAACTTGTCCCAGACCCACTAAACCACCCTTCTGCATCTGATGATATTGAGGATGTTTTGTCCCACAACCACACTGGGTTGAAGTAACATTCAGCAGCCGGCTCAGACAGTTTCAGTATGTGGGATAGGTGGAGAGCAGCTGTTATTTTGTGCTTTGATTCAGGCAAAAAAAATGTCACTGGCTGGTCCTAGTTCATGCATTTGTAAGCATTTTGTGTACATTTGTTTGTATTTGCGTTATAGTAGGAACTTACAGAAGTGGTTGGACTACTGCTCTCAACACTCTTCACCATGTATGGCTGTTGGATGGTGCTGTCCAACTACATCTAGAAAGCTGTACTTTGATCACCTGCACACTACACACAAATCATCATTACGACAGTACAAATGCATACATGTGTACAAATAAGAATGCCCCAATGTCCTCTTGTGTGTGTTTTTGGAAGGAAGGTCTCCTTAGCTTTGTACTTCAGAAAATGTAAACTACAACTGATGCAAAGGTTGGCAGCCAGGTTGCCAACTGGAGCTAATTTTAGAGGAGAGTGGACAACACCCCTATTAAAACAGCCCCACTGGCTGCTGTTAAGTTTCCAGTCCCAATTCAAAATGCAGGTAATCACCTATAAAGCCTTAAACAGTTCAGGCCCTGCCTATCTTTGTGACCACATCCCTTCCCCACCATGTATGCTAAAATGTGCCAGGGAGGTCCTCCTTGCAGTCTTGCCACTTTCACAAGCACGACTGGTGGGGATGAGGGAGAGGGCCTTCTCAGTAGTGGCCCCCAGCTTTGGAAGGCCCTCCCCAGGGAGATTAGGCAGGCCCCCAACCTGTCCTCCTTCCAGAGAGAGTTGAAGACTTAGATGTTTAGGCAAGCCTTTGAAAATGTGTTGCTCATTGGTCCGCAATTATGATACAGCACAGCATTTCCATCCCATGCCCTTGTTCCTTAGCTACAACTTGCTCTATCCCTTTCCCTTTTTCTTGGCCATGTTTTTACTACAGTCAACACTATATTGGGCATTGCTATAGTTCAAATTGTTGTTTTATATACTACTGGTTTATCTTGTGTGTTTATTTTATAATATGTGTTGTTTTAGACACTTTGTGCCATGTGTAAGCCACCCCGAGTACAAAGTTGTTGTTGTTGTTATTTTACTGACACAAAACACAGTATGTCACAGCAAGTGAGATATATATCCTGGATTTTGTATCAAAAATCACAAGTCGGACACTTCCCAAGCATCTAGGACTGTATGATGTATTTTCAAATGATGCACTCAGATTATTATTAGGGCTGCCAAATCCCATTGTCAAAATAATGCTGAGAAATTCTGTGAAAAAAGTACTTTCCCCATGTGCTGGAGCTATGCATATCATTTATCTCTGTCACACCTATCAGCTCAATTAAGAAGCAGAAAGGAGAAAGCCTTTCCTCTTCTCCTTCTCCAAAAAACTCCTAGCAACCTCAGAGTGGAAATACCCATTGTGTCATCTGCATAGTTTGTTGCTTATTCGTTCAGTCTCTTCCGACTCTTCATGACCTCATGGACCAGCCCACACCAGAGCTCCCTGTCGGCCGTGGCCACCCCAAGCTCCTTCAAAGTCAAGCCAGTCACTTCCCTCTTCCTATTTCCTTCCATTTCCCCCAGCATCATTGTCTTCTTTAAGCTTCCCTGTCTTCTCATTATGTGGCCCAAGTACTTCATCTGCACAGAAAGCATCTGATATCATGGTAGGCTGTTCGTCCATACAGTCAAAGCTAATCGACACACACCAACAGTAGCTCTTTGGGCTTTTAGATATTCATGTTTCCTAACCCTACCAGATGATGCCTAGAAACATATTTAGGCAAAACTACAGTTCAAGGTCTTTCTCGGGGCGGCTCCAGTCTGGTCCCTAAACACTACACCAGCTCCTCAGTCAGAGTGCAAAGTCAGTGCCCTCAACATGTTCAAATGTTATATCAAAGCAAACAGCGATAGCAATCACATGGATGAATGTACCTCATTGGCAGCAATTTGTCCAACAATTTCAAGAACACATTGCAATGAGATTTGGGCATCTGACTGGATCCTGCCTGTGCATATGTCTTAGATGGAGCGCTAAGCATCTCATTCATGCTTGAAAATGCTTATCTTTTCAAATTTGGAATGTCACATGAGTCAGTCTTTAGAAACGACACATGTGATGTCCATTCACTGTGTTTTCATGATAATAAGTGTTAACTGCAAAGTTACTGATTAATTGGGAAAAGCACAAGACGAACTATAGATTTCTTGTTTCTGCCCCCTGACTCTTTCAAGAGATAAAAATGCAAATAATTTGGCCTTATTCTTGTTTATTTTCTGCCTGTATTTCTTTGGCTTAGTGGCAACTACTTCTAGTCATTCTCAACAAGAGAATATTGTTATAATAATCCCTCCTTCACCTGGCTTTCTTTCAATGTGATATTTATTTCCAAGCCATTTCTTTGCAATTTCCAGAAAAAGTGCATTTTCCCCTCCACCATGTGCTTCCATGAACTCTTTATAGATCCTGCCAAAATCTACACATACTTGTGTGGCAAACCTGCAACTTCACTGGTAGTGTTTATTTTTAGAAGGCAAATATTGTGCCGGTGTTAACTTCAATTAGGAGACTTATTTGACAATCTGACTGCTCCATCTGATGCCTCAAGGGCAAATTTCAGCACTTTATGAGAAGGATTGGTTGATAGCAACTCCCTGCGACTAAAGTATATATAAAAGAGTTATGCCAAAAACATGGTTGTGCTATATACCTGTATTTACTATATGAAGGTGTTTGTGGAAATCTTATGCATCTAATGCATTCAAAGCTTGTAAACATTTCTACTTTGATAACAATTTTCAGGCTCCTCCAGCTTCTGACCATGCTAACATGGAAATTTGTGGAATGGGAATACAAAAAGATTTCCCAAGCTCTGGATTTAGAATCCATATATAGCCTGTACCAAAGAAAGAACATCATCCATATTGAAGATGAAATTTCAGAAGACAGAATCTCTTCTTTACTGAGTGCTGCTTTCCCTTTTCACTATCCACAAAGAACCATAACAGTGAACCATGCAAGTGTAGCATGCATCCAAAATTATAGAGAGCCTTTGCAAAATGAACAGCTTCCAACAATTATTTCTATTGTGTAGGTGCATCTACACAATAGAAATAATGCAGTTTAACCATACTTTAGCACTGTGTCTCAGTGCTATGGACTCATAAGAGCTGTAGTTTTACAAGGTCTTTAGCCTTCTCTGCCAAACAGTGCTGTTGGCTTGCCAAATCCCAGTGCTGCTTCAGCCCCGAAATTCTCTGGGTGGTCCGCGAAAAGGCCTTACTGGTACATTATTTAAACTGTTATGTTTATTCATATCATGATCTGATCACCATGCTCATTATATCCCACATTAATGGGGTTATTGGGATAACAATACAAAAGACTAAACCCTCTTCCCCATGATTCCACAGAAACAAAATTGAGCCATGGCAATTAATGTGGTGCCAAACTGCATTAATTCTTTGGTATAGATGCACCCTTCATCCTTTAGTGAATTGATGGTAGATATGCATATGCCTGATATATGGCAAAAGGGCAGAACATACAAAATATAGATTGCAATTGGTTCCTTAGTAAAAAATGAATACTTTCCCATAAACACAGTTTTGTTGCGACTAAAGGATTTGTTGCAATGTTTGGTTGCTGCTCAAACAATAACCAAGTAACACCAATTCCATCAAAGCTGGTTTAATTTATATTTTAAAAAATGAAAAGAAAGCCATGAATACATCTGGAAAGAGGGGGATGCTGCAGTCTAATGAGACTCTAATTGGAAGAGCTATGAAGTCTAAAATTCAGGTTTTATCACAGAATTTGTCATGGACCTTTCAATACAGCACCAGGAACAGTCCCTGCTTTAATTATAAACCATAAATCGGGAGCTAAGCTCATTGTGGGCTGTGTTTTGCAGAGTGTGAAATATTCGCTTTTGAAACTCTGTGTAATTTCCAGCCTTTATAACATGATCGTTTTATTCTTAGTTTTAGCCAAGAAGAGGGATATGGCTAATGCTCTTGTAAGGGAGAAAATGTGTGCAGAGATGGACGTGAAAATGGGCATCTAGATACTACTGCTTGCAATATGAATCTGCCTTATATTTAGCCAAATGATTGTTCTGTCTAGTCTATTGCTGGCCACGTCTTGTCATTGTAGAAAGCAGAGCCCAACTGGGCCCAACTGTCTGAGATCCTTGTTTAAATGACTGGAATTAAGCTGTGTTTTGCATGCTGAGAGTGGGAAGAATAAAAAAGAGAAGGAGAGCTGTGGTGCTGCTGTTCTTTTACAGTCTGGCAATGTAAAAAATGTTATTTCTACTCTCTTTGTCCCACTTGTCAAAATCACCAGAGGAAACTTTATTATATGGTCAGTGTAGTCCAGATGTTTCCAAATATTTCATATTGATGACACACCATTTTTATACATGTGTCATTTCACAACACAGTAATTGAATTTTACTAACAAACTAGAAGTTAAACCAACCCTTATAAGAGATACGGATATATACATAATCTGTAATAATGAAAGGTAAGAGGACACAACATCTCATGAAAACCTTTCAATTAATTGTATTTTTCGATTGGTATGTAAGCCGCCCCGAGCCATTGGGAGTGGCGGCGAACAAATTCGAATAAATAAATAAATAAATGAATAATGTTATTTTAAACATTTACGAGGGGTGTTCATTAAAGATTTCCCCTGATCCACTTCCTGTGGACTGAAAGCAATGAAATATGGCACATTTATTAGTCCTTCTCTACATAGGGGCCACCTAGGGGGACACACATCTCTCATCTTTTAAAGCAACTGTAAACACCTCACTTGTAGAAGTTGACAGGTTGCTCCAAAAGCCACATTGTGACTTTGGAAATCAAAATCTCATCATCTGAAAAATGCTTGCCCTTCAAAAATAACTTCATTGTTGGAAAGAGGTGGAAGTCTGATGGCACGAGGTTTAGTGAATAAGGGAGATGCGGTAAAATTTCAAAGCCACAGAAGCATGCTTTCATTTGTACAACATGTGAGTTGTGAACTGGTGCATTATCTTGCAGAAGGTGGACACCTTTGGTGAGCATGCCACATCTCTTGGTTTTGATGGCCTCCCGCAATTTCTGCACCAGTGAAGCATAGTATGCCCCATGGTCATGGTACCCTTTGCTAGAAAAGCCATCAATACTATGCCTTGCTGGTCCCAAAATTCTGTGAGCATGATCTTGCCTGCCAAGAGTTGGGCATATGCCATCTTTGGAGGTGGTGGGTCAAGATGCTTCCATTGTATCAAGTGGACTTTAGTCTCAGGATCATAGTGATGGACCCAGTGTTCATCCTGTGTGATCAGTCTGTTGAAAAAGTCCTCTTGGTTTCTATGGCTCATTGTCAATAGAGCCTGAGGGCAAGGTGTGAGGAGCTAGGGGACCCAATGAGAGGATACCTTAAGCATGTGAAGATGGTCTTGGATGATTTTTTTCATGGATCCCACACTAATTTTGACATTTTGGGCTAGATGGTAAATGGTTACGTGGCGATTTTCCAAAATGGCGACCCCCACTTGTGTGTTTGCCCTGGAATTGAAGCTGTTTGCACCAACGTCCGACCACATTTGAATTGATGATGTCAGTTCTTGACTACATCATATGATGGGGAATCATCACCATAAACCTCTTTCATCTATTTAAACATCTTCTTTGGCGTGTGGCCTTTCAAGTCAAGGAACTTGAGGACTGCTCAGTATTCCACTGGGTCCATTATCAAACCTCACACCACTTCAGTACCTGTAAAATTGAGACTCTTATCAGTTCTGAGTTGTAAAAAGGCATGTAACCTATAGAGACTTATATCATTACATATGTGCAGTTTCAGTGTCCTGTGATATATAGAAGTGGGTCAGGGGAAATCTTTAATGAATGCCCGTCCTATTTCACATAGACATGTGACACACCTGCACACTGCAGTTGCAACTCATAGTTTAGAAAGCTCTGACGTAGACTCACGGAATGCAGTTCGATGCAGTTAAACTGCATTATATGAGTCTACAGTACACCCAAACTGCAAACAACCTCCTCAGCAACATGCCCCTTATTCTCCCCCAAATGCCTGCTGACAGAAAAAGCTCTTTACCTGCTTGCAGAGGACAAGCAGGGATGTGACCATTCTGCTCTCTCTTGGGAGGGAGTTCCAAAGTCTGGAAGCAGCCACCGAAAGATCCTCTGCAGATGACTATGAGTATCTGACAGATCTGTAGAGAGAGATACGGTCTTTCAAATACGCTGTAATATCTTGAAGGCACACAGCAAAAATCACAGCATGGCTAACGTTTCAAGTTCCCAATCCTTCAAACAATTGTGGTTGCAAATCTGCATTGTAGATGCTGAAACTTATTATATGTTGTTGAAATAGATATGCACATTTAGTCCTATAACATCGCAATTGACTAATTCTACAACTGCCACGTAACTCTATGAGCATAATGTTACTCTTTGTCTCGCAGTATAGGATCTTGGCAATACTATAGGAGAGAAGCAGGAAAACGCCATAGCAATAAACCCCTAAACTAAACAAATCACAATTTCCTGCCCTTTAAGTGGATAGTGATCTCTTTATGTCTCCTTCATTCCAGTAATGTGGACTGAGTCCCTGAAATTCCCAACAGCCTGTGCCCTGGGTTTATAACATCACTGCAGCAACAAAGTAAATACTTCAGTAATTACACACAACACATTGTGTGTGCACGCATAGATATAGATATAATTTCCAAACAAAGCCTTTCTAAATACAATGTCTTCTAACTCTCCCAATAAAGGCAGGTGATTGAGAGGTCTGCCTGTGCTTTAAGTGCATATTTTGCCCCTTCGTTTCTTAGGAGTATTTTATTTGATAATGACATTAAATATTAGAAACTATAACAGCTGGTGTGTTTATCCTTACTTGAGTGTATTAACCTCTTTAGCCTCTTTTTCTCCCCCCAGAAGAAGGATTCGGCATTACAGATTTGACTGTCAGCTGCAGAGCCTGGCGGCCCAGTGGATTGGCATCCTGACAGAATCTAAAGTCCGCCGCAGCAAGTAAACATGGGTGACATTGCAGATCGCAAAACTGCCTGACTTGAGGCACCTGCAGCTGCTTGAACCAGGGGAATGGAGAGAGGGACAAAGGTTTGGTTGGTGGAGTGGGAAAAAAACACTGAATTTACCTTTAGTTGTTTGCTGCTATTTATTTTATTTATATGATAATGATGATGATTGTTATTGTTATTGTTATTAGTAGTAGTAGTTTCAAGGAAAACACAAAATAAAACACAGACATTTTAGATATTTAAAGCTGAAAAACACACACAGCTGAATATTATACACTTCAGCTAAACTACAATGATAAACTTCCCACTCGTTATATCATGACTATTATCCCTTATTAGTCTACTCCCTTTAAACAACAATGTAATAACACATTATTGTAAAGGTTTGATAGCTGAAACTGAAAGAGCACTGGGTTTGCCTCTTGTTGCTACTCTCATTCGTTTTCTTTGATATTACTTTACCTCCTGTTACTACTGTTTTTCAATAATAATAATAATAATAATAATCTTTTTGTGTTTCAAATAATAAAATAATAATATTATTTCTTATTTCATTTATAATCTGCCCTTCTCTACCCCCAAAGCGGGACTCAGGGCACCTTGACTTTCAAAAGGCTTTTGACCAAGTCCCTCACCAAAGGCTCCTAAATAAGCTCTTCAGCCATGGAATCAGGGGACAGGTCTTGTCCTGGATTGGAACCTGGCTAAACTGTAGGAAACAAAGGGTGGTAATAAACGGACATTTCTCTGGGTGGAAAGAGGTGAGAAGTGGCATACCCCAAGGTTCAGTTTTGGGTCCGTTACTTTTTAATTTATTCATTAATGATCTGGATGTAGGAGTGAATTCTGAGGTAGCAAAGTTTGCAGACGACACTAAATTGTGCAGGGTAGTTAAAAATGAAACTGATTGTAAAGAGCTCCAGAAAGATCTCTCGAAATTGAGTGAATGGGCAACAAAGTGGCAAATGCATTTTAACCTAAACAAGTGTAAAGTCATGCACATTGGGGCAAAGAACCCCAACTACACCTACCAATTGATGGGGTCAAAGCTTTCCGAGACAAACCAGGAAAGGGATCTTGGGGTCTTGGTGGACAGCTCAATGAAGATGTCAACCCAGTGCGCAGCAGCAGTGAAAAAAGCAAATTCTATGCTAGGCATGATCAGAAAGGGAATCGAAAATAGGTCAGCAAATGTTATATTACCTCTCTACAAATCTATGGTAAGGCCACATTTGGAGTACTGTGTACAATTCTGGTCTCCGCACCTTTAGAAGTATATAACGGAACTGGAAAAGGTACAGAAAAGGGCAACAAGAATGATCCAAGGGATGGAGCGGCTCCCTTATGAAATCAGGTTGCAACGCCTTGGTCTTTTCAGCCTTGAAAGACGGCGTTTAAGAGGTGACTTGATCGAAGTGTATAAAATCATGCATGGAATAGAAAAGGTGAATAAAGAAAAATTATTTTCTTTGTCACAAAACACTAGGACTAGAGGGCACTCCCTGAAGCTCCAAGGTAGGAAAATTAGGACTAATAAAGGGAAATATTTCTTCACCCAGAGGGTCATTGGGTTATGGAACTCACTTCCAGAAGAGGTTGTGACAGCTGTCAGCCTGAACAACTTCAAGGCAGGATTAGACAGATTCATGGATACCAAGTGTATCGGTAGTTACTGAAAAGGACATTCAAGTGCCACCTCGGAGTTGGTTGAGGTAGGCACGATTTCCCTGGGTACTGGTTGTGGGGGGTTGGGAGCAGGTCAGGGTTTTGCCCTCCCTTCTGCTCAAGATCCCCGTGTACAACTGGTGGGCCACTGTGTGATACAGAATGCTGGACTAGATGGGCTGAGGCCCGATTCAGCATGGCTCTTCTTATGTTCTTAACAATTTGATGCTAGATACAAAGTACAAAACAACAACATATCACTTACAACAACAGGTTAAAATCAGCTAAATATCAAAACAACTACAACTACACAATCCCCATTCCACATTCATAGGCTGTCCAAGTCAGTCCGCCTCTGCAACATTGTCATTACTCCATTGTCTGTCCGCTGCTCCAAATAATAATAATAACTACTACTATTCAAGAAAAAAACACAAAATAAAACACAGACATATTAGATATATAAAACTCATCAGCCCCTTCCTCCATGTCCTCATCAACTGCAGCTGGCCCTAATGCAAGTGGGACCCCCGGTGATGCCCCCTGCCCCCCAGGCACGAAAGGGAACTGGGTTGCTACAGAAACAAGAATACACAGCTCAATACTATATACTTTGACTAAACTACAACCATAAAAAACTTGCAAAATTACTACACTCTATCTGAGGGTTGATATTACTTATTAGTGTACTCATTTTAAACAATATTGTAACACTTATCGCTTTTTGAAAAGGTTGGTTGCTGGAGTGGAAAACCCACTGAATTTACCTCTCATTGTTGCTGCTTTTATTTATTTCCCTTTATTTTGCTTTTATTATTACAGGCAGAACATCTCTTATCTGGAATTTAGAAATCCGAAATACTCCACAGTTCAAAATTGTCCACTTATACACAAACCTAGTTACATGCACAAAAATATTTTGAATATTTTGTATAAAATTGCCTTTAGGCTATGTGCAGTGAGTGTACATAAAATATAAATGAATTTCAGGTTTAGACTTGAGTCCCACCTCAAAAAATCTCATTATGGACATAGTGTTTTGGAACAAGTGCTCCAAAATTTGAAAAGCAAAATCCAAAACATTTCTAGTCTCAAGCACTTCAGATAAGGAATACTAAAGTTGTATTGTTGTTGTAATTGGTTGCTGGAATGAAAAACTACTAAATATATCTCTTATTGCTACTACTATTTTTTTCTTGATTATCATTTTTCCTCCTCCTCCTTTTTCTCCTCAGGAATTCAGCTCACCAGAAGTGCTAATTTAAACCTTCAAATTAATTTAGGAAGTACTTACCTAGGAAATACTAAACTAACTATGCCATTACAGGTGTTATCTGGCTGCTTAGGTTTTGGCTGGTACCACATCAACTTTCACAACAATTAATTAAATGAGGAAGCAGCTTTAGGTGGTTGCTGCTGCTTCCTCTTCGTCCTATGTAATAATGCACATACATATGGGTGCACATGCTGATTGCTTAAAAATGAAAACCTTTGATCATTTAAATATTTCTGATTTCTAGAACAGATCTAAACAAAATCTTTAAAATCTAGGTAATAGTAAAAACAATCCAGTATTAAATCTTTTTAAATCTTCTGGATATCAAGATCATGTTAAATATGATACAACAGAGTCTGTGATCCCATCTTTGACACATTATTCACTCATACTCAACTGATCTTTTTTAAAAAAAATCACTTTTGATCATGTTATGAGCTAGGGACTCATTCAAAAAAACCTTTTAGGATCATGAAGGGAGATAGATAGATAGATAGATAGATAGATAGAGATATAATGCAGGCCTAAGAGTTATTTTAATGTATATCTTCTTGTTTTTAATTTTAATATGTAAACATCGGTTCGTTGTTTTTACAGTGCTTTTATGGTTTTATGTGTATGTAAGTCGCCCCGAGCCTCTCGGAAGGGGCAACTAATAAATCGAAACAATAAATGAATGAATAAATAAATAAATATAGAGATATAGAGATATAGATATTGCTATCTCTATATATTGCTATAGATATATATTTGGTTGGCCGATACTACATTTTACTAGGCTGCTGCAGGTAAACATCATGTGCCAGATTCAGCACGGATGAGCTTTTGGCACATGATTATGACTTCTTATGATTGAACTATGCAAAAACAAAATCACATGGCTTGCTGGATTATGCTATTTATGGCTACAGGTAGGTATCACATGTTTAAATACTCCTCCTTGTGGAGAGAAAAAAATCATTTCTGCCAATAGAAATAGATGTGATGGAGTCAAGCAAGAGCTTGAGAAAATGATAATTTTGGACCGTGGAATGCAACAGTTCCAGTACCAACAGGGTAGTGTTGGATTGTGAGCACTGAAATCCCAAACCACTTTATTTCAAGCTTTGGTTTAACTAGGCATAAAACTCTCCACTAAATTCTAAAATGGCAGGAAGAAAGTAAAGTCTTGAACAAACACTATGGATGCACAACCCCAAAAATCTTCCTTTGTATTTGAAAAATTTGATTCTGAAGTGTTTTGAAAACTTCATAAGGTTGGACTGCGGTCATATCTAATACAATGTTATGAGAGATTTATTATTTTTTCCTTCTGCTATTTAAAAAACCTACAAGAGCTAAGCTATACCTGGTGGAGAAGGCCCCATGAGCTTGAGAAGGCTCTTCTTCATTTTCCCCCTGGCCTGTCATGATCAGACCCTGTCCTGTGCTGTGCCTGAGGTGAGTTGTGCACCTGATGGGGGAGGAGGCCCCGCCGAAGGTCTCTGTGCAAGAATGCTCACCATCTTAAACAGGGCCTGTGGCCTTTGGCAGGGCCTACTCCTCTGCCAGGTGCAGGGCAGGGCCTGTGTGCTCCTTCTGTTGCCCAGCTTTATGCAAGCAGGCCCTGTCCTGCTCTGGGGCTGGGACAAGCTGTATGCCCAGCAGAAGAGGAGGCCCTGCCAAAGGATGGATGCCCTGTTTAAGATGGTGTCATGCAATCCCCAGGCCCTATCCACACAGCCATCTTGGGTTTTTTTGGTTCTATGTGCCCAGAAAACCTAGAGGGCACCAACCACCTCCCTATAAAATCCCAAAGAAGTACTTAAAAATTAAATCAACTTATCCAGCTGCCATTAAAGTACTTCTGGAGTTCTCCTGGCACGTATAAATGATGCAACAGGAGAGGGGGGCAAGGAGCAATTTCTGTCCTCAGCACCCTCTAGAAGGACTCCAGAAGGACTCCAGAAGGACTTTAACAGTGTGTGGATAAGTTGTTTTAATTTTTAAGAACTTCTTTTGGGGATTTTGGGGGAGGGGGTTGGTGCCCTCTAGGTTTTCTGGGCACAGAGAGCCCAAAAAACCCAAGAAAATTCAAACTCGCCTACAGAAACATTGTGGGTAAAAGTCCCAGGACAAAAAACTAATCTAGCATTAGGGATCTGCTATCGCCCTCCCAACCAAACTCCAGAGGCAGACTGCTATCTGGAAAATGAAATTAAACAGGCCTCAAAAAGCAATAAATTAGTCATAATGGGGGACTTCAACTATCCCCGAATAGATTGGCTAAATTCTTGTTCTACGCATGAAAGAGAGACAAGGTTCCTCGACATGCTAGCTGATTATTCCCTTGAGCAGATGGTCATGGAACCAACCAGGGGAAAGGGGATCCTGGACTTGGTGCTAACTAATGAACAAGATCTCGTTCAAGATGTCCTTGTAACTGAGCCCATAGGTACCAGTGACCACAACACAATAACCTTCAACTTAAGTTTGGATAGCAAACTGTCAGTGAAAACTAACACAGAGACCTTAAATTTTCACAAAGGGAATTTCACCAAAATGAGAAAAATAGTAAAGAACAAACTAAAAGGAGCAGTACAAAAAATCAAATCCCTCCAGAATGCTTGGAAACTGTTTAAAAATACTTTAAAACAAGCCGAACTAAAATGCATTCCTAAAACAAGATAGAGGCCGGGAAAGGCCAAGAGGACATCGGTATGGCTTACAAATGAAGTAAAAGATGTGATTGGAAAGAAGAAAAACTCATTTAAGAAATGGAAGGCTCTTCCTACTGAGGAGAACAGAAAGGAACACAAGCTCTGGCAAACTAAATGCAAGGCAACCGTCAGGAAAGTCAAGAGAGATTTTGAGGCACATATAGCTAAGAATATTTTAAAAAATAGCAAAAACTTCTTTAAGTACATCAGAAGCAGAAACCCAACTAGAAAAGCAGTTGGGCCACTTGACGAAAATGGTAAGAAAGGGACAATAAGTGAAGACAAGGAGATTGCTGAGTGGCTAAATGACTTCTTTGTCTCCGTTTTCACACAGGAGGACAGACAACATATGCCTGCAGCTGAGTCAGTTTTTTCAGGGAGGAATTAAATGAATTAAACCAGATAGAGATAAACAAGGAAGATGTTCTCACATGCCTTACTAAACTAAATGTCAACAAATCACCAGGGCCAGATGGCATCCACCCCAGAGTTCTTAAGGAACTCAAGTGTGAAATTGCTGAAATTCTAGCAAAAATATATAACCTTTCTCTAAGATCAGGCACTGTACCCGAGGACTGGAGGGAGGCAAATGTAACTCCGATCTTCAAGAAAGGATCCAGGGGTGATCCAGGAAATTATAGGCCAGTTAGTCTAACCTCAGTTCCAGGCAAAGTGATGGAAACCATTATTAAAGAAAAAAATTACTAAGCACATAGAAGAACAGGCATTGCTGAAGGAAAATCAACGTGGTTTCTGCAAAGGCAAATCATGTCTTACTAACTTGATAGAAGTCTTTGAGGGTGATAGCTCCCACGCTCTGGAACGCCCTCCCGGCCGAAGCCAGAGCCCTGAGGGACCTACTCCCGTTTAGACGGGCCTGCAAAACACACTTGTTTAGGCAGGCCTTCGGTGAGTAGGCTCGTCTATACATCCACTGGGCCATTATATTGCTGCTGCTCTTGTTTTAATTATTGTTGTTGCATGTTTTAATGATGTTTTTAAGTGTTCTGTTTTTAACCCTCCATTGATATTTTTAAAAATTCCAAAAAAGCAAAGCTTGAGTCTATTGTTTCCTGCAAGTGACACAATTGCACATACAGATTGAGCATCCCTTATCTGGGATTCCAAAATCCAAAACACTTCAAAATCCAAAATTTCCCACATGGATGGTTAGGATAATAACATATTGGCTTTATGTTGGTTCAATGTACACAAACTTTGTTTAATGTACAAGCCTTTAAAATATGTACATATTTACATACACATAGCCTATATACATAGGCTATCTGTATTAGGTGAATGTGAAACATAAAATAAGTTCATGTTTAGACTTGTGTCTCATCTCCAAGATAACTCATTTTGAACATATATGCAAATAGAGGTATTCCAAAATCTGAAATCCAAAACACTTCTGGTTCTAAGCATTTCAGATACTCAGCCTATGCTGAGATTTGATCATCCATGGATTCAGGCATCCACAGAAGGGATCTGGAACCAAGTCCTGGTGGATACCAAGAACCTATTGTAGTGTGTATTGTAGCTGATTGATGAAGAAGAACAAAGCGGGATTGACCATTGAAACATCTTGTTGGCTCGGCTCTCTCTCATCCTCCATCTCATCTGCCACTTGCATTCCTTTAAAACATGAGATGGCTTATGATTTTAAAGAATGTTCATTTCCATTGCAGGCAAGTGCCAAGCCCAACTCTGTCTTTGTCTTTGCCTTTTTCTTTTTTGTAGACCCCTTACAATCAGACCTGGAGGAGTATCAATCACACATCCCATGAGATCACACCTTGCCTTTCTGGCTCGTGATCAGAAAGAAGCAGATGGTTATTTACAAATAAAATAATCAAGACCTCAAAAAAGCTGATCCCCCTCCCCTTCTGCCTCTGCACAAGTCATCCATGACAGAGGCCAAAAAAGCTCAACTTGCCTTCCGTCCACTCTGCCAGTTTTCAAGGATACCCACTGCATTATGAAAGCTTTCGGGTGTCCCAAAATTCCCACTCACATTCTCTTGAGAAAAGGGGAGTAAATTCAGAGGTGAAAATATGGTGGAACCCCAGACAATAGCCTTCCTTCAGAATCTCCCTACAATTGTCAAACATCTTCCCTCACCCAAGAAACATAAGGAATTAATGCCAACAGATTACGTGCAGCTCTTCTTTCTGCCCCAACCTCTCAGCTTGTAGTCAGGTCCTTTAGAAGCGGTGCCGCGGCTGCCTTTTAATCTTTTCAGTAGCCATGGTCACTCTCTCTCTCTCTCTCTCTCTCTCTCTCTCTCTCTCTCTCTCTCTCTCTCTCTCTCTCTCTATTTACCATCAAGTGTTATACATTTAGAAATAAAACATGAACAAAAGAAAAGGAAAGCAGGTGCTCCAAGTTTGCTCTGGAGCCAGCTGCCAGGAAGATATTCTGTACTTATATATTTATTTTATGGAACATAAGGGGCTTAATTGAAACCTTTCAAAAAGAAAAAGAAATGAAATGTGAAATGTACATTGGAGCAGCCTTTTATTCTCTCTTTCTTTCTCTCTCACCCTCCTTTATAGGACAATTGAGTAGCAATTGGTGAAATGTATTGTCACAAAATGACATTTTATTCCAGTCTTCCCTTTCATTATACCTATAAGAAGCAAGAGATGTGGCGAAATCTAAGGAGAACTTTTAAAAAACAACACTTGTACCTATGACCTGTGAGAACTTCTAACAAAAGCAGAAATACAACTGAAAATACCTTCTCATTCAATGAATTTAATATATTTATTTAATTTATGTTCTTACTTTCATTCAATGAGCTCAAAATAGCATTTATGGGTCTCCTTTTCCTGCCTCTACTTACATCCTTGTAAGGTAAGCTGCGAGATAAGTCTGGATTGTTGTTGTGTGCCTTCAAGTAGTTTCTGACTTTTGGCAACCTTAAGGCAAATGGATCATGGGGTTTTCTGGGGCTGAGAGTATGTGACCTGCCCAGGATTTAGATTATCTCCTGAATTAGTTTAACTCACGGGAAAGCCACATTAAGCAACTCTCCCTGGGGGCCCTTCCACACAGCCATATAACCTAGAATATCAAGGCAGAACATCCCACAATATCTGCTTAGCACTGGGAGCCTGTACAGACAGTAAATTTATCCCAAAAGCTCTCGTAGCATTAAAAAAGGGTGGCCAGACCCCCATTCCCAGCAAAAAAAACCCCATGAGATTTTCAGGTGTTGTAATATCCCAGTTCTGAGCCAAAAATCTGCATCTTTGAATGTCTGTATGTCCCTGCACTTGGAAATCATGGATTCTTTTATCTAGGTTTGTTCCCAGGTTTCAGGTGGCTGTTCCTGATTGGTCAGTTCCTAAAAAGAAGGGGACAGTTGAGTCAAACATGAAAATTTTGTTTTTGTATCGGAAATTTCATGAAATGTGTGGAGGGCACATTTTCTCTGGCCAGGACAAAGTTGTGCCCCCCTAGTCCACGTTGTACATCTTTTCACAATAAGAGCACTCAGGAACAGACATGTACAACCCAGGAACAAGATCTTGTCTGCACATATGGCCCTGTAGCTTATATAACCCAATAACTGAACTTATTAAACTTACATGTTCACATCTTAAGTTTTTTTAAATAAAAAAAACCTGCTAAAATTTCCAGTGGAAGTCCCATGGTGGCCATCTTAGGAGCCTCTAAATCCCACAATGAAGCAACAAGTGTGGACAATGGAGGCAGAAATACCGGGCCCAATAGGTCTGTATGTGGACCTCTTCTTAAGTGCCTGGTATTTTTTGTCCTGATTAAAACCTGCAATTTGGTGCTGGCTGGAAGCATTCTGGCTTATCTGAGTTCACCCTGCCATATATTTCTGTTCAAAGCAAATAATGTGGGATTATTCAGCTGTGTTTAAGGGGTCTGGGGTAATCTGAATGAGACTTGTGGTATTTAGCCTCAAGAAGTCTGTAAGTAATCTTGAGGGACATATATGGCCATATATAGTAACTGTGCATGCTTGCCTTCACTGGAGCCAGCATGGTGCAGTTATCTGAATGTTGGACAATGACTTTGAAAGCCATGCTTTGAATCCTTACTCTGACATGGAAATCCACTGGGTGGGCATGTGACACTCTCTCAATCTCAGAGGAAGGCAAAGGCAAAACTCTTCTCACCAAATCTTGGCAAGGAAACTCCATGCGATGAAGTACTTTGGTCACATAATGAGAAGGCAGGAAAGCTTGGAGAAGATAATGATGATGGGAAAATGGAAGGAAAAAAGGAAGAGGGGCCAACCAAGGGCAAGATGGGTGGATGGTATCCTTGAAGAGACTGGCTTGACCTTGAAGGAGCTGGTGGTGGCGACAGCCAACAGGGAGCTCTGGCTTGGGCTGGTCCATGAGGTCACAAGGAGTCGGAAGCAACTGAATGAATAAACAACAAAAAGGGTCATACGTCAGAAATGATGTGAAGACACACCAAAGAATTTGCCTTCATGGGTACAACCACAAACTCCTAGAATTATCCTGTTCGTTGTGGAGGTCCTAACGGTTGATATTAGTTTCTGCCCAAAAAGGAAAGCAACTATGCAACTATGTAAAAGTAGGCATGGGCAAACTTTGGCCCTCCAAGTGTTCTGGATTTCAACTCCCACAATTCTTAACAGCCTATAGGCTGTTAGGACTTATTTGTTTATTTATTTATTTACTTACATACTTTATTTATTTATACTCTGCTTTTCTCACCCCAAAGGGGAATCAAGGCAGCTTACAAGCTCTGGCAAAAATTCAATGTCACATCATAGACACAACAATAAAACATACCCTATTAACTATAAATCAATGAAAACATATGAGCAATTAAAACATATTAATACAATAAAACAGATTAAAATATACAAAGTGCTGAATGTTAATTTCCATGCTTATTGATTTTCCATAGTCATTATTCAAGCTGTTGAAGGCAAATTCTGTATAATCCTATTCTTCGAATGCCTGTTTAAAAAGCCAGGTCTTCAGGCTTTTCCTGGAAACCAGGGGGAAGGGGCCACCCTGATGTTACTGGGGAGGGAGTTCCACAGCTGAAGAATCACCACTGAGAAGGTCCTGTCTCCCTTCTCCACCAGCCACAGTTGCAAAGGTGGTGGGACCAAGAACAAGACCTCCCCAGCAGATCTTTTTAAAAAGTTTTTTAAAGCTTTATTTCCAACATTTTCATAAATATCTACAGTGAAACAGGCAAAGATAACAATACCTCCACAAGCTATTGTGGGGACATTTCAGAGAGCTCTATGAGTTTTGTCATCCATTCTTCCATTGTAGGTGTTGTCTGTTGTCTCCAATATTTTGCAAAACAGTATACTAGCTGTGATACTATATGCTGGAAGATTATCTCATGTTCTTTTGGGATTCGTTTGCGGATGAAACTTAGTAATAACATACCTGGCTCAAAAATAATTTTAATGTTTAGTATGTTTCCCATTATTTTGTAAATTTTTCCAATATTTTTTTAGTTTGTGGCATTGCCATACGATAAAAGGAGCCAATTGCTTTATTACATTGCCAATATGTATTTTTCCCCCTCTTAGGTTGGATTTTTGCTAGTTGTTCTGGGGTTAAATACCAATGGTACATTATCTTGTAGAAGTTCACTTTGAGGTTATAGTTAGGGGTGAATTTTATTCCCCTTTTCTATATACTGTATGTTCCCATGTATTCATTTCAATATTGTGTCCAATATGTTGTGCACAATATTGATCATGTGGTGTTTCACTTGTATAGTTTTGTATAGTTTTTAGTAGTACTCTAGAGTCGAATTCTGTATCTACTTCTTATATGCCCACTTTTTTATCATCTTGCCATCTCTGATGTATTTGAAAATATTGCAACCAGGAAATCGAGTGACCTTCACTTTGGAGCTCCAATGGGGATTTTAACTGTTTCTTATTGTTGTCTATTTTCAATAGGTTGTTGTATGTCAGCCAGGATGTATATTTATATTGTAGTTCGTGGAATGCTTTCTGTGCTGATGTCCAATTTGGAATGTTTGAGATGTATTTAGAGGTTTGGTTAATCCATATTTTGAAGATATTGTTTTTTATATGCTTTTTGTAAAAAGTGAATGTCCATTTTTTAATGTATGCTAAGTAGGTGTGCCACCCAAATTTCAGGTCATATCCTTCTAGTTTTAGCCGGGTTTTTTTGTTTTCTAGGGTGATCCACTCTTTGATCCAGTGTAACGTTGCAGCTTTGTAATAAAGATTGAAATTGAGGAGTGCCAAACCGCCTCTCTCTTTTGCATCATGTAGATATATTCATTTTATTCGTGTTTTTTCCCATTGCAGATAAACTTTAAAATGTCATTTACAGTAATTATCTTTTAGTGGAATTGCTATATTTTGGAATTTAAGTACTGTATTTTCTGGTGAATAAGATGATTAGGCATATAAGATGACCCCCCAACTTTTCCAGTTAAAATATAGAGTTTGGGATATACTTGCCATATAAGACTACCCCTCTTCCAACACACACCAAATAGAATTTTTAAAAGCATGAGATTTGATTTCAATATGGTAATTTTCCTATTACTGTACCTCCTTCTCTGCCTCTCAGATCTCGCACCTGCGCACCTGCACCACTTCACTGCCGTCTTCAGGAACAAGATCTTCAGAGACAGAGGAGGAGGTATGGTAACAGGATACAAGGGCGGGCCAGAAAGGTAAAAGAGGTGTGGTTTTCTGGGCCCAGAGCCGCTCTATCTCTTTTTTCCATACCTTGGGCACCCCAGACGCCTGCAGCATGCACCTTCCCCATAAGGCGCCCCTTCACCTCACCATCGGGACCACATTAAGTCTACGAATCCTGATGAATGGATTTTCTTCTACCATACTTGTACAGCATTGCCCTTAATGCTTTCATACAGTCGCTGCATATAGCAGGGACATGGCTACTACCATTTTTGAGCTCCCCCACCTAATCTGGATTTGAAGTTTCAGCATCTGCTCTATAAGACGACTCCCGTAGTATAAGACGACTCCTGGTGTATAAGATGACTCATGCTTATAAGACGACCCTGACTTTTGAGAAGATTTTCTTGGGTTAAAAAAGTAGTCTTATATGCCAGAAAATACAGACATTCATTTTTATTGTCGCTATGCAGCCCATTAGTGATAATTCTTGTTTTGACCACCTGGTTAAATCAGATCTTCTAATGGGCCATTTTTTCATACTTAGATCTTAGTTGGTTCATAAAGGGAGATACGTTTATCCTTTATATATTTTACCCTTTACCTCGGAGAGGTAAATTGGACCAGAGCAGATGGGTGAAGGGATCAAAAGATTATGGGCAGACAGGAAGTTTAGCCCAAGAGAAAACAGCAAGACTGGAAGCCAAACAATGAGAGGAGGTGGTTGTGAGCTTTGACCAGTTGTACTGGTAGCTCTCCATTGTTGTTTTTAGCTGGCTTTAAATTGACTTTAACTCATAGTGGCCCTATGAATGTGAGGCTTCCAAGTCACCATCTTGGAAGTCACCGTCTTGGCAAGACCTAAGTCCGCAAGACTTAGGTCTTGCGGACTCAGGACAATGGCTTCCCTAATAAGTGCTGTTTGATACCACATTAAACTTCCATGCTACGGAATCCCAGGATTTGGAGTTTGGTAAAGCACCAGCATCCTTTGTCAGGTGCTAAAAACCCTTCAAAAGTACAACTCCCATGATTACATTACACTGACCCATGGCAGCCCAACTGTGTCAAGCTGCATGAATTCTACAGTGTACTTGCACCCTGAGTCTATCCATCTGGAATATCATTTTCCTCTTTTCCCACTGCCATCCAATGAGTCATCTCGTCAGGATATGGCCAAAGTCCAATAGCTTCAGTTGCCCATTATTTATTAGTATTGCTAATAATGTATCTTGGTGAGCCATTTTCTTCATGCAAAGCTTCATATGAAACTTCCACTCCAGTTGTGGGCGGGACCTCGACCAGTAATCACCCATCCATCACTGGACTGGTGGAGAAGCATCACAGAATGCTTCCCAAGCCCCATCTGGTGAGGTCCTTAAAGGTGCTGTTGTACCCCACTGGCCTACTTATGCTCGTATTCTTAGCAGGGCAGCAAGCCCACATATTTACATCCTAGAGCTCTTTAGTTCTCAAAATGTTGCCCATATGGAGCTTTATTGTCAATCCATAGTAACTATCAGGATCTAGAATACAGTTGCAATGGAGCTGTACGTTGTAGTTAAATGCAGAGCATTTGTTAAAATATAGGATGTCTTACAAACCTACATGAAGTTCCCATTTATCCCCCACTCTACATCTCCTCCTCATTCAAGTGGTTGCACAGCTGACTCGAGAAGTGGTAGTTACAGTTTAGATTGTGTGTCATGTAATTTTCGCAAGCTAAATCTGTCTTTTCTTTTGCTCCTTAAAAGGCTAACTTAATTCCATATCCACCTATCTTGAAGCACACTTCTACCAGCAGGCTGAAGAATAAAGTGTAATGTGGGAAGTACCATACACTTTACATTAGTCTGAAGCTCGAAAGCCAGACCATAGCACACAAGGATTATTACAAGCACTCTTGCCTCTTTTCCGTCCTCTCTCACTCACTCTTCTTCCCCGCATTCTTTCTTCTTCCTCTAGTTGAACAGGGAGAAATTAACACTGGGGAAAATATTGCATTGCCAAAATCATATAAATGTTAATGGCTTTCCTGTTCATTGAACTCCACATTAATTGTGTAACTTCCCTCGCCTGACCCATGACCCCCAAAGGGTGTGGAAACTCAGGGTTGGGCAGAGCTGGCTTTATTCCAGGCTCTATCAAACAAAGGAAAACATATTGAATACTTAAGGAGTAGAAGGGACAGGCAACTGGTTATATGTCTAATCAAATCAATATGGGACAAGAAGCATTCTGGGTAGAAGTACGAATCAACATTTCATTTCATTTTGTGTGTGTGCAATTTAATCCTCTTATGCAAAGCTTAGAGATGCTGTTGTAGACAAGCCATTGCTCCAAAAGATGCTTCAAATATGGGCAACAGCCAGAAGTACCCACTGTTACATTAGTTGTGCCCCTTCTTGGTGCAAGAAGATCTAAAGATGGTGTAAACTCTAGTAGCCTCAAAATTAGATTTCTGCAATGTGTTAAGCATTGAGCTATCTGTGTACCATATTTGGAACCTACATGGTAGCCAGTAGAGTAATGACACCACTCTACCAGCTGTTAAATAACTTCTAGATAAGGTGCAAAATATTACTTACATATAAAAACCTACATGGGTTAGGTCTAGATTTCCTACTGCACCACCTTCGATCTATACATTCAGGTCCTCTGGGGAACATTTTCTTCACTTAGACAAAACTAGTCAGATCACTTGGATTCCAGCAACGAAGATCAAATCCAGGGTATGTCCAGCCTGGTGAGTGGGCCCAGTGCTACAAAGTAAGAGTCCTAGGATCGCCATGGACGATACTAGGCTATTCGCTGCTCCTGAAAAGGGGGCCGAGTTGGCATGAACATTGAAGTCCCCCAGTACAACCAGCCTGGGGAACCTCAAGGCCCAATCCGGCACAGCCTCCAGCAGTTTTGGTAGGCTATCTGCTGGTGCGTTAGGCGCACGGTACACCAGCAGAAAGGCCACACTCTCCTGCAAATCCCACACAAGGCTGGTATTCATTTTTATATGAATAAAATACTAAGGATAAGCTAGATAAGCAAGAATAAAAACTAGGGATCTGTGTCTGTCAAGTCATTTCCAGTCTATGGTGTAATGTTTTGCTTGTTGGACTGTTGTTCTGGAGACCAGAGTTTGAGTTCCCTGTCAAGCATGAAACCCGTAGGATGACCTTGAGCAAGTCCCACTCACAGTCCCAGAGGAAGGCAATGGGATACTTTCTCTGAACTAATCTTGCCAAAAATATCCCATGGCAGGTTCACCATAGGATCACCATAAGTTGAAAATGACTTGAAGACAAACAACAACAACAACAACAACAACAACAACATGAATATTTACATAAAGAACAGTCTGCAGAATGTTCTGGTCTAGAAATCACTGTTATCATTTCTAGCACATTTGTTTCAAAATTGGCATATAAAATCTCCAGTTTTCTGTTCAGGCAAGTAATATTGGTTAGAGAAAGTCAACACTTATTTAAATTATATGTATTGAATGGGTCTACTCAAGGGTGGAACTAAGAATTGGATCTAGATTCTGTACCATATACATGGTGGTATTGGATTGGAGCAGTATGTAGTACATAAAGCTGGATGAAGCCAACCTCATGTTGGGTTTAGTAACATAATAATATCATCAAGTTAGTGAGAGAATTTGGAAAAGAGAACATAAGAGAGCTATGCAAAACGAAAAAGAAAACTTTTTTGGGATCGGCACGGGGGTTTCCAAGAGGTATTTCTAACAGTGCTGAGTAGGTTTGAGGAAAAAGTTGTTTCTGTTAGCTTTATTTTAAATGGTTTACCATTGTTTAAAGTTGTAATTGTCAGTTGTACAGCAATACTGAATTCTCAATAAACATGAACAGGAAAGAAAACCTTGGGGGCAAAATGAAAGCCAAGACCTGCATGGAATAGAAGCAGAAGCTTTCTTAGAGTGAGATGGCTGTGGTTGAATGAAAGTTTTATCTTGACAGCAGTTTCCGATATCAAAACCATTTTCAAAGTTGATTTTGATGTGAATCACAGGAGGTGGGACATTTGGGATTTGCATCCAAATAGGAACCCTGCAGACTTCTTCAACTTCTGGTGACAAAAGTATGACATTTATGATTTGTGACTGTTATTCTGTGTGTTCTAGTTGCCAAAAACAAGGCATTGAAAAAAGCAACTTATTTGCCACAACAACAAATCTGTATCCATAATGAGTATTTAATCACTGGTGTGCTATACAAGTTTTAAAGTGATTTGTCTACTACCCCCCATTCCACCATAAAAACTTATACAATTGAGTATATATCATTATAAATTAAAGTGTATCAATAGAAAAAATAGAGTTGAGAATCTAAACTACAGTATCCATATTGTCACTCTTAAGATTTGCTGAAAGGAAATATCATATCTGTAGGACTTTATTGTGCATGATGTAGAATTAAGATGCAGACATTTTAAAAATATAAATTTTTATAATTGGTATGTTTGAATTAGAAACATAAGCACATATTTTGGAAATTTATTTATTTATTTATTCAGTTTTATATTCCGCTCCTCCCTGCAGGCTCGGGGCGGATCACAGCAAACATTCGATAAAAACAACTCAAAAGTACACAATTAGGAAAGAATGCAAACGGGAAACATGTGTGAATGAGGATACAAGAAATGCAAATTCTAATAAATTGGGCTGAATCTGGAATTTTCATGGAGGTGGGGTGTGTGGGACAACAAAGGCCTGAAACCATCTTGTCCCTCTAATTTATCCTTGTTCTATCCATCTGAAGTCTTTGAACAGAAGGATGTAGGACCCAGATTTCACTAGATAACCCCATTCCTTGCCACCAATTCTAGAGACACGAGGAAGATCAATGTTTTTCTCAGTGGTAGGGAAAGTGTACACTATGCAATAGGATTGTTTTTCCATAAAGACAAGCCTTAATTTGGATGTTCACTGGATCTGGCAGGGTGTAAACCGGATGAACTCTGGGATGAGTCAGAAGAATACTCCCTCAGCTGCTGTGGCCTAATGCAGTATGGCTCCAACAGACGACTACCCTTGCCATCTCCTCCCATGCCATGTTGTGTCAGTCTCCTGTCATGATATGGGTCCTACCAGTTGGCCATTGCCTGATGTTGGCTGGGGCAATGGTGATGGCCCAGCCAACATCACTGTGGTTGATGGCCAACCAACCATGTAGCAACCAGAAACCACTGTGATACAGAGGACAGGAGGGGAAAGTAAGTGCCATCACATGTCCCAGGCTTCCAGAACCTGGGAAACATGGGAAGGCAGTGAAAACAGTTGAAGCTAGTTCCCACTTGTTTACATGAGCCCAAGGTTGGGGAATAGTCCAGATTCTGGGCCAGAACTTTGGTTTAAGGTGGCCTTGACCTGTGTTACTCCATTAGCCCACCACAGAAGTGATCTGGAATGGTCCTGTAGTAAGTGGTCGGTGTAGATGTGGCTTTAGTGATTCCTATCTGAAAAAAATCCCTGTAACTCTTTCAAAGTATTTTTTTCATCTTCTTTTCCTTCTCTAACTTTTTTCTGTTTCCCCATATACAGCAGGGCATTTATATTGGCTGAGGTTTGATTTCAGAACCCGTATAGATACCAAAATCCATGGAAGTTCAAATCCCATATATAAAATAACATAGTAAAATTATGTTCTTTATATAAAATGGCAAAATCAAGTTTTGCTTTTAGAAGTTAAAAAAAAATTCAAGCTGTGGATTATTCAATCTGTGGATACAGAATCCATGACTATTGAGAGCCAGCTGTAACTCAAACCCTTTTCTTTCCAGATTAATTTGTGTATGTATTTTATAAAGTTGCTTAGCTTACTGTGATAAAAAGGATGAAGAATGATCTTTTTCTAGACCTACCTGGCTCTAATCTTTAGTGACATATTGCAGATTAGAAAATAATTCCTAAATAAATCTCAAGGACATTTAGTAAGGAAAAAAGGGAGTGGGAATGTTATTTTACCGTTCAAATCAACATGAATACAGATTATATAGGCAAGGCTGAAAATATTTATGGTTAAAATGGCTAGAATTGGTGACTGATTAAAAAAACAATGGTGGTGTGATTTGTTCTTGTGCCTTTAACAGTAGAGTCTGATTTCAGATATGGAGAGATCATTAGGTGGTTGTTTCTTTATTTATGTATATAGAATACACAAGACAAGTATGATCACTTGTTACTATCTCAGAGTGAAAACAGAGATACATGGGAAGTTAGGTTATAAAAACAATCAGTTTCCTAAGTTAAAACACACATCTTTCTAACTTGTAAGGATGAGTGAGGATTTAATTCACTTGATATTTTTAATAATCCATTTTGGGTGCTTCCAGATATGCAGTGGACCAGCTGCTGCCATGGGTTACTCTGCATTGAGCATTCAAGCCATGGGGAGGTGGGGATCAAGTGCTTATTGTTCTTATATTTGTTCTGTTCCATTCTATTGACAATGATTTATTTATTCCAGATTCAGTGTGGCAGTCACTCAGATGTCAGGTGCTGATATGCAGCTACAGCTATATATATTGGGCTGAGCACCAGGCTCATAAGAGGCTCTTTGGTCAACACCTGGGCATGGCTAACATAGCCAGTATGGTATGCTGAGGGCTCTGGGGTTTAAACAGGGAGGAGTCCCCCCTCCAGATGAGTTGGTGCAAATGATCTTGGCCTGCTGATATGTAGGGCATTAAAAATGTTTGGTCAGAAACACAAGCTGTATGGTTTGCCCAAATTCCTTGGCAAAAGTGGCCAGGAGGAGGAGACCTGTGGAAAATTGATGTGGCCAATAAGAGGGGATGAAGAGGGCAACGAACAGTTTCTTCATGACCTTCAAAGGGACATTAGGGCTGTTTTGGCAGGCTTGGTGGGGGATATGGACAGAGTGGTTCATAGGGGCAGATGTGATCACAAAGATAGGCAGGGTCTGAACCTTTTAGAGCTTGTCATAACCTGCACCTTGAATTGGAACTGGAAACTTATCAGAAGCAAGTGGAGCTGCTTTAATAGGGGTGTTGTGCACTCACTGTAATTAGCTCCAGTTAGAAGCCTGGCTTCTGACCGTTGCATCAGTTGCAGCTTCCAGGTCATCTTCAAAGGCAGCCCCACATAGAGTGCATTGCAATAATTCAATCTGGGTGTATCCAAGGCATGGGCCACTGTGCCCAGGTCAGGGTTCTTGAGGTATGGTCACAGCTAGCTCACAAGCTTTAACTGTGCAAAGGCCCTCTCGGTCACCGCCGATACCTGGGCATCAAGCATCAGCACTGAATCCAGGAGTACCCCCAAACCGCAGACCTGTGTCTTCAGGGGGAGTGTAACCCTGTAAATCACAGGTAGCCACACTATACCCTGATTGGCCCCACGACAGAGCAAGAGGACCTTAGTATTGTCTGTATTAAGCTTCAGCTTGTTAGCCCTCATCCAGTCCACCATAGCTTTTTTCCAATTGCATAGTCCCCTTAATAGCACTCTATGTATACAGATTGCTATCTATCTACCTTATAGGCCACTCCTCCCAACCCATTCTTTGCTCTTGAAAATTATGCATTTTACAGGAACATTGCAGAGCAAAGTGGAGTGGAGAAAGGTTATGCCCACATGGATTCACTCAATTTTGCTGGAGCAGCGCTAGTTATTTTCGCACCACTGTCAATGCTGGAACCAAATGCATTCAGGAGCCTCTCAATAGACAATAGAAAGTGATGAGACTGCAGAGAAAAAGTATTCCACTTTGCTGTGGAGAGATTGTCCTTTGTCATCCACAAAAAAAGATAAAAATAAATAAATTAAGCAACCCTAACTCACTGCCACAAACACAGTTGACTGGCCAAAGGTAATCACCTGGATAAAGCAAATTTGATTTAAAAAATTTAACTTAGATTTATTTTATCACATTTTGTTCACTGAGTAATGAAGATTTTTTTTAGAAATACCTTATAGAATCATAGAATCTTAGAGCTGGAAGAGACCCCAAGAGCAATTCAGTCCAACTCTATTCTATCAAGCACTCCTGAAAGATGCCCATCCACCCAACATCTGTTTAAATGATTGTATCAAAGATTAGCCAAACAAAATAATCTCACCACCAAAATGATCTCACCCATTCCTGATTAATACCTGTCCATTTTTAGAAAGAAAGAAAAACAAATGTTGATTTGAGTAGGATCAGGAGGAAGGTTTTTTGTTTGTTTGTTTTTTGCCAGTTTCATATAGTGCTATTTTAGTTTCTGTTAGACCCCATCTACAGTGATCATTTAATGCAGCTTCAAGCTAGCTTCAAACTGTGACAGCCAGACAACAAATTCACACAAAAGCATGTGAAAGAAAGCCCTTAATGTGCATCAGTGCTCTGTGGTTTGTGTAACCACTATCTAGGTGTCAAACTAGTTCCAGGATTTCCTCTGTAATTATCTGCACAGAAAAACCACTTTCTTCAATACCAATTTCAAACTGTGTTAAAAGGTCATTGTAGATGGGGTGAAAAAGGAAAGAGAAAAAAACTACTGGGCAATACAATTTTTACTGCAGTGGAATTAGAGGTATGTTTTGATTTTAGAAATAAATTTACACAAACAAAGTTAATATAAACATTTCATAGTGTTTCAAATTTTAGGTTTTACAAAAATAAGCATGTTTTAAAAAGAAGAAAATCAGCTTTTGCTAAGCAATCAGCATTAAATCAAATAATTTGTTCTTCTTTCCTTTTATTCCTCTGTAGAAGAAACATCTTTTGAGGCTTTCATGACTTTGGCTACAGATTCTCACTGTTCTGTTGTGTATTTCAAATGGTCGCATGGCATCCAAAGATGCTTTGGTAGCTCTGCATGAACACATTCATACAAACTTCTGCTGAATGGCACAATAAATACCGGGCCTATGGATATTGTCCTGAGGTCCTTGTGCCCTTTGTAGTGACATTGCAAAGGTGCATGACACATATCGAGTCTGTGTCAAGGGAATAGTTATTTCAAGGCCAACAACATTTTAGTCTTTGTGAAACCCCTTTGCATGTATTACTTGTTGACACTTTTGGCCTTCTTTGCACTGCTATGTGCTGGCACTTTGTGTGTTTTCTCTCTCAAATCTCTGCAGACAAATCTATGTTACCCTGTTTCAGAACAGAGAAAGGAAAAGACTCTGTTAATGACTAAAGAGAGATTTCCACCAAAACCTGAAAGACCTTTGCCATTTCAGCAACAAGCTTGCCATACCATTTTGTACTTCACTTGGAAAGACAAAGAGATGGCAGCTGGGGCAATAAGTTTGCTATTTCTTTATATAGTTTGTTAATTCATTGTATGCACTTTTATTTGGAAGGAATTGTACCCAACTTTTTGAAATAAAGCAATGAAAATATATCACCCCAATATAGCTCACACAACATGGCAAAAGAGAAACAGCCATAAGATACAAATGAAAAGAAATGTGTAAAAATGGAACAGCATGTATGAGACAGAATCACAGAATCTTAGACTTTGAAGGCCATCTAACCCAAACTCCTGCCATGCGATTATAGCACTCCTGGAAGATGCCCATTCAATTTCTGTTTAAAGACCCCCAAAAGAGACTCCACTACCCCAAGGCAGTCTGTTTTAATGTCAAACAGCTTTTACAGTAAAGAAAGTTCTTTATAATTATCAGTTGGAATATTTTTGTTGTATTTTGAATCCATTGTTTCATGTTACAAGGCTTGTCTATACCACCAAAAGGATCCTGTTGCAATTCAGGTTATTCAGTTGCCTCAGGGTCACCTTATTAACACCGAAACTGATACTTTCCACACCCCAAATTTGAATCAGCACAGTTTTTATTTCCACTTACTTTTCTGAAATGATTTGCATGCTGCTGCCTTCCCTACCGGGTACTCAGTCATCCAATCAATGATGAGAAGGCAATACATTCAACTACCTCACCTCTGATCCCAGAGCTGAACACAGTGTTCTGAGAATTTAAAATAATAACTTTATTTTTGTATCCTGCCACCATCTCCCTGAAGGGACTCGGGGCGGCTTACATGGGGACAAGCCCAGTCAAACATAGATTAAAATAAACACAGTAAAATTTCTAAAAGCAACATCATAAAAACAACATAAAAACAACCAACCACAAGCAACCAATAGCCTGACATGTTAGTTCAATTACTAAACTTGGGCAGACAGGATTGTGTTTAATCAAAGGCACAGTGGAAAATTCACATTTTAGGTCTTTACGAAAAGAGGACAGGTTGGGCACCAGTTTAATCTCCCTGGGGAGAGAGTTCCAGAGCCAGGTGTCCACCACTGAGAAGGCCCTCTCTCTCGTCTCCACCAGCCACGCTTGTGACGGAGGTGGGAGCAAAAGAAGGGCCTCCCCAGAAGATCAAAGAGCTCACACAGGTTCATAGGGGAAGATGCAGTTGCAAAGATAGACAGGTCCTAAACCGTTTAGGGCTTCATAGGTGGAAACCTGCATCTTGAATTGGGACCAGAAATTTATCGGCAGATAGTGGAGCTGTTTAAACAGGGGAGTTGATCACTCCCTGTAATTCACTCCAGTTAAAAACCTGGCCACCGATTTTTGTACCAACTGCAATTTCCGGGCCATCTTCAAAGGTGGCCCCATGTAGGGTGCATTACAGTAGTCAAATCTGGAGGTAACTAAGGTGTGAACCACCATGGCCAAGTCAGACTTCTCAAGGTATGATTGCAGCTGGTGCACAAATTTAATTTGTGCAAACGACCTCCCAGCCATCTGAGCTTCAAACATCAGCGCTGAGTCCAGGAGAACCCCCAAACTGCAAACATGGGTCCTCAGGGAAGTGTAACCCCATCAAGAACAGGTTGACACTTTATACCCTGATCAGCTGCACAACTGACAAGGAGGACCACTATCTTGACAGGATTAAGTTTCAGCTTATTAGCCCTCATCCATCACAGCAGCTAGGCACTGGTCCAGGATCACGGGTCCTTTCTTGGAATTTGATGAAAAAGAGTAGTAGAGTTAAGTGTCATCTACGTAGAGATGGCACTGAGCTCCAAACCTCTGGATGACCTCACCCAACGGTTTCATGTAGATGTTAAAGAGCATGGAGGATAGGATAGAGCCTTGCAGGACCTATCATGTTGATGTTTTAATCTTGTTGTATTAGTGTTTTATATTGTGTATTGTTGCCGGCATCTAATTGTGCCTTGTAAGCCGCCCTGATTCCCCCCTTCCCCGGGGGTGGGGGGGTGGGGTTGAGAAGAGCGGGTTAGAAATACAGTAAATAAATAAATATCACAGCCAGGAAGCTGTTTGGCCAGGAAGGTGATGGTTGACCCAAGCAGAAAGGAAAAATCAGAGACCACCCTCCTCTCCACATTCACTACTATGCACAAAAGGAAAGGAAAGGGGAAGGCAATAGTTCCACTCGTGGGAAGTGATTTGACATTGCCTTGGTTCCAGCTGCTTTGATCCAATATAGTGATCAGTTCCTGTGACTATATATGACTGTGTCTATCAAAACAATATTATCTTTTGCTTTTTTTTGTTTACCACAAAAATCAAGAACCTAGAGTGAACTTTTTGACATAGAGAGATATCTGCATGACTAATTGGTGCTTTTTAAAATGCTATTTTCTATTCTTCCAGGACACATTCCTTTTAAGACCATTTCAAAAGATTCTTTTAGATACTGTTTCGGATATTTCTTTGTAAAGATATTGATCTTAAATGAAGCATTGTATCAAGCACTCAATAAACTTCTTTATAAATATAAACCCAATACGCTGAAAAGCTGGCATTTGGGTTTAGATTTATAAAGAAGTTATTGAGTATTCCACAAAAGAAAAGTGAAAAAAGAGACCCTCCCCTCCCCTCCTTTGCTGACTATATTTATTAATATATTATTGACTCCTTTTTAGTATTACAGCCCTCCCATTAGCAGGAGAATCTGCATTCAAAGCATTTCACTGTTTAGGCCTCTGAAGGTTTTTCAGCACTTACACAAGGTTACAGCAAACCTTGACTTATTTACAAAGAGATGTGGAGTGGAGATAAAACTACTTAATAATCCACCAGTTCTTGCTAAACACATTTTCCTTCCATGTCTTCAGTGAAAAGCGAGTGGAAAGCACTCTTATTTGCCATTAAAATTCTTGCATTGTTTCCCTTTCATTTGGCATGCAGCTGTTTGAACCTAGGACTGTGCGTGTGCAAGCCCTATTCAAGGGTTCAGTAAGCATGTGTACGCCACACACATGGAAATACCGTTTTCTAGACATATCCCTTCTGTCATTGCTTTCTTCACATGAATAAGACATCCTGTTGTATCCATATCCATGGAAAGTCTCCAAATTAGCCAGAATATATAAAAGTTTAAGTCCAGGCTTGTGTGTGATGACACTTTTGCATGAGTTGTGCAATAACAGAGGTTTTTTTTTTACGTGGAGCTAGCACATTCCTCTCTTTGCAAGTGTGGTATGCAAACTTACAGAACCCAAGTAGAGTTAAATAGTACAACCCCTTATCCACAGATTTGGTATCTGCTGTTTCACTTATCAGCACTCCAAAAAAAATTACACAGAGATGTAAATTAACCTTACCTGTACATTAGGCATGGTTAGGTCCAGTCAGAATCATCGTAATTCGGATTAAATTCGGATCAAATTCCTTTTTGAAGCAATTACGAAGCAATTAGGGAACCCGGAAGTATCCTTGTCTTTTCGAAGCCACTGTCACTATCTTTGTTCTGACTCAGGAAGTGAATCTGAAATGACTCAGCGTTTGGAGGGAAGCAACAACTTGCATGCTGTGATGCTTACCTCCAGCCAATGAGGGAAAACCATGTGGGAAGGGGAGGGGTTTTGGCACAGCAGCCATTGCACTTTTGAAAGGGCTGCACGTGCCTCATGGGCTCATTGCAAGCCGGGATCGTGAACGGGAAGTGAGCTTGGGTGGGAAAGGTGCCACCACTTGGGAAGGGAACAACAGGGTTAGGGAAGGGAACAAATTGGGGAGAATGGCTGGTAACAGGCCCCTTGCCTGTGAGGCATGCTTGTATGTGGGGAGGGAAGAAGGGCAGGGCAGTACATACGGGCAGCTGGGACAAGTGTTCATATCTTGCCTGCCACTGACAATTTCCCTTTTAGAAGGAGTGAATTAAACTTTTAAAACACCTCAATCCCCTTTGGGTTACAGTTTAGATTTTGGGATCCCAGAAAGTCCCTTGGGACTTTGGAAATCTCCTTATCTGCTAAGAATTTCCTTGCTGAACCACTGAATACAAGTTTAATTCACATGCTGTTTGACTTCTGTGCTCTGGAAAACAAGAAATCCCCCTTTCTGCTAATAATTCCCTTCCTCAAGCAGTGAATACAAGTTTTAAGACCCTTTCCTTTCCTGGGGTTTGACTTCTGTGTTTTGGAAAACAAGAAATCCCCTTATCTGCTAATAATTTCCTCGGGAAAACACACAAAAGTTTGGAGGCACCTTTGTCTGCTTGGGGTTACACGTTGTACTTTTGGAAACTAGAAATCTCCTAATCTAATATTTTCCTCGGGGAACCACACCATACAACTTTTGAGCCACCTTTCTTCACTTTGGGTTTACACGTTGTACTTTTGGGAACAAGAAATCTCCTATAATCTGCTAATAATTTCCTTGGGATGGGGCGGGGTTGAACAGTGCCCTGGCCTCTGCTAATTTTGGGGAGAGGCAAATGTAATAAATTAATTTAATGTTATGAGATAAATTCCATTTTCTCATATTCAGAGAGGTCTGCTCTAGACAAATATGCAAAACAGAAAGATAGATTTAAATTTTCCAAAAGAATCCTGGAGGCAGCACATTTCTTCTTCTTGTAATATTCCTTATTAGATTACTGAAATTACTTTAAAAATGGTCAAGTACCAACCCAGGGATCTTCTAAACATGTTGAAAGTTAGTATGCTGACAGAGGAGAATCTTTTCTACCACTGTGGCAAGGTTTGTCAGTAGGGGTCTAAAAATGAGGGAAAGGAAATCCCCCAAGTTTTGTCTGTCCTGTTTGCAGGTTTTCGTGTATTGCGCAATCGGGCCCGCCATTAACAAAGCAATTTGGAAATTTCAGAAAATTCAGAAAATTCTTACATTTTTTCAGAAAATTTTGGGAATCATTTCCAAATTGAATCACCAACACCCCCTACATCCGAAATGAGTTTTTAACCCTCTTTTCCTTGATCAAACAAGCCTTCTGTACATGTTTGTTTTTGGTAACTCTGGAAACTGGCACATCTGTCTGTCCTTTGCAGAAATATAGGCCCTTCCCTTAACCTGCTATATTGACCTTAAACCGCTCCCTTCTGCCAACTATTCATGACTGCAGGAAAGAGGAAAAGATCACAGGTACATCAATTACTTAGGAAAATAGCTATGTCTCCTTGGAAGTGAAGCAATAACATAAGTCACTGATGTGCAACTTTATCACACAAGTCTGGCAAATCAAAATTGGAACAAGATAAGCACATTTTTATGGTAGCTATGAAAGTTGTGGCTAATGGTGGCTTTCTCCCTGTAACTGCAGTGCCCCATTTTAAATGATGGGTAAAATCTGCCAATACCTCCCAATCCTGCTATTTTCCCATTGCTTCCTTCAGTGTGGTAGATCTCTTCTACTTCTGTGCAAATATGCTAGCAGTCACATAGTGTCAGTGGGCATGATTGTCCTCTTCCCTCTTTCACTATTGCCAAGTTGGCTGGTTTACTTTTTTTCTTCACCTTTGTCACCCAAATTTATTTGTTTGTTTGTTTTTAATTGCTGAATTTATAAAATTGTGCTAAAAATTAAAACTAAAATTAAAAAATTTAAACTGAAAAGCGTACTGAGTAGATCATAGAGTAGGAAGTAAGTTATAGAAGGCTGATCATGGGATCATAAATTTCCAGAGCATCACCATTGTGCTTTTGCATAATTATGCACTGGTATCATTCCTTTTAATTGTCATAGACCCATCCCATCTCTAAGTGAGAATTCTAAATGCCCTTCCCTAACCTGTGAATCCCAGGATTTGACAGGACAGAACCATGAAAGTTAAAGTGGAATGACAGCATTTTATTGCTTAGTGTAATTGGCCCCCTGGTTTCATGTTAAAAACATTTCAATATGCATACAGTGTCTGTTACTAAAACTGTGTGATTGATCAGAACTCTGATCTATTATTATTATTTAATTTGTTACTAATTCAACAATAACAACAATATACAATTTTGAATTTATATCTTTAATAGAAAAGGATGTATATGTGTCTGTCTTCAAATCACTGGTCAATTTAGAGTGACCTCATTAATTTTATAGGATTTTCTTAGATAAGGAATTCTCAGAGGTGGTCCTGCCTTTGAAATACAGCCTATATAAGCATCTGATATTCATTGGGGGTCTCCCATCCAAGCACTAACCAGAAATCACCCTGCTTATCTTCCACAATCACACAAGACCCTTTTTATTTTGGGCATTTAGGCCTGCAAGGGAAGAACAATGGAGGTGTGTGTATACTTATATGTGTATATATATATTCCCTTCCAATTATTCAACTTTAAATCTGCTGTCGACTTACCTGTGAAAAGCAGTCAAAATATGAGGACAAGAAGTGGCTAATACAAAACCATATACCACTCAAATAAAATAGATTAGAAAGAAATTATAATTCCATCCTTGGTCTGCATTGTTCCTACTGGGAAAGCTCTTCAGTGCTGTACCTTACATAGTTGTGGAGATGACAGAATTCCAGTTTGGCAACAGTTAAAGAAAAATGTTCTCCAAGGCTTTGAGAGTCTGTGAACTTTTGGTGCTGTCTGACTGCTTGTTTTTTTAATAAAAAAATAATGCTGCTTTTATTATCACACATTAGTCCAGATGCTGGAAGATTATGCTTGTCCTTCATTTATTAATGAACCAACCTATCTTGCATTTCCTAGACAAATATCTAGATTGGAGTACAGTTATCATGCCAATCCCGCACGTCTCTCAGTTTTGCAACGCAGTTCTTGACTTGCATCCTCATGCAGATGTTTTCCACTGCAAAAGCAACCAGGAAACCTTTGTTTCCAATAGATTTTTATTATCCACAAAGGGAAAAGCATTTAATATTTTACATAAAAAGTGGGAGAACATTAAAACAATAGTAAAGTAGGAAACAAAGGATAAAAAGAGAGAGAGAGAGAGAGGAGAGATCCTATTGACTTCCATTTTGTTCTTGACTTGTATCCTCATGCAGATGTTTTCCACTGCAAAAGCAACCAGGGAACTTTTGCATTCAATATATATATTATACCACTGGTCATTGATTCCAAAATCTTTGTTTCCACATGAGTCACTGGAAGAGTGACACTGGCAGCTTGGGAGTTCTGGGCTCATCCCTGAGCCTGGAGTCCCAAGTTACGGCGGTGGCCAGGGGAGCTTTTGTGCCAGCTGCGCCCATACCTTGGGAAGTCAGACTTGGTCACAATGGTCCATGCTCTCGTCACATCCAGGATAGACTACTGCAATGCACTCTACATGGGGTTGCCTTTGAAGACTGCTTGGAAGCTACAAATAGTCCAACAAGAGACAACCAGGTTAATAACTGGGGCGGCATACAGGGAGCACACAACCCCCATGTTATGCCAGCACCACTGGCTGCCAGTTTGCTACCAGGCACAATTCAAAGTGCTGGCTTTGGCCTATAAAGCCCTAAATGGTCGTGGCCTGATTTACCTATCTGAACACATCTCCCTCTTTGAACCATCGTGGAGATTAAGATCCTCCGGGGAGGCCCTGTTCTCCGTCCCGCCATTGTCACAGGTGAGATTGGTGGGGATGAGAGACAGGGCCTTCTCAGTTATTGCCCCCCGCCTATGGAACTCCTTTCCTGGTGAGATCAGATCGGCCCTCTTTCTCCTATCCTTCAGAAGGATGGTAAAAACTTGGGTGTGGGACCAAGCTTTCAGGACAGTGCAATAAGGCAGTGATAGGAAACTTTACCAAACCAATTTAGATTTGACACAGATGACCAAGACAGTTTTAAACAGTGTATTTTAATATTTTGATAAATGTTTTAATGTTTACACATATTCATATGAATTCTTGTCCTGGCATTGAATGTTTCCCGTATATATGCTGTGCTCCGCCCTGAATCCCCTTCGGGGTGAAAATGGCAGAATATAAATGTTTTAAATAAATAAATGTAAATAAAGAGTCACATCGAGTGTCTTAAGAGTGCTACCAGTTCCATTTTCTAAAGAATGCCCAAGAACAACTCACAAAGCCTAAGGACATCATCACATTGATGAGGTCCAAAATTACAATTCACCAGCCTCCGTGGCAAATCAGGGAGTAGCAGGGAAATCCCAGCACCCAGTGCCCCATCTCTCCACCAGCTGACACCTGTGGAAGCATCGCCATGCAGCTTCCTCTCATGGTACACTCGTTCTACATGGAACACAGGGAGGCTCCTGTGCTGGCAGCGCAGCATCCTACAATGCTCTGCGCCAGTTGACCATGGAGCCCCATCGGAAGTGAGGCTATGGCATGTGATGAGCAGCTTGAGACTCTGTGGATCAAGCCAACATAATTTTGAAACTGGCTCTATTTCCCAGTCTGGCCCCTCAGCTTTCTTATTCCATCTATTCTGCTGTAGGTAGGAAAAGAAGCAGACAGAACTGTGCAATACTGGCTTGTCTGCCTAACGTGATAAAGTCTTTAGTCTCCCAGTGATCATACTAGATAGGAGAAGCTCAGACCAAAATTTGGAAATGCTAGCTTTAGCATTGTTCACTATAATTAAACATAGAATGTATTGATATTAATAATTTTAATGAAAATTGCAGGTACATCTGATGAGTATACTGGTGTGGGCCTTCTCTATGGCTGCTCCCAGACCGAGCAAGAGCTGACTTGTTATTTATTTATTTATTTATTTATTATTGCGATTTCTGCGCCGCCGACTCCCGAGGGCTCGCGGCGGCTCACATGCTAATGGCTCAGTGCCAGAGGTACAGCATAAAACATAGAGCACAAAAGATGTAGCTCAAAATTAAAAACAAGCAATACAATTAAAACAATTAAAACAATTAGAACAACAATTAAAACAGCAGCGGTATCCTTCTATAGTCAGGTGAAGACTTTTTTCATTTCAGCTAGCCTTCAAGGGCTGAGTGCTTGGAAGGTAAAGCGCCATTAAGACTATGCTGTATTGTATAATCTGGTGCTTTTAATTATATTGATTGTTTAATGATGTTTTAAAGTTTTGAATGATGTAAACCCATTTGGCCATAGAAATCCAATGGGTTTACAGATACACAGCCCCGGAAAATCTCATGACAGAGTTCACCTTAATATCGCCACAAATCAGAAATGCAAGTACACAACACCCACAACAAGGAATGATGTGAACCATCAGCTGTATCTGTCTTGATTTTTGAAACCACTAAGTTGCATTGAAACGAAACATTGAAACCACTGAAATTACCAAAAATGATCCAAATGGTAAATCCCACCCCCCAAAGTAACATATTAAAGTACAGATGACTCTCTATATCCATGGATTCTGCATTCTCAGATTCAAAAATCCATGACTTGAAGACATTCACCCAAGACATTCTAGAAAGCAAAATTTGATTTTTCCATTTTATACAAGATATACTGTTTTACTACATCATTGAATATAGTGGGACTTCAGCATCCATGGATTTTGGGATTCAAGGGGGGTCCTGGAATGAAATCCTAATAGATATCAAAGGCCCACTGTAATATGAAATGGTCATCATTACTCCTCCTATTGGTTTGAAAAACCTGTTTTTCAAACTTAAATAACTTTTTGAATAGCTAAAAAATTAATAGGCCATGTAACATTTTCAGTGAATTGCTTCCATACTCTGGCAGTGACTATAAGGCCCATTCTCAGGGGATCCTTTAACACATTTATACTTAAGACCTTGAATTTCCTAGCTGCAAGGGGGAATCATTTGATTGTACATGTAGCAAATATTGAGTAGATATTTATCTCCTCTTTTTAAAATTCAAACTATTTAGGTTTCAAAGACACTACTAAAAATGCAAGGTCATAATCAAGCATGTTTTGTAACATAGTTGCTTTATTTGCCACAAACATATTCAAACGAGGAGTCCAGAGTTGGGCTTTGGAGACATTCCCCTCTTCTTCAAGTTTCAATACAAGTGCATTAGTGCCGCCTCGTCTCAAAGAGCTGCGGTGCTCATGATAGATGCTGACACTGTATCCTAAATACCCCTGAAGTTCAGTTTAATTGATCCCACTTGGCTCATTTCCTAGACTTCAGACCTGAATACCCTCAGTCCATGTATGTGAGGCTGTTTGACAAACAATGCAAGATGGCAATCTTGCATTACTCTGAGAAACCCATTTGTCTTCTTCATTTTTGCATAGCTGCTTTCCAAATCAATATCTGAGTAATTAAAATCTGCCATGATCAATGCTCTGGCCTGTTTTACAGGCTTCCCGTATCTGTTCAAAAAAACATTTCCTGAGCTACTTTCTCTCTGCTTGCCCTGGAGGCTTCTCCCAGCAACCAGGCCTAATAGGGCCACTGCATTCATTGTCCTTATTTAGCCCCTGTCCAAAATGCCCCATTTCATTTCTGCAAACATATTTATATTAATTTTTAGAGCAAACTCAGGATTTTGCCATTTTACTGTCTGGCTCAAAATACAAACCATCTTAATTTGACATCTGAGTAGTGATTCGGTTATTCCAGTGATATATTTCAGAAGAATATGTTTAAAATTATATTTTAATTTATCTTTAAGGTTTTATTGCTAAACATACTTCTTTGGATGTAATACCGCAAATGTCTGCAGAGTGTTTACGGTAATTGAATACAGGTACTTGTGGAAACGGGTTGTATATGCCTGTGTATCTATAACACTCAAGGATGAGGATAAGAATGGATAAAAAACTTGAGCAATCCTTTTTCCAAGGACTGGGACTAGTGGTACCTAGCAAATGGTTTTCTTCAACACGGCTATACAGGCAGTTCCCGAATTACAAACATCTGCTTTACATAGGACTCATAGTTAAGAACGGTGGTGAGACAACAGGAAGTGAGAGAAATCTACCTCTAGAAAGGGAGATTCACTCATGGAAGAGTGAATGGGGAAAGTGGGTCTCCACCAAAGCTTTCTCACCAATCCTTTTTTCCACAACAAGCCAAATTTTTCAAAATCAAATTATCACAGCAATGGAAAATGAGGTGAAATCTTCTGAACAGTGGGACTGGAAGCAAAACAAATATCACAAGGGTGTTAACCCTTCCCTATGCTATCGATAGATAGATAGATAGATAGATAGATGATAGATAGATAGATGGGACTGGAGTTACACTTTGAAATGTACCTGTTCTGACTTACATACAAATTCAATTTAAGAACAAACCTACAAAACTTATTTTGTTCTTAATTTGGGGACTGCCTTTATCTCAATTAGGCCTTTGGGTAATTTCCTCTTTCTCTCTTCCACTCTGGACATCTGTCCCAAAGCCCTTTCTCAAAGGTACCACTGAATGCATCTCAGACAAGGATGCCATTTTCCATTTCTGGCTTCCTTCATCAGAAATTTGGGAGCAGGCTGCTTTTCTAACAGAGGCAAATCTGCTCGTTTAAAGTTGGGACTTGCTCAGCCCATCTCCATTTTCGCCAGACTGCTTGTTGAAGTTCTTGTCTCAGATTCCCTAAACTGTTTCCATATCCTCCCCAGACCAGTCAATCTGTCTGTGGGAACGAAAACCTTTGTGCATATTAGAAAGCCTTGCTATGCAGCTTCTCATTTTCAGGCAAAGGCTGTGAAGCTTTTGTTTTCAATCATTCCTGGACTCTTTCCCAGCCTTTCATTTACACCAACTATCATAGGCTCTTCTGTAAGAATGTTAACCTGTCAACAGGCTCATTAAAAATCCATAGCCTGTGCATCCGCTAATCTCAAACTTTTCCTTTTAATTTTCGACATGTTGGGAAAGCTCTGTGTGATGCTAGACAAGGTTGGGGAGAAGAGGTAAGCAGTTGAAAAGGGGAAAAAGTTCTTATTGGATTATATTTCATAACCCAGATTTCCAAAGTATCTGCCCAGGTTTGCACTAAGAAACAACTTCATTGTTGTTTGCCTTCAAGCAGTTTCCAACTTGGGGCAACCATGAGGTAGAACTATCACAATGTTTTTATGGCAGGATCTGTTCAGAGGAGAGGTTGCCTTTTTCTCCCTATGAGGCTGGGGTACTGTATCTTGATAAAGGTCACTCAGTAAATTGCTATTGAGGCCAAACAGGGATTTGAACCCTAGTCCTCAGAGTTGCAACCCAATACTCAAACCACAACACCACATAAATTATGGTCATGTCCATTATTTAGAAGCCAGGAATGCTGCATTCTTTAGTTCTGGTTTTATGTATAAAATAGATTCCATTCTGGTTTTGAATTTTAGTGAATGCTAACTACAATATATTTCATGCATCACTTGAAATAAAAGTGATGCAAAAAGTTGTAGCTCCTTGCCTCCATGTATAAATCTCAAGACTTTCAACCATCAACTCAAGATCTCATAGGATGGGGAGTGTTAAAGCAACTTTATGCTTGTCTCCATTCTTTTATCCAATTTTATGGCCACCTTCACACAACACAAAGCTAGACATGCCCCCTTTCCCCATGTTTGCAGCATCCCACGTTGACCACTGCATATTTCTACATCAAGGGCAGCCCCTGTGGTATAGGTAAGTTTCCCACATTTTTTTCTCTTTTTAGTGCTATTTTCATGCCCCCCATCTGATGGGGGAAGCAATGGGGCACAACATGCCCGTTAGGGATTTCTCCACCCTTCCCATCACATGGGGGGGGGGGGGGGTGGCATGTGCTGCAACTTGAGTCACCCATGGCCTTCCTCTAGTCCTCAAAACATTATTGGGAAGGCAAGCTGCATAGTGTGATGAGATCATTAAAGTTCTATTTCAGTTTTGATTGTTGTCTGACAAACTGCACTCTGTATTCTATACATATTTATTCATTTATTCTTTTACTTTCCCCCCTCCCCTTTTATTTGTATGCCACCTTTCCCCCAGAATGGTGTCTCCCAGAAATTCTCAGTCAATTAAAATATTCTCAATAAAATTGAAAATCATTTTTAAAACCCACAAAAACAATGTAAAACTATTTTAAGCAAAGAGTAAAAAGACAAAATAAAATGTCCTTGCTTACAGATTAAAAGCCTGCTTAAACAAAAATGTATCTGGTGAAGTAAAGCAGGGAGGGAGCCAGCCTAGCTTCCCATGGCGAGGCATTCCAGAGGGTGGGATCAGCCACTCCGAAGGTGATATCTTCACCAAGCAAGCCTCTGATGGTGGCAATACCAAGACAAAGCTTTCCCATGAAGCTCTTGGGTCTCTTGAAGGTTTGTAGGGGAGAAAAATCTTTCAGATAGTCTGGACCTAAGCAGCATGGCACTTTGTGTCTGGAAATAAACTGGTATCCAATGAAACTGTTTCAATAGGGAGGTGATATACTTCCTATAACTAACACTACTCGGCATTCTGGCTCCAGCATTTTGAACCCATTGAAGTTTCTAAAGGCATCCCCATGCACATTCCGTGCATTATAGTATCCCAAACAGGATGTAATCAAGGCATGTATCACTGTAGCAAGACCTGATAATTCAAGGAACAAGCTGCCAGGTTTCAATGAACTGCTGAAACCTGAAGATTCAAGCTCAGGGATGAGTCCAGAAGAACATGCAAACATGAAGTATAGCCCCAGTCCCTATTCCCTGACATGCCTTTTGCCTAACCAGGAGCACCTCTGCATTGTCTGGATTGATCTTCAGGTTTCCCCCCCCCATCCAGTTCATTGTTGAAAGCAGCCATTGATCTAGTACCCTAACAGCTTCCTTGGATCACATGGAAAGGAGAGACAGGGTTGGGTGTCATCAACATACTGGTGACACTGGGCCACAAAATTCCTACATGGATGACCTTTTCCAAAAGGATCCTGTCACATGTTTAGTCTGCATAAATTGAAACATATCCAATAATACAGGACAAGTAAGCACAATAATGCCAACAGACCTGTCTCAATTACAGCAAATAAGTCAGAATGGATCCAAAAGATGTCATCTGGAAAGAGTCTTGCAAATTCATCACAGTGGGCTTTCAAGTGGACTTTGTTTTCTTCTTGTGTAAAAGTCTCTTGAATACTTGAGATAGCTCTACTAGATGACATGGTGCAGACACAATGGTAGCAAAAAACAGAAGGAGAATGGGAGGATGAGAGATGTCAAATCATCATATTAGAAGGAACCATGGGTATCTTAAAAAACGAACAAGCAACACATGTTGCAGCTACATCTTCAACCATCTAGATGTCATTACTAGACTATCTCCAGAAAAGGAGAGCTAGCACATCCCCACAGTATCAGGAAGATTCATTCCGAACGTTCTCTAAATATTCAGATACAATCTGCTTTTCTGTGATTTCCACCCATTGGTTTGAAGTCCTCTCCTCTGGAGGAACAAAGAGCAAGCCTGTACCATCTTCTGCATCACATCCCTCCTGTTATTTGAAGGCAGCCATCTGGGCCTAGTTAAGATTAAATTGCTAAAAGCCGTTTATCATAAGAATATCGATTGTGGTGGGATTTATATCTGTATAGAGATATAACAATATCCAACTACAATAGACACAGATATACTGTATAATGAAACCCATAGATGCTTCTGAGGAATAATCACATGCCTGTATTCTAGGGGTGTGCATTCATTTTTAAAATGAATGAAAAACCAAATTAAAAAGCCCATCAGTTTCATTTGTATCTATTATAAAAAGGAAGTAAAATGAAATAGTATGAGTTACAAATGAAAAATCCATTTGTTTGTCAGAATGAAAAAATAGAAATGGTCAAGAACAGCCTGTACAGGGCACTGAAATCTCACTGGAAAGTAGGGTGGAAGAAATGAGATTTTTCAAGTTTACAAAATAAAAAAAATCTGATCTGTCTTAAATTTGGTCAATATGTTGGCTCTTTGACATATTATGATATCTAAAAATATCATGAAAATTGGCCAGCAAATATCAGAGTCACAGGCAGGAAAATCATTTCCCTCCCTGCAAGTTCTGTTTTCAAATCATGAATTACACCAAGTAGGTAATGCCGGTTTTGAGAAAAATAACAGAATCATAGAGTTGAAAAAGACCGCAAGGGCCTTCCTATCTAACACTCTGCTATACAGGATCACACAATCAAAGCACTGCAAACAGATAGCCATTCAGTCTCTGTTTAAGAACTTGCACAGAAGTAGACTCCACTGCTCTATGAGGAAGCATATTCCATTTTCAAGCAGTTCTTAACACTGGGAAGTTCTTCTTAATGTTTAGAAAGAATCTCTTTTCCTGTAGTTTGAATCCATTGCTCCATATCTTAAGCCCCATCTACACTGCCATATAATGTAGTTTGAACTGCATTATAATGGTCAGTGTGGGTTCATATAATACAGATTGAACTGGATTATATGAGTCTACACTGCCATATAATCCAGTTCAATGCATTTTGAAACTGGATTATATGGCAGTATAAATGTGGCTTTAGTCTCCGGAACATCAGAGAACCAGTTTGCTCCCTCTTCAATATGGCATCCTTTCAAATATTCAAATACAATTGCACCGGGAATGTGGCTAAGTGTCAGCTGCATAAGATCTCTCTGACTAATAGGTCATGAGTTTGAGGCCTGCCCGGGTCGAGGTGGGTGCTCGACCTTTAAGTGTAGCCTGCTGTTGACCTTTGCAGCCCGAAAGACAGTTGCATCTGTCAAGTAGGTGATAAAGGTACAACATTAAGTGGGGAGGCAAATTTTGACTGAATTATGAGGCCATTAAAGAACTCCAGGAATGCTGAGGAATGCGGAAGGAACAACAAGGGATGCTGGGAACGCTGAGAGATTAGGAGTGCGTCAGCTTCCCCTGGTGGCCAGAGTTTGCCTCAGTTCGTCGACATGTGTGTACTGTGTACTGTGTGTACTGTGTATAGTGTGTACTGTGTATGTGGAAAATGGCAGGGATTGTCTGCTAAGTATGTGTACCTGTAATCCGCTCTGAGTCCCCTTCGGGGTGAGAAGAGCAGAATATAAATAAAGTAAATAAATAAAATAAATAAATACCTCTTCACCTTCTCTTCTCAAGGTTAAATATATCTAGCTTCTTAAGCCCCTCCTCATAGGGCTTGATTTTGATCCCTTTTTCCATTTTGGTCACCTTCCTTTGGACATGTTCCAAGTTTTGAATTCCTGACCTCGAGAATACTACTTCCCTACCACACATCAGCTTAAAGTTCTTCTGACCTGATTTGTGAGATCTTAGCAAAAATGTCCCTGCCAGCTGAGAGATGCCTCAGTCACTTGCTGTAAGCCATGGCATTTGGGGGACTTGAGTGTGTGTGTCACCTAAGGTCACCCAGTAGGTTTCCATGATTGAGCAGGAAAGTAAACTCTGGTCTCCGGGGTTGTAGGCCAGTATACAATGGAGTATACAATGCTGGCTCTCATTTGGCATAACATCCAGGACACTGATGCCTAAATGGGCCATTTAGTTTACATTCTATGATTATAATGAGCCATGCAATCTTCTGAAAGTTGACCATGAAACAACACAATTCATATTTCAGTCTGAAAAATGTTAGTGAGTTACAGCAACACTTTGCTTCAGGGTAAGGAGACACCATTGTCACACAAATCCTTCCCGCTTTCATTGCTGTCAGAGATGGCTTTCACTGCCATCTTACCTGTCATCACATTGCTGGAAACCATATTATTCCTGTCATTGTCGCAAAGCTTATACCACCATTTATAGTAGTATTCCTAAATCAGTTTAATGGATAACAGCTCTTACCACATGAGGCAATTCAAAATAGTGTTTAAAAATTACAAAAGAAAACTTCTAAAGCGGGGTCTTTGGGTGAAAATCACCACCGCATCCTTGGTAGTTTCATGACAATTTGGAAATCATGTACAGAAGTCACTTGTGTTTGTGCCTTTTATGGCATTGGGTGGGTTGACAGTTCTACCTAATCTGAAAAAATCTGCCACTGTTCTAAAATTAACTTTTTCGAAACAAAAAGTTAAAATGCAGAGAAATATTTTATGAATTGAATTTGCCAGGTCAAATCCTCCACATTTCCTTGCTTGCTAGTATGCTTATCTGTCTGTCTTGCACAAAATGCTGTTTGCTTGACTCTATGATAGGAAGAATAAAACGGTTGAAAATATCTTGGCCCTCTCTCCCTTTATTATACTTTGTGCTTCCTTTACTACCCCTTCCTACAATTACCCAGCCGCTGCCATTAATATCCTCCTGTTTCTACTGGAACAAGGCCGTCTCCCCTGCCCGGCACACTCATCCAAGGCACTCATCCTGCAACGCGTTCACAGCTGGTTCTCCTCCTCCTCTGTTACTCCTTCAGTGCCTGAAACCAGCCATCTGTCATCAATGAACCTCTCACAGCCATTGATCTTCCCCAGCACATAAACCTGTCTGTGTAATCCTACACAGTCCAATCTCCGAATGCCACAACTAGCTGGCAATGTAGGCACATGGAGCCTCCGTGCCATCTCTGCCTGGCACCAGAGGAAATATGTCACTACCCATGTCTGCCTTTGCGAAGAATGCATAGCGAGGAAAGCAGCTTCTGTGCTTTGTTTGTTTGTTGGATTGAAAAAATACAGAAGATAGTCATCCAAGCTCCTCAGATGTTTTGCCTTTCAAAAGCCCACTGATTCACAGCAAACTCAAGGGTCATGTCTCCAGTGTAAGCCCTTATCACTAGATGAGCATCAACCATTCTCCATCTCTGGGCCTGAGCTACTTCACAGAGATGTTGTGAAGACAAAGTGGGGATGAAGAAAGCCAGGCATACTGCCTTGAACACATAGGAGAAAAATTGGGACACAAACTGGGTGGTAATAAACGGACATTTCTCTGGGTGGAAAGAGGTGAGAAGTGGCGTACCCCAAGGTTCAGTTTTGGGTCCGTTACTTTTTAATTTATTCATTAATGACCTGGATGTAGGAGTAAATTCTGAGGTAGCAAAGTTTGCAGATGACACTAAATTGTTCAGGGTAGTTAAAAATGAAACTGATTGTAAAGAGCTCCAGAAAGATCTCTCGAAATTGAGTGAATGGGCAACAAAGTGGCAAATGCATTTTAACCTAAACAAGTGTAAAGTCATGCACATCGGGGCAAAGAACCCCAACTACACCTACAAATTGATGGGGTCAAAGCTTTCCGAGACAAACCAGGAAAGGGATCTTGGGGTCTTGGTGGACAGCTCAATGAAGATGTCAACCCAGTGCGCAGCAGCAGTGAAAAAAGCAAATTCTATGCTTGGCATGATCAGAAAGGGAATCGAAAATAGGTCAGCAAATGTTGTATTACCTCTCTACAAATCGATGGTAAGGCCACATTTGGAGTACTGTGTACAATTCTGGTCTCCGCACCTTAAGAAGGATATAACGGAACTGGAAAAGGTACAGAAAAGGGCAACAAGAATGATCCAAGGGATGGAGCGGCTCCCTTATGAAACCAGGTTGCAACGCCTTGGTCTTTTCAGCCTTGAAAGACGGCGTTTAAGAGGTGACTTGATCGAAGTGTATAAAATCATGCATGGGATAGAAAAGGTGAATAAAGAAAAAACTGTTTTTTTTGTCACAAAACACTAGGACTAGGGGGCACTCCCTGAAGCTCCAAGGTAGGAAAGTTAGGACTAACAAAGGGAAATATTTCTTCACCCAGAGGGTCATTGGGTTATGGAACTCACTTCCAGAAGAGGTTGTGACAGCTGTCAGCCTGAACAACTTCAAGGCAGGATTAGACAGATTCATGGATACCAAGTGTATCGGTAGTTACTGAAATGGACATTCAAGTGCCACCTCGGAGTTGGTTGAGGTAGGCAGGATTTCCCTGGGTACTGGTTGTGGGGGGTCAGGAGGAGGTGAGGGTTTTGCCCTCCTTTCTGCTAGAGATCCCCGTGTACAACTGGTGGGCCACTGTGTGATACAGGATGCTGGACTAGATGAGCTGAGGTCCGATTCAGCATGGCTCTTCTTATGTTCTTAAACAAATCTGACAGCTAAGGGCCTTTCCAGACAGATCCTAAATCCCAGGCTTTCTGTTTATCCCAGATTATCTGGCAGTGTGGACCAGTTTAAGCAGAAAATGTGGGATCCAGGGAGATAGGGCCTCTCTGGAAGAGCCCATTATAGCAAAGATAAATGTTTATTATATGTAGTGCTATATCTTGTTAGGTCAGTGGTTCCCATCCTGTGGTCCATGAACCACCAGTGGTCCCCAAGAATGAAAATATGGTCTATGCCCTCACCATTACTACACTGTTGCCTTGAAACCACATGACAATGAAAGTGACTGGTCTCACAAAACTCTCTTGTAGTGCCAAGGCAACAGGGATGTTGGGAGGGGAGAGGCTGACTACCCACAAAAGATTACTACTACCACATCAGCTCTAGATTATTAAATATGGATTTTTGTGGGTGGGCAGATGACGACTACTGGATGTCATATGTTCTGTGTTGGAAACTAGAGCTGATGTGGTCTATTCAATGCAATTTTCTGAATCAGCACCCCAAATAACCAAACCGAATCTAAAGTTGACCAAAAATTGATTTGTAACCCTGATGTTGGAGAATGGTCCCTGGTTAATGTGGTCCCTGGTCAAGTAGTCCCTAGTCAAGTGGCCCCTGGTCAAAAAAAGAACAAGTTCTGGATGAGCTCCTAAACCACAAGGATGGTGCAGAAAGAGCAAACCTAGGATGCATCTACACTGTAAAATTAATGCAGCTTGACAACCTGCCATGGCTCAATGCTATGGAATCATAGCAGATGTAGGTCTGAGGCACCAGAACTCTTCACTGCCAAAGAGTTCTGGTGCCTCATAAAAATACAAATACTAAAACTCCCAAAGCATTGAGCCACAGCAGTTAAAGTAGCATCAAACTGCATTAATTCTATAGTGTAGCTATACCCCAAATTAGAAAACAGCTATTTTCTTTCTTCTTATATTTGAGTTCTGCCAGAAAAAAATAAGAGAGTCTCAGGATGTCTTAAGTTTTATCCTTGTACTTACATATATTATTGCTGAGAATCATACATTTTACTAGGACACTCTAAAAATGCACAAAAATAACTGTGCTTCCACTTTTACTGTTATGGCAATATCCTATTAACTCCTGGGGTTTGATGTTCTGGGAGAACTAGTGGTTCTCAACCTGTGGATCCCCAGATGTTTTGGCCTTGAACTCCCAGAAATCCTAACAGCTGGTAAACTGGCTTGGATTTCTGGGAGTTGTAGGCCAAAACACCTGGGGACCCACAGGTTGAGAACCACTGAATGAAACTAAATAACCAACTTTTCTACATGGCCACATTGTAGGCAGTGATCCAGTTAAGAAGGAATTTGAGGTAGAAATCCAGTGTCCCATTCAACAGAACAACCAAGAGGGCCCCTAAATGCAGCTAGCTGACTTTCTCCATTTCTAGCTAAGAGAGGAAATCCATGCTACCATTTAACCCCCGCATTGTGCTCCTTACAAAATAGTTTGGAGTCAGTTTCTGCACTGCAGGTGAGCAGAATATTATTGTAGCATAAATCCCAATGACATTTTTGTGCAAGGCATTTACATAAATAATGCCTGATTGGTTTTTAAACCTCTGATATCTTGCTTGTTTGATTTCTTCTCTGTTGCCTTTTTAAAAAATCCGTGAACAGAATGAAGCATATGATGGACTAATCTTGGTTTAAATGCCATTATGACAATAGTTTTCTCAGTGCTATGGAGAGAAAAGAAATGTTTGAAGTGGAAGATAGTGAAGTGGGACCTTTTGTGGAGATAGTTTTCAGTACCTGCTTCTGAATTGGGGGTGGAGGGGAAGTGGAGAGGATGCTTGGCTGAGATACTTTCCTCATGACCTTCTCTCTGGAAGGGCTCCATTTCAGTGGTTTTCACTATTCATTTCTTTGAGTTCACAAAATCATAGAGTTGGAAGAGATTACAAAGATCATCGAGTGCAATGCTCTGCTACACAGGAACAATCAAAGTACTCTTGACAGATGATCACCCATTCTCTAAAAACCTCCAGAAAAAGAGACTCCATCACACACCGAGGCAGTATATTCCACCGCCAAAGAAGTTAATTTGAGAGAAGAAGTTGAGTGCAGGATTCTGCTACATCTCCTCAATTTTGTTCCTTCATATATGCTCAAAGTGGACAGTTAAAGAGGACAGTTAGTGCAAAGAGGAGAAGCAAAGAGCAGAAGACTCTAGAACCCTCTACACTGGCTCAGATTCTTGTGAAATCAGCTCTCGTGTGAATTTGGGGGTCACACAGGGGGCAAAACCCCAATTTTTTGGCAAAAGGGTTGGCCAGACACCCACCCATGCTGAACTAGCGTTTGCACAGATGGGCACACCCAGACCCATTCTCTCCCTGGACTTAATTTTGCCTGTAAAAAAGGAAGAAGTTCCCTGCCGAGGTTGGAGATTTCTGAGGGCTTTGGTTTGCATCTAAATAATGCAATGGAGTTTTGGGGGGAAAGGGAGCGACAGGGCGCAGGGAAGGAAGGGTGGCCTTGCCATCCCATCCCATCTCCGTGGGCTGCCTGAATAGCTGCAGAAGACCACCCCGAGAGGCAATCTTCACACCTGAAAAGATGCAGACCTTCCTGGAAGGTCCGTATTTTTCCAGTTGTTTTTAAAACCCAAAATAAACCTGGATTATCCAAATGACGCCTCAAGATAATGCATCTCCTACACTGCAATTTAGTGCAGTGTAGATGGGGCCTCTGAAGATAGCAGGTTGGTGTCCTATAGGGATATAGGCCTTGGCAGATCCCTGATAATCCCAAAACCTGATACTGCATTGGCTCTCAACTTTTCATCATGTGCTCGTATTTGTGGGAAAATATTTTTGTTATTTTTTCTGTTCAAGAATTCAGAGTCTATAGGTACAGATCACATTAAAAGAACTAAAGAAAATGTGAAAGAAAAGTCCTGCTTCATTGACAATGTCATGGTCACTGGTGTGCAAATTGTGCGGCCTTCCAGATGTTATTAGAGTTTTAATTAACCAGCTAGCTGGCATGTGTAGTGATAAGAACAGCAGTCCAAGTGCAACATGCTTTTATCGATTTTAAGATGTTTTATACCCTGATTTTAATTGTTTTTAAATTTCACTGGAAATGTGTTTAATTTATTGTACTTAGAAGACACCTGGAAGTCTGCTCCAGGAGAAAGGTAGCATATCAATAAAATAAAAAATCAAAACATATTTCCTCTAACTGATGCAGAGTTTCTTTCCTGGGATAGCAACAATGTTTTTCTTCCATGGTGGTTGGTGGTTCCTAGATGGTAGATCTTCTCTGGCTTTTTGACTGATTTTAGAAAAAACAATCCAAGGTGCTCAACCTCTTTAAGTTTAGACTAAAGCTTAGGAGTATTCATCACCACATTGATACAAAGGGCTAAGTCATCACTGGTTTCTATTCCTGTGGAAGAAAATCTATGTAAATAGAAGTCTAGCCCTTCAGACTAATGCCAATCATACATTGACTGAGAGGCAGGACTAACTTGTGGTGATGTTTTGTTGTTTTTTTTAAAAAAGCATGGCTAACCCAAACCTGGGTGAGCAAATGTGAAAGGCACCTCTCACATCTCCTGGGGAAGAATCATAAAGATATTGCCACCCTCACTGCTTCAGGAAATGTGGGAGGCATTCTGCTATTTTAAGGGATATTTTAGAACAATTTGAGGCGTTTTTTAACAATAAGAAGGGACCAGAAGTCACTGCCTTTTTAATTAATTCTCCCTGGGTCTAAACTGGTCTGGAAACTACTCCAAAGCATGTGGCAAACTCTCACTTCTTGCACTTAGGGGGAAAGATCTATTGGAAAAAATGTGGCTTTTTTGCGCGCGCACACACACACACATATATATATACTGTACATATGTATATATATGTGTGTGTGCAAAAGCCATATATATATATACACACATATATATATATACAGTATACATATATATATATATATATATATATATATATATATATGATCCCTGGAAGGCCAGGAGGCCACATCCCTAATGTGCATATTTCTGCCAGTCTTCATGGCCACCAAATACTTGGTTATTGTTTCATTTCCACAGACTAGAATTTCCTTTTGGGACTAAAAATAGAGGTACATTTCACATTTATTCTTAGAAAAAATACAATATTTCCATGGCCAATTGTGGAACTATGGGGAGATGCCCTTGTATTTTAGTCTTTCCTACCTCACCATCATCTTTGATCTATAAAAGCTATACAGAGGCAATGCTTTCTAGATAACAGCAATTCTTCTGGAATTTTCCTTGTGCCTTTTAGCTATGGTTGTGGCCTTCATTAAGGAATCATTGGCTGTCCTTTTTTCCCTCACACTCAAATCCATCTTAAATATCTCCCATTAATGGGATGGGAATACATTTGTGAACAAAAAGTAGAAAAGCATTTTAGCATTTCTTAAAATATATTCCAAGCCTCTGTTGTGTTAGCCTTCATTTCCACATATGAAGATTAGTCTCCATAACTCATTGTGTTGCCTGGAGTCTTGAACTGCTAGATAGTATTCATTCTGCAACAATTGCTAAATTGAGCTGAAAGCGCCTATTAGGGCATCATGTGTCCACTTCCTCTGGGAATTCATTTAGTTTTAATCAGTCTTACTTTTTTCTAGTTTAAAGGAGAGGAAACATAATGGCTGGAAAGAGCATAGTTGATGCTTTCCTGTAGCCTGGGTACTCTTTATAGATCCTTTTGACATGTGATGGTTCCAAAATCCAAAGAAGGAGATGACAAATGAATCAATGAGGTTGATTATGAGAGCTTCTCTTGAGATCAAACATTTGCTTTCTAGTCTTCATATCAAGATCATTTACTGAAAGAGCAGGATACAAATAACCTCTGCAAAGTTTCTTGTTTGTGGGTAAAAAAAACACTGTGGGAACATTTTCCAAAAAATTCTCGTCAGTGAGGTTTACTATTAGTGTGACCAATCTTCCCTATATTTTCTCCCAAAGTTTTTCATGTAGCTCTTGTTCTAAAAACTTTAGCAGCAACTTCTGTGTGGGTGGCTTGCTCATTATTTTGCATCCTGCCCAAAAGCCCAGACCAGGGGAAGCTGATTGCTTCCAAAGCAGTGGAAATAACTCTGATTGAATTAGATTTTGCCCTTTAAACCCGCCAAAATAGCTTCTGCACCTTGGATAGCTCCTTTAAAGCTCAGGTTAAAACAAGGAGAGCAAAGCACTGCCCAGATCCAGTGTTTGGAGGAAAGCACTGTAAGGAACTAGGCTGGCTGATAAATAATGCTTTATTAAGTTTTGTTTATTTGGTAGTTATTGGGGGGGGGGGGGTTAGTAAATGTAAATATTTGGTACTTCATTTTTGTATCCTACTGACTTCAATTGAGTTCATTTAAGAAGTACACTTAGCTCTCAGCCCTGCAGTCTAATCTATGAACTTTTTTTTGCAGCAGAATCCATTTAAGGATATGTGCAAATTTTGAAGAAATACTCAATGTTGGCCAAATGGAAATTACTGGACACTCCTATGATTACATATGACTGGAACATGCAAAGGCTTTTCCTTTCTTGTAGCAGCAGGAACTGAGCTTGAAACATGCCCCTAACAATAGCCATTTTTATTTGTCTAGAATACCTTGGCAATTTCATCAGTCCAAGGCATTCTGGGAAACTTTGCATGGAATTTACTTGGTTTTACACTTGGAATTTGAATTATAGAGACCTGCATTTCTCCTCTGATTTATTCTTCCGAGTCTTTCCTGTATATATAGTATTCCCAGCTGTACTTTGCTTTGCTTGAGCTTCTGGTACATGTTGCCTTTTTTTGACCTACTTCCTCTGCAAACATTTACGACTCTCCATGAGACAACCCAATCTGTTTGTACACAGACCTTTTCCCTGAAGGATTGGCAGAGAAACTCCATTGAAAATTACTGGCTTTTCATGGTTGCAAGTAAAGGGATAGACTCAAACAATGTGCAAGTCATGAGAGCTTTTGCTTTAAAAGAACAAGAGACCAATAATAAGGCAAAAATTACATTAAAATGACAGAGAAATAAGACATACTTTTTTATTTTAAAAACCCCAATCATTTTGTATGTTGTAGGACCAGACCAGTGAGGAAGTAGGATTGTTTTCTTGTATTATAGAATATCACAATGAACTTACAAAAGAATGGATAACATTGAAGGAAAAGTTGCTATTTCTGACTTCTCTGAACTTTCAAGTGTTTTCCTGCTCTTAGCTTCCTTTTAACCTGGTTTACGAAGTATACAATCACCTTTGAGAGTGCTTATTTATTTACTTACTTAACATTTGTTTTATATGTACACCTAGTGAATTGTTTCAGTGGTATCTTGGCAACAACAGCTCAAGGATAGAACAAAGGAAATCTTTTGCCGTAGAGACTGAGGAACAATCAACCGCAACATATCTGTGCATTGTTATAGTTGTCATCTGATAATATCATTTCTGATGTTCTACCAAACTGTGTCATGACTAGAAAAGAGAATCCATGGTATAACTACACCAATAGGAACCAACTCAGTTTTTAATGGCTCTCTATTGACTTATACAAAACAAATGAAATGGCTATCAGTTTAGGGGCCATTTCACACTGGGCCCACACCTGGTAAGGCCTGGATCTTACCAAAGATCCACGTCTTACCAGGTAGTTAATTAATTCAAGACAAAGCAGGATTTACTTGCTTTGTCCCAAATTAATTCACTTTTACAGGAGGCATAATTTGGATGCCTCCAGTAAAAGCACAACAGGCTCCACATTTTGGAGCATGTCTGGAAGGGCCCTTCATGGCACATGTTTAGAGCCAAGGCAGAGGTGGCATAAAATACAGATAAGTAGTTATGCAAGGCATTGCAAAACTGACTGCATATGTGTTTTATACAACTGCTTTTGTCAAAGTCTAATATAATTTAAACTGGAAAGTGATACTTTCCAGGTCAATAGTTTATACAATGTTTATGTTGCATAAATGTATACTATTCTACTGACATGGATCAAACTATGATACAAGCTGCTGTATGGGAATCAAGACCTTCTGCTCACCTTTTCCATTACATAAATGTTTTGATTAAAGATATAAATAATGTCTCAAATGCAAAAAAAAACCCCAACATCTGCAAGTAAATGTGTTTATTATTATTATTTATGTAGTTTAGTGAAGTATCAGTACCATTTGGCAGAGAAAGTTAAAGAACTTGTAAAACTATAACTCCCATGATTCCATAACATTGAGCCATGGCAGGTAAGAAAAGTGTTGTCAAACTGTATTAATTCTACAGTGTAGCTGCATCCATAGTTTGGATCTAAGCCATATAGATCAGAACAATAGACTTGATTAATAACATATTTCTAGTCATTTCTGACTCTTTGGTCAACTTTCATCAGAGATTGACCAAAGATTTGTGTTAAAGGACCCAGAGGTTTCTGTGGAGGTGAACCCCTAGGGGAAAAGAACAGCAGGATTTTTAATTTATTGTTGTCTTGTCTAAGGACATACTGTGTCCCTAACCCAGCAACTATATTTTGAATTGTTCCTAGAAATGGACTGTAATCAGTGCAGTTGTTCAGCAAAGGAATTACATGCTGCCTCTAACCAGCCTCAGTCAGCAGTCTAGGTGCAGTAATTTGGACATGGTGACATTGCTAAACAGGTTCAAAAGGCATCCCCATGTTATTGTTGTTTTTGTTTATAAAACTTAATAAACATATCCCCAACGAACTGTGATGTGATTGGAAGCTAAAAGAGTATAGAATGGAGGTCCTGGATGAGCATCACTGATCCAGAATCCTGAAATCCCAAATCCTCCAAAAATACAAAAGCATTCACATGGGTGGCCAAAATAGTAATATAATTTGCTTTTTGTGTTTCAACTGTAAACAAATGTTGTTTCATGCACAAAATTATTTAAAATATTGTGTATAAAATTGCCTTCAGTCTATGTGTATAAGGTGTTTATGAAAGACAAAGGAATTTTGTGTTTAGACTTCAAGATATCCCGTTATGTATGTAAATGCAAATACAGGTATTCCAAAATGTGAAAAATTCAAAATCCAAAACACTTCTAGTCCCAACCATTTCAGTTAAGGGATATTCAGCCTGTATGTACCCTTTTGTTTTGTGTACATGTTTTGAAAGTGTTCTTCAGACTAAAGATACTTTATTGAATTAGTGATAAAAGTTCCCAAAGTTGATGTTTATAGAAATTATTAGAAGAAGTTTTTTAAAAACAAAGAATCACGGCTAAACCAGGCAGGTCAATAGTTCTGCTGTGATACGATGCACAATTACCTCAATTTTATAGTTCAACAATGCACAACGTTCTCCAACAATATTTGCCACTTATTGCTCCCAGATTCCTCCATTTTCAAAAAGATTATGATCTCGTAATGTAAAGTCCTCATGTAAATTGTATCCTCTTTTTCTTCTCCTGCCAGCAGTTTCATCCTTTTCCTCAATTCAAACATAGATTTGCTTCCCAAAGCTTAAATATCAGTTGGAATGAATGTGGCCATTTATTTTGTTGTTGTCTTTTTTACAACTTAGATGCTGCTTTGCTATGCCAAGACAACTTTTTGTACACCAGAGCCATCGTTTAAACAGCAGCAGGACGCTGAGAATTGTGTTTGCTAAGAAGCTGTTGCTACAGAATAAGCCAATGGAACACAACGCATTGGGCCAAGTGACAAGAAGAGCAGAGGGCATTCTGGGTCCGTGGCTCCCAGCCCAGGGAAAATAATTGGGGGAATATTGTTTCCCTGCCATCCTCTGTTGTTATACAAAAGGCTTCCCAGGATCTTAGGCTTGATACAACCCTTCCTTGATCTGAGACTTAGACTTGGGTAATATTTCAATACTAGACAGATAATCTTTTTGCATTCAGAGCTTGGCTGGACCTATTTGAACCACAGAGGACAAAAATAAGGGTGAAGGAGGAGTGGATTAGAAGTGAGAACTAGCTGAATGTAAGGAATACTGTTTGTGAAATACTGGTATGACACAAGTCAAGGGAATGAATGAAGGACTAGTGATTTTTTTTACATGGAATAGATAAAATTGATAACTAGCTGTGAAAAAAGAGCTAGACATTTGGGTTAAACAATGGCCACTTTATTTTATAACCTCTTTAAATTATTTGTTCATAGACGTGATCCAAAGAAGAGGTGATCAACCTGATGTGGGTCTAGCTGAGACCAGGGGTCAACTTGTGACCAATTCCCCAGCCCTTCCTTGGATGAAACACCTGACTCAAAGACAATCTAATGCTATGGGTTACCTTATCCTATCTGGTCACTTTCTAGAAGGCAAACCTGGGCACTCTCCCCTGCAAATCATAGAGCTCTATAAGAGAACCTGCCACAGGTTATCACAAAGGGAAGGTTCCATCATAACTCCTCAGGTCACAGGCTATTCCAGACCCACCCACCTTGACACACATACAGCTTTCATTTAAAAGATGCCAACATATACAATGGACTCCTATATTATCCTCCCAATGGAAACGACCACATATGTAAAAACACCATCCACCTCCAATGACTAACGTTGTGCAGATACAATATGGGGTAGGCAAAAACATACAGGAAAGGAGAGAAAAACCACATCCAGTCCCAAAGCCATCAGCAAAGTTTACACATCACTGAGGTTGGAAGACTGCGTTACAATGAGAAGCAACAAGGAGGGTTCATGTGGTGACTGACAAGCCTAAAGTAACTCCCAGCTCCTCTCTGGGATGTGCCACAGTTTGGCACATCATGCCAAGCTCAGTATCCTCTGACCTCTATTCACAGAGGCTATCAAAGCAGCAGCACCTCAGTTGCAGCCTCATTTGCTGCACTGTCTCAGGTACATATACACCTTTCATGGTAGGTTGTGGGAAGGAGGAAAGATACCTCGCCTAATATATTTAGCTACAAGAAGAGATGTGGGCATGCCTCTGCTCATTCCTTTGCTCTCTAGCAACAATAGAAATATACATTTGGGAAGTAGAAAGGGTAGAGTTGGAGCTGTAGCATTGGGGATTTAGCTTTTGGAAATGTAAAGAGGGGGCTGATCAGGTTGCACAGGAGCATTTATTGGTGTCAGAAGAGGACACTCACAATGGCCAGGAACTCATGTGAAGCTCTGTATCTGGTTGGGAGCAGCAGTGACAACATGGATACGATCTATCCCCCTCTCTACACACTGATGAGAGCAGGGGAAAGGTAATGGAGGCAATATTATGTGTGGACAGTGGGCCAGTCCAAATCAGTTCTACTCCAGCTGTCATCACAATCTTGAAGCAGCAGGATATTCAGTAGGCATGAGAAAAAAGTTATGAAAATGAAATGATTCGTAAGAAATTCGTAAGAAATGCTACTTTTGAGTATTTCCGCACCTGGAACGCCAACCAGGAAGTGGACTTTCTTTATAGAACCGGGGGCAGGATTTTCTTAAGTGTCATTATTAGGTCGTAAGGGGGCACCCTCCTTCTCTCTCACCACCCTCCCGCCTCCCTTGCCAATAAGTATTATGGCAAGGCAAGCCCTAAACTCGCTCCTTCTTTCGGCTGGAAGCCGGAAAAAATGTAAACAGAGAGGATTACTCAGAAGTAAATCTGCAAAGGAGGGCACTTTGGATGAAGTGCCCTCCTTTGTGGATTTACTTCTGAGTAAACCCTCTGTTTACATTTTTCCAGGCTTTCCTGCCTCTCCTGCCTGCCAGGATCTAAAGCATCAAAGAGTATTGGGGTGAGAAACCAACCTAATGTATAATAGAATGAATGCTACTGTAAGTGCCTAATATTATAAGTAATCCAACTGGTCATATACCTACATTCCATGCACATGCAATAATACAGCAGTAATAACAATAACAAGAGGTAAAATTCAAACCGAAGTATTCTGACTGGTCCCTGCCTCATGCGGTGCAAACGGGCTATTCTCTATTAGCCCGGGAAAAGCCAGCGTTTTCTGCTTGGGTGCACACACATACATATTCTTGGGGGGATTTGCTGCAGAATCCCGGGCTCATAGAGAAGATTCTGCAGCAAATCCCCCAAAGAATATGTATGTGTGTGCACCCAAGCAGAAAACGCTGGCTTTTCCCGGCTCACAGAGAAGAGCCCTTTGCACCGCATGAGGAGGGACCAGTCAGAATACTCGGTTTGAATTTTACCTCTTCTTATACCCATTGTTATTACTGCTGTATTATTGCATGTGCATGGAATGTAGGTATATGACCAGCCTGGGCAAACTTGGGCCCTCGCTCCTCGGGATCGGGGTGAGAGAGAGCAGCGAGGAGCGAGGGGGGGCTCCTCCTCCTTTTCTTTTGCTGCTTCCAAGAATAGAATACCCGCTCCCTCCCTCCCTCCCTCCTTCCCTCCCTCCTTCCTATTTGGAGAGTCCCATCTAGAATTCAGTGTGATTTATTCAAGTTTTGGCCTACAACTCCCAGAAACCCCAGCCAATTTACCAGCTGTTAGGATTTCTGGGAGTTGTAGGCCAAAACCATCTGGAATGCGCATGTGCTGGCATACGAACTACTAACGAATTTCGTTAGTAATTAAGTTACATTTTAGAAATTTTTGGAAATTTTTTTGTAAGTCTTTCTTTTACTAATCAAAAATCCCCCCCTCCCCAATTTGATTTTAGAATCGCCATTTTTGGGTTCGAAACCATGCCTAATATTCAGACATTGCAGGCAAACTCCAAAGCATCCAGCAACTTTGTCTGAAGCAGGGCAAGTCTGTTTAATCCTGTATTACCTGTTATCCTCACCTTAAGTACAGGAACATCATGCAGAAAACCATGAATCAATTTGAGTAAGACTGGTTCTAAAATTTGGAAAGGCAGCCATAAAGGAAGTAGATATAATCCTAAAATGTCAAGACATATAATTAAAGATCCAAGTCAGAATTATACAAATTAGTTATGGTTTCTATGTATGGTTCCCAAAGCTGGACAGTGAAAAAATGGTGACAAGTGAAGAGTCCTAGAGTGAATCAAGCCTGAGCTCACTGAAGCTGTTGTGTTTTGGGCATATCTGAGGTACCACTGGAAAAGACAATAATACTTAATAAAGTGGAAGGGAGGTATTCCAGAATTAGACAAACTGATATGTTGATTAAAGCACAAGTACGTAATAAAATATTTAGCCACTTTAATCTTACCACGATCACATAAACATAAGTTTACAAATATGTTATCACTCACCATTCTAGGCTCAATTATATTCTGGATGGGATTTTTGTTGACATTATTTCTTCCTATAGGAGCATCTCTGATTTGCCTTGTATTTCTTTAAAACACACTGTTAGGCACACCGTTAACTAAGCCCTGCCCAGATGCTAGCAAATGTATGTCAGCTGCTCTTTATGCCGCTTGCCACACAGCCAACTTGTTCATCTGGTCCTCTGGAAGATCTGTGAGAAAGAAGAAAAGCTACTTTTCCATGAGCATTGAAAGTCAGTTTAATAAAGCCTTTAAGATTTAATGGATACTCAAGCTGGCTTATAAATAACCTGTTTTACAGGCACAGCTTTATCTGGGTCTTTCTTTATGCAAACCAAAGACTACAAAGGAAAGATCAAAGATTTCAAATTCAGCTTTGTTTTGAAAGCAAAAATTCCTTACTCTGCCTGCACAATAGGAGAAGGGTTTCTAAATAAGATGAGCCAAGCAGTTGCTTCTCATTGTACCTTGACTTTTCCCTTTGATTTCCTTCATCCAGGTTGCATAAACAATACTGCCAATTTTCAAAGAGTGATGATTAATAGGGCCCCTATGGTATTTCTAATGTATAGAACATATATTAAGGCTTCTATATTATTGCTTCTAGGATAAGCATCCAGAGCAGGGGTGGGCAATTACTGGCCCTCCAGGTGTTTTGGACTTCAACTCCCAGAAATCCTAACAGCTAGTAAACTGGCTGGGATTTCTGGGAGTTGAAGTCCAAAACACCTGGAGGGCTGGAAATTGCCCACCCCTGATCCAGAGGAAATTCTGAAGGCAACAACTGCAGTACATTAACATTGAGCATGTTAAGCATTTCTTCTCCCAAGTGTGTTCCAGGCCATATAAGTGATAGTTCCATGTTTATTGAGCTTGTACAAAAATGTCACCTTGATTAATTTTTCCACTACTTGGGAAAGCTGTTTTAAATGTGGACAGTGAGATGGAACCAGATTTAAGTGTATGCAAGCGGGATGGCAGAAACAAAATTATCTGTTTCCATGTACCTACGGCAGCACCTCCAGTTTCTGAGAAGGAGAAGTTGCCAGTCTAGTATTTGCCTCAATCGGATGTAGTGCATTTCTTCCAATATACATATAGCGCCCATTTCAAAATGGGAGCATGGCTTCAGGACAACCCTTGCACTAAAAATGTCATGTAGCAAAACTGAGGCAGGCAATATGTGGGCCTCCAGATGTTTCTAGACCTAAGGACCCAGCATCTATGACCATGAGATAGGCTGGCAAAGTCTGATGGGAGTTGTAATCCAACCACATCTGGAGACCTTCATTGTGCCAACCTCCCAGGATACCCAAATATTTGTCCTATCAGAATAAATTTGACTCCTATGTAGAGGAAACCTCTTGGAATAATTGGGAGTTTAGCCGTGACAGTAATCCCATTTGTTCCACTCTCGAAAGGACTTACACTGGTTTTGGCCCATGTGGGTTTATGTATTGAAATAAAAACTTTTAGTTCTACAAAGAGTTCTGGTTCATTTTACAAATACATGTTGAAGCCAAATCTACAGAAGCACAGAAAAAATACCCACTGGCAGAAGTTTCAAGTACCAAAGTCATGATAAAAACAATGACCAAGAGTGTACTAATAAAATCCTTAACACCTGTTAAACATTTCTGAAGCTCAACAGACACTTAAGGGCATCCTTCCTAAGAGAAATCTGTCATTATAAGTCTCCTTTGGTTAAAAATAACAGTCCCTAGAATTTCAGGGTAGTGGAACTCAGGTAGAAGTGAAACAAAATCTCTGCTTTGAATAGGAAAAGAGTACAGGCAGCCCTGAGTTACAAACATTCGACTTACAAACAACTCATAGTCAAGAACAAGGGTGAAACAACAGGAAGTGAGAAAAATCTATTCTTAGGAAATGGTTCCAGTCCAGCTTACCTGTCCAAATGCATCTCCCCCTTTGAACAATTTTGAAGATTAAGATCTTGTGTGGAGGCCCTTCTCTCAGTTCTACTTCCTTCATGGGCACAGTTGGTGGAGATGAGAGACAGGGCCTTCTCAGTGGTGGACCCTCAGCTCTGGAACTCCCTCCTCAGTGAAATTAGATCAGTGCCATCCCTCCTGACCTTCAGAAAAAAACATAAAGACATGGCTTCAGGAAGTAAAGAAAGTACAAGAAATGAATAGGAATAAATGCAGTTGACAATAGGAATTGCTTCAGATTACGATTCTGAATTATGTGGTTCTAATATTACATTAAGATGTTTTAAATTCTATGTTTTAATTGTTTAAATGTCTGTTTATGTTGTATGTTTAATATAACTTTTATGGTTTAATTTATAGTTATATGTTATCGTTTCAGTTATTATGCTTTGGTTTTGTATATATGTTGGTATTTAATCTTGCCATTACTTGATGTACACCACTTTGATCCCCCCCCGGGGGGGGGGGTGTGAGAAAAGTGGTATATAAATACAGTAAATAATTAAATAGATTATAGGAAAAGAAATCCACCCCTGGAATATTTATCATGGGGAAAGGTATCTCCACTGAAGCTTTATCACCAATCCTTGTTTCCTTAACCAGCCAAAAATTTCAAAATCCAATTATCACAGGAACAAAAAGTGAGGTGACATCTTCTGAACAGGGGTGCAGACTGTAAAAGAAACATTATAGGTATATTAGCCCTTTCCTATGCTACCCAAAACTAAAAGATTTCACTGGAGCGACACTTTTAAAATACATCTGTTCCAACTTACATACAAATTCAACTTAAAGAGCAAATCTACATAACCCATCTTGTATGTAACTTGGGGGCTGCCTGTATGTCAGTTTTGTTTTGGCTAAATATTTTTCTACTATTTTCCTATTTTAAATTCCATTAGAACTTTAATTTTAATATAAAAGTAACATTTCCCCATGAAAATGTATATGAATGGAATAGAGAGGGCTTTTCTTTGAATACAAATATGTTTATACATTGTTTATACACAATGCCATACCACAAAACTTTTCCACAAACAACTTTCAACTATAATGTATTTTCAAACAATATTTTCAAAGACATGCAGATATATGTGTGCACTTTCACCATTTGCATGCCCTTTCCAAACACAAAATATCTTGAGAAGTTTGAGCTCAAATAATTATAGAGTTTTTGTTCACAAAATGGTCAAAGAATTCAAAAGTGTGAAATTTCAAGAGTTTGGGAAAGGTTACTTTTTAGATTACAGCTACCAGAATCCCATGTCCTTGGTAGCCAGAGATTTCTGGGGGCTGAAGTCAAAATTCCTGCTCTAGAAATTCGGTACAGTCCCACTAAAATGTGAACCAAACAAACTTCCCCTCCCTGACTATTCTGAGCCTGGATGAATCATGGCAAGTTGCTGTTACTGGGCTAGCTTGACCTGCTGTATGATTGTTCCCAGTACCGTCTTCCAGGCCACTCTTTCTGGCACCACCAACAGCATCTAAGGCTAGGGCCAGGCTCAAATACAGCCTGCTTTGCTCTAAGTCAATATGCACATCTGCGTGTCTTTAATGTTCAACTCTCTCCTATTTCCTGGACACAGCTCTGGCTCAGCTGTTTGGATATTTGGCCCCAGTGCCCACTGCCACACTGCTGTCACTTTCTGTTTTGTTTGGCATTTTTAAGACAGTAGCTAATGGGGCAGAGGGAATGAGGGATTCCTGGCTGAGACAAGTGCCCCTGATATCTACTCAGTCGTCCTTATGTAAAACAGCGCTTTGAAAGAAAGAAGGCAAGAAAGCAGCCGGGGCAGGCGGGAGAAGACAAGAGAGCAGCAAAATATTGTAAAACTTGAGCTGATACTTCTGCTAATGCAAAGTGGCAGTTTTTAAATAGGGTTGCCTACATTTGTCACTTTCAATCATGGGATGGTGATTGTGTCACTTAGAAGGTCTTAATAGTCTTAAGAAAACAAACAGAATTCCTGCCCTCCCTCCTTGAATGGAGAGGAGAGAGAGAAAAACACCCAGACACATAGGCTGGGGTTGTCATGCCTTGAGATACATCAAGTGTGCGTCCGGGTGCTGTCTGTGCACTTCCTTTTCATCCTGCTCAAGTGAAACTGACAACTTGTCAAGCCTCTCATCCTGTTCACTTAGCATCCTGTTATGTTCTTTTACTCTCTTGCCTTTTGCTGTCTGCCAGCCGCCATTTTGGCTGCTCATTTTGAAGAGCAATGTAAAGAAGAGGTTTTAATCATAGTGAGTGAGGCCAAGCAGCACCAACAAAACTTATAATTAGCTAGTGTGGACATCAAATCTAGTTGTAGCAATGCATTTCCTATACAAAGAGCCTTCCCTGAAAATGTTGGTGATTTTTTGTAATTAAAATCAAGCTTTAACATGAGTTGATTCTGCTCTTCTTGCCATGTCAAAGCAGTCATGTTCTTCCAGCTTTGCTCTCTCTTATGGCCCAATGTTTCTTACCATAGCCTCATAGTTACTGAAGAAAATTTAAATGTCTGCAATCTTCTCATCATGATTCTTCTTTAAACATTTAGTTATTCCTTGCCGAAGGAATCAATCAATTTCGAGTTTGTATTTGAAACCATACAACAACCAAGAAGAATCCGACATAGGAACATAGGAACATAGGAACAACATAGGAACCTTTTAAACCAATATTTTTGTCCATCTAGTCCAGCAACTCTCTAAGATTTCAGACAGGATTTTTCCTAGCTCCACCTGGAGACCTTTTTTTGCAATCAGCCCTCTGCATCCACAACTTCTGTATCCATGGATTCCACCATCCACGGCTTGAAAATATGCCAAAAACAAAAAGGCTGTTGTTTATGCAAATCACCTACATGAGTTTTGCATAGTATCCATTCCCAGTAGGTGGCAGCAAGAGGTGAGGCCGGGCCAGCAGTGAGGAAGGAAGGAAGGGAGAACTCTACGTGAATGTCCGGTAGCTGCCGCACTCCCCACACAAATGCCGGGCCTGGTCCAGCTTACTCACCCAAGCTGCCAGCACCGCCACCTTGGCGCCTTCCCTGGCCACTCTCTTGAGCATAAAGAGAGGTGAGCACAGAAGGGGAGCAGAAAGGGGAGGGGGTGATTTGGTTGCGCACACCGGGAATGGCGGACCAGAAGAGGCGGGCCTTCCTGGAAGGAAGGGAGGGCGGAGGGTGTGGGGCGGCGGTGGCAGGAGGTGCTCGTGGAGAGAGGGAGCCAGAGTGAGGTTTGTGCACATGGCCACTTGCATCTCGGGCCTGCTGGGGATTCTGGGCCTTGCGTAATGGTTGCTGCAGTGGAGGAGGAGGAAGAAGAGGATTTGATTTCCAAGGTTTTATGAAGTGTCCCTTATTTTTGTGAAAAATCCCATATTTTTAGTTAAATGTCCCTTATTTCTTATATCAAAAAGTGGCAACCCTAATTCCCAGGTATGTAAGAAATAGCTTTTTCTGCACATGAAATACTACTCCTGGATAGAAATGACATTTTGTGCATGCAAAAGGTCTTTTCCTGTTCAAAAGATTTTGCACAACATAAATCCCAAACTGCAAAGAACTTCAGCAAACTTCAAAGATACTCAGCAAAAGAAAGAGTAAAGGGCAAAAGTTGTCCCCTTCTCAATATAGCCACCCTTCTATTTTGCAGGGGTTAGGGGCACAATTTACCCAGAAAAAATGTGAAAATCTCAGGGAGGGGGAAAGTAGGGTGCCTCTACTATGGTCCCAGAGACAGAGGATGAGTCAGCCCCGTGAGCTACTGCACTTACCCTGCAGAAACCAGCTCCCTTTCCTCTTCCTGCATGGCACAAGGAAGGGAGACAAACGGAGGTAATAAGGAACACGCAGCAAACTAGGGAAGTAGTAGGATACGGCCTATCATTCTTCCTTCGCTTCCCATGCACTGCCTATTCCCATTTTCACGGTACTCCTGTCTGGGTGGAACAGAGATTTGCAATATACAGGAAGAGGAACAGACGCTGGATAAGTGAGGTAAATGAAGTGGTGTAGAAGCTGATTCCTCCTCCTACCTACATGCTGCAAGTCTCTTTTTCACCCATGAAAGGAAAGAAGATGCTAGGAAGAACAGAGACTCACAACTAATATGATGAGAAGGAGGAACTAGCCCTACCTGCACCCACACCATCATTTACCTGGCAGATTCAATTCCTCTTCCTGTGTGCTGGGTGTTCCTGTTCCCCAGTATAGAGACTTGTAGAATGCATGCTTCCCAAACAGCCCCTTTGCCAACCTACACACTCACCAACTAAATGTTCACATAACAACTCCAGATTGGGAGCTGGCAACATTTCAATCTCACTACTAACACTATATAACAAAATTTGGAAAAAATCTGTTCCTGGTTTGAAAGCGTTATTCCTGTTTAATTGTGTGGCACTTTGAAAGTAGTTATTATACACCAGAAACTTTGTTTTTGTGACCGCCACAAACTATGTTGAATTGGTTGAGATTCAATAAGATATCCATTGAAAACTTGTAACAAAATGTTTTGCAATTTAATAAACTTTTTTCATGTTTTATGATAGAAACAATTAGGAAATTACATTTCTAATTCACAAACAAAAAATGTGTTGCATAGTGTAATCAAAACCACAGTTGCAAAACTTGTGAAAGAGGAAGGTCAACTATAGATTCCTCTCCAATAAAGCAAATTGCTGGTGTCTGTTCTAGATTTGGAACAGACATCTTGTGCAAAAACAATACAGTAGATGTATGAACCAGACCATCTTTTTAGTGAAGAGGGGCTCTCCTTGAGGGGTTCCCTTTTGAATTTCAGCACTCCAGAACGGTGCACCAGGTGCTCTCTCATTCCTTATTTCTCATTTTTAAAAGATGATTCTTCTTCCCACATTTCCATAAAATGTGTTAATATTGCAGAGAAAGCATTCCTGATTTGAAACGTTTTTCCTACTCCCTTGAGTTCTGCTTTTTGTTTTGTTTTCAGATTTGCATAGTTAAGGCTTAGGGATATTTTTTTACTGCTTTTCTTCTTTCGAGCTCCTTTTCTTTCAGTTTACAAATCCTCTGTGTGTGCCAGGACTGAACAGAGTGCCAAGGGAAAGAAACTGCAACTTGTAGAGTTCAAGCCCTAGGATACATTTTACTTTCTACTTATTTTGAGTTGTTTTTTCTTCTTCTTTGAATATCAAATATTTGATTTGTATTAACTATGTAATCATACATGTATCTGATTAGAAGTAAGTCGTAATGAGTCAGTGGGACTTATTCATAGTGTGCAGAATTGTAGACAGAAACATTGTAAATGGCCATTTGGAATAACAATCACATTGTTTCAAACTGTTATCAAAGACCCAGATTACCCCCCCCCTTCCCAAATTAAAAATAAACATGAATTATTCTCAGTAATTTATAGTTTTCCCAAGGACAGAGGGCCAGATGAACTGGAAACGCCCCCGTCCCACCACCTCTCCTCAAGCCTCCTCAGAGTCAGCAGCAACCCCTCATTCTCACTCCTATGCCCCGCAAGAGGGCTCCCTCTCCTCCCCACTCAGCTGTTTAAGCTGAGTTGGTCCTCTGGAGTGGATCTCCCCGAGGCTAATGGAGATCACCAGGCTGGCTTCCCTTTCCCTAGCAAAGCTAGATGACTACAACATAATACAAATACCTCCAGTCCCTTGCCAACATGTATCCCTTCCCTAGCCTGTGTATTCCTTCATGTTTCTTTGTTTTTCTTTTCTACCTTCTTTGAACATGCGCATGAGTGAAGAAGCCAAAATATAACAAATACCACCCTTCCAGCTGCTGCTTGGCTATGGCAAAGCCCCTCTTCCTCACCCCTTTCTCTTCCCCTTTATGAATGATTAACACAGAGCAACACGGTGTATTTTCTATTTCTACTTTTTATAATTTTATATTTATTATTAATATTACTACTTTTAAAAACTCTATAAAATGGAGGCAAATATACATGAATCAATGAAGTCTAGTAATCTCTTATGAGTCACTCCAGATTCTACTTTCCATGCACAGCGTGAGAACCTGAGGTGGGACATAATCTCTGTGACAAAAGACCTTCCTGAACCTCAGCAAGGGTCCCAATGCCAGCTACCTGTCGGTTCCTCTTTGAGGCTCCCTGCCACCCCTTGACAAAGGTCCAAGGCAAAACTGTGATTATGATCCCATCACCGAAAATACATATTGGGGATTTCTTCTTTATCTCATGGTATGTGGCGATGTCTGGGACAACAACTCCCATTCTCAATAGTGACATCTTTATAATCCTGTTAAGTAATCTCTCAGACATCTCTTTGTTTACCATTGTGTTCTCAACATGTGGGTCCCCAAATGTTTTGGCCTTCAACTCCCAGAAATCCTAACAGCTAGTAAACTGGCTGGGATTTCTGGGAGTTGTAGGCCAAAACACCTGGGGAGCCACAGATTGAGAACCACTGGTTTTCCACATTTCATCATTGCACACCCAGGGGTAGTCACAGCCCCTGGAGCTACGTGCCTTCCTCAGACCATCTCTCCAAGATCAATGGGAGCCTCGTAGCTTCCCTGCCCAGCAGGGAGGAGATCCCTGGTCACGTCATCAGCACTTCTACCAATCAGATTCGAAGCTGACTGTAGCGCAACAGTTCTCGTTTGTGCCTGGGGGGCAGGGGCCAGGACCGGGGGTCCCATTGGCATTGGGGCCTGCAGCAGCGGAGATGGATTCTGAAGAGGATTTAGAAGGGTTAGCAGAAGGAGAGTTTCCCATCACTGGGCCTCCTTCTCCCACAGATAGCTTGGCTTGGGATGAAGGTTGGCCTGACCCTTACGATGAGACAGATAACCAGGTGCAAATGGAAAGCAGTGATAGCGAAACTTATGAACGGCCAGGGGGGAGAGGTTCACAGGATCCTTTGAGTGAAAACATGGAAGAGAGCGGCTGGGAAGAATCTAGGGAGGAGAGCTCTCACGGAGATAGGGCAGCAGATGTTGGGAGGCAAGGCCGTACTTTCGATAGGCGATGGGACATCGAGACTAGCAGGAGGGGCTGGTACCATAGCCTAGACAGGCCGAGGTCCGTCAGCAGAGATTGGAGACGACGAAGCCTAGAGCGTCGGGGACCTCGGCAGAAAGATTAAGTATAGGATCCGTGGGAAAGGATCCTCAGTACTTCGGCCGCGTCTCTTCTGAGCAGACGTGAAGCGAAGCTGGTCCACGGAGCTAGATTGGCTAGTGGCCTACCAAGTCTTGCCTTGCATCTTGCACCTTGCCTTGTTCCTGAATCCGCATTGCTGTGCGGAGCCTTGCCAAAGTCTTTGGGATACTTTACCAAGTTGTTTTGGACATTTGATTGCTTTTTGCCTTTGGATTTGCTTTTGCTATTTTTATGGACAATATACCTTTTGAACTGTTTTTATATACAATAAAGTAGTTAGCCTTCAGTCCGTCTCTGTGTGTGTGATTAAGGGGCCGGTCAAGTCCGTGCATCGTGACACTGACTTGGCCCCACCTCCCAGCCAATCAGAGACCAAGGGAGCAGTGACTGGCTTATCGGAGCTAGCCAATCAGGGGAGAGGGAGGGAAATTTCGAAGCTGGAACATAGTTGTGAATGGAAACTTATGTTTATAAAAATGTCTATTTTACAAACATGCTTTACACTTTGTTCTTTGGAGTACCTGTATTGTATGAGTGTCCTTTTTGTGCAAATCAAATAATGCCTCTGTTATTTGCCTTCATCCTGGTAAGACTTTCCGTTCATGATTTCTGATTTGTTTTCTTTCGTAGTTAGTAAAGGCATCCTCCAGATTTTGGCATCAAAACTTTATCTTTATTAATTAAATTCTATTTGCAGTTAGGAGCTAAAAGTATTTTATATTACAGTAGAGTCTTGCTTATCCAACATAAACGGGGCAGCAGAACGTTGGATAAGCAAAAATATTGGATAATAAGGAGGGATTAAGGAAAAACCTATTAAATGTCAAATTACATTATTATTTTACAAATTAAGCACCAAAACATCATGCTTTACAACAAATGGACAGAAAAGCAGTTCAATAAACAATAATGTTATGTAGTAATTAGTAATTACTGAATTGATGAATTTAGCACTGTAACATTGCAATGTATTGAAACAGCCGTGGATCCCGGCGGGAGGTAGACTGCATTGGATAATACAGAACATTGGATGAGTGAAGGTTGGATAACCGAGACTGTACTGTACCTTTAAAATCATATATTAATTCTGAGAAGAACAACCTATTATTTAGATGTGAATTAATATCACTCCATGAAAGTGAGAAGGAATGTAACCTGGTGACCTCAACGGTTACTGACTAGTCTCCCTTTTTAAATCTATTTACCTGTGCAGCCAGAGCAGGCATGGGCAAACTTCAGCCCTCTAGGTGTTTTGGACTCCAACTCCAATAATTCCTAACAGCTGGTAGGCTGATAAGAACTGAGGAAGTCCAATCACCTGGAGGGTCAAAGCTTGCCCATGACTAAAACAGAGAATACAGCAAATAGATTATATATTTTTCTTACACTCACAGTAATATCATGATAAACTGTTCTCTGCAAAGTAGGTAATAATTGATCTACACATTGAGAAGTACAGCCTCTCTCCAATGAAAAAAGTAAAGATGAACAAGACATACTGTATTTTGTCTCAAATTCTTTCTATGTGTGTGTGGGGGTAACTTTTGGAAAGTTCTTATCAAATGGAACTAATTTATTTATTTATTTCCAACATTTCTACCCCGCTCTTCTCTACCCCCGAGGGGGGACTCAGAGCGGTGTAAGAAAAGGCACAATTCGATGCCAACATAATAAATACAATATAAAACCAAAAACATACAGCATTAAAACACATTAAAATACAATTAACATTAACACATCATACACATTCTCTTAAGTTAAAAACAGTATTTCGTCCATAACAGGAGCATTGAGCCATACCCATCAACTTGCTGTTACAAATCCAGTCCAAAGTGCTGTATTGTGCTAATGTGCAAACGCTTGGTCCCACAGCCAAGTTTTCACTTTTTTCCTGAATGCCAGGAGGGATGGTGTTGATCGTATCTCGCTTGGAAGCACGTTCCACAGACGGGGAGCCACCACCAAGAAGGCCCTCTCTCTCGTCCCCACCAACCGCGTTTGAGAAGTTGGCGGGAGCAAAAGCAGGGCCTCCCCGGATGATCTTAAATTACGAGATGGGACGTAGAGGCTGATGTGTTCGGACAAGTAAGCTTGGCCAGAACCGTATAGAGCTTTAACGGTCAAAACCAGCACTTTGAATTGAGCTCGGAAATGGACAGGCAGCTAGTGGAGCTGACACAACAGGGGGGTGGTATGCTCCCTGTATGTGGCTCCAGTTAGTAATCTGGCTGCCGCCCGTTGGACTAACTGCAATTTCCAAACTGTCTTCAAAGGCAGCCCCACGTAAAGTGTGTTGCAGTAATCTATTCGGGATGTGACCAGAGCGTGGACGACCGTAGCCAGATCAGACTTCCCAAGGTATGGGTGCAGCTGGCGCACGAGTCTTAACTGTGCAAAAGCTCCCCTGGCCACCGCCGAGACATGGGGTTCCAGGCTCAGCGATGAGTCCAGGATCACTCCCAGACTGTGAACCTGCGTCTTCAGGGGGAGTGTAACCCCATCCAACACAGGCTGTATGTCAACCTCTAGGCCCTTGGACTAGGGTTAACCACACAGCCCTGGATAAACCACACAGCAGCTGAGGCACAGTGGGTTTTATTGTGAATAAAAGGTATAGAAAAGTGTTTGGAGGCAATTCTATAAGGCCTCCAAATAGCAGCAAATAACAGGAATCAGCAGTGGGTAAATAATCCCGCAGCAACAGGAATCCAAGCGGATGGGTTCAGGAAACAAGCCGGATGCAATGGAAGTCTCTTAAACGTTCCCAGCCGGTTTAAGATGGCAAGGAAGGTTTTCTTGGAAGCAATAAAGTTCAGTGGATTGTAAAGTCTTTGCAGGAACAACACAGGAACGTGGCACTGGGGCAGGATCAAGTCAGCCCGATGCTGGCTGGCACAGGCTTCTGGAAGGCTTGAAAGCGGCCTCTATCACAGAAGCATCCTTCAAATGCGAAGTTGGTACGAGATACCCTCAATGGGCATCTCTGGGCAGTTATAGTGTCCAGCCGCTTTGATCTAGGTGCGTCGAGTGTCAAAGTTCCATGATTGATGACTGTCTATATGTTTAGCTACCTCAGTCTCTCCGGAATGCACAACTCGTTAGCAGCTCGCAGCTGGCAAAGGGAGCTGGACTTGAAGCATCTCTGAGGCGCTTCGCTTATCAGGGGAGGCCCGTTTGAGTAACCTTGGCCTGTCCATGTAATGCATTCAGTACCTGCCTCTCACGGGAAAGACAAAGGGGCCCAGAGGGAATCTCTGGAGTGAAACAAGCTGGCTTGGAAAGTTCTCTGCAGCCGACATGGCTGCGGTCTTGCTCTAGGAAAACTGATGCCTGAGGCCCTTGAGGTGTGACACTGTAACCCTATGCCCTGTTTGGCCTTTCGACTGACCAGGAGGACCTCTGTCTTGTCTGGAAACTAAAAACATTCTTATCAATTTCTTAAATAACCAAACCAGAATATCTGAATATGGAAGCCTGTTTAGACTATAATTCACCCCTCAAATATGTTGCCCAATGCAGCCACCTCACCTTGCCTGGTACTAGAGCCAACTCTGGCACTCACCCAAGACAAAAGAATATTAGTCTTGCTTGTCAAATGAAAAATGGAGGCTTAGAAGTTGTGCTGAGATTTGAACTTTCCAATGTCTTATATTCAATCCACATCAGAGTGTTGAATCTTGTAAAAGATTATAATTCCAGAAATATGCTTTATATCCTTCTGTTCTATGAGTAATGCAGGATATACATAAATATCGCAATATCGTTATTAAGGCCAAGAGAATATATTTTTATACATGAGATAAGTATTAGAATGATGCCGGGATTCTCTTAGTCTGGATAACATCTGTCTTGCCAATATGCTTCCAATTGCTTTCTCTCTCTATTCTCCTTGCATGACTTCAAAAAAAGATATTAAGAGAAGAAAAAGATAACGTGAAAGTGGATGTTCTTTATTTTATTATATATTTTATTTACTTCTCCCTGTGGGCACTAAAGGTCACACGGGGATAGCCCTACACTTTTGGTCCCCATTTAAAACAAAGCGAACACAAAAATTAAAAACAATAAAATAGTACTGTGTGGTTAGGTTAAACTATAATCAAAATATAATAAATAGAATTAAATATGTGTTTTAAAACACACAAAAAAAAAAAAAAAAAATCCCACCCACAACCTCCTCAACAGGATGACCTTTATCTTTCTCCAAATCCCTGCTGGCAGGGAAAGGTCTTTACCTGCTTGAGGAAGACAAGCGAAGATGGGGCCATCCTGGTTTCTCTTGGGAGGGAGTTCCACAGCCAAGGAACAGACACTGGAAGGTCCTCACCCATGTTCCCAATGACACACTTGTTACTAATTTTAAGCCTGATATTTGGCTGGTGCAGATTGGGAAGAATTGTTCTTCTAGTGCAACTCCGCCCTCCCAATGTGCTGCTTCCTCACTTGTGTTTCTACAAAGGCGTTTTGCAATTGCAAAGTGTTGGGTTAAAGAAAAATAAATATTTCAGTGGGGGGAGAGGCAAACAGACTCCATTGCACCAGATACATCCCATGATCAGGAGCTATCGGTAGGCTTTGTTAGGAATGACCTGGTATCAAAAGGAGATCAGTTAGGGCCACCTTGGCCTCTCTGGAGGCCCTTCCAGATAGGCACTTGACCCCAGGATCTGATCCTAAGTTTTCTGCTTTAAACTGGATTATATGAGTCCCCACTGCCAGATAATCCAGCGTAAACAGAAAACCTGGGATATAGGGCCTGTCTGGAAGAGTCCTGGGAATAGAGCTTCAACAACTGGAAATGTCATTGAGGAGGACTTAGCTCTTGTTCCTACAAAATATGCCTAAGAAGGTGAGGAGGATCTCTCCAGATGATCATAGAGTTCTATTTGGTTCCTACAGTAAGATATTTATTTATTGACTATGTGATGTGTTTCTTGGAAGATGGGATGAAAGGCTGCTTTTTGGTTGCAACCTGATATTTCCCTGTTTATCCTGCTAACAGAATGCCTGCTGCAGTGTCAGAACAACAGTTCCCAGACTTCCTGGATAAGGAATAAATGTTTGTCTGCCACCAAGTTATATCCTCTTACAGCGTGATGATTGCTTTTTGTAATTTTGTGGTTTGTAGACTCTTGTGTGTACTTTTTCCAGCTATTTAGGAAAGGTCCTTGAATCTTTTCCAACTATTTATAATTTAATTCTGAATGTTTATCATTTCGCTTTGGCCCCTTTTTTCTTCTTCAATTGCCCTCCATTCCTCCTTTCACATACACACATAGAAAAAGAGAGAGAAACATTGCTTTGATTCAGCTTCAACAAACACAGAGAAACAAGAACCCTTCTTTCTTTCTTTCTTTCTTTCTTCCTTTCTAAGAATCGGATCACACTACACTCCCTGCAGCATATGGATTCCTTTCTTTCAAGAGGCTTGTTTGGCCAGGTGAACATCTGTTGCTTAGCGCTATTATGAATAAGCAGCAATAACTCTGATAAAGTGAGCTTAAGACAACAGCTTAACGACTTTCACGCAAGAACTTAATCGTTTTTCCTTATCTAGCTCCACCTCCTGTGTTTATCCTTTCCACTCCACACACAGGCACAATTTTCCATTTTGCTCATAAGATCTACTCACAGGAACAGTGTCTTTTTCATTTGAGTCCCAAGCAAAACAGTCATTGGATAACATGGTTGTGTTGCAGCTCAATCATTTATTCAGCAAGAGAAAGAGAAATGAAGAAAAAGGAAACCTCTGGTCATGTTCAGATTTATTTTTTTAGTTTCATAACACTCAAAGGGATTTTGCTGTGTTTGGAACCAGGCTGAAGCATTACTAGAATCAAGCCATTTAGAAACGGCTGCAAATGAGAGTGCTTGCTTTTAAATTTTCTTTTAAATCTTTGATGGGAGTAGAAAAGTATAAATTGATTCCTTCAAAAAGTCTTTTGTTGGGGGAAAAAAAGACAAGAAAAGACATTTCATTGGACAGTTCAAAGGGAAGCTCTTCTTCCAGGGTCAGCCAAAGATATTTCACTGCCTAATTTAAATTTTCAAAAAGATCAATGTAAACAAGACAACTTGATTGATAGTTGAGTTTTATTTCAATATCGGTACATTATGTCTACTACTATGGTGGGGCCGGTTTATTTATTTATTTATTTCCACCATTTCTACCCCGCTTCTTCTCAACCCCCGAGGGGGGACTCAGAGCGGCCTAACAACGGCAACAATCCAATGCCAACACAGCATACATATAATAAAAACCCCAAAACAGTTAAAATTAAATACATTAAATTACAGCTGGTATTAAAATTCGTTAAAATACAATAAACATTAAAATACATCATATATATTCACATCAATTAAAACTGTATTCCGTCCATAATTGAAGCATTGGGTCTTGTCGATCAGTTTGCCATTTCAATCCAATCTAAAGTGTTGTATCGTACTAATGTGCAAACACTTGGTCCCATAATCAGGATTTCACTTTTTTCTGAATGCCAGGAGGGATGGGGTTGATCGTATATCATATGGTTTAGGCAACAAGCCATATGATATACGCAGTTTTAGTTTCCAAGGGCCCATCCAGACAGTACCTTTATTGCAAGAACTCCTGCAATAAAGGAGGGGGTGTCCAGACAATGTTCTGGACAGTCCCAAATTAATTAGCTACAAACCAGGAAAACCCTGGTTTGTAGCGAATTAATTTGATAGTGGATTGATTCCATGTCTTCTTGGAAGGCACGGGATAAATCCACCATTTCCAGTGTCTGGACTACAGTCCAAATGTCATTCCCACAATTTACTGGGCTAAAATAAGCCCGGTAAACTGTGGGAACACCCACCCCCTCCCCCAAGCCCCCAGACCCTTTTGAAAAGTAAAAGAACTTACGGAACGCATCTGCCGCTACGTCCCACCTCGTAATTTAAGATCAGCCGAGGAGGCCCTGCTCTCGCTCCCGCCAACTTCTCAAATGCGGTTGGTGGGGACGAGAGAGAGGGCCTTCTCGGTGGTGGCTCCCCGTCTGTGGAATGCACTCCCAAGCAACATACAATCAACCCCATACCTCCTGGCATTCAGGAAAAAAGTGAAATCATGGCTCTGGGACCAGGCTTTTGCACATTAGCACAATGCAGCTAATGTGCATTGGATTGTAATTGTAATTGGTAAGTTGATGGTTATGGCTCAATACTTATGTGATGGATGGAACTTTGTTTTATTTATTTATTTATTATTTCGATTTACTAAACCACCCTTCCTGAGGCTCAGGGTGGTTTCCAAACATATAAAAACACATCAAGAATTAAAACATCATAAAATACCATAAACAATCCTAACTTAAATGTATGTGTATTATGTGATAATGTTAATTGTATTTTAATCCTGAATGTCTGTGGTTTTATATTGTATTTATATTGCGTTTTGGCATCGAATTGTTGCCTTTTGTTAGGCCGCTCGGAGTCCCCCCTCGGGGGTTGAGAAAAGTGGGGTGGAAATGATGTAAATAAATAAATAAATACCAGGCCTGCAGTATGCCCTCAGAGCAGCTCTCCCAGTGCATACAAATGATGCACCAGGAGAGTTGGGGGGGGGGGAGGAAAATCCCCCCCCCCCACTCTTGTGGCACAGCATTTGTACGCACCAGGAGAGCTGCTCCAAGGGTATACTGCAAGCCTGGTAAGTTCTTTTTACTTTTCAAAAGGGTCTGGGGGCTTGGAGGGAGGGGATAGGGCCACTGGATGTTCTCTCGGGCTAATTTTCTAACACGGATGCTGCTGGGACAAAGGCCTGTCTGGATCTGGCCCAAGAGAGAGGAAATTGGAAGTTAAAGAGGAACTGGGAAGGGTGCAACTGTTCTCAGGCTTCTATTATCTGAAACAGTTGCCCAACTCTACCTAATGGCAGGACTGCCTTATCTGCAGCATAAGCCCACTGTAAACAAAAAGGAACTATGTTCTTCAATAGTATTAATTGTATAAGAATATAAACCTGGAAAGGGCAACAGTTTATTTCTGCACTCTTTGAAAATATAATTGTGCACTGTATCAGGGCAACTTAACTGTGTTCTATTCGTGACCACTTTCCATCTGACTTTTTTTACGTGATCTCAGGTATATATAAGTATATAAAATAGGTATAAAAATCAAACATTTACTATCAATGAATCCGTTTTTGCAAGGCTTGCTAAACAAGTTTTTATAAAGTACACAGAGGCTGGCAAATCACAGCACTAGACCTCATTCATGTGATGAGGTCCCTAGTAAGAGAGGAAAAACACATTTCCTAGCTCTGGTCTAAAAGGACACTCTGCGTAAATTCTGTATAGAAACCTGTCTAGAAACTCTATTCCAAAAGGACATTAAAAAAACAGTGCCAGGCACAAGCAGAAAAAATGATGGTGAGGCCACCATGCACTGAGGGCTCTTTCAGACATACCTAAAAGCCATGCCAAACGAGTTTAAGTACACTGCTTCATCACAGGTTCTAGTCCACACCCCTTCCCACAATCCTGGGATTTTGCTCCTGGGATGGCTACATGCTATCCCAATTGAAATTGGGATAGCATGAAGCCACTCCAAAGCCTCTAATTTACCCTCTAAAACTTACTGGAAAAGGTCTCTGGCTGCCATGGAACCTCTCCTCACATCGTCCTGAGGAAATGATGCCTGAGAAGATGGGAAGGGAGAGGAGGAAAATCTTTCCTTCCCCCCTTCTCACATATCATTTCCTCCACTAGAATGATGCAAGGAAAGTCTTCATGGCTGCCAGGGACCCTTTTCAGTATGTCTTAGGAGCTAAATTTGGGGCTTGGGGGAGGGAGTGGCCACTATCCTGTTCCTCCAGGCTTTTCAAAGCCTGAAGAAGCAAGATGGTTGCAGGGACTCACCCCTAGGTCTTTAAAAGCAGTCCCGGGAGTCAGTCCTCATAGGCCCAATACCTCATTAGACCCGGGTCTTTCAGTAAGGCCCATATCCAATAAGGTATTTAATTAATATGGAATAAAGCAGGGAAACCTTGGTTTACTCTGCATTAATTCGCTTTTACCAAAGGCGTTGTTTGGATGCCTCCAGCAAAATGAAGACAGGTCCCAAGTTTTGGATCTGTCAGGATGGGCCCTGGGCTATCCTTGCCAGAAGAGTGCATGGCTAAGTACAATCGGATGCCTGCGACATCGTTATTAATTCATTCACTCTGCATATTCTTGAGACTAACTCCGAACTACAGTGTAAACTTTATGAGCATAAAATCAGCCCTAATTTCTTTCCTTTTGCCCTGCTTCATGTATTCAAAATGTTTGATAACCAAAAAATTAGAGGAACTAAAACAATTTGAAGCAAAATAACAGAGTATATACTATAAGTTATATCAGAATACAATGTCCCTGTCAAACCATGATAATTGGCCCCCAAATACTTTAGTGCCATCCAGCCTGCTGCAGACTTCTGAAGATCCTGTAAGCTTACAATTTTTGTGGTGTTCTGAATAATAATAATAATAATAACAACAACTCACTTTTCCTAATGGCTTGATGCAGGGTACAATATAGTCAAAATATATCAACATTATATACATACACACACACACATACACACACGTACATACACACACAATACATATATCAAAATACATCACTATGAAATACATACACCAAAATAGAGTAGAGGCTCACTTATCCAACATAAATGGGTTGGCAGAATGTTTGATAAGCGAAAATGTTGGATAATAAGGAGGGATTAAGGAAAAGCCTATTAAACATTAAATTACATTATGATTTTAAAAATTAAGCACCAAAACATCATGTTTTGCAACTAATCGACAGTAAAAGCAGTTAAATACACAGCAACGTTCTGTAGTAATTACTGTATTTACGAATTTAACACCAAAACATCACAATGTATTGAAACAGCTGTAGATCCAGATGGGAGGCAGACTGCATTAGATAATATAGAAAGATGGATGAGTGAAGGTTGGATAAGTGAGACTCTACTGTACATGATACAAAGATCAAAATAAAGCATTAATGAAATGACAGAAGAGATGGGTCTTCAATTGTGAATACTTCCTAATAAAGAACTACAGATTTTGGAATTTTTATTTGTACTTTGTACAGAAGGCAAAAGCAGGTTTTTTTCCCCTGAATAATATTATAATCCAAAATAAGTAGAAATCCATGTGGGATAATTCAGGACTTTATAGCGCAAGGTCATTCTCCTGCCAACTTATTGGGATGGTGATCCTCATGATCTCATGACTTCCATGGTCACACAACAATGTTGTAGTCTATGTGAAGTAGAGTTTTTATTTTTAATTATTTCTAACTTTAATTACTGAGAGAGAGAGCAGGAGGGGGAGAGCAGTGACAGATTGGCAATGGGAAGCACACAACGTCATAATCCTGCTTTGGTTTACCTCCTCAATGTGATGAGGTCCGCAATAGCCCTGATTGCCACTGAAATTTCATTGACTGAATTAAACTACCTGCAGTATTGAAAGTTAGGTCCAACAGTATCATTTTAACCCCCTCAAAGCTGTGAAAATAGTAAGAAGATCATCATGAGGGATTCTTCAATAAAGTTATAATATCATCATACACTACGATTCCCTTACGGCAATAACAAATGTGAAACATTACTGTCTCCAAGGAGCAATCCTGCTTGCATTGCAATTCTAAATAAAACTACAGAGGAAGTTGTCAGGTGTCTTTCATCCAGTGGAGGTTGTGCCTGTGCATAATGTTTCTTTCTGCATGCAAATAACAAGCCGAACATTTCCATGAGTTTCTAGCACACAAAAACTGGCGTTCTTTGCTGTTTTGAGTATCACGTTTGCTGATAACCAAGTACTTGATAATCTACAATTTCCTGATCTCGTATCCATCTGTATCTGTATACCTTTATAAAACGGAATGTTTGTATGTGTGTATGTGTGTATGCGGAGGGCGGGAGGGCAGAAGGGCGGAAGCAGCCACTTTCACAGGCCAGGGCGGATATGTGGCAGCCACTTTCACAGGCCAGGGCGGATATGTGGCAGCCACTTTCACAGGCCAGGGCGGATATGTGGCAGCCACTTTCACAGGCCAGGGCGGATATGTGGCAGCCACTTTCACAGGCCAGGGCGGATATGTGGCAGCCACTTTCACAGGCCAGGGCGGATATGTGGCAACCACTTTCACAGGCCACAGCGACCAGCGCGGGTGATGGACCTGCACCAAACTTGGTACACAGAGCCCCCCTAACCCCCTTTACGTCCTGGCGCGGGTCGGGGACATGACCTACGGACTATGGGATTTGTAGTACTTTCCAACACTTTGGTTCCCACAGACCACTGAGGCCACCAAAAAGGACCAATACAGACCACACTCAGCACACACAGCCCCCATGACCCACTCTACGTCCTGGTGCAGTTCAGAGGAGGGTGGACCATGGATGATGGGACTTGAAGTGCCTCTACTCACTTCCCAAGTCTGCTGCAACCTCATCCAATCACTGATCGAGACTAAACTTGGCACACATAACCCCATGACTGCCTTCACGTCCTGGTGAGGTTTGGGGAGGACTGACAATGGATGATGGGATTTGTAGTACTTTTACACCCCTCTGTTCCCACAGACCACTGTGGCCCCAACAAACACTGATAAAGACCACACTTGGCACACAGAGCCCCAGTGACCCAGTCCACATCCTACTGAAGTTTGAGGGGGACAGAACATGGATGATGGGTCTTGCAGTACCTTCCTCACTTTCCAAGACTGCTACAAACCTAATCATATGATTGATCAACACCAAACTTGCCACACAGAGCCCTCATGACCCACTCTACATCCTGGTGCAGTTTGGAGGAGGGTGGACCATGGATGATGGGACTTGAAGTACTCTACTCACTTCCCAAGTCTGCTGCGACCCTCATCCAATTACCGATTGAGACCAAACTTGGCACACACAACCCCATGACTGCCTTCACGTCCTGGTGAGGTTCGGGGAGGACTGACAATGGATGATGGAATTTGTAGTATTTTCACACACCCTCTGTTCCCACAGACCACTGTGGCCCCCAAAAAACACCGAGAAAGTCCACACTTGGCACACAGAGCCCCAGTGACCCACTCTACATCCTACTGAAGTTTGGGGGGACAGAACATGGATGATGGGACTTGCAGTACCTTCCCTCACTTCCCAATCCTGCTACAAACCTAATTCAATGACTGATCAACACCAAATCTGGCACACAGAGCCCTCATGACCCACTCTACAGCCTGGTGCAGTTTACTGTGAGACGGACCACAGATGATGGGACTTGAAGTACCTTCACTCACTTCCGAAAAACAATGCATCCCTCATCCATTCACCAATACAGACCAAACTTAGCACACAGAGCCCCCATGACCCAATCTACATCCTACTACACTTGGGGGGGGGGGGCAGAGATGATGAGACTTGCACTACCTTCAGTAATTTCATGATACCACTGCAACTCCCAATAATGATGGATCAAGACCAAACTTGGCACACAGAGCCCCCATGACCCACTCTACATCCTGCTGTGCTTCACAAATAACCCGGGCAGGGCCGGGTCCCCAAGCTAGTACAAGATAAAATGCAAGATGGGAAAAATAATTTGACAATTCACAAGGTCTGGTGGTGATTCTTTTCTCCCTTCTGTCAATGGGACTGACCTTTATTTGACCACCAAAGTACCCTTATTTAAATACATCACTCCACTAACAGTGAGTTTAAAAATAGGTTGTAGCATTATTAAGGATGGGGGAAAAGCTTACTTTTCATTCTTCTACATTTGATTTACAGGGGGAAAAACATTTCCATCTCAGATATGATGACTATGTACATTTTTGTAACTTCTTTCTAGGGAAATTTTAATGAAATTTGGTCCCACTCACAATATATTCTAAGTACAAATCTTTCAGTATTACTTCGTGAACGAAGATTCTTAGGAAGGACTCATCCCACGCTTTTTACAAGTGCGTTGATGACTAAAAAGGCCAATCCGAGATAGGCAAGTCTGGTTGCAGAAAGCACAGCAGAAAGTCTCCTTAGGTGATGTTGTTTCCAAGTTGTGGTTCTTTCTGCGTTGTGATTTCTCTTTGAGACTCATTCGGCGTGCCTTCTCGAAAGAGGACGCAGCATTGTGGATAGTGCATCTCCATGCCTCCCGATGTGAGGCCAGGGTGGACCATTGTTGGTGATCAATCTGGCCAAGTCTGAGATGTTGTTTCAGGGAGTCTTTATATCTCTTTTTTGGGGCGCCTCTCTTGTGCTGACCCATGGCAAGTTCGCCATAGAGTAGTATCTTTGGGAGGCGGTGGTTCTCCATCCTAGAGATGTGCCCTGCCCAGCGCAGCTGTGTTCTCAATAGCATGGCCTCAATGCTGGTGATCCCTGCTTGCTCAAGGACAGCAACATTCATCACATAGTCGGTCCCGTGTATATTTAGGATTGTGCGAAGACAGCGCTGATGAAAGCATTCGAGGAGTCATAGGTGTTGGCGATAGGTGACCCATGTTTAAGACCCATAGAGGAGAATAGGCAGTATGATAGCTCTGTACACACTGATTTTGATGCTTTGCCTCATGTGCTTGTTGCTCCAGACTCTTTTGTGAAGCCTTCCAAATGCACTCTATGCCTTTGCTAATCTGTGATCTATCTCTTTGTCAATCTTGGCGTCTGAAGAGATGATGCTTCCCAGGTAGGTGAACTGCTGAATGGACTTAAGCACAGATTTGCCTATGCTGACGTAGGGATGATGGTGTTCTTCCTGTGGTATGGGCTGGTAGAGGACTTCCGTTTTCTTCAGGCTGACTTCCAGCCCAAACAGCTCTGCAGCTGTTGCAAAGCTAGACTCTTTGACAGATCCGACAAGGAAACACCAAGTACAACAAATATATCTGTTTGTAACATGGGGTGCATCTGCACTGTAGAATTAATGCAGTTTGACACTACTTGAACTGCCATGGTTCAATGCTATGGAATTGTGAGAATTATCGTTTCAATAAAGAGTGTGCGTCATCTAATTACAACTCGCATTATTCCACAGCATTGTGCCATGGCAGTTAAAGTCATGTCAAATTACATTAATTCTACAGTATTGGTGTTTCGGAGCAGAGAACCACATTGATTTTGTCTGCCATAGAGGTGTTATGAGCTTCTCAGGAGTGAAAAAGTGCTTACAGCATGAATGTAGTTAAATGTATAAGGATGCAAAGTTAGATTTTAAGTGTTAAATATTAAAAAGCCTTTGACTGGATGGAAGAATCTGTCAGTTTTTCTTTCTCCTGTATTCAAATGTTTTTGATCTCAATTTCTTTTTGTTCTGAACATTGATATATTTATAACATTTTGTAAATAGCCATCCAAAATTGAACTGTAGGAATGATCATTCTCCACTAATAACTAAACATGATACCCCAAGCCTATGCATAAATCCAATGTAGCTGCATTCTTAATTAATGGGAATGCAGCTAGCCAAAACTTATGGAAGTTTCATTGTCTACTCCAGTTGGTTACGGCAGTGTTTCCCAACCAGTGTGCCGTGAGCGATCATCAGGTGTGCCGTGGGAAATTGGAACCTCCAATACCCTTTCTTCCCTCTCCTGCCAAACACTTACTGTTTTGATCCAGGATTTACAAGCCCACAGAAATTTTGGTACGGGTTTTGTTCCTGGATCATGCATATCTGTTCCTCATTGCTTTGATCCTGAAATGATGGCAAAAGTTGACTAGAGGGCAAAGCAAGAGAAATTTCTAGCAAGAGAAATTTCATCCTCCACACATTTAATGAGGTTTGTGATACACAAAAAAATAGTTTGTGGAGTAGGACCACACTGATAAACAGGGACTGACACTTTCAAGCTAGGAACAGAGCTTCACCATTATTATTATCAATCAGAGGCTGCATGGTCATCTGTCCAGACAGGTTTGGTGGTGTACTTGTGCCTGGGAACAACAGGGTGATGTTCCTGGGTCATATGCGACTGTTCCTAATTGTTTTTATCCTGCAAAGATTGCAAAAGTTGATTAAATGGCAAAATCTTTGTGTGTCACAATTGTCATTAAACATGTGGAGGAAGAAGTTTCTCTTGACAGGATAAAATGTTTGCCATGTTTTTGGAATACAACCAATCAGGAACCGACATGTATAAACCAGAAACAAACCAGCATTTTAAAAATCCTGTATTTTCTAAGTGTAGGGACATATAAAGATTTGAATATCCACATTTTCCGGCTAGAACTGGGATATTTCCACAACCAAAAATCTTGTGTGTTTAGCGTTTTATAGCGATTCCTCCCATGTTTTCAGGGGACATCACCTGACATTTTGAACTGGGAGTCCCTGGGATAAAGGCACTGTGTACATCAACCCTTAACCTGACAGAAAAGCAAATGGTTTAATGGATACTATGTTTTTTTCAGAATCAGAAGGTTAAGACTTAGAAGGGCTATTATTAACTAGGAAGGACTGTTAAATACAAGGATATGTCACTGAACACTAAAATTGGGATGGACCAAACTATTTTATTTCCACCTGTATGTATTAATGTGGAAGCTGGATACTGAAGAAAGTGGATAAGATCAATTGATTTGAAATAGGATGCCAGAGGAGAGTTCTACAGACACCTTAGACTGCTATAAAGACTTAAAGACTTTTATATTACAAGGTCTTTTGTCCTAGAGCAAATCAGGCTGGAAATTCCCCTAGAAGCCAATATGACTATTTATTTACTATATTTCTATACCGCCCCTCTCAGCCCGAAGGTGACTTGAGGTGGTGTACACACGGCAACGAATGTCACAATATAAAACACATCAAACAATTAATACACAGCTATATAAAAACAATACAATTAGCAGTAAATATTATAAAATTGTAAAATACAAATCTCAGTGTCTCATCAATAGAATCAATTTCTATTGCATCATATTAATTAGGTCTCAGTTAAATAATTATAATTCATCTGCAAATGCCTGCGCAAACAGCCAGGCCTTCAGTTTCTTCTGAAATGGTTGTCATACCTTGGCCATATTTTGAGCATATTTGAAAAACAAACTCATTAGAAAAGTGTTTGGCAAGGTAGAAGGCAATAGGAAAAGAGGAAGAGTGCCTTCCAGATGGATAGAGTCAATCAGGAAAAACTGGTCCTGAGTCTGCAGGATGTGAGCAAGGCTGTTGAGGGTAAGGTGGCTTGAAGGTCTCTCATTCATTGCATGTCATAAGTCAAAGTCTACTTGGAAGCAGTTAACAACAGAATTGATTTTCTGTATTGCCTCTGTTGTTAATACTACTGGGTTTTACTGTTTTAGTAGACAGAATTATTGGTATTCTCTTCAAATATACATATATATACTAGGCATGAGAAAAAAGTTATGAAAATGAAATGATTCGTAAGAAATTCGTAAGAAATGCTACTTTTGAGTATTTCCGCACCTGGAACGCCAACCAGGAAGTGGACTTTCTTTATAGAACTTCGGGGGCCAGGATTTTCTTAAGTGTCGTTATTAGGTTGTAAGGGGGCACCCTCCTTCTCTCTCACCACCCTCCCGTCTCCCTTGCCAATAAGTATTATGGCAAGGCAAGCCCTAAACTCGCTCCTTCTTTCGGCAGGGAAGCCTGGAAAAATGTAAACAGAGAGGTTTACTCAGAAGTAAATCTGCAAAGGAGGGCACTTTGGATTAAGTGCCCTCCTTTGTGGATTTACTTCTGAGTAAACCTCTCTGTTTACATTTTTCCAGGCTTCCCTGCCTCCTGCCTGCCAGGATCTAAAGCATCAAAGAGTATTGGGGTGAGAAACCAACCTAATGTATAATAGAATGAATGCTACTGTAAGTGCCTAATATTATAAGTAATCCAACTGGTCATATACCTACATTCCATGCACATGCAATAATACAGCAGTAATAACAATGGGTATAAGAAGAGGTAAAATTCAAACCGAAGTATTCTGACTGTGGTCCCTCCTCAGCGGTGCAAACTGCAAAAGGCTCTTGTCTATGAGCCCGGAAAAGCCAAAAGCCAGCGTTTGCTGCCTGGGTGCACACACATACATATTCTTGGGGATTTGCTGCAGAATCGTCTCTATGAGCCCGGGATTCTGCAGCAAATCCCCCCCCAAAGAATATGTATGTGTGTGCACCCAGGCAGCAAACGCTGTGCCCGGGCTTTTGGCTTTTCCTGCTCATAGAGAAGAGCCTTTTGCAGTTTGCACCGCTTGAGGAGGGACCACAGTCAGAATACTTCGGTTTGAATTTTACCTCTTCTTATACCCATTGTTATTACTGCTGTATTATTGCATGTGCATGGAATGTAGGTATATGACCAGTTGATTACTTATAATATTTAGGCACTTACACTATAAGTTAGCATTCATTCTATTATACATTAGGTTGGTGCCAAGTTTGATGCGCTTTAGATCCTGGCAGGGCAGGAGGAGGGCCTCCCTGCCCCTTCTGCCTGCCAGGATCTAAAGCCTTGAAGAGGCTTCATGAGGGGCCAACTTCAGGTGTTTTGGACTTCAACTCCCACCAGTCCTCACAGCCTCAGGCCTCTTCCTTTTCCTCTCAGCCTGGGCAAACTTGGGCCCTCGCTCCTCAGGATCGGGGTGAGAGAGAGGCAGCGAGGAGCGAGGGGGGCTCCTCCTCCTTTTTTGCTGCTTCCAAGAATAGAATACCCCCTCCCTCCCTCCTTTCCCTCCTTCCTATTTGGAGAGTCCCATCTAGAATTCAGTGTGATTTATTCAAGTTTTGGCCTACAACTCCCAGAAATCCCAGCCAATTTACCAGCTGTTAGGATTTCTGGGAGTTGTAGGCCAAAACCATCTGAAATGCGATGCGCTGGCATACGAACTACTAACGAATTTCGTTAGTAATTAAGTTACATTTTAGAAATTTTTGGAAATATTTTGTAAGTCTTTCTATTACTAATCAAAAAAAATCCCCCCCCCCCCCCAATTAGATTTCCGATTTCCTATTTTTGGGTTCTAAACCATGCCTAATATATACATATAGATAGACATAGATGTATCTTCTTGGCTTTCCTTCCCAAACGAAGATTCAGGAAGGACTCATCCCACACTTTCTACAAGTGCATTGTGGAGGTTGGATGTGTCCTTTGAGCTTGTGCAATTGATTTTTCTGGTGGAGTGCAGTGTGCACAGAACTGGCCTCACCCTTTAAACCAAAGGTTCATCTGCTGGGGCCTAGCAGTAGCAAGCTTGGACGGTGGCAGCGAGGTCCTCAGGTCATAGGTTTGATTTGAGTTTCCTTCTCTAGATGGTTGACCTTACAGGGTTAAACGAGCACCATCTGCCCGGGTTTGAAATCAGAGTTTTCCTTCTCCTAGGATGGTTGCCAAAAGGCTAGAGAGCCCATCCTGCCCCATTGACGCTCTTTGTCAGACCCTTCGGTTGTGACCTGTCTGGCATGGGAGGCCCTACCGGCAGTTATTATGCCACCGCCAGCATAGCTCACAACTTCATTAGGGTACTCAAGCCTCTCCCCCATGTCAAGGGGGCGCCAACGGAGAGGTAAATTATTTTTAATGGATCTTTGAAGAAATGACAAATTGGCGAGTTTCAGATACAGTCTGTTCTGAAAAGTAAGACTGCATTACACATAACCATGTTTATAGGCATCTATGATACATTCCATTCTGAAAAATAAGCTTGTCTCATGTGCATTCATGTTTATGGGATCCTGCAGAGAGCTATTAATTGCATCATATTGATCATTTTTAAAAACATCCACATTCCCATATATGAATCATAGCCTCTTGCCTGAACACTCGGTAGTGACAATTAAATTCAGAATATAGGAATGTAATTTGTCTTGTTTTGAAGTGTTCTGCATTGTCTTGGCCATGACACTGGGGAGAAGGGAAAGTACGAAGGTCTAACTTTTGTGAGGCTTAGTATTTGTAGTGATGTTTTTCATGGAAACCAATCCCTGTACCAAAAAGCCTGATAGAGGCTGAAGGGCTGAAAGAGGAGGAGGTGGCTATTGTGCTATCTGAAATTCTCTGAACCATTTTCTTCATAAAGCTTTTTCAAAGCTTTGCCTTGAATCACATCATCTCCAGGTTCTTCCTTCCCTACTGACTAGCACAGTTGGGGTTGGTTGGTTCCTTGACCCCACCTGACCTCCACCACTCCCACTTCCTTTCTATTAGCTTGCCCCCTTTGTACCCCAGCAAGCTTATCATCAGTATATTCCTACACACTTCTCCATCAAAGCCTTTCATGACTATGTAAAGTGAACAAAATCAAACCAAACACGGATCCATATGTAACACCACTCTTCAACTGCTTCCATTTGACCTGCAGCCTCCATTGATGAATTCCTTCTGGCTTTGATATCCAAGCCAGTTCTTTACATCTACTAAGGTAGCTCAGACCTACACCATTCCTGCTGACCTTAGGAAGTCATCTTTTGTGCGATATTGTATCAAAAGGTTTCCCAAGGTCCAGAGAAATGATAACCATGGCTGTCCCCTTTCAACCTTTCACTTAACTTTTTTTAAAAAAAGTTCCAGCAGGTTTGTTAGGCTCAACTTCCTCTATGATGAGACAGTGAGTGCCTTTCATTAAATGTGAAGGCTCTGGTGCTTTTACTCCTCCCATTCAGTTTGCAATGAGCGTTTGATTCCCGCTGCATACAATATATCTCTCGTGTCTATTCTATGCAGTGAAATGTGTGTTTTCTGGACATCTCTTCTATGGATCCTTGATGCAGCCATATCTTGTGTTTCTCATGTTTAAGAATTATATATTTTTTTACTTCACAGTGATCTTTCCTTTCAAAGGAAAATGTATTTCATAACTATATGGGCCATCCAAATAAGAATTTGCCTTTGTTCTTAATTGTAGAAATAGTTTGTACATTGCTCTCCCAATAATTGTGGTATATGTCTAATAATCTCAACTCAACTCAACTTTATTTCTTATGAGTCGCCCTCCACCAAAGGTGCTCTGGGCAACTTACACAATTAAAATAAACAGGTTACATGGTCACAGCTTGTTACTTAACAATCATAGGCTCTTCTGAAGAGCCATGTCTTGAGTGCCCCTAAAAATGTATGTAGATCAGGAGTGGCTCTTTGGTCTGGTGGTAGGGAGTCCCACAAGATTGGGGCTGCGATTGAGAGGGATCTCTGTCTTGTGAACTCCAAATGGACCTTTCTAGGGCCAGGGACATAGAGAAGATTCTCATGAGCTGACCGTGGCAGTCTCTGGTGGTGGAGTGGCATTAAACGGTCTCTTAGATATGAAGGACCCTGACCTCGAAAGGCCTTGAATGCTAGGATAAGAGTCTTATAGAGGACTCTGTGTTCAACCAGCAGCCAATGCAAGCGCTGCAGAGATGGCGTTATATGGCACCTCATTGATGTTCTACTTTTTATCTACTTTTTTCTCTACATAAGGACTTTTTCAGATCCCCCAGTGATGCAGTGAGTTAAACCGCAGAGCTGCTGAACTTACTGAACAAAAGGTTGCCAGTTCAAATCTGGGGAGCGGGGTGAGCTCCTGCTATTAGCCCCAGTTTCTGCCAACCTAGCAGTCCAAGAGCGTGCAAACGTGAGTAGATCAATAGGTACCACTCCAGCAGGAAGGTAATGGCACTCCATGCAGTCATGCCAGCCACATGACCTTGGAGGTGTCTATGGACAATGCTGGGTCTTCAGCTTAGAAATGGAGATAAGCACCACCCGTCAGAGTCAGACACAACTGGACTTAATATCAGGGGAAATCCTTTAACTTTACTATATGCAGATGAAAAAATTCCAAAGTCCCCCAAAAGCTTAAGGTGTTCCTAGCGAACAGATTATTCTTATGGTCCCCATAAGTCAGAACTTTTTCAGCCTTCAAACTCTAGAGGTAGGTAGGTAGAAATTGATTGATAGATAGATATAGATAGATAGATCAAAGAAAGCAAAAGAGAGAATAATAGAAAATAACTACATTTACAGTGTTCATTGAAGACAAAATATAATATTGTGTCTGCAGATATGATATAGTCAAAACGGCATTTTTTTTCTTCCGGTACAATGAACAGAATTAGGCCATTATCAAATGTTTTGAAAGATATTTTAAAATATATTTTAGTTCCTTAGTTTTACATTCATCATTGCCGTATTCCTCTCTTCCTCCAGCATTTTCCTTTTCTCTTCCTCCCTTGAGAAACGCATGATTTTTTCCTAGCATCTGTCCCCAGCCATTGCCTTTGGAGAGCACTAAGGCAAATGATGTTTTTCAACATTTTCAGCATTGCTTACCTATTCTTTCAACAGATTATCTCAGCTGTACTGAAGCAACCTTCCAATCTCCTGCATTGACCTCTCCTTTTTCTTCTGTTATGTACTTAAAGGGGGTACAACCTTAATATTTATCATAACCTCTTGTGCAATCTCTATTTCATTCTCTCCAGCTTTCTGGCTTTTCTTTACCATTTTTATGCTTTTGTAACTTCATTTTGTAATCTTTCAAGTGCTCCGCTATACTGTTTTTAATAACTTTCTTAGGCGTCCTTTTCAAACTCCTGATTAGTTTTCAGCTTCTCCATCCACGCCATGGAAAATTATGCAGTAGATGACAAGTCAAATGACCTCTGGGCATCCATTAATGTGCAGCCTGAATGTTTTCCACCTTTTTGCCCCATCGTTCAGTTCCTTTAAAGACAGCCTTTCCCTATTATCCTTTCCGTTTATTGAATTGACTTTACATGAAGAAAATCAGTGGTTCACTCTCTGACATCTTTGCATGAGACCTTGAAGAACTGCTGTTCACCATCAGTACCAGCCTTGCACAGATCCATTGTCTATGGAAGCATAAAAGAGCTCAATGTGTGGCCATTGTTGGGACCATTCCAATGGTCACTTCATGCTAATGGTTCCCAATGCTTTACCAGCTGTCAGTTTCTTCACAAAGTAATGCAAACAAAAGTGAAGATGTGTATGGCTAAAGGTGTGGAGATTTTTTTAATGCAACTAAACATGCCTGCAGGCAAAAACAGATCAGTATGCTTGCCACAGCAAAAAGCAAGCAATTGGCAGTGCAAGTTTTGCAACACTCTTTGCAAGAGGAATTTACCATTTTTGCCCCTGGCTATTCCTTTTTGTTAGCAAAGTTCAGAGTTGAACCCCTAGGGCATCAACAAAGAAAAGAATGCCTTACAGCATTTCCTGTATCTATTGCTGTTAGTTACATGCAAGATGAAATCAAGATAGTAGGACTTCACAAGGCTTACTAATATATGCTTTGGGGTTTTGTGTGTTTCTGAAGCTGATGTTTTGTTTATAGACTTCAGGAAAACCTGCATAAACTGCCAAGTGCATAAGAAAGCACTTCCAAGGTTCTGTCACTGTCACATATTATGTGATTAAAAAGCAAAATGGAGGTGATGCAATGCCTGTCAAATGATAGCATTCTCTCTCTCTCGGCATTACTTCGTGAACGAAGATTCTTAGGAAGGACTCTTCCCCCGTTTTTTACAAGCACGTTGATGACTAAAAAGGCCAATCTGAGATAGGCAAGTTCGGTTGCAGAAAGCACAGCAGAAAGTCTTCTTGGGTGATGTTGTTTCCAAGTTGGGGTTCTTTCTGCATTGTCGCTTCTCTTCGAGACCCGTCCAGCATGTCTTCTCAAAAGAGGCTGCAGCATTGTGAATAGTGCGTCTCCATGCCTCCCGATGTGAGGCCAGGGTGGACCATTGTTGGTGATAAATCTGGCCAAGTCTGAGATGTTGTTTCAGGGATTCCTTATATATTTGGGGGGGGGGGGCATGTCTCTCTTGCGCTGACACGTGGCGAGTTCACCATAGAGTAGTATTTTTGGGAGGCGGTAGTCTTCCATCCTAAAGACGTGCCCTGCCCAGCACAGCTGTGTTCGCAATATCATGGCCTCAATGCTGGTGATCCCTGCTTGCTCAAGGACAGCAACATTTGTCACATAGTCAGTCCAGTGTATATTTAGGATTGTGCAAAGACAGTGCTGATGAAAGCGTTCGAGGAGTCATAGGTGTTGGCGATAGGTGACCCATATTTCAGAGCCATAAAGGAAAATAGTATGATAACTCTGTACACACTGATTTTGCTGCTTTGCCTCAGGTGCTTGTTGCTCCAGACTCTTTTGTGAAGCCTTTCAAATGCACTCTATGCCTTTGCTAATCTGTGATCTGGGCATTAATACTATCACACAGATCACAGAATGATAGTATTAATGCCCAGTGATTCTGCATTGTTAGGGACAAAACAAGGTGTGGGCCAAACTTGGAAATGTGACTGGGTTGCTGTGAGTTTTGGGGGCCGTATAGCCATTTTCCAGAAGCATTCTCTCTTGACATTTCACCCACATCTATGGTAGGCATCGTCAGAGTTTGGGAGGTTTGTTAGAAACTAGACATGTGAGGTTTATATATCTGTGGACTGTCCAGGGTGGGAGAAAAACTCTTGTCTTGAAGCAGCCAGGCTTTGAAGCTTCAAGACCATCGAATGCTAATCAAGGTGACCAATTGCAACATTCATACTTGCCTCAAGCAGACAAGAGTTCTTTCTCCCACCCTGGACATCATTCCACATGACTTTGGAGGTGTCTATGGACAATGCTGGGTCTTCAGCTTAGAAATGGAGATAAGCACCACCCGTCAGAGTCAGACACAACTGGACTTAATAGATATATAAACCCTACCTGCCTAGTTTCCAACAGACCTCACAACCTCCGAGGATGCCTGCCATAGATGTGGGCAAAATGTCAGGAGATAATGTTTCTGGAACATGACCATACAGCCCGGAAAACTCACATCAACCCAGTGATTCCAGCCATGAAAGCCTTTGACAACACTTTGGAAATGTGACTTTTCAAGACTATATGTCTCAGAATCTCTCAAATAGCACAGGCCAAGCTCTGATTAGCTGTAGCAAAGCTAATGACTTTTGACTGAGTAGGAACTTTTTCAGTCTATTTATTTACTTATTTGTCACATTTCTATACCACCCCTCTCAGCCCGAAGGCAACTCAGGATGGTTTACACAAGGCAGTCTCTGCCCTCAATACAACACAAGCAAACAAACCAAAAAAATAACCATATAACAACAAATTAACAATTAAAAACATACAATTGCAGTCTCAGCGTCATGTTGAAATCAGTTTCCGTCACATCGTCGTCATTCCATATATCTAATTAAACCGTTACATTTCATGAGCAAATGCCTGATCAAACAGCCAGGTCTTGATTTTCTTGCGAAATGTCAGGAGGGAGGGGGCTGATCTGATGTCTCTAGGGAGGGCGTTCCAAAGCCAACGAGCCACCACTGAAAAGGCCCTGTCTCTCGTCCCCACCAGTCGCACCTGCGAAAAAGGCGGAACCGAGAGCAGGGCCTCTCCAGATGATCTTAAACATCTCAATGGTTCATAGGGAGAGATGCGTTTGGACAGATAAGTTGGACCCAAACCATTTAGGGCTATAAAGGCTAAAGCCAGCACTTTGAATTGTGCCCGGTAGCAAACTGGCAGCCAGTGGAGCTGGCACAACAGGGGAGTTATACGCTCTCTGAATGCCGCTCCTGTTATCAACTTGGCTGCTGGTCGTTGGACTAGTTGCAGCTTCCAAACAGTTTTCAAAGGCAACCCCACGTAGAGAGCATTACAGTAATCTATACGGGATGTAATTGTATGTTTTTAATTGTTAATTTGTTGTTATATGGTGTGGGTTTTTTTGGTTTGTTTGCTTGTGTTGTATTGAGGGTAGAGACTGCCTTGTGTAAACCGTTCCAAGTTGCCTTCGGGCTGAGAGGGGCAGTATAGAAACGTGACAAATAAATAAATAAATGTAACCAGAGCATGGACCACCGTGGCCAAGTCATTTACTTATTTATTTACCATATTTATATACCACCTTTCTCAGCTCGAAGGTGACTCAAGGCGGTTTACAAATGGCACAATTTGATGCCCCAACAACACAAAATGCAATTGAAAACATTTAGCATAAATATAAAAACCACACAAATCAATAAAAATCAATAAAAACATGAATCCTCACCGTCTCATTGCTGATATCATTTTCCAATCGCATTGTCCAGTTGTTCTGTAGATCTAGATTTGTCTGTTACACTGCATTTGTAAATGCTTGCTCAAAAAGCCAGGTTTTTAACTTTTTTGCAAAACATTAGGAGGGAGGGGGGCAATCTGATATCCTTAGGAAGGGTGTTCCACAGCCAAGAGGCCATCACTGAGAAGGCCCTGTCCCTCATCCCCACCAGCCAAATCTGTGACGAAGGCTGGACCTCCCCAGACAATCTTAGAGTCCTAGATGGTTCATAAGGAGAGATACGTTCAGACAGATAAGCTGGGCCAGAACCATTTAGGGCTTTATAGGCTAAATCCAGCACTTTGAATTGTGGCTGGTAGCAGACTGGCAGCCAGTGGAGTTGGTTGCAGCAGAGGAATTGTGCTTCCTGAGCGCTGCTCCTGTTAACAACTTGGCTGCCATCCGTTGGACCATTTGGAGGTTTCAAACAGTCTTCAAAGACAATCCCAGGTAGAGTGCCTTGCAGTAGTCTATACGGGATGTAACCAGAAGGTGGACTACCATGGCTAAGTCAGACTTCCCAAGGTACGGGCGCAGCTGGTGCACAATTGCACATCAGTGAAATAATGGATTGTTGAAAAGAGACCAATTTTTCTGGTGTCTAAAAGTCCAAGAGCAACAGTAGGGAATAAAAATGCTGAACACAGGGATAGATGTATCTGGAAGAGTCATTGGCACCCATGGCATTAGCAACCTTTATGTCTCCTAGACAAAAATGAAAGAGCTTTGCACCTCCATAAATTGACACTGTTACACCCAAAGCTTTGAAACAAGAAAATAAGGGAAACATTGTGGAAATTAAAATGGTACATCTGCAGTTAAAACATTTTAAAGGATCACAGTTATTAGAAATCCAAGTTTTTTCAAGTATTAAAAAATAAATCTTTAATTCCCTTGCAGATTCCTAGCATCCAGAGTATTTTATGCAAACATCTGGATCAAGGAATAAAGGCAAATCCATTGTGTTTCTAGACATTCCTAGAGCATTGATGTTCTTGAGATTATGCTATTGGATTACTGGTATAAAAATAATAAATATTTTCAGTACTTAAAGCTGTAATGCTTTATGTTGGATTTGGCTTTTGGTTTCATTTTAGTAAAAGGTGGATGGTGATTCAGAGTCTTCCTTAGCCCAGAAGGATCTATTTGTCTTATATCGAGTTCATTGCTTCCTGACCTACATATATAATTCCCTCACCCTCCTTGCATTATTGGAAAAGTTGCTTAGTGAGTTTGTCACTTCCTGATGTCAATACTGACAAATATATCTTTATAACATGAGGTTACTTGTGCTGCATTTTATATTCCTGTTTTATGAGTAAAAAGAAGAGAAAAATCACTAATCTTCTTTCTGAATCTAACACCATAATATACACTAATCTGCACATTGCACACAATTCATGATGGTGGGTTAAATGAAATGTCATCAGCAGACCTATAGACAAATGATGATGGAAAGCAGTACAAGAATAATCAGAAAGTCTTTCTGAGAGGAACATTCACTCTTCTTAAAAGCAACACACATAGGCCCAAGTCCTAGAATCATAGAATGGTAGCATATCTGAGTTGAAAGGGATCTTGGAGATCAACTAGTACAGCTCTCTTCTCAGTACAAGAATTGTGCAATTCCCATCACAATTCCTTTTTTTTTTACACAAAAGATAGAAAAAGGATCATGATAATCAAGAAGGGAGGGCTCATTTTTTCTGTTGCACCTGAGAAGGACAGTGATTGAGTGATCAGGGAAATAATGGATTACGTTTTTCCTTGCGGCCGAGAAGGACAGCCCACAATGGACATCACATCCCCACAAATGAGTGGCTAAAGTGGATTTTTCTTTCCGCATTGTAAAGTATGTTTTCTAAAGCAGCTTGAAAGTGCATTCACTAGCCAAAACATTGAGCAAACCCAAATATAATTTTGACATCACATGAAGCTTGGTTTGGGACATGCAGTAGAAAGTGTTTTTATACACCAGGAGTGTGGCGCAGCTGGCTGGGAGTCAGCTACATAAGATCTCTACTGACCAGAAGGTCATGAGTTCGAGGCCTGCCCAGGTCGGGGTGAGCTCTCGACCAATTGTGTAGCTCGTTGTCTGTCTATATATGTTGTATGTCAAATGGCATTGAATGTTTGCCTGTATATGTGCATTGTGCTCCGCCCTGAGTCCCCTGCGGGGTGAGAAGGGCAGAATATAAATGATGTAAATAAATAAATAAATAAATACATGTCTAGGAGCCTCCAACATGGCTTAGGAGACTTGTGTGATTATCTCCTAAGATTGTTTAGATGCAGAATACCTGAAAGCCCATATCTTCCCATATTACAGTTTTACAGTCTTTAGAGGAGGGCTTTCTCTCTGTCCTAGCATTGCCGCTGACAAATCTGGTAAGAATATAGGAGAGAGCCTTCTTGATATCTTCTCCTAGGCTCGCTTGACTCTTTCTGCTTTCCTTTCAGTGACAGGCGAAGACCTTGTTATTTAAACTGTCCTTCAGTCTTTAACTGTTTGATGGAAGGATGTATAACGAGCAAACTGTTTTTAATGGTTCTTTTTACTGTTTCAAATCATTGTTTTAATTGGGCAATTGTTTACTGCTCTTTTAATGTTGTACTATATTATTCTAACTATTGTTCTAGTCTACAGTGTAAGCCACTTCAGAGAAAAAGGTGATACAAAATAAATAAATGCAAGTGAAAAAATGGGGGGGGGGCACACATTTTAAAGAGAAAATACTCCAAAATACAAAATTGTCCACATGGATGGCTGAGATGTTAACACACTTTCTGATCCTTCAGTGTACTCAAAGTTTGTAAAAGATAATCTATACAATTATATTCAGGCTATAGTTGTATATGAAACAGACATGAGGTTCATGTTTAGACTTGGGTCCTATCTGCCAGATAGCTTATTATGCATATGGAAATATTCCAAAACTCAAGAAACAACCAAATACTGAACATTTCAGGTCACAAGCATTTTGGATAAGGGATAGTCAATTTGTATTGTGTTTTTCTTGTCAGTACCTTGTGGACAAAAAGCTGAACATGTGTATCTTTGAGATAAACTAATAAAAATGTTCACCAAAAAAATACCAGAGTGCTACCAGGGAGCTGTTCTGCAGTATACTGAAAATTATATTTGCATCATCCATATGGCCAAGTATCATAGGGAGGTGGACCCCAGGAAGCCTTCTACACCCACCTTTCACTTCACAGCATGAAGTATCACATTATGGCGATCATATGAATTGCCAATTGCAGTTATCAGAATATAACCGAAATTAGAGAAATCTATAATGCAGCATCAGAGTAGATGAGAATTCTGTGTTTCAATTCTATTTTTAAAGGAAATTCACAAAATCCACATTTTTTTTCAAAATTAGTGAAAAGACTTTCAAGGTTTAAAAATGAAAGTACAAAAATTAAAATTGAAAGGTTAATCTGTTATACGTTATTTCATTTTCTCTCAATGAAAAATACTCTTGGAAATTGCATGTGAGAGGAAAAAGAGTCATTGCAGAAGGGCATTGTTCAGTCCTTTCCCTTCCATTTTGTCCTCAATAATAATAATAGCAACAACAACATCTTAACTTATGGTCAGTTTTCCACAAAAGCCGCTAAACGTGTGAGAAATCCATGTGAGAAAGATTTATCAGAAGACTTACTGCGCAAAATCCTTCACCTTAAAAGTATTCACAAGACAATTTTCAGACCGGAAAGAAGCCCAATTATACTTCTGAATGCAATGTATGGCAAAAAAAAAAAGAACCCCAAACAGTACCAGTAACTGTTTCTTCAGTTGAAAAATCATTCAGCAGACTGGCAAATTAATTGAAAACATGGCAAAGAAGCACTAGTCAAGAGCAACTTAATTATATTGCAGTTTTGTGCATCGAAAATTATTTAGCTAAGTGAGTTGATTTTGTTGAAGTTACCGAAATATTTGTGTCAACAAAATGGAAAATCTCTCTCTCTCTCTCTCTCTCTCTCTCTCTCTCTCTCTCTCTCTCTCTCTCTCTCTCTCTCTCTCTCTCTCTCTCTCTGGCATTACTTCACGAACGAAGATTCAGGAAGGACTCACCCCACGCTTTCTACAAATGCATTGATGACTAAGGAGGTTGGATATGTCCTTCGAGCCCGTGCAATGGATTTTTCTGGTTGAGCGCAGCATGCACAAAACTGGCCTCACCGTTTAAACCCTTTAAACCAAAGGTTCGTCTGCCGGGGCCTAGCAAGCTTGGATGGTGGCAGCGAGGTCCTCAGGTCGTAGGTTTGATTTGAGTTTCCTTCTCTTAGATGGTTGACCTTACAGGGTTAGACGAGCACCATCTACCCGGGTTTGAAATTAGAGTTTTCCTTCTCCTAGGATGGTTGCCAAAAGGCGGGGGCGGGGCCACTCGCGGGCATGCGCGGCAGGGCGGGAGTGGCTCAGCACCCTTTGCCATGCTTCTGGGTGCTGGATCGGCCGCTTGGGAGCTTACCTTCCTTTCTCTTCCTTTGGAGAAGGAAGGTAAGCTCCCGGGCGCGGCCGGTACAGCAGCCAGGGACATGGCGGAGGGCGCCTCACTGCTCCCCTGGCCCGCCGCCCCGGCTTCCCTCCACCTCTTCCTCCTCACCGCCGGCGCCGCGCCTGACGTCACCCAGCCCCGCCGAAAAGGGTTGGGCCGTGCAGGATGCCGGGAATGCGCGGCAGGGCGGGAGGCGGGCCGGGAGAGCAGTGAGGCGCCCTCCGCCATGTCCCTGGCTGCTGCAGCGCCCGGGAACTTACCTTCCTTCCCCCCCCCCGTGAGTGAACCCCACCCCCGTGAGCGGCCCCGCCCCCCGCTGCGGCCCCCAGGTGATCAGTGGCCGGAATTCCTGCCCTTGGGCCGGTAGAAGTTGGACAGCTCTGCTCATGCTCTTCTTAACCTAAGCTGAAGATGGGGAGTCCACAAAAGATCCTGCACTTGGGACCCACTTCAGGATGTGAAGGGCCACGCTATTCGAACTCTGAAGTTGCCTTCATTCCAGTACTGCTGATTAGACCTGACATCATATTTACAATGGCAAACTGGGAAATGGCAGACTCTTGAACATTTCAGTCACGTAACTCAGAAGGCGACTTTGGGCAAGTTGCTCTTTCTCAGCCTTACTTATCTTACAGGAATGTTGTGCAGATAAAGAAAGATGACAACTGTCCATATTCACAAAATCTTAGAATTTGGAAAGAATGCTAGGTCCAGGAATAGACAACTAAAGCACTTCCAAAAATGGCCCTCCATGTTCTAGGGAAGTAGTGGTAAAAATACAATAAGTGACCCAGTTTGGATGAGTAGGAATATTGGTCAGTTTGCTACCCAAGCGACTCATTACAGCTTGTGTTCTATGTAGCACATTATCCTGACCCAGAAACAGAATCACTGGCTCAGCAATATTTTACTATCAGAAAATATACACAAGCCATTGTTAGATCTCCAAGGTTTCAACAGGCCCAAACTTCCAAAATAGATTTCCATGATAAAAATGAAAAGTAGATGCAATGCCCACTCTGTCAACTCTGTTGCTTTACTTCCTAGGCTGCAGTGAAAAGCAGGACGCTTCTGGGGAGAGCTGGATTTCAAAACACTGTTTGCACAGTTTTTTTCACCCCAATTGCTTCACATTCACCCAGAAACCTGCAGCGTGGAGAAGCTCACCCAATACTCGTAACCAAAGACGGCTGTGCCACAGCTAAGCCTCCAGCCCCATTTTTTTCATTTGATCCCCTTTCCCGTTCTCTCTCGCATGCTGTTGCCATATTTTTTTAACATGCAAGTTGCCATGAAAATTTTGTTAATGAAATATTTGCTTAGAAGTCTGCTCTGGGCTAGGCTGATAACCTATCTGTGTTTGAGTTTGGCTTCCCATATTCTAAATACTCATCTTCTCTCTGTTTAGCTTATTGATTGGTTTGGCAGGAAAAGCAGCCTTGTCATCAGTGACCAAGGTCGAACTAAACAAAAAGGGACAGGAGTGGAGGAGCGGGTGCAGTGAAGAGGCAGAAAACAGGGAGAAGGATAAAGAAAATGTTGAACTTTTGAGCTCAATGAAGCAAGAATGGAAGATCTGACCTGCCAGAACTTTTCTTAAAGAGACAGGACAGTTCACAGAACCATCAAGCCACTCATACCTATAGGACAGAACTTTCCAAACATCACATGTTGGTGATACACTGTTTAGACATGCATTATTTTGTGACACGGTAATTCAGTTTTGCTTTACTGGAGTACAGCTCCCAGAATTGCCATGCTGAGTGGGGATTCTGAGATCTGGAACTTTTCTGAGCATTAATTTCCAAATCTATAATGCTTCTGATTCTTTATTGTGTTTTATTTAAGCTTGACACCGAGGTGCCATTTGGTGCTCTGCCTTAGGCAGCAAAATGTTGAAGCCTGGCACAAATCATAAGTATTGCAGAATGCTGCTTGATTTAACCACAGGAATCCTTTGAAAAAACCTGCACTGGATCAAGGTTTTGAAGAACACTTCAACAGAAAAGTAGAGAAAAAAATTCTCAGAATATCAATTTCCATACCAATAGTATGAATCTGGTCCTGCTTGCCGTGTTGCTTGTGAAATGGAAGCTACCAAAGAAAGCGTAACTGGGTGGCAGAGGACTGTGATCACTTGAATTCATTACTTCTGTGCTGTGGAAATGGTATTTGTATGTTAAAAGAAAAATGAGAGGCAAGAAACCAGAGTGGAAATGCAATGGAGAATCTGGAATCCTGAAACTTTCAATGTTTCATTGAAGGCACAATTTGTTTATACCTTCTCATGAAATTCCCTTTTCACCTCTTCTCTGTTTTGGGTGACTCAGTGCTACCTGTCTTGCATGGAAACTGCATTTTCATAAGTTTGCACTGAATGTTCTGAAAAATGTTTGGGAAGATTGGGATCTTGTTCAAACAGTAGCATACATCAAGAGAACCACTGACCGCATAGGGAAGTTGATGAGGAAACACAACATACAAACTGTCTACAGACCCACTAAGAAAACCCAACAAATGCTCTGTTCAGCAAAGGACAAGAGGGATCTTCTCACTTCTTCAGGAGTCTACCGTATACCATGTAGCTGTGGACATGTCTACATAGAGACCACCAAACACAGCATTGCCCAAACACGAATCAAGGAACATGAAAGGCACTGCACTCTACTTCAACCAGAGAAGTCAGCCATAGCAGAGCACCTGATGAACCAACCTGGGCACAGCATATTATTTGAGAACACAGAAATGCTGGATCACTCTCACAACTACCATGTCAGGCTACACAGAGAAGCCATTTAAATCTATAAGCATGTGGACACTTTCAACCGAAGGAGGAGGAAACTATGAAAATGAACAAAATCTGGCTACCAGTATTAAAAATTATAAAATTATAACAACAAAACAACACCCCAACACAGGGAAACTCCAGAGAGGAAACAATCAGGGACAGCTAATCACATCTCAACAAAAGATTCCCCCAGGCACTAACAAGCCACGCCAAAAACACTGCCAGGCCATCACATGCTAATCAAGGTGGCCAGTTGAAACATTCACACCTAGCTCCAACAGACAAGAGTTCTTTGTCCCACCCTGGATATTCCACAGATATATAAACCCAATTTTCCTAGTTCCAGCAGACCTCACAACCTCTGAGGTTGCTTGTCATAGATGCAGGCAAAATGTCAGGAGAGAATGCCTCTAGAACATGGCCATATAGCCTGAAAAAACCTACAACAACACAGTAGTAGTATGGTACCAAGGCATGTGAATGAAGAAGTATATCCATGACAGGGAAATGTGCTTGAAGTAGAGTTGAGATAAAATCACTTGAGTGCTTTTTGTGTGTGTTTCAATTATTTGGAGAAAGCATGGCTCATTTTTTGTTTTGTTTTGCTGGGCATATTCAATATTCCGTTTTATTTGGAATGTTTCAACTGTGAGTGAAAATTGTGCCTCTTGGACCACCAAAATGCAAACAGATATCTGCAGCTTCAGGGAACTCAGAGGTGTGAAAAGTACAATAATGACAACAAAAGCAAACAGGAGGCACCTCCAAAACAACACAGTGAAGAGTGAACACGCATGGTTTTGGCTGACTCTTGAGGGAGGGCAGGCAGTAAACCATGTAAAATTATGGCTGGCATCCTATTAGTCATATACCCAGAAGTGCAGAATCCAAAATGCAGCCCTTTTCCAGATAACTGGATAATAGCATTCACACATTCAGTGGCAAATCACCAAATGTACAGAAACAAAGTATAATTAAGTGACAGACCAGCATGGGTGAAACTACCAGCTTTTCTTCACACCGGCCCAAGGAAGTTGTGTGAATTGGCATTTGGTGGTGGCCACTTGAAGTCTAAAGTTGAGAAGTATGAATGCTGCCAGGCCAATTCTACATGCTGTGCTTCTGCTAGCTACTGAAGGCTGTCAGCTTAGACATTCTTTCTTCATCACATATGAATTTCCCAGTGCCTATTTTTGTATTCTGTAACCAAGTCAAAGAAAAGTCTTTAATTCCTAGCACTTTGATTCACCTCTACAAACTAAGCCTTGTTGTAGGTGACTTAGCCACCATGTGAGTCACCTATTATTAGAACACATTTAGTCTTCTGCCAACCTAAAACTCTTCTCTCCCTTTGTGTGTGAATATATATATTCATTCTGTATCCTAGCAGAAAAGTGCCACATGACCGCCTGTCCTCAAGAATATTTGGCACAAGTCCCTGCATCTCCACTGAACTCTGTTGTTCTAGATGAGAATGATATCAGCATACAAAAGTCTTGCTGACACTTCTGACTTGAAATACAAAACAGCATTAATCTATCAGCTATATCTGCTGGGGTCCAAAGAAAAATTAAATGACTCAAAATCAAGACAAGCATAGGAGGTTATCTTCCATAGGCATCCTCTTCAAAGAAAATGAGTCAAGCAAAAATTTACAAATTCTGGTCATTTATTTTCTCCTTACAATGATAAGTCATACACTCTGTACCAACTGTTCTGTGGTTATAAAAATCATAGTGCTTAAATTTCAAACCAGGAAATAACATATTCAGTGAGATTTCTAGTTGTATGCACGGACTTATGTTCATTTGCAAATGGATTAATCCTCAGTTATACTAAGGACATATCTCTTCATTATCTCCAAGACTGATCAGTACATTATATTTCTTGAGGTGAAGAACAAGATTGCATTTCTTGTCCAATCCACATAGAGAAACTGAATGGGGTGGCAGTACAATTCTATTTCAACATTGGCAACAAGGTGCTCCATCACATATGAGGCAGCAAACTCATGTCGGACCTCTTCACACATGCCACCAGAATCACTGAGGATCATGTGGAGACCTGTTGCCCTGTGCCCCACACCATCCTGGCTTCCTCCCTACCTCATCACATCACTGAGAGCCTCAGAAAGCTGACTCAACCCATCTTTCCCTATGTAAAAACAGAAAGCCTCCTATCACGTACCACATAAGCCAATGTCAGGGTTGCTCTTAATTCTTCCCACGAATCTGGAGAAACTGCAGCTTTGGACTCCAATTGGCCCGAGCCTGGGTAATATGGGATAGCCATGTAAAATGTTCCACAGACCACCTGCCACATGGGCCTGAGAAAGTGAGGTAGAGAGAAGGGATGGGACTCCACCACCGAGAGAGTGCTATTGAGACCTACACTGACCACTTATTTTGGGGGAGGGCCAGAGTGGCACATGGACAATTGACTCTTGGATGGCTTAGACCACCACTGCCCTGACTGCTTCAGAGGCAGACATCCTGACTACCTTCCTTCCATGGTCATTGACCAGCATGTGCAGTGTGGTTCAAATCAGTCGCTTGTCACCTGGAGTGACATTGGTCAGAGCATCAGAACGATGGGAGATGGGGAAGGGGGAGGGGATGAATCATCCACTTCTTTCCCTTTCCCTTCTTCAACTGCCCTGGCACCCCAGTCAGTTTCACTCCAGGCAATCAGTGACCAATAGAAGTCATGTTGCAACCCTTGGCCACCATGATGACAAAAACAACTGGGAAGGGGGTATGAGTGTCATTTTGTGTCTCCAAGTGACCTGAGCCTGGGGAATATGGCTCCTTCCCAAGAGAAGGCAAGATGACTCCTACCTTGCTCTCCTTTTAGGCAACTGAAAACATTCTTGTACCACCAAGCTTTTAGAAAATGAATGAGATGGGCTTTTAATGATGTGTTTTGCTATTCTGTTGTCGTTTAATGTCTTTTAATATTTAAATGTTTAACATTATACATTGCTTACTTCTTTTTGAAATAACTTTTATAGTTATGTGAGGCAATGCAATCCCTTTCAAAATCTACCTGCAAAATCAAAATTGTTCTAAAATGTTCCAGAATGATGTTGCCATCAAAAAGAAGGATCCAGAAAAACCCAGTTTATGTGAGCAAGTACTTCTATAATATACAAAGAATCAGGAAAAAACTAATACACTTTTGTTTATAGTGTCCAGAAGTCTCAGGCTTTGCACAGAGATTCCACACATCATTTTTTTCTGGATACTAATCAATGTATGTGTGTGTGTGTGTGTGTGTGTGTGTGTTTGATGACATTATAAGATTAGGTGTAATGGAGGCTAGGATCCCTTACACCCATAACATATTTTTAATTTTGTTTTTAAAAAATTCCTGTCTGGAAAAAAATTGGCTGTTTTCAGTGACAACACTCTTTTTAGAAAGAGAGCTGTTTGGCCTCTCTTGGCATTACACTGAGTGATGGTTGTTTAAATGGTTTCCCCTTTTTTCTGTATTGAAAGAAAACAATGCATTCTATAAAGTGACAGATCTCAACAGCTTCAGAAGTTACTGACAATCCCCCTTTCATGACAATTTGGCAAAAGACCACTTAGTTTGTGCACCAATTAGCTGCCACTAAGGCCACAAAATGATCGGCTTGCTGGGTTAATAGTCGTGGTCAGAAATGAAAATGTTTTTCCTCCCTTGCCTTGGTTCAGCTGGCCTCAGAATAAGACATTGTTTTCTGTCAATTACTATCTCATTCCTGACACTGTTTTGCTGGCTGCAGGAGGTCATAGGATGGCCTGGTGTTAGCTTGACTCCTTTTCCCTCGTGAGTTTCCCCCACTTTCCCCGTGGGAAATTTATGCCTTTCCCTGACATCTGTCCCCTTTCTTCTTGCTGTGATTGTACTAAGGCAGAGAACACAGCACCAATATATTTGCAAAATATCTTCCATGTCAGCACATTACCTTTATTGTGCCTTAAGCAGCGGTCACATTCCCTCCTCTGACTTCATGCTCCTTCTATATTGGAGAACATTGGCCCATTATCTGCCTTAACCTCCTGTGCAATCTTCTCTTCTCTCCTTTGCATGAACTTTCCTTATCAGTTTTATGGCTCTGAACTTCCATTCTGTCATCTGTCCACTTTCCCTGCTTGCCCTGATGTTTTATAGCCCATGTGCCTTTTCATGAATCTTTGCTCTGCTTTGTTCATCCATGCCAGCCATTTATTTTCCATGCACATGCACACACAAAAAAGCAGGGGTTATGAAAGAGTAGTGGATCTTACTTTGCCTGGCAATATCTGGCTTTTCCCAAGGTCCAAGATGTTTGGTTGCTGGAAATATTGCTGTTGTAGCCTGAAAATCTAGCTTTCAGTTTAAAAAAGTTTTTATTAAGACTAGCAGCTAGTGTTTTCCATGTGAGATTTAGGACTTTATTGCGGGAGGCAGAGAAGCCAGCTGGGCCAGATGATTTCTATCTCACAACGCTGTGTGCATCCCCTTTTGGTCTGCCTTGTCTTTGTGTTATCTCAACCCTCACTATTGACAGGCAAACCCCACCAATAGAGCTCAATCATTCCCATCACCTATCTTGGTGCGAAGGGTCTTTCTACTCCTGTGCCAGCATGGAAGCAGTAACATGACATCAAGGGGCAGGATTCTCTTCCTCTTCCAACTCTGCCTTGCTATTTTCATGCTATTTTCCTTTATATTTTACAGTTTTATTTGTTTTTTTAACAGAAGTTGTGAAATCTCTTTAAAATTAAAATAATTACAGAGCAGTGGAAGTGTGGGAAAGTGCTGTTAGAGGTTATGTATTTATTAATTATTTATTATTTCGACTTATATACCGTCCTTTCCCATTGGCTCAGGACGGTTTACATCATATCAAACAACAAACAAGGTGCATAAAAACAGTAAAAATAGAGACAATAGTCCACCAACCAAGGATAGTTATAGGTTGAAAGCCTGCCGGTACAGTGCCGTTTTACACGCTTTCCGGAAAGCTGGCAGCTCACTGATTATTCGCACTTCCAGAGGCAAACTATTCCACAAGCATGGTGCTGCCACAGAGAAGGTTCTCTGTCTAGTTGACGACAGACGAATAGTTCGCAAGGGCGGAATCTGTAGGAGGTTGAGGTCTTCTGAACAGAGCGATCTCTGGGGAACATATGGGAGCAGACGGTCCCTTGGGTACACCGGCCCCAGACCATGCAAGGCCTTAAAGGTCAGAACTAACACTTTGAAGATGACCCGGTGCTCAATTGGTAACCAGTGCAGTCGCTGCAAGGTTGGAGTGATATGAGCCCTGGCCGGTACTCCAGCCAGGAGTTTCGCTGCAGCATTGTGCACCAGTTTGAGCTTCTGAATGACTGACAAAGGAAGACCAATGTAAAGAGCATTACAGTAGTCTAGCCTCAAGGTGACCGTTGCCTGGATTACCGTGGCTAGGTCATTTCCAGAGAGGTAGGGCGCTAGCTGCCTGGCTTGCCACAGATGGTAAAAGGCGGATCTGCTGACAGTGGAGACCTGGGCCTCCATCATCAGCAGTGGGTCCAATTGGACCCCCAGGCTCTTTACTAAGGATGACGGGCGTAGTGCCTCGCCGTCTAATATGTGGGACCACAAATTGTCAAATCAGCACAATTATGCAAATGAAGAGAGGTGTGATATTGAAAGTGCCCATTTCAGTATATATCCACTATCAGTGATAGGTAGCTGCAGTGGAATAAGAGATTCATGTGATAAAATCCTTAGTCTGAATTTTAAAAGAATACATTTCAACCTATTTGGGAAGATATGTAGTTCAGGGCCATAGAATCAAAAAATCAGAGTTTGATGATACCAGGGCCATCCAGTCCTTCTCCTGCCGTGTAAGAATATTCAATCAAAGCAGTCCCAACAAATGACTAGGTAATAATAATAATAATAACAACAGCAGCAACTTTACATCTTTCACCTATTTCCCCATGGGGATTCAAGGCAGACTCAGAGTAGATAGCTCCTTTAAAGTTCAGACAAAACGTCAGAATAGATTCTATCCATTGACATAGAATCCACCTTCTCTTTGATCTAGTCCTTGAGAGGATGCCATGTCCGACTGCAAAGAAATTCCCCACTCTTGTTCAAAAATCTTAAGCAAGGCTGGAACCCAGATTTAAGGATGGCCCTGCCAAAAGGATCATTGCTTAGTTTTCCAGGGATTGCTGAAGCCCCTTATTTACATAAGATGTTGAACAGACGCATTTGAACATTCAGATCACTATTGCCTTCTCTTCCTGAAAAGACCGTAGCAGAGGTATTTCCTATCACAACCCTAATTTATAACTTTTAAAAAACAATCAAATGTACCAAGAATTAAACTTTCTATATGTGTTGTTTCATAAATATATTACCTATTTAAGAAACAAAAATGGAATGGAGGCAGACAGAGGAACATCCTGAAAGAGGATATCTGAGTACTTGGCAGCACTAGGAAAAAAGTCACTGCCTGCAAGTTATACCTACTGCTTCTCAGAGCAATCTAACCAAATCATAGTGTAAGTTTAACTCAATCCCTTCCTAATGCAACAAACGTATTCAACAGCAGAGCTTCATGTATTTTTTCCACTCACAACCCCTTTTCACCTGAAAAATATTTAGATCCCCCTAAGCTGCCTTAGAAGAATGTTCGGAAGCTTAAATTGGTCCAATGGGCAGCAGCCAGGTTGCTCACTGGAGTGGTGTACAAAGAGAGGCCACCACAGAGAAGGCCCTCTCTCTCGTCCCCACGTCACATTTGCGATAAGGGCGAGAGCGAGAGAAGGGCCTCTCTAGAAGATCAAAGAGGTCGCATGGGTTCGTAGATGGAAATGCGGTCACACAGGTAGGCAGGTCAAAAACCGTTCAGGGCTTTGTAGGTCAAAACATGCACCTTGAATTGGGACCGGAAGATAAATGGCAGCCAATGGAGCTCCTTAAACAGGGGAGTTGACCGCGCCCTGTAAGTCACTCCAGTTAGTAATCTGCTGCCCGTTGGACCAGTTGGAATTTTCGGGCCGTCTTCAAGGGCAGCTCCATGCAATAGTCCAATCTAGAGGTAACTAAGGCATGGACCACCGTGGCCAAGTCTGACTTCACGATGTACGGTCGCAGCTGGTGCACAAGCTTCAATTGTGCGAAAGCCCTCCCAGACACCACCGACGCCTGAGCTTCAAGCGTTAGCGCTGAATCTAGGAGGACACCCAAACTGCAGACCTGTGACTTCAGGGGGAGTGTAGCTATGTGTAAGGCTCACTGAACAGGCTGATTTTCCTTTATATAAAGTACAGCTGAAACACCTTCTGCAGCGTCCACTGTAACCACTGCACAATAGATTCATTTAAATGTCTAAAACAGTCATTAGTTGATATTCAGATAATTTTTCAGGACCCCAAATATAGAGCCAATGGGATCCCATTTGGGGTTGGGACCCACAGTTTAAGAAGTAGTGTTCTATAGTAGCAGAAGGCTCTCTAAGATCAATATTGTTACCTTCCTTCAGGGTTTGACATGGTGAGAGGGGCCATAATTAAAACAGATGATGACTACCTTTTGTTTCTGTGCTTGGTGCCTTTCATCATTTATCTTAGATTTCCCTCATATTGGAGAGCAATTTTTTATTCTTTAAATTTGGAAAGCCAGAAGATCAATGTGTGCATAACTGCGCTCTAGATGGCTGCCTTGGCCACAGACCGCAATCTATCTCCTCTTTAGCAGCTCCTGATGCAAATGCAAGCCATCTCTTAAACTGTCACTGTTATTTTGTTTTCAGCCTCATCCAAGGCTGGACGAATCACAGAAAGCCATAAACAAACCACTACAAAGCACCTAATTTTGTACTATTATTCCTAAGAGACAAATTTCTTCTGGGCACATCTGGTGATCACATTATTACGCCCTGAAGCATGAAGACTCATAACAATTAGAAGCTTTCCTCACAGTGATGTTTTTGTGTGTGTGGTCCTGAACGTTCGTACTGAAAGTATCTTAAAGAACCCTTTCCAGCATACATAAACAAGGGGAATTGAGGAGATCTTATATATACTGTGTGTATGTGTGTATATATATACACACACACACACACACACACACTAAAGGCAGGGTTTATGCTTTATCTTTGTCCACTCTTCTTATTTAAAATTTAAATACTGAAAATACAGAAACCACAATTCACAGTTGTGATTTCATTCTGTCTGAAAACAACAGCAACAGCAACAACATTGTAAATATATGCCTTCCAACATCTTACCACAGCCTAGGAAACTTACTTTTTGGAAATCCATAAATCCAAGAAGCTCTCATTATGCATAGCTAGTGATCATGCTTGTTGGGAGATGCTGGAATTTGCTTTGACAGCCTATTCAGCAATAGCTCTTAAAGCCGTGATGGTGAACATATGACATGCATGTCAGCATTGACACGCATAGCCATTTTTGGTGACATGTGGCCACATGCAGCCACATACAGAGAAGTATGGGGCCACATTCTGAGAAGGGCATTTAATCCTCATCTCCTGCGTGGCCAAGTGCAGTAGTCGAGGATGAAACATTTACTGTAGTGTAGACACTCTGTGCTGGAGGTCTGTATGTCAAAACAACAGATCTCCGGCACAGAGCGTCTAGTTCTGGGACTTCTGGTTAGGCCATTAAGGGATCTTTGACCTCACTTCCGGCCAATGGAGCAGGAAACAGTGAATGCTGCAGGGGGCCCTAGGATTGCCTTACCAGCAAGCACATAACAACAGCAACTATCATCTAATCTACTGTTCTGGGGTGTCGTGGATTTCTAATTGACCATCATTACTGAAATAAGCGAAGGGGAGGCTGGGAGAGGCAAGGGCCTGTGCTATGGGTGCCATTTCCCACCATTAGAAATAGCAGCAGCCATCTTAATTTACATAAGGAACGCCATCTTGCAACATAGTGAAGACTCCATTTCATCACTATTACTGTTGTGCATTCTTATTAACCCCTTTGTCTGCTTAATAACCCTGTCCTTTCCTAAAAGACAGTTACATGTGCCATCCTGCACCTTGAAAAATATACTCACATTTTCCCCCTACGTACTTCTGTGAGACCTTGTTCTCGGTGTTAAATAATATCAAAACCAACAAAAGAAACAGACTGACAGATGAAGTTAGTTGTGCTTGCTTGGGCTTGAAGTGTACAAAATAACAACCTTGAATTAAAGATTTAGCCAATGAAATTCAGCAACAAAAAAGTCACTATAGTCAAGTTAGTTAAAGAATTCCCCCTCCCCCTCATTTATCGTAGTTCACGGCACCCCATGCAAGTTAAATAATATCAAGACCAACAAAAGAAACTGATTGACGGATGAACAAAGAAGTCACTTAGCAGGTAAGTTAAATAATTAGTTTTTGGTTTATTAATACAGTTATATGTTACAATTATACATTTTTTAATCTAAACTATAAATATCACAAAATTATGGCTTTTTTCTTGAAGTGTCACCCCACCCGAGTTAGGCTCTTGTTTTTGGCAAATTTTGACACACTAAGCTCAAAAGGTTGCCTATCACCGTCTTAAAGTTAACAGACATCATGTTTTTATTTTTCAAATATGTATTAAAGCCCACATGCTAATAATACATTGTTTTTCCAGCTACGGGGGTTTACATTATCCAAAAAGTAATGCACATCCATGCATCAGAGAGAGACATGAGCAGAATAGTGGCTCTGCTGAATGAGCGAGTGGGGTTTGTGAATAGTTCAATGGTAGGCCAGTAATAACTGAGCATGCTCAGTGGCTGAAAAAATCTACCTGTGGGTTTTTTCAAAGGAAAAGAAAACCAGTGCAACTGAAAAGATGGAATGACTTATTTAGGGAAGAGCACGGCTAGCTGGCTGCAACTGGAAATGGCAGAATTCCACATTGCAATGTTTTCATGCAAAAATTGTATTTAGTAACAAAACATCATGTTAGTGCTATATTACATGTTACTGTCATTCATGTGATCCCACCTTATCATGAAACCTCAGACAGGAAAGAAATAAAACAATGATCAATTGTTTTATTTTACTGAAATTTTATATTGATTATAGTATCTTATAGTTTATGTTCTATGTAATTGATTATGTTGTTTCTTTATTGATTTTATTGTGTTATTATGATGATGGACTTGGCCTCATGTAAGCCGCCCCGAGTCCCCGTTGGGGTGATGGTGGCAGGGTACAAATAAAGATTATTATTATTAGTAGTATAAGTATTAAGATTGAAGATACTTCACTGAAAAATGGCTTAACAGTGATCACAAAGAACAGCTGTGTTTTCTGTTAGGCTTGTGAATATACCCTTTGTGAGGTCATGAATTGGGACACTGCTAATATTGCAATTTTAGACATTAAAAATGCAAGGTTGGAGTGGAAAATAAGGGATAGGGGCAGAAGATCATGAGGAAATCTAGTTAAAGACAATAATAGTGTTAAAAGGGCATTCAAGGACCATTTATTCCAACTCCATTTCAGTTCAAAAATCCATCACTTGAACAAGTGGACAACAAACCTTTTAACAACTTCCAGGGAAGGAAGGTCCACTGTCTTCCGAGATGTTTGTTCCACTATTTATTATTTATTTATTTATTATTTGGACTTATACGCCGCCACTCCCCGGGGGCTCGGAGCGGCTTACAGTCATATAAAAACACAACAGAGGTAAAACAACATATTAAACTAGATTTTTAAAAAAGGTTTTCCAGCTTAGCAGTCAAATGCTAGCCGGAAAAGATGAGTCTTGCAGGCCTTGCAAAAGGAGGATAGGTCCTGCATGGCCTGCACATCACTTGGAAGGGTATTCCAGATTGATGGCGCCACTACTGAAAAGGCTCTGCGCCAGGTCGATGTGAGACGGATTGCTTTGAAAGTCGGCACTTCAAGGAGGTTCCGTTGTTTGGAATGAAGTGATCTCTGGGGTTGATACGGGGAAAGACGGTTCCTCAAATACAGCGGCCCCAGACCATGCAAGACCTTGAAAGTTAACACCATCACCTTGAAGGTAATCCGGTGCTTGACCTGAAGCCAGTGGAACTGCTGGAAGATAGGTGTTATGTGACATCTCACTGGGGCCCAATGAGAAGTCGTGCAGCGGCATTCTTGACGAGCTTAAGTTTCCGGATCACTGACAAGGGTAGGCCAATGTAAAGGGCGTTACAGTAATCTAGTCTCGAGATGACCGTGGCTTGGAGCACCATGGCCAGGTCATTTCTGGAGTTAACAGCTCTTATCAAGAAATTCTTCCTAATGTTTGGTCACAATCTCCTTTCCTTGCAATTTGAATCCATTAATCTAGATCCAATCCTTTGGACAGGCAGAAAATTAGCTTGCTCTGTTTTCTACATGCCATCCCTTCAGACATTAAAAGATCATATCTGTATTACATCTTGAGAGCTTCTTGAAGATTAGTTGAAAAATGGGAGGGTGTCACCATCTTTACGAATGTTTAGTGGGACTCATTTTCTATTGTGCACACTAGCCTCCCCTCCTGTACAATGAGACCAGATCTTCTGTCTGTCCTGTGGATAAATATTAAAATTCCTCTTTCTGTTTCATCAGCAAAGAATGTGTTGAGATCACACTGCTCTGTAACAAGGATCACAGGCAGGGATTTAAATATTGTATGGTCTTCATTCATCTTTAATATCATGACAACTTGGTAAAAGTATTTCCGTCCATTGAATAAAACAAGCTAGAGATGCAGGACTGGAGAAGGCTTCAGACTGCTAAATGTTTAACGAATGAGCTTGTTAAACATAAAAGCTGAAGTGTCTGATTTCTGGGCAAGAAAAACAGTTCAGGGGTTGTTATGGAAGAGTTTGTGATGAGCAGCTTGGAGGAAACGGGAAGCATTGGCACCTGCACACCTGCCCGCCTCATCCCCTACACAAAGGAAGTGATGTCATTGGGTCGTCTCATCATAACAATGAGGAGAAACTGATGAAGCAATGGTTTATAGCCTTTCTAAATCCCAATGTCCTGTCAGTGTCTAGAGGGCAAGTATAAAACATGTTTTTCCAAGTTGCAGAAGGAAGTATAAGTAATTAGTACTTGCCAGACAATTTATATACAAGATTAATCAGGCATGAAGATGGTTCTGTAACCAAGAGCCATAATGTTATCTTTTTTCAAAAAGAACATTTTGTACACGTAGAGAAGTTTGGCATAATCAAGAGCATAGTTTGAGGTGTGAAATTCTGTAAAACTCCAAGAGTTTACAATATTAGGAATCTGTATTTTTAATTGATAAATTTGAAAATGTAAATTTAGCTTTCTGACATGTTCTTTGCTACCTTTTCCAGTACATCACAATAGTGGTTCAGCATAGAGGTGTACAAACCTTTGGACCTTCATTTTGTAATTCAGATATTTGTATGATTGGTTAATATAATTCTCCAAATTACTAACTGGAAACGGACCCTCTGAAGCATTTAGTAATCAAAACAGCAGTCTCTGAAACTTTTGTAAAGATTTGTAAAGATTTGTTGTTTTTGAGCTTTTTTTCAATGTGAAACATACTCCATCATCCACAGTTGTCTGGGGTGGAAGGAGCAGGGGCTGATGTGATTGACAAGGTCAGCTGCATTTTTTCCTTGTCAGCCAATTGGAAGAAGAAAGGCAATCATGTGGCTTTCTGCAAAGCTGGTCTCCTCCTCTCCTTAGTGTCTCTGTCTTTGTGGTGTTTGCAGGAGAGGGATGAGATGTGTGTTTGGAGATCTGTTCTGTTTCTGTGTGTTTCTTAAAATTTAAACTTATAGTAGTTTTTTGATAATTCTGTTTCTTTTTGTCTCTTTGTTGTCTCTGTTTCTTTTTGTCATTCTTCGGGTGATTGTTTCTAGAAATGTGAAGTTCCAACAACATACTGGTTGGGAGAGGATTCATTCAAATCAGGAAGTGTTTGTGCCTTTTGAAATTCCTCCAATACACATACCACAAGCCACACAGCCAGCTACACAACAAGATTCACAATCAATGACACAAATAAGTACACAGGTACAATCGGTTCCACAACAGACTGCACAGTCAAATATACAACCAAGTACATCTGAAGATACACAGTCAGGAACACAAGTCAGTAGTCCTGTGATTGAGAGTAAAGGTTCTCAAAAGAGGAAAGTCGAAGCTGAATCCTCTAGTAGTTCAGAAACAGATGAGACTGATGGAGGAGCAAGGACCATTCCTAGGCGTAGTTCAAGAAAGACTAAAGGTATTCCCCCAAAGAGGTACCACTGTGATTTTGTGAAGTTTCAAAAGAAAAACTGGTCTGAACCTCAGGGTTACAAAGAAATATTATTGATATTTTGATTGAACCTCTTAATTTTGAAAAGCACAATGAGTTTTGTGAGAAACTGAATTTACAAATGTGAACAAATATAATTTTGTGGAGGAGTGTTGAAAGTTTTATGTTACAAAATTATATTTGTACCTTTAAGTGTTCTCAGTAATGTTAATTTTGGTTGTAACAAGTTACAGCAGAGGTGCTCAACAATTAGATTCCTGGGGAAAGGTGGGGGTCTAATTGTTATGTCCTTAAATACTCCTTTCCATTTTGTATCCTTCCCTTTGTGGCTCCTTTTGTGGCTACCTTTGTGGCTTCCTTTTATGGCTCTCCTGTGTGGGGGTTTACTTTGTGGATGTTTTCCTTTGTGACTCTCCTGTATGGCTATTTTATTTTACTTACAATAAAGTAAGTTGACTTTATGGTATGGAGTTTTTCTCAATGACCACATTACTTCTGGGCTAAGCTGAAGCTGCTGCATTTTTGTTTTACTCTGCAAAATTAGGTTTGTGTTTTATACTAGGAAAACCTAACCCATAATCCCTGACACTCTTCATATCTCAGTCTATAACCTTCCTCTGTTGAAATTATTCAACTACAAACTGCAGCCCTGTTTTTCTGGTTTGAGCAGAATTCTGGGAAATGTAGTTTGGGAAGGCAAGGACCTCTGTAGCAGAGAGTTCAGTTGATGACCAGAACATTCTGAAACGTGGCAGGCCTAAAATCATAAATGTTGCTTCAAATGTTTGTTATTATCCACTGACTCAATTATCCATGGGGAAGTCTTGGAACCTTGAATACCAGGATTGTTCTGTATTTAACTTTCCCCATGCCAAAAAGAATTCTGAATTTTTTACTTTTCTGACTTAATCATTAAGTTAGTAATCATTTTTATTTGCATTCCTCCCTTTAAAGCCATTATTTATTTGCATTTAAAATCTTAAACATCTCAATCTGAAACATGAATAGAGGTTGCCACAGGTTCAGGTTATAAGACATGCAACATATTCTACATATATTCACATAAAAGCCTCCTGGATAATTTCTGCTTATCTCAAAAACTTGGAAATCTATGTTGCAATATGAATACATGACCCTGTACTGTCTGATGTCTTTTAGCATGTTTAATTAGATCTATGGTCAACATATGGCTTATTTGAGTTTTCTGTTAAGTACTGACTGCCACATATTGTTCCTAGTTTATGCATCAGTGTAATCCTAGGTTACTCATTTGCTTCTGCTTTCATGAGAGCAGCTAAACAAACCATAGACATGTGGTGTATGGTTTGTTCAGCATGGTATGCATGTTTGACAGTAGCCAAAACACTTACATGTTTGTTTCCCAACAAGCCAGAGAAAGAAGCCAGGAATAATAATAATAATAATCTTTATTTATACACTGCCACCATCTCCCCCAATGGGAACTCGGGACGGCATACATGAGGCCAAGCCCAAACATTACAATGAAATAAAAATAAAAATTACAATTGTAATAAAAATTGTAATAAAAATTACAATGAAATAAAATACAATAAAATAAAAAACACAAACAACAACATAATACAAAAACAATAAGCAATATAAACAATACATAAGAATGCAATGAACAATCATAATAATGGCAGGCCGCATGTACAATAAAATGATTAAAACTCAGGGTGAGATAAAAGGAGCAAATTATTTACAAGGGAGAACTCATAGAAAAGCAGGGTGAACAGGCCTTCGTACAAGGGTGAAGTGTACTCCTAGGACAATTATGCAATAGCATAAGATAGTGCGGCTACTCTCCAAAAGCACAATGGCAGAGCCAGGTCTTGAGATTCTTTTTAAAGATTTAAGGTAGCGGCTTTCCTAATGTCTCTGGGCAATAAGTTCCAAAGTTGGGGGGCCACAGAGGAGAAGCCTCTCTCCCTTGTACCCACAAGATGGGCCTGTGAAACTGGCAGGGGTGAAAGGAGGGCCTCCCCCGAGGATTGAAGAGCTCGGGCTGGTTCATGGCAGGAGATACAGTCACAAAGGTAGGCGGGTCCCAAATCATTTAGGGTAAGAACCTGTACCTTGATTTGGGACCGAAAGATAAATGGCAGCCAATGAAGCTCCTTAAACAAGGGGAGGGGGGGGGATTGACCGCTCCCTGTAAGTCACCCCAGTTATTATTCTGGCTGCTGAGCGTTGGATGAGTTGTAATTTTCAGGTCGTCTTCAAAGGTAGCTCCACGTAGAGTGCATTGCAGTAGTCCAGTCTAGAGTTAACTAAGGCATGGTCCAACATGGTCAAGTCAGACTTCACGAGGTATGGTCGCAGTTGGCACACAAGTTTTAGTTGTGCAAAGGCTCTCCCAGCCACCACCGACACCTGAGCATCAAGCCTCAGCGCTGAGTCCAGGAAGACCCCCAAACTGCGGACCTGTGACTTTAGGGGGAGTGCAACCCTGTCCAGCACAGGTTGCCACCCAATACCCCGGTCAGACGGGCGACTGACCTGGAGGACCTCTGTCTTGTCAGGATTGATCCTCAACTTATTCATCCTCATCCAGATCATAGCAGTGGACACTGGTCCAGTATCCGAGGGACTTCCTTGGAATCTGGTGGAAATGAGTAGTGGAGTTGGGTGTCATCTGCATAGAGATGGCACCGTACTCCAAAACTCCGGATGACCTCTCCCAGTGGTTTAATGTAGATGTTAAATAGCATAAAGGACAGAATAGATCCTTGCAGGACCCCACAGGACAATGTCCAGGGGTCCAAGCAGGGGCCCCCAGCTTCACCGACTGGTAACACCCCTCCAGGAAGGACCGGAGCCACAGTAAAACCGTGCCCCAGAGTCCCTTCCCAGGGAGCCTCCCCAGAACGATACCATGGTCAATGGTATTGAAAGCTGCCGAGATATTCAAGAGAATGAGCAGGGTCACACTCCCCCTGTCCAGTTCCCTGCGGAGGAACATTTGGGCAGCAGACTGAGCAGACACAGAGGACATCTGAATATAGCTTCTACATAAGAATTAGATGTAGCTAATGGCCTTTAAAATCCTTGCTATCTGTATTTCCATTAGGCTCTTTTAGATAACAAGCTTTGAGTTACAGATCCTGGAGTAGTTTTATAGAATTATACAGTATGTCTCTTTTGCGTTTCTTCTAAAGAATGTCAAGGGTTGAGCCAATGTGTTGCAACAGTTAGAATGATGGAATGAGACTTGGAGGGTTCAGACACACCGAGAGACATGAAACAAGGAGGAGCTGTGACCAGCTGCTGCATGGCCCATTTCAGTTGAGAAAAACATGTTTGCTGAGCCTTACCATTACAGCCAGCCAAACAAGCTGGATTGGCCAAAGAGAACCGACCAAACTGAATCCATGCACAAACCTATGAGATAAGACACCTGAACTCATGAGTTCAAAAAAGAACCACATATTTAGTCTCACTGAGGCACTTTGGTGTAGTTTCCACTGGGCATGTGTTAATAGAGATCTAGATCTCCAGAATTGGAAAGATGGAGGCCCACCTCTCATCCGTCTCACTTTTATAACTTTGAGACTCTTCCCTTCACTTTGGTAATAATGTAAAGTATCAACTCAAAATTGCAATGCATGCATTTCATTTGAGTTTTATTGCCTTAACAGACAGCATTAGATTACAAAAGAGAACATTTTTCTTCTCAGTTTTAGCTTATTCTTATGATTTACGAGGAGATACAGCAAGAGTTCATAAACTTCCCTGACCCGCTGACAGTTTTTACAGGCTCCTTGATTTATTTTCCATCTCAGATTTAACAGCTTTCATGTGACTGATATTCCTCGAGTCCCAGCGTGGCTGCCGCTCAGTCCCGGAGAGCTCTTCTAATCTCCATGTTACTAATTTAAATGAAGTCTTGGTCTGTTGTTTAAAAAAGACATTTGTCATCTTGCTGAGGTTTACAGATCCTCTTGTAATGTAATGTCAGACACTTCTGAGATATGAGTTTTATAAAGCTTCCTGATATCGAGTGTTGTAAGAAGACATGCCAAGGTCACTGGGATTTGCCAAATCAGAAAAGAGGAAGGCAACAAGGGAGTGCTGGTTTACAACATTTTGCAAAATTGGAAAAGAGGAGTTCTTAAGGAGCCGAGTACATCCAAATCAGATTTATATTGTGCTGTAAGTACATTTCACAGATAAACCCGGCACTCGGGAAGGAGGGGGTGTTAAAAACATTTTTCAACCCAGGAAAAACCAGAGGCAGCCACTCAACAGCTATGAACTTCTGATTAGACTAAAGTAGGCACACAGGGAAACAAAACTCTTCTCACAGTCATGTGGCCTGCCTGTATCAACAGTTACCCAGTGTGCTCTGGCGCTGCGATGCCGATGCCAAGCTGCCTCATTCAAGAAAGTTACAGCTGGCTCTCTATTTTCATTGTACCTCTGCAAACACAAAGAGAGGAGCTCTGTTTTGTGATAACAAAGACCGGGCTCATGGGGAGAGATAAGGGAAGTGGGTGGAGATACACATTATGTTGTTCTCATCTGAACACAAAGAGAATTTACCTTCACCTCAAGATTTGGAGACTAAGAAAGACAAACAGTGTAAGGAAAAGGGCAGAGAAATATATGGACAAGTTCAGCCAATGCTGCCATCATGCAGAAGAAAAAGAGAAGAGGAAGAATGGAAAGACCACCAAATTCACCTCTCCTCCCAAAGATGGAACTCTTAGCATAACTGCCTCCTACAGGGCTTGAATCACATGGCAAGTAAAAATGTGGTAGTAAACTACATGAAGAAGAGAAAGTGTGCAACAGAGCTGCTCAGCATTAAAGGCTCATATGCAAACTGTTTCCTTGTTGTTTCTTCCCATGCTGCCTCAGTCAGGTTGAGGGCTGATAGGATTGTACAACAGCTGAAAGGTCATAGATTTATGAATCCCGATTTGAAGTAAAATGGAGAGGTAACTCAAAATCAGAGAATCATAAAACTGGCACCTAGATGATTCTGGTCCAAGTTTCTGCCTTAAGGGACGAGACTTAAATCATTAGCAAAAGAACTCAGCTTTTCTTGAGTTCAGATCTTGTGTATTTCTTTTCATTCTTCCTCACCTACTCTTTTCTGTCTCTCCCAATATCCAGCCAGCCAGCATCAGCTTCACATGGAGTAAACATCTCTTACTTCTGTACTACATTTTTCTCTTTCCCTTGTTGCAATGTAGAATCAACACAATGTAGTGCATAAATGTAGTACTACTTAGGATTGGCTATCATGTTTTAACAGTTTTATGCTACTTATATGCTTTATTATTTTATTATATGTGTTGTATTGTTAAATGTGCAGCATTGACTATTCCCAAGTTGTAAGACACTCTGAGGTTCCTGTGGGGTGAGAGAAAGTGGAATATAACTTACATACTTAGGCGATCCCTCGTTGTCCAAGTATGATGGCCTTCCAAGTGTTTTATTTTTCTTGGAAGATGCCTGTGCATGTGGTCAGTGCACAACCAATCAATACACGGTCTTCAGAGAGTGAGGGTCCCAACCAGTGCCACAGTTAACATGACGATGGTGGCTTCTCAATCTGTTGCAGCCTTCTTCCACCTTCACAGCCATTGTAACATGTACCATGTTATCTGCCTCCTTATCCTCTGTTGAGGTCTTCAGGTCTTTGGATTGTGCTTGGTCTGGAACCTCCCCTGCAGCCCCTCCTGGGAGTTCAGGACTCCGGTGGTTACACCTGCAGGTTCATTGGAACACACAAGCCCCCTCACCATGACAAGGTGACAATCCATCAAGGGGGAAGGAGATATTAATATAGTAAATAAATAAATTTTCTTTCTCTTCTTCCAACACCAGTACACCCCTCTTTTCTTACAGGTCTCTCCCAACACCATTTACTTAGTGGTCTTCCCTTCTCCTAAGTCTTTTTCCCAGGCTTATCAGCCACCTGATATTTGCTTCACTCTCTCTGGGTTACCATATCCTCTTTCTCCAAATCAGGTACCCATATTGGTCTATAATGCACATGTCCTTGTTATTCCAGTCATATGTGGTTCACAAAAGAGCTTACCAGCACACAGATACTGCTAATTTCTCATTCAAGAGCAATCATTTCAATCTTACTTTATAAATATGAAACAGAGGGCAGAGTACATTCAATATAATGTAAAGTGTGCAACCTGTATGTAGCCCAAGGCATTTTTGCACCCCACATGACCCCTTTTGTTTGTCATCTCATGTCCTCATAGAGTTCCCTTTTCTTTAACACCTGCAGAAACTGTAGATATATAAAAGTAAACATGACTGCCCAGACTCAAATTTTGGTTACTGTAAGGATTATTGAGTTCATGTAAATAAAAAGCCTACTTTTCACAAACACATATTGTTATTATTAGTAGTAATGTTACAATATCATAACAATGCCAGCATTAAAATATTTCTCCAGATGTCCTATTCTCTGAGAAATAAACTGGCTTTTCTTTACAAAATGAATATGATGACTAGCTGTCTCTGAAAATATGTAGATTTGTCAGCGTTGGATTATTTTTAATAATAATAATAATAATAATGCAACATTAGGCATGTCCAATAAAAATAAGTACCAAAGAATTAAGTGGAAATTATAGAATAGTTTTTGGCTGTGAAAATATATAACCATTTCTCCCCCAAACTTTTCCAGTCTCTTTTGTCTTTTTAATACATCACTTTGTGCACCCTTTAGAGCTGACAAAAATACTTGTTTAAATAGCTGCAGTTTCCAGGTCTTCTTCAAGACCAGCCTTTACAGAGCATCAAAAATTTCTAGATATTTATTTTAGTTTTTAATGAAAGCTGGGGTATAAACCAGATGTTGGTATAAAAGAGAAACAGGTGGCATCACTACAATTCATCCAACTATGTAGCATGGCATGCTTCCCCCCCCCACACACACACACACACTTTTCTCTTGTTTGTCTCTCATAGTGCTGATTTAGCTTGCAACCAGGCAGTCTTTGAGGCCTTAGCAATATACAGTTATAAGCACATTTAAAACAGAATTTAAAAGTATATACAATAAGACCTTAAAACATGTAAAACCAATATACAAAACCAATACCTTAACTCAGTGTTTGTCAACCTTTTTTGAGCTGTGGCAAATTTTTTACATTTACAAAATCCTGGGGCACACCACCAACCAAAATGACACAAAATGACACTCTAACACAGTAATACATATAGTTAATATGTTTTAAATGTATTTATACACTCAGTGTGAAACCTGGGCCTGTTTCGATGAACACAACATAGATATCCTGGCAGGAATGGCAGAAAGACACAAACTTCCCACACAGAACTCCCATAACCAAGAGAAAATGCTGTAAGAGTTTGGTGGGCATTGACCTTGGGTTTTGGAGTTGTAGTTCACCTATATCCAGAGAGCACTGTGGACTGAAACAATGTTGGATCAGGACCAAAGTTGGCATGAATACTCAATATAGCAAATAGATAGTAGCAACACAATTAAATGATAAATCACAATAATGTATTATTAATCGCAATCAAAGAGACTCAATGGTCTTATGTGTTAGAATTCAAAAGCATAAGTACATCATATACATAGCAACATATTTTTACAAGGGCCAATGCCACATTCGTATTATTATACAATAGAAAACAAATACAGCATGTATGCGCTGCTGACTCCCACCGGAGTGAGCAGAGACACCGCAGCTGGGAGGGAACACTCCTTCGTCATCAAGGACGGACACAAAACCCGGAAGCCATCCCAGGCGCAATGCAAATCATAGTTTTAACATTTGACATGTGCAACAAACAATCATGTAATGCACAAATATTAACGATAACTGGGAGGCTTCCAAAGCGGTCAATGAATAGTTATATTCTGCGCCTTCGTTTCACCCCGAAAGGGGCTTCTTCAGGACCGTGGGCGTGGCCAATACCAATACCAAGATTGTTAGGGATATCTGGCCTCTCATTAATACTATTCCTGGATTAGAAAAACCTCCCCTCATTGCCTTTAAAAGATCCCAAAACTTCAAAGATTTACTAGTTGGACCTTCCTCTGGAGCCCCTCTTCCACCCCTCTTACTAATGGTACTAAACAATGTGGTAAATGTAGTGTTTGTAAACACATTTCAACTTCGACCTTTATCAAAAGTCCTTACAACAATAAGACTTTCAAGATTAATACCTGGGCCACATGCAATTCCAAGAATATTGTATATTGTCTAAGTTGTAGTATGGGACCTGTAACTCATTTCTACGAGGGAATACGGACAAGAATTTGCGAGCAAATGTGAACAGGCTATGATAATTCTGTGCTTTATGCCCACTTTAAAACCAAAATCATCATTTTGAGCAATTTAAAGTCATGGTTCTGGAGAAAGCTCGCCCCTTCCACATCAAGATGTAAAGAAATTACTCCTGCAACTTGAAAATAAGTGGATAGTAAATTTACAATGTGAGGAATCCCAAGGGTTAAATGACCAGCTGGCCATCAGTGAACTGCTAATCTAGTATCACCTGGTCTCCCATTATTTAACTGTGGTTTGGTAGCTTTTGAGCCCGATATCAGCTGATATCACCAGCATTATGCGGTGCTCCTGTCCCTATCTGTGATGGTATGTACCCTCTATCTCCTATATGAATGTTTGTATATATATGCTTGATATATTTCCTTATTTACCTTGGCTGTTATTACTGTTCAACACTTTACTGTATTGATTACATATTACCTATATTTGTTAATGCTATAGTGTTGTTCCTGCTGCGGGACACCCTCTAAAATCTCCGTATTGGCCACGCCCACGGTCCTGAAGAAGCCCCTTTCGGGGTGAAACGAAGGCGCAGAATATAACTATTCGTTGACCGCTTTGGAAGCCTCCCAGTTATCGTTAATATTTGTGCATTACATGATTGTTTGTTGCACATTTCGAATGTTAAAACTATGATTTGCATTGCGCATGGGATGGCTTCCGGGTTTTGTGTCCGTCCTTGATGACGAAGGAGTGTTCCCTCCCAGCTGCGGCGTCTCTGCTCACTCCGGTGGGAGTCAGCAGCGCATACATGCTGTATTTGTTTTCTATTGTATAATAATACGAATGTGGCATTGGCCCTTGTAAAAATATGTTGCTATGTATATGATGTACTTATGCTTTTGAATTCTAACACATAAGACCATTGAGTCTCTTTGATTGCGATTAATAATACATTATTGTGATTTATCATTTAATTGTGTTGCTACTATCTATTTGCTCTACTGTAGTACAGCCCCAACTCATTTGTATGAATACTCAATATGCCCAAATGTGAACACAGATAGCGTGAGCTTGTTCAGGAGGGGAGGGGGAGGGAGGAAGACATGACCCGTGCGGGTGCTACTGCGCAGACTCGCCCCAGAGCAAAGTGAGGCAAAGCGAGCAGAATGAGGCTGGGAAGAAGGGAGCCCAAGTGGAGAAGAAAAAGTGTTTGGCAGAAGGGGGAAGAAAGGGTATTGGAGGTTCCAATTTCCCACGGCACACCTGATGATCACTCACGGCACACTAGTGTGCCACGGCACACTTGTTGGGAAACACTGCCTTAACTGTTAGCCTCCTTGTCCAAATCCTTTTCTGCCAATTTCTCTTGCTTCTGAATATTCTGCATCTCCCACCTAATATTTTAACAATACTGCAAACTACAGATAAATTGTAAAATTAATTAGTGTAATATGGTACTGAATGAATATAGATTAATGGAATTTATGGTGGCTTGGAATAAATTACTGAATGATCACTAAATAACCTGTAAAAAGATTAATCCAATGTATCTTCCTGACTCTTTCAAAAATTTAAGAAGGAGGAGTATTCAATTTTCAAACTATGCATTAATCATTGCGTGAACAATTCAGGGAATATTGTGCTTGTTTGCTTATTTACAACATACGTATACTTACATTTATATCCAATTGCTCTTCTTGCAGTCCCTTCAAAATGCCCTCAATTTCAAGAACAGCACTGAAAAATCTCGTGCAAATTCATCCTCTACTTTTGAAAAATCAAAGTCCAAATCAAAAAGAAACAAATGTCCTAGTAACAAACTGTCTTTCCTCAACAGCTATCAACTTTGGACTAGCTTTACTAAAAGCGTACAATGGATTAAAAAAAGATTTGCGTTTCTTGATAATTTGCATTGAGACTACATTTTCTCCTGAAAGCTCAAGCATTTTTTTTGGAGTATGCTCAAAACAGCTCTTTAGAAATGCTGCCTTTAACAACAATTAAACACACACACACACCCATTGGACTTTCAGAGAACCTATGACAGATGAAAGATGAAGTGTTTCTGCTTTGTTCTCCAAGGTTTACTCATTGAAAGCTAGGGCATACAAGACTTCAGTAGTTGTATATGTATTGTATGGCTTTATTTTCTAGAACAAAGGCACTGCTCCTTCAAAGAACATAGAAACAGCAAAAGAGAAAACTCTAACATTTGATATCTCTCACTCTCTTTTTATATGTAACACTAGGGTTTGGGTTTGGTTCAGCCGAAAGGAATTTGACAGTGCTAATTAAACGATTGATTGTACAGTTCAAAAGATAATGTTAAAGATTACACTACAAACCATACTGTTTTTCCTGGTTTAATTGTAGCTTTGTAGCTGAAGTACAGGTTGAGAGCTGGGCTCTCGGATCCCAAACTTATTTTCCCAGTTTAGCACATTTTGCCCTTTCCCTGAAGAACTTTAGCAGATCTCATGGTATCCTAGACTTCATGTAAGTTGTAACTGAAGGCTTGTCAAAAGCCCTGGGTTCACCATGAATGGAAAGCAGCAGTCTCCTCAATGCACAGCTACTTCCAGAGAGTATCCCATAATTTTTAAATTTAAGATGGCTTTGCTCCACTTCAGGCAAAGTTGGGAGATAGATTGGAGTTTGCTGGAAACTTTGGAGTATCATGCAGCTTCAGAGGAATTGGAATGAGCCTGATTTAGCCCAATCTTCTGTCCAGATGGAACACTGATCCCTCCACTTTTTCCCTGCATTCATCAGCAAAGGGAAAAGGAGATGGATTGTGCCTGTTTCATCACAATTTGAGCTTCTGGTCATTGTGGGCACTTCATTCTGACACCAACAAAGATACCTGTATGACCAGGAAGAAGATAGGGAGATCAGATGTGGGTGCCCACACAGCCAAGAAGAAGAAGCACTTGTGCAATCAGTCGATCTGCCTTCCTTTTTTCCTGGCTATGTGAGACCTCTGCTACTGTCAGCATGGGATGCCCATGTGATCAGGAAAGGGAAAGTGATCACTTCCCTTCTTCTTTGTGGTCTTGCAAGACCCTGATCTGATTTTAGCAGAAATGCCCATGGCAGCCTGGAGTTCTCATGGGCTCTGTGGCCAACTAGAAATGGTGGCAATGAGAAGGAGTTAAGCTGTGCACTGCCCCGGAGGAACCACTGAACTCCCTGGTCATGTGAACAATCTGGGGCTGCTCTAGGGCACATTTAACCCAGGCTAAACGACCCAAACTAAATGACCCCTTAATGTAGTTCTGCAAATGTAGAATGTTGCAACGGATACAGAGATCAGAATATAACTGTTAAATTATAAAAACTGGCAAACACCCTGATGATTATCCAGTTTCATTCCCTGCCAATACAGGATATTAAGGAAACCACTGACTGCATAGGGAAGCTAATGAGGAAACACAACATACCATCTATCTACAGACCCACTAAGAAAATCCAACAAGTGCTAAGGACAAGAGGGATCATCTCACCTCTGCAGGAGTCTACCGTATACCATGCAGCTGTGGACAAGTCTACATAGGGACCACCAAATGCAGCGCCCAAACACAAATCAAGGAACATGAAAGACACTGCACTCTACTTCAACCAGAGAAGTCAGCCATAGCAGAGCACCTGATGAACCAACCTGAACACAGCATATTATTTGAGAACACAGAAATGCTGGACCACTCTCACAACCACCATGTCAGGCTACACAGAGAAGCCATTGAAATCCACAAGCATGTGGACAATTTCAACAGAAAGGAAGAAACCATGAAAATGAACAAAATCTGGCTACCGGTACTATTAAAAAACCTCTAAAATTATAACAGTAATTTAAGAAGGAGGGATATTCCATTTTCAAACTATGCATTAATCATTGTGTGAACAATTCAGAGAATATTGTGCTTTTTGCTTATTTACAACATACTTATACTAAAAAAACAAAACTCAAACACACGGCTCTCGCCCCAGGTCTGACGCGGGAGGGAAGGACATCCACATCCAAACTGCATTAAATATGGCTATCGCCCCAGGTCTGACATGGGAGAGAAGGATATCTGCATCCAAACTAGGTTAAACATGGCTCTCACCCCAGGTCTGACACAGGAGGGAAGGACATCCGCATCCAAACTGGGTTAAACATGGCTCTCGCCCCAGGTCTGACGCAGGAGGGAAGGACATCCGCATCCAAACTGGGCTAAACACGGCTCTCGCCCCATGACTGATACGGGAGGGAAGGACATCCACATCCAAACAGAGTTAAACAGTGTTTAACCCAGTTTGGATGCGGATTTCTTCCCTTTGCTCCCCCCCTTTTTTTTCTGGAATAAAACAACTACTTTCAAAGTAAAGACCACCCAATGAAACAGGAAATAACACTTTGACACAGTGGCCCACTAGTTGTACACGGGATCTCTAGCAGAAAGGAGGGCAAAACCCTCACCTGCTCCTGACCCCCCACAACCAGTGCCCGGGGAAATCCTGCCTGCCTCCATCAACACAGAGGTGGCACTTGGATGTCCATTTCAGTAGCTACTGATTCCCTTGGTATCCATGAATCTGTCTAATCCTGCCTTGAAGCTGTCCAGGCTGACAGCTGTCACGACCTCCTCTGGAAGTGAATTCCATAACCCAATGACCCTCTGGGTGAAGAAATATTTCCCTTTATTAGTCCTAACTTTCCTACCTTGGAGCTTTAGGGAGTGCCCCCTAGTCCTAGTGTTGTGTGACAGAGAAAATATTTTTTTTTATTCACCTTTTCTATCCCATGCATGATTTTATATACTTCGATCAAGTCACCTCTTAAACGCCGTCTTTCAAGGCTGAAAAGACCAAGGCGTTGCAACCTGATTTCAAAAGGGAACTGCTCCATCCCTTGGATCATTTTTGTTGCCCTTCTTTGTACCTTTTCCAGTTCCGCTATATCCTTCTTGAGGTGCGGTGACCAAAATTGTACACAGTACTCCAGATGTGGCCTCACCATAGATTTGTAGAGAGGCAATACAACATTTGCCGACCTATTTTCGATTCCCTTCCTGATCATGCCAAGCATAGAATTTGCTTTTTTCACTGCTGCAGCGCACTGGGTTGACATCTTCATTGAGCTGTCCACCAAAACCCCAAGATCCCTTTCCTGGTTTTTCTCAGAAAGCTTTGATCCCATCAGTTGATAAGTGTATTTGGGGTTCTTTGTCCCGATGTGCATAACTTTACACTTGTTTAGGTTAAAATGCATTTGCCACTTTGTTGCCCATTCACTCAATTTCGAGAGATCTTTCTGGAGCTCTTTACAATCAGTTTCATTTTTAACTACCCTGAACAGTTTAGTGTCATCTGCAAACTTTGCTACCTCACAATTTACTTCTACATCCAGATCATTAATGAATAAATTAAAAAGTAACGGTCCTAAAACTGAACCTTGGGGTACGCCACTTCTCACCTCTTTCCATCCAGAGAAGTGTCCATTTATTACCACCCTTTGTTTCCTACAGTTTAGCCAGGTTCCAATCCAGGACAAGACCTGTCCCCTGATTCCATGGCTGAAGAGCTTATTTAGGAGCCTTTGGTGAGGGACTTTGTCAAAAGCCTTTTGAAAGTCAAGGTAAACAATATCGACTGGGTCCCCTTTATCTATGTGTTTATTTACACCCTCAAAGAATTCTATCAAGTTAGTAAGACATGATTTGCCTTTGCAGAAACCATGTTGATTTTCCTTCAGCAATGCCTGTTCTTCTATGTGCTTAGTAATTTTTCTTTAATAATGGTTTCCATCACTTTGCCTGGAACTGAGGTTAGACTAACTGGCCTATAATTTCCTGGATCACCCCTGGATCCTTTCTTGAAGATCGGAGTTACATTTGCCTCCCTCCAGTCCTCGGGTACAGTGCCTGATCTTAGAGAAAGGTTATATATTTTGGCTAGAATTTCAGCAATTTCACACTTGAGTTCCTTAAGAACTCTGGGGTGGATGCCATCTGGCCCTGGTGATTTGTTGACATTTAGTTTAGTAAGGCATGTGAGAACATCCTCCTTGTTTATCTCTATCTGGTTTAATTCATTTAATTCCTCCCTGAAAAAAACTGACTCAGCTGCAGGCATATGTTGTCTGTCCTCCTGTGTGAAAACGGAGGCAAAGAAGTCATTTAGTCGCTCAGCAATCTCCTTGTCTTCACTTATTGTCCCTTTCTTACCATTTTCGTCAAGTGGCCCAACTGCTTTTCTAGTTGGGTTCCTGCTTCTGATGTACTTAAAGAAGTTTTTGTTTTTTTTTAATATTCTTTGCTATATATGCCTCAAAATCTCTCTTGGCTTTCCTGACGGTTGCTTTGCATTTAGTTTGCCAGAGCTTGTGTTCCTTTCTGTTCTCCTCAGTAGGAAGGGCCTTCCATTTCTTAAATGAGTTTTTCTTCTTTCCAATCACATCTTTTACTTCATTTGTAAGCCATACCGATGTCCTCTTGGACTTTCCCGGCCTCTTTCTTATTTTAGGAATGCATTTTAGTTCGGCTTGTTTTAAAGTATTTTTAAACAATTTCCAAGCATTCTGGAGGGATTTGATTTTTTTACTGTTCCTTTTAGTTTGTTCTTTACTATTTTTCTCATTTTGGTGAAATTCCCTTTGTGAAAATTTAAGGTCTCTGTGTTAGTTTTCACTGACAGTTTGCTATCCAAACTTAAGTTGAAGGTTATTGTGTTATGGTCACTGGTACCTATGGGCTCAGTTACAAGGACATCTTGAACGAGATCTTGTTCATTAGTTAGCACCAAGTCCAGGATCCCCTTTCCCCTGGTTGGTTCCATGACCATCTGCTCAAGGGAATAATCAGCTAGCATGTCGAGGAACTTTGTCTCTCTTTCATGCGTAGAACAAGAATTTAGCCAATCTATTCGGGGATAGTTGAAGTCCCCCATTATGACTAATTTATTGCTTTTTGAGGCCTGTTTAATTTCATTTTCCAAGTAGCAGCCTGTCTCTGGAGTTTGGTTGGGAGGGCGATAGTTTTTTGTCCTGGGACTTTTACACACAATGTTTCTGTAGGTGAGTTTGAATTTTCTTGAAATGAAGGATTCAGAAGTCTCAGAAGTTTTGAACAGTTTTGAACTTTTTTCCTGTGAAAATCAGAATTGACTTCAGATCTGATCCACCAGTGCCCCCTACATCCAAAACGGCTTTTGAACCATTTTTTTAATCAAACAGGCCAACTGGTCACCTCTCAACAAGGAAATTTCAAAGGCAGTAACAAGCCGCACTGTCAGGCCATCAAATGTTAATCAAGGTAGCCAATTGAAACCTTCACACCTTGCTCTAACAAAGAAGAGTCCCTGGGTATCGAACGGCAGATCCTCGATGACCTTCCGGGAATAGGAGGACAACCCCGACGACTTCAGTCACGCGTGTCTCCTGATGGCGACACCGTGGGCCAGCAGCTTTCCTGAGGTGTCCCCAGTGTGACGGGACATCAGGATCTGGTGGTGTGCTAGCGCCTGAGCCTCCTGAGAGATGGAGGCCAGTGCAGCCTGCTGTTCCTGGGAGAGATCCTGGAAAAAGGGTTGGGCCCTTTCCCAGAGGATCTGGTGGTAGGCTCCCATGCACGCCCCGTAGTTGGCCATCTTTGTCAGAAGAAGTCCAGCTCGGTAGATCTTTCTGCCGACTGTGTCGAACCTCTTTCCCTCTTGGTCAGAGGGGGCTGTGGACTCCCTGCCTGAGGACTGGGAGGAGGTGATGATCATCGAGTTGGGTGTCGGGTGATCGTGCAGCCACTCCTTCTCCCTCTCGTCGATCTTGTACCACGCCTCGATACGCCCTGACGTGGGTGGAATAGACGACGGGGTCTTCCACGATGCCTTCACCACCTCTTCCAGGGGTTCCAGCATGGGAAGATGTGGCTGGGCAGAGTCCTCGACCTGAACCCTGCTGAAGACGGAGCAGGCGCTGGATCTTCTGGGCACATAAGTTTGTATGCCCAAAGCTCTTGCCATCCGACCCACTTGCTCACCGAAGGCTTTTGCGGAGTCTGTCGGTGATGAGGATGGTTCCAGCTCACAGCCTCTGTGGGAGGGTGTCCGGTCCATGGCGACCGACAAGATGGACCCCGACATCATCGATCGCGGGGCTTCGCCTTCCTCGACCTCGTCCTCCGACAGTGGTCGAACCACTTCCGGTCCCGCCGGAAGTGACGCCGCCGGTGCTGTTCTCGACGTGGATGGGACCGCGGTCACCACCGTCGATGCAGGGGGAGGCTTCTTTGAAGCTGGGACCATGGCGAGTCGTGTTGTCTGCCTGCCCTTCTCGGGAGACGTCACGAAGAGTTGACGAACCGAGGGCTGAGCCAGGGGAACTCTGACGACTGTCTGTACCGAGTCTCCCGGCGAGATGGTCTGCTGCTCTACCCCTGTCTCCACAGCAAGAACAGGGGCAGGCGGGGAATCAGGGCACGACGCCGACAAAGATGACGTCAGAGTCCTGCTTCTCTTCGGAGACGGGGGTCTCGAGGCTCCGGCCTCCAGAGACTTGCCCGGAGTCACAGGAACCAGGCCTCTGGTCTGGGCTCTACGGGCTTCTTCACTCGACCTCCAGAAAGCTATCTCCATAGCTCTGTTGGAGGGAGTTCTCAAAATGGCCGACCTCTGGGAGAGGCCCGACACCATTGAGCTCGCCGACGACCGGCGTGGTGGAGGCAGCTGAACCGTCTCCGTCGTCACGGTGCAGGTCCTCTTCGGCGCCGAAGTCTTCGAAGAGACAGACTTCGTGCCCTTCTCCTTCCATGGACGCTTCTTCCCAGCCGGGTGAGCGGTCGACACAGTGGGGGTAGATGGGACAGCCGTCGCCATCTCTGGAGGATAGAGAGCACGCTCCGTCAGGTAGGCCTGAAGCCTCCGGGCTCTCGCTCTTCTGGTCTGCGACGAGAAGGCCTGGCAGTGTCGGCAGACAGGAACAACGTGCCCCTCTCCGAGACACCGAAGGCACTTCGAGTGACCATCGCAGTCCGGGATCTTGCCACCGCAGGATAAACACTTTTTGAAGCTGGTTGTGGACATAGTATGCTCACACAACCAGCCGAATTTCCGATGTTGCCCAAGTGGCGGAAAACAAAGGAATGGGGTGGGCGCGCATGGAGGCGCCTTTTATGCCCTCCGGGCCGGCTGGGCGGAGCTACCGCCAAAACATTTCAAACTGGGAAAATTTCCGTTGGAAGCCCGCGCTGGCGTGCAAACTTCATAAGTGTGCATTCACAGAGCCCTCGAAGAAGAAACATAATTTAAATCCATTGGTTACTACCTAATCCTATGAAGAAAATCTTTCTCCCTTTTTCATTTGACAACTCTACCTACTAGCAAAAGAATAAATTTAAACCACCATACTTGCTCACAGGAACATCATGGAAGAACTTGTCAAAACTCTTGAGAAAATCAAAGTACACCACAGCCGCAATACTTCCCTGATTTACAAATCTATATTCTATTTTTAAAAGTGTGAGAGAAGAATACTTGGCAAAGTTTTTTTAAAAAAAGAAACCCATGCTGTTCATTAGTAATCACAACATTTCTTTCTAACTAACTATTTAATTATGCATCTTAGAACCATTCCTTCTCCTTATATCAAACTCACTGATCCAAATATGTTTGGATTCTCTTTTCCCCCTTTTTGACAATGGGGACAACACTCACCTTCCTGAAATCTGCATGAATTGTGACTATTTTCCTGGGATATTCAGATATTATAGACAGAGAATCTGAGATTAAATTTATATATTCCTTAATACTCTCAGATGAAGTTTATCTGACCCTGGAAACATTAAAAGTAGCAAGATGTGCCTTTTGTAATGAGGAACGTGTCCAGGACAGACACTTTCATCCACCTTCTGGAAAATGAAATTGTTAGCAAGGCAAGTGAAGAATTTAATAGACTTCATATTCATGCCAAAATTTGACTTCTAACAGATGTCAGGGTCATTGAAGTTTCTCATTACTACTATATCTTTAGTAATATAATATTTGATAATCTAATCTAGGAAGGCAGCATTCCAAGGCTTGGCACTGGATCCTAGGAATTTTAGTCTAGTTTGATTAAAAATCTAACATATTTCTAGTTTTCTAGATTGAAAGACTATAAAGAAAAGTTGGAAAGTATGTAACCATTTACTCTGATACCATTAGTTTGAGACCAGATAGCTCCTAGCTAGATGAAGAAAACATGACCAAGTGGCAACATCCAATACAAGAGCCAAAGCTTTTGATGCAAAGCAATAGTAATTTTGATCAGATATCTGGAAGTGGGAGGGGCTAGATGTGGTGCTACATATTTCAAACAGCTGGTAATTTTTGAAATACTAAGAACGCTCCTTATATATCAACCTTGCTGCTGCAAAATCTATAACCAAAGTGACTGCAAAATTTCCTTGCCAATTGTTGCAAAATACCAATAATATTTCAATTATTTATGCATCCTCTCCATTGGCGCCCCCTTGTCGTGGGGGAGAGGCTTGCATACCCTAATGAAGTTGTGAGCTATGCTGGCGGTGGCATAATAGCCACAGGTAGGGCCTCCCATGCCAGACAGGTCACAACTGAAGGGTCTGACAAAGAGTGTCAAGGGGCAGGATGGGCTCTCTAGCCTTTTGGCAACCATCCTAGGAGAAGGAAAACTCTGATTTCAAACCCGGGCAGATGGTGCTCGTCTAACCCTGTTAAGGTCAACCATCTAGAGAAGGAAACTCAAATCAAACCTACGACCTGAGGACCTCGCTGCCACCATCCAAGCTTGCTAGGCCCCAGCAGATGAACCTTTGGTTTAAAGGGTGAAGCCAGTTCTGTGCACACTACGCTCCACCAGAAAAATCCATTGTACAGGCTCGAAGGACACATCCAACGCGCTTGTAGAAAGTGTGGGATAAGTCCTTCCTAAGTATCTTCGTTTGCGAAATAATGCCAGAGAGATTTATGCATATTCATGCATAGCATGCTACACAATGCAACAGATACATTTTGGAGCTTCCCCTGTGGCAATTTTATAACTATGGATAAATCCAACACATTTTTTTCTTTTTCATTTTCCCTTTTGTTAAGTTTTATATAAATTGAATCCTTCTCACTTCCCTCTTATCATTCCCCTGTGAGAATAAACTCAGAGCCCTTCTACACTGCCATATAATCCAGCATATTAAGGGATAAGATCCACATTATCTGCTTTGAACTGGATTATCAATGGCTACACTGCCATATAATCCAGTTCAAAGCATGTAATCTGGATTTTATACAGCTGTGTAAAAGGGGCCTCAGCAGATGTTACATGTTTGGGTTTCTATAGCACAATTCTACACTGGATAATACAGGAAGCTTCAAATCCCAAATCTGAGAGCAGGCACCAGCTGTGCTGTCAGAAGACCAACCCCTTCAGCCTTTGGTTCGGCAAACTGGTCTATTACATATCAAAAGCTAGGTCTCTATCTGCAAGAATCATGACTGACTTGATAGCACATTTCTCATCTCGAACTAGCAGGGAAAGTTAGCAAAGTGAAATTGTTGTGCTGTGATTACCAGCTTGTCAGTTGGAGGATTTGCATGGGTTTTCAGATGTGCACAAGATTTGAAACCTTATACGGGCCCAAAGACCCCAAAAGTGGAAAGGGACTCTTGTGAGATTTCAGGAAGGCGTATCTTAAGATGCCGAAAAATCTTGATCTGCTATCTAATGGGAACCTGTAGTATTGTTTTGCAAACCTGGTACCTCGAATCAGAAATTATGAGTGACAACTTAAAATTTCTGATTAGGTACCAGTTTTATGAGTGACAACTTAAAATTACAAGTGACAATTTAAAATTTCTGATTAGAGGTACCAAGTGAAGGAACAAGGAAGAAACTCTTGTTTCTTTCTTCACTTGGGTCCAGTTTATATAATGACATAAATAATATGTACAATGAGAGATACTTATTCAATAGCAAGTTTCTTGTGGGGTTTAAGTTTTTTTGGATAAATGTCTTGTGGGTATGACTGAGAAAAGACGGAATGATGGGATTTAAAACCTTCTTGTGATAAGAACTTGTCAAGAGAGAATAAAGCTACTGAACAAGCTACTGAACAAGTACCGTAGTTGTGCATGTATATGTGTGAACTATATATATATTTAACTTGAGAGGATATTATGAGTGAACATATTCTGCTTTGTTGTAGGCAATAGATAAAACAACTCTGTGACATGTAAGTGGGGGAAAACCCTACACATTACGTGGAGATTCACACTTAGATCTCCTGGCACTTGTATTTTTACTTTAAAGCAACTAGAAGGGTTTCAGAGTTTACCAAAGGAATAGTGTAGGAAATAAATACTTTGTCCCACCTCCACAGAGCTTATTTTAAGTAGGGTGGGATTCGCAGAACTATCTAGAGATAAAAACTGCAGTCCCAAACATTAATTATTCGGGATTAAGCATACTGGGAACAATATCATCATCATCAATTTATTATTTCATTAGTCGCCCTCCATCCAAAGTGCTCTGGGCGACTTACATAAAACTGAGTAAATCAGAATAGACTTACATAAACAAGTAAAACAATTTAAAATTTAGATTACAACTCAAATGCTCTGCCAAAGAGCCAAGTCTTAAGTGCTTGAGTGAAAGACCACAGGTCACGGATGGCTCTTATATAAGATGGCAACAAGTTCCATAGAACTGGGGCAGAGACTGAAAATGCCCTGCACCTTGTAGTTTCCAGGCAAATTTCCCTGGGCCTGGTACAGTGAGAAGATTTCCTTGAAAGGGTCAAGGTGACCACCGGGATTGGTAGGGAGAAAGGCAGTCTCTGAGATACATTGGCCCCTGGCCGTACAAGGCCTTAAAGGTTAGAACTAACACCTTATAGGAGATTAGATATTCAATCGGCAACCAGTGCAGACGCTGTAGAATTGGTGTTATACGGCATCTTGTGGGGGTTCTAGTAAGGAGCCTGGTGGCCGCATTTTGTATAATATGAATCTTCCGGGTCACTGACATAAAAGGCCAACATGAAGTGCATTACAATAGTCTAATCTTGAGGTGACCGTAGCATGCATCACTGTGGCCAAGACCTCCTCTGAGAGATAGGGCGCCAGCTGCCTGGCCTGGTGAAGATGGAAAAAGACCCATTTGCTGACGACGAAGACCTGAGCCTCCATTGTCAGTAATGGGTCTATATTTTAAATAAACACACATAGGCTTGACTAATAGTCATAGATTTTTATATGAACAAATTGTGTACAAATAAAGACTGCAACATTTAAAGCTGTTTCATGCAGAAAAAAAATTAAGTGACATGCCTTGCCCTGATTGTGATATTTTGAAAAAGAAGAAAAACCTTCCTCAATTTATATTCAGTGCATCATGGAAATTTGTATACCTTTTTTAAAAAAAACATCTACTGGGGTTTGGTTCAGGACCCCTGTGGATACTAAAATCCATGGATGTTCAAGTCCCATTATGTGCAATGGCATAGGAAAATGTTGTCCCTTATATAAAATCAGAGTTCTGACTATTTTCTACTGTTTGCCTCCTACCCTTAAATGTATACTAATTAATCTACTATTGTAAAATTGCAATGCAAGGCATTTCATCACTACCACATAAATCATCAAGCAACTTGACCAACAGATCATAAATATATTTATTTAATTAGGTAAAGGTAAAGGTTTTCCCCAGACATTGAGTCCAGTCGTGTCTGACTCTGAGGATTGGTGCTCATCTCCTTTCTAAGCCGAAGAGCCGGCATTGTTCATAGACACCTCCAAGGTCATGTGACTGGCATGACTGCATGGAGTGCCATTACCTCCCCACCGGAGCGGTACCTATTGATCTACTCACATTTGAATGTTTTCAAACTGCTAGGTTGGCAGAAGATGGGGCTAACAGCGGGAGCTCACACTGCTCCCTGGATTCGAACCTGCAACCTTTCGGCTAACAAGTTCAGCAGCTCAGCAGTTTAACCGACTGCATCACCAGAGGCTTGATTTATTTAATTCAGTATAAAATATAAGTATAAAAATATTCACCATATGTTACAATAATATAATGTTTTTATTTTGAAGCCTGAGTCAGAATAAATACATTACTTCCAACTTTTATTAGTGTAGCTGCTTGGCTTTTTAGATGGATTTGAGGAGGCTGGATCTGGAGATGGATTATAGTTTCCCATCTCAATCAGTATCTTGAAATGTCAAGATATTCTATTTAAAAATATACAGTTGTCTCAAGATTTTTTTGCTCTGCACAAGAAGTCTCAGTACAAAACTGTTTTTTCTCTCTCAGAAGACACACAAGCAGCAAACTCAGGACAGATTACGGAGCCTGAAACATGAAAAAAGCCTACCCAACACTTCTGCTTTTTTTTAAAAAAATAATGCAACAAGAATAGCAGGTGTACAAAGCCTGATCTTTGCACAAAAATGATCTTACAAACGCAAATAATAATAATAATTCAAAAAATTATCAGTTTCTTATCCAACAGGGTGAAAACTTAAAATATTGTTTTAAAGTTTTTAGTTACTCTAGGAAAAGAACTGCATTCTCATATACATTTTTTTCTGGGTTTAGGCTTTACTTTGACAGCAGCTTTCAAACAATTAGCAAGCAGGTGCTGCTTGGTTAACAGCATGTGTGCATGTGTGTGTTGGTTCTGCATCTTTGTCTGCTTTTGGTGCCGTTTCATTACCTGAATCTTTTTAATTAGCAAAACATCTGCCAACTCCTGTTGTCTGTCAGGGTGCACCACTGATGTTCTCTTTGTAGTGCCTTTTACAACGTATGCAAACAGGTGGACGGAAAAGCTTGCTGTTAGTCCCTTTGGGTTTTTTAAGGAGGTGGGAGCTACATCTTAGATATGCTAACTTCTCATTACACCTTTCTGTTCCACTCCCTGACTATTGGCTTGTGTCTTCTGATTTTATATTATTGACACCCTTGTATTTTTCACATTAAACAGAACAAATGGTGACAAAATTGACAGACTGTAGCTAATATTCTCTCTAGTTGTAGGCGAGATGTACAATTTGAACAATGTTCTTCCTATAAGCTTCCTTTTCAGTCTGAAAGCAGCTTCAACTTCAGGTGTTGTACTTCCGGAAGGGTTCCGTGGGTCATCTAGAGCAGAGCTGGCATATGCCACCATGGTGGCAACATAGAAGGCTTCCCATATTACGCATGAAGTAACAGGGGAAAGCTGTGTGGTTGACGCTTCCCCTCATGGGATCGGCTTCCTGGCAAGCTGGGGGATGTGGGGCGTGGGGCAGCAGGTTCCCCACACACCCCAATGGCGGTTGCTGAATTTGCCTCAACACACAGCGATTCCGGCAGCCCATGTGACAAGGTCACTAGACACACAGTGAATACACAGGAGTTCATTTTTTAAGTTGGAAACCACCTGCAATACCAGGCCTTCGAAAGACTTAGTATAACATTGAAAATTATATTTATCATTGCAATAAGATTAGCTTAATTGGTAGCCAATCCTTTATTGCACCAGCTTCACTGGCTGAATCTTCTGTTCCAGAATCAATTCAAAAGGTAAAGGTAAAGATTTCCTCCGACATTAAGTCTAGTTGTTTCGATTGTGGGGGGAGGTGCTCATCTCAATTTCTAAGCTGAAGAGCTGGTGTTGTCCATAGACACCTCCAAGGTCATGTGGCCAGTATGACTGCATGAACTGTTGCTACCTTCCCGTCGAAGCGGTACCTATTGATCTACTCACATTTGCTTGTTTTCGAACTGCTATGTTGGCAGAAGCTGGGCCTAATAACAGGAGCTCACGCTGCTCCCCAAATTTGAACCACCAACATTATGATCAGCAAATTCAGCAGCTCAGCAGTTGGACCCACTGAGCCACCAGGAGGGTCAAACAATTCAAAGTGCTAGTTATATTTATAAAGCCTTACACAACTCAGGTACAGGTTATCTGAAGAACTGGATCCTCTCATATGCTTCTGCCCATGTTTTGATATATTTTAGAAAGGCCGTTTTCTTTAACTCATCGCACTCATAGTGTAGGGGTTTGAGTGTTGACCTACTCTGGCTACTAGGGTTAAAATTCCCAGTCAGTCATGGAAACTTACTTTAGGACCTTGGGCAAGTCACACACACTCAGCCTCAGAGGGATACCTCTCCGCTGAACAAGTCCTGTCAAGTAAACCCTGTAATAAGTTCATTGTAGGGTTGCCATAAGCGGGAAATTATTTGAAGGCACACACCAAAATGATGATGTTGCAGATGGTCTACAAAAGGGAAAAGTATGACAGCACTTTAGCTAAAGGGTTCTAGCATCCCTTTCCATGTAAGCCACCTCGAGTCCCTTTGGAGAAATGGAGGCGGGATATAAGGGTTGTTGTTGTTATTGATGTACTTCATAACATTCCCCGAGCTTTGCAGAGTCTGTTTTAACCAAGCTTGCCAGCTCCTCCTTTAAAGATGAAAGAATTCATCTTCAATATTTCTTGAAGTTTTCAGAATAGGCTCTGTTAAAATGAAATAATTTTGCCTTTGTGAGATAAAATGCTTTTGTTGTCGTTCTGCTTAAGAAACAGGTGAGGCATGAAAGAAAAAGAAAAACAAATGATCCTAGACTTACAATGTCCCTATTTAGTTTAGCAAATGTTTTCTGGAGCTGTTCAAACAGGTCAGTAAGGAACACGTCTATTTGAAAACATAAAGCTATCCCACCTGTTCTACCATTGCTCACATAAAGACCAAGGGAATATTTCTGTAAAGACCAAGGCAGACATTAATGTGCAATCCTTAATATTAATAGAGGGAGCAGATAGGGTGGAAAATAGCATATGTAGTGGCCAAAACAGCCCTAAACTTTCCAGATATTTTGAACTATGCTCAGCAAGCTTAGACCGTTGGGAGCATTACCCTGCCCAATAAGAATTCTTCCCTGACATGAAATTTACCTTCATCACCAAATTCCTAACATTGCAGAGAGTGACACATGGAAATTTGTTCATACCTAGAGCAAGACCTGAGTTTGGGGTGTTTGAAGTCTCTTGACAACCTTGCCTGCTCTTTTCCTTTGAATGGCCGAACTGTATTTCTAAATGCCAAACCAATATTTTAAGTTACGACAATGCTAGAAATCTAGGAGCTGAAGTAAGATATTATGGTGTGTAGAATGCTCATTTGGCACAATACTCTCATTCTTCTCCTTCCTGTCCTAGCTATATCTCTGAAGAAGTCTTAGAACTCCTGCTTTTTGGCAATTGATTGTTTGAACACCCCCACCCCCCCAGAAATCAATGAGCTGTGGAGTCGGTTGCAATGAACGCCAAGGGCAGATTATTGTGGATGGGCTCTTGAAGGAGTTCCCAAAACAGGATCCCCTTTTGTACACATATGTGTCCTGTTTTGTCAGCAGTAGGAAAGAAATGATCTAGTACAATAGACGAGTGCATGGTATAGTAGTTACTTAGGCTTGTGCAATCTGGGTAAACCACAATCCATTTCAGTGTCCTGGATTTCAGTAGGTGTCCCAATCCATTTTTAGGAGCCTCCCAAATTCAAGAAAACAGAAATCCATTTTCAATCCCAGAAGCTGAAAGATTCATTTTCTATCTGGCCCACTGGGGACTTCCCAGGCTCCCTTTCCAATCATTTTAGGTATTGTTTGTCCTTATATCCTCCATTAAGTTCTAGACTAAAATCATTAGATTTAAGATACCATTCTTTCTGCAATCCTTTCCCTTTGGTCTGTAGAGTTGACCTGGGTGTAAAGAAAGGGCTTAAGAAAACTCACTCACTGGGATCCTTGTTCTTTGGTCTATAGAGAAACCTGAGGGTTTTTTTTATAAAGGACTTAAGAAATCTCGCATTTTGCGATCCTTTTTCTTCTAGTGACTGCCTCCCTCCGCATACTCCATGTGTAACCGAAAGAAACTGAAAGCAGCCAGTTTTTGTCAGTCAGTGTTCTGTTGCAGCTGGTAAAAATTGCCTTTACGGGCTTCCGAAACAGCCAAAGGCAAACATCCATAACAAATCCTTGCATAAGCCTAATAGTATTTTGAACATTGGACTACAACTCAAGAGACCCGGGACTGATTCCCCATTTGACCATACAAACCCACTGGGTGACCTTGGGCAAGGCACACACTCTCAGACTCAAAACATCACATGACAGTTTCACTTTAGTATTGATTTGTAGGCTTATAGCAACAAAGTACAATACACAACAACGTGTGAACCTTCAAAGTGAACCTACTTCCAGACCTGCAAGGCTGACAGTCTGAAATCTTACATTTTCACTCAATTCCTCCGGTAACATACATTGGAAAGGTTCAGAAAAAGACTGGTGAAGAATCAGCATCAAGGCACTTTTGCTTTCAGCTCTGGGCCACCCAGTGGAAACACACTGGCATAGATTCCTTCTCTGCCAGCATTCAAAGAGGATCTTGACCTATGATTCCTCATATTATGAATTTCAGCCAATATTTATGTTCTGCTTGGGAGACTACAAAATAGCAAGCAAATAATGTGAGGTAACAAAAGGAGCAATGTGAACTGCTGCTGCTTCTACTGCAGTGCATTCCCCACAAATTATCTAGATGTGTGTTCATACTAGTGACTAGTAGCAATCCATAGGAGGGAGCAAGACTTTCCACTGTTATACCGTTCTATAAAGCATCCTTTCCAACAGGTTTATTTATTTATTTACCATATTTATACCCTGCCCTTCTCAACCCCAAGAGACTATTAAATGCAACATACATTTAAAATAAATATTTAAATTAAATTAAAATTAATACACATTAAAACATTTTAAAACATTGTACTATTGTGTTACAATTCCTATGTTCCCAATAGACAGTCTATGATGGGAGACGTCGGTCTCTGCCCTTCGCTTGCACCCTAGTGCCAGCGATCCTGCTGGGCCCTCCCCGCCTGCCCTCTTTTGATGGCGGGGTGGTGTCTCAGTAGACATCGCTGCTGACTTCCTCCCTCCCTCCCCTTTCCCCATCCTTGTGTTTTTTCCATGTCTATTGTATTTTGTGTTGTTTGGTGTTGCCACTGGGCACTCAAACTTTTGTAAACCGCTCCGAGCCTAAGGGGAGTGGCGGTATACAAGTTTGATGTATAAATAAATAAATAAATAGAATAAACTGTAATCTTACACACTTTGCAGAAGGGTAAGCAGGGAATTATGATTCTGGATTTAACCGAACTGTGGTTAACATGCACTTTGGGTTTCCACGCTCTCCCTTATAATTGTTTGGCGGGAATGAAGAAGGAAAAATTAAGCAATATCATCTCCTACATTCTAAAACCTTGTTGCCGTTTGTTACCACTTAGAACGGCTCAAACTGTGGCCGTCTTTCATCATCACACATTACACAAAAGGCATCTCTTGGCATTTTCAGAAAACAGAGAGACAATGGGTGGAACAAAGAGAAGGCCTTGCCACCGCAGCAACCTTTTTGAAAGTGCTCATAGTCACATCAAACATCGCAAGTGTTTGAAGTTAAGCAATTAGAACAAGTTGTCAGGGACACAAGAAGCTCTTTAGAGGAACACAAAAGCTTCATGGATGTTGTCCACCAGTGTCACAAATCTTCAACCTAGGTATATGGTCATAGCTGAGTTAGTAGGGTATAAAATAAATTAAAAAAATAATCTAAATGCCAGCCATTATGTAGTCACCAAGGATAGATTCTCTCTCTCTCTCTCTCTCTCTCTCTCTCTCTTTCAATCCTGTATTACATCTTCTTCCCTGTGGTTTTTCCTTCTGTCTCTAAGTTCTTTTTTTAATGTCCTTATATCTAAGCTGCCCACCTCCCTAGGGATATATTTGCAGTCTCTTCCTTTATCTCTCTTTGTTTCATATCTTTTATTCCTCCGTTTCTACTTTTCCTTCCAACCGCCTTCTTCTTCCCCCCACCCCAGTTCTTTTTCTGAGAATATGGTGTGTGTGTTTTAACAAAAAAAAGTTTCCTCTTTATTCCTTTTTCTTTTTGCACAATTACTTCAATATTTCATATTTTAGCTTTTGCACCCTATTATTATCTCACATTTACACCTCAAGAGTTTTACTTGACTTTGTGTTATTGAATTTGTAAATGGGCCAGGTCACCTGCCAAAGTTTGCATGGCTTAAGTGTTTCATTGAACTCAGGGAAAAGGCATCTGAGTTATTTCAGCACATAGTCCTTAGGGCTCATCTTGCAGCATTTCTAAGGAAGCGCATTCAGCTGAAGTCTAGAAGTGGACTCCTTCTGATAACTTTTGGGTGCTTCCTGACACCAAACGAAGTGAACTCTCTCATCTAACTAGGCTAAGAGAAAGCCTTCTGTATCCTGCTAAAGTTTTGCTCTGGTTTCTGAATTTGGAAAGTGACACAATGTGGAATGATAAAAATGACAACTTTTCGGTTGGAAAACATGACAATAAAGAAGGAGAAGGAAGGCATAGGTCAGAGTAAGTGACAAGTCTACAGCTTCACATCTCTGGCATGTTTTACAAGGGATTCTGGAATCCTTGCAGAAGAATTTTAGACTTTATAGTTATACTATCATGTTCCACTATTATAAAAGCATTAAACCAGGGGTTCTTAACCAGGAGTACATGGACCCCTTGGGTGTCCATGAAAAGACTTCAGGGGGTCTGTGAGCTTAAACTGAAAAAAGATATACACAGTGAATGACTTAGTATGATTTTTATTTTGCTGTAGTGTGTTCTAGGTGCACTGGACAACTTCTGGGGAAAAATTGGAAAGGATGTGGAGATAATTTTATTTATTTACTTATTATTTATTTACTTATTTGTTTATTTGTTGATAATTTTTATTGAGGAAAACTAACACCAAATTAGTCTAAGAGCAGAGATAGTTTTATGACACCATGAGAAAACTCAAAATTTGAAATGGTTGCCAAAAAGATTCATTTGAATAGATGTTACACCATGATAATAAAGAATAAGGGGGAGTGCATAAAGTTCATACACAAACAATCAGGACACGGGGTCCTATCATTTAGACAATTAGTAAATCCGCTATAAATCTTTTCCCAAGTGGGATTACTGCAAGTAGGTAATGAAAGTCCAAATCATCCAATATAGTCCAAAACTCTGTATTCAGTGTAAATCCCAAATTATAGAGTTCAATATTCATTCAATGGGTATACAGCACAAATGTTCCAAATGAAATGAGGATCAAAAGCAATCTCGGATATGGTGTGACCACAGTCCTAAATCAAATTCTTCTGTATAATCCGGTATGGCAGGAGGTGGCAACACTCTTTTACATCCCTGGGGTATACTCAGCCGACGAGCAATAGTTAAACAAGAATTCCATGACTCGTTTCGACCGTGTTCCAGTCTTTTTCAAGGCCCGGTATAGTCCCCTTCATTAGTCCCCAAACGGTACAAATCATTCTGTAATATAATAACAATATATCAGCTAATATGCACAGGACAATCGGTTCCTTAGGCTACTCAATTACATAGAAATCACAGGTGCAAAGTGTTCATACAATATAGCAAGCAAAGTAAAGTACATTTTTAACAAATCATACATATTACATAGCAACGGAAGTCAGCCATACCTTCCATGCATAGGTAGATCCTGAATCGTGGAGACGCGGCATAAAGCAACAAGTTAAACCATAATGCTCTATTTTATGCAGTGGGAGAGGACCCACAAGTGCTCCTCATTCCCTAATTATGACATGTGGATCCCCTGAGTTAGTGTAATAATTCTGAAATACTTAGCCTTTGGTTGAGGCCCAAAGGCACCTCCGTACGTAGGGAGAGTATGCAATGATTTTCTGCCCTATGCAGATAGGTCTCCACATTACCATGTGGAGGTACATGTACATTTTTAAGGCCAAAAATTTCAGATCATTGGGGCCATGTCCCATGGTTTTGAAATGGGAAGAGAGAGGGGCAACATCTGCTAGAGTCCTAATTTTAGATCTGTGTTCACCCACTCTCAAACCCATCATCCTGTTGGTCATGCCCACATAGACACGCCCACACGGGCACACCAATCCATAAATACATCTTTCACTTTTGCAGGTGAAGAACTCACTGAACTTTATAGAGCACGCCAACCCCTGAATATAAATTTCTTTTTCTGGATATACAAAAGGGCATTGTTGACACCTCCCGCATTTATGAGTTTTGGGGGTTAGACTACTCCTGGGTCGGGTTTGAGAGATTACCTACTTGCGGTAATCCCACTTGGGAAAAGATTTATAGCGGATTTACTAATTGTCTAAATGATAGGACCCCGTGTCCTGATTGTTTGTGTATGTTACACTATGATAACCTATCAGATATTGAAATTGTGAAAAGTTATAAAACACAATTTTGAATACATAAAATTTAAAGACATGCTGATGTTGAGTGTCATGAAACTGTTTGCTGATACATTATTATAAGGTGTATGTGGAACAAAAAAAGGGCTTAACTAGTGTTTTGGTACCATTATAGAGTGTACAACACCTCTATTAAAGCAGCTCCACTGGCTGCCAATCACCCCCCCCCCCCCCGGTCCCAATTCAAAATGCAAGTTATCACCTACAAAGCCCTCAATGGTTCAGGCCCTGCCTATCTTTGTGACCGCATCTTCCCCTACAAACCGACACAGGCTCTAAGATCTGTCAGGGAAGCCCTTCTCTCGCTCCCACCACCGTCACAAGCACAGTTGGTGGGGATGAGGGAGAGGGGTGGTGCCCCCCGACTTTGAAACCCCCTCCCCAGTGAGATTAGGCAAGCCCCCACACTGTCCTCTTTTCAAAGGGAGCTGAAAACTTTTTTTAGCAAGCATTCAAGAATGATTAGTTGCATTTATAAATGTCCAGTCCCTAGTTAACCAGATAGGACATTTCTCTCTTTACCCTGCCCAATTACACGGCTCTACAGTTTGGTGTTGCACTTTCCCATGCCCAGCCCTTTTGATAGCTGGGTCATGCACATTTTAGTAGCTTGGTTCCTGGATTTGAGTATTGTTTGAATAGAGTTTTAATGCTAATGGTTTATACTTTTATATCTATTTAACGTTGTCTTTAACCAGACAAATGCTCCCTTTGATTTTGTTCTTATTTTAATTGTGTTTTTGTTTGATAGTCTGTTTGTTTATTGTCTTATGGACATTTGGTTTCATGTAAGCTGCCCCGAGTCCCTTTGGGGAGATGGTGGTGAGGAATAAGAATAAAGTTATTATTAGTATTACTATTATCCCTTAGTCCCACACTTACTCTTATGAAACAGTGAACTTTTTCAACTTTCTGGCCTGGTGACATATACTGTTTTCACACATGTTGCTCTCCTTATCAGATACACTCACAAGCCCACATGGGATTGGAGAGGAAATTAAATTTAAATCATTTTTCTTCTCATTTTGAGCTTGCCATATAACACTTCGCAAGTTGATTATGTATGGCTGCCTTCTAATTTAAAAAAAAGGTTCACAAAGAGATGCTACCTGAAACTAACCATGGTTCTGGAGGCCAGCCTTTGAATCCGCACTCAGCCATGAAAACTCACTGGGTGACTTTGGGTAAGTCACACTCTCTCGGCCTCAGAAGAAAGCATTGGCAAACTTCCTCTGAATAAATATTTCCAAAACTCCCCAGGATAGGTTCATCTTAGGGTTGCCATAAGCCAGAAAGGCACATAACAACATCACCAATGTAATTTGATTTATTTATTTATTTATTTCTTCGGTTTTATATTCCGCTCCTCCCTGCAGGCTCGGGGCGGATCACAATTACAAGCATATATAAAACATACAATAAAAACATATAGTAAAAACACGGTACATAACCAAGGTGGAACGGGTCTACAATTCTTCGACTGAGGCAGGGCGAGCCAATTACATTTGGGTTAGCCAAACGCTAGCCTGAAAAAAGCCGTATTACATTCCCTTCGGAAGGGAAGGAGTTCAGGGATAGCTCGAATGTGCTCAGGGAGTGAATTCCAGAGTACTGGAGCCGCAGCAGAGAAAGCTCTCTGTCTAGTGCTGGACAGATGGCAGGAGCGGGACGGTGGAACCACCAACAAATTTTGCTCTTCCGAGTGCAGTGATCTCGGGGGAACATACGGGGTAAGGCGGTCCCTCAGGTACACAGGCCCCAAACCGTGCAAGGCCTTAAAGGTTAAAACCAGCACCTTGAAGGCAATCCGGTACTCGATGGGAAGCCAGTGCAGTTGCTGGAGGATGGGAGTGATGTGCTCCCTCACTGGTGCTCCCGCCAGCAAGCGAGCCGCGGCATTCTGCACCAGCTTGAGTTTCCGGATTGTCGACAAGGGAAGGCCAACGTAGAGGGCGTTACAGTAGTCCAGTCTCGAGATGACCGTCGCTTGATCACCGTGGCCAGGTCATCCCTGGACAGGTAGGGGGGCCAGTCGCCTAGCCTGTTGTAGGTGGAAAACGACGCCTTGCTGACCATGGAGACTTGGGCCTCCATGGTCAGCAAGGAGTCCAGTTTGACACCTAAGCTCTTAACCAAGGGTGACGGGCTAAGTTGCTCGCCATCCAGGGTAGGCAACCGGCACTCGTCCAGCCCAGGGCGACCGGGCCACAAGATCTCCGTCTTCGACGGATTCACCTTCAGCCGGCTGGCACGCAGCCATCCAGTCACGGCTTCAAGGCATTGATGGAAACAATCGGGTGCGGTATCCGGCCTGCCGTCCATTCTCAGCAGAAGCTGGGTGTCATCAGCGTACTGATCACACTCCAGACCAAAGTCGCGGGCCAGCTGGGCCAGGGGCGCATGTAGATGTTGAATAATAAGGGCGAGAGGATGGCCCCCTTGGGGACCCCACAACTTAATGGGAGCCTCCTGGAGACCTCCTCCCCCCTCTCCACACGCTGTCCCCGATCCTGGAGAAAGGAGGCCACCCATTTAAGGGCAGTCCCCCTGACTCCAGTCACGGCTAGGCGGTGGGCTAACCATGCATGATCTACGGTATCAAACGCTGCTGTCAGATCTAACAAGACAAGCGGGGCTGATCCGCCCTGGTCCAGCTGGCGCGGTTGGTCTGTAATGGCGACAAGCACGGTCTCCCTCCCATGCCCAATACGGAAGCCGGACTGGAAGGGATCGAGTCCAGCTGTGTCTTCTAAGAACTGCTGCAGCTGATCCGGTGCTGCCCTCTCAATTACCTTGCCTAAAAAAGGCAAATTAGACACAAGTCGGTAATTGGAGGGAGCCAAAGGGTCTAAATTCGGCTTCTTCAGCAGTGGTCTTACCATTGCCTCTTTCAAACCCCCTGGGAACACTCCTTGCTCAAGGGAGCTGTTGATAATCTTTCCCAGGGGGTCCCGTAGCCCCTCCCGACAAGATCTAACGAGCCAGGAGGGGCACGGATCAAGGGAGCAGGTAGTTGGTCTAGCTGTTATTCTAGTTATTCAAGGCTTGCCAATAGAAAAAAAACCCTGCTCAGTTACACTTTAATTTCAGGTGATATAAGTGTTTTGAGTTTACTTTTTTACTATTTGGAATCTAATTGATTGCCTTTTCTGCTCCCAACCAACCTATGGATGAAACATCACACCATCTGAGTAGCCTCTTATGAAAACCTGTAGGCTTTTCATCTGCAATAAATCTCAAATGGGTATACAGATCCTTCTCCCAGCACTTTCCCTCTCCAAGCCTGCTTTTTGCAATATCCTAAAGCAGAGGTTCTCAAACTGTGCTCCTCCAGATATTTTGGACTTCAACTCCCACAATTCCTAACAACTGGTAAACTGGCTGGGATTTCTGGAAGGTGAAATCCAAAACATCTGGAGGAGTACAGTTTGAGAAACACCATCCTAAAGATCTCAGAAACATAGAGATATATCTCCCCAAAATGTATTTTCCTGAAACATTTACACAATCAGCTGAAAGTGTTCTGTTTTTTTGTCTGGGACATAGACTAAGGTGATACCTCATTGTATTATTATTATTATTATTTATTTACTTTATTTATATTCTCACCCCAAAGGGAACTCAGAGCGGATTACAGGTACACTTACTTAGCAGACAATCCCTGCCGTTTTCACATACAGAACATATAGACGAACAGAGGTGAACTCTGGCCACCAGGAGGAGCTGACACACTCCTCATCTCTCAGCGTTCCCAGTGTCCCTTGTTGTTCCTTCCACATTCCTCAGCGTTCCTGGTGTTCTTTAATGGCCTCATAATTCAGTCAAAATTTGCCTCCCCACTTAATGTGGTACCTTTATCTCCTACTTGACAGATGCAACTGTCTTTCGGGCTGCAAAGGTCGACAGCAGGCTACACTTCAAGGTCGAGCACCCACCTCGACCTGGGCAGACCTCAAACTCATGACCTACTGGTCAGAGAGATCTTATGCAGCTGTGCCACATTCCCGGTGCATTCAAAATTCCTGGAAGAACAGTTGTGACAGTTGATGTGATGTGTCACCTGCCCTATTATGCTAAGTATCTTGGGCAGTTTCTCCCAGAAACCAGTATGCAGCTTAGAGTTCTGCTCATTCTAAGCCTGTGTCGCCTTGTATTTATCATTGTAGGATGATGTGACCTTGGAATTGAGGGGTAGCTGGCTAAGCTATACAGCTGCCTCTAATAAGGCCCTAATGACCAAGGACAGATTACTGTAAATATTGATAAGAACTGGGAGTCAGGTCATCAAGGACTTTATCACATGAAGCTGGTAAATCGCAATTACAGCAGGATAATAGCATGTTTGGCTGGTACTTATCAGACAACATCATGACTCTTCTGTTGCTACTTTGCATTTCAATCATTAGTGGAGCGCCTCTTTTCAATGATGGGAAAAACCCATCAATGGTTCCCAATAGTGCTGCTGTTTCAATACTGCTTTTGGTGGTCTAGGTCCGTGCTACTAGCCCTATTTTGTATCTTTCTTTACACCATGAAATCAAAACAGCTAGAAGGGAAATGTCTGATTCAACATTTACTACAAAGGCTCCAAACTCAAGATATATGGATTGCTCCACTTTAGCCACATAAGTACTGTATAGTGTTACAAACTATTGCAACTTGCTGCCAATGAATATAAGCCTTACATCAAAAAGGCTTTCTGTTTGTTTGCATAAATCCTACTGGCTGCACATAATGAGAAATTAACTCAGAAGCCTTTTTGTTTATTCTGTTTGTTTTGATTATTTCAGACAGTGGTGTTTGTAAATGTGATTGACACTAAACCCCTGTTTAGGTTGGTTTTGAATAAATGCATGAACATTAAACTTTGTCACTGTAAGCATACAGAGCAGGAAGCAGTGCGAGTGTTTCAAGAGCTTTGCAACAAATGAGTTTCTCACTCTTACTGTTGCCCTTGTCAAAATGTAAAAACAGCCCTGTTGGATCAAATCAAAAGCTACGTAATCCAATTCAGCTCCCTCAGTGGGAAGCCTGCTAAGAAACATGAGTGAAATAGCAACTTCCTGCTCAAGTTCATCATCAAGTAGTATTAGGAGCATGCTATCTCTTATAATACAGATAATACTGGTAGCCACTCATAGCTCTATCCTCCTCTGCAAATTTATTTAACTTGTTTTGAACCCCACTCAAGATGGCAATCATCACCACATCTTGTGGTGACTTCCAACTTCTAACAGGATATTATATGAGATTGTACTTACTTTTATCTGTTTTCATTCTAATACCACTTAGCTTCATTAGTCTAAAAATTTTAATTTAAAAATTAATCCCAATACTTGGATTGACATATCTACAGATCAATGTGACTTCTGTATCTCAAGTCTCATATATATATATATATATATATATATATATATATCTACATACATCTCTATACACTATATATATATATATATATATATATATATACAGAGAGAGTGTGTGTGAGAGAGTGTATATATATATATATAGCCTGGGTAGGTTCATCGGAATGCTCATAAAATCGGAATGAATTTGGATTAAATTCACTTTTGAAGCGGTTTTGAAGCAATGTAAGCAACCCAAAAGTGATTTTGCCAATTCAAAGCTAACGCCGCCATTTTCAGAAAGGAATCAGCACTACATTCCCACCCCTCGTGAGGTTTTCCCCCCTCATTGGCTGGAGGCAACCAGGGTCCTGTAGTTTTACAGCAGTTAAAAAATCACAGTGAGTGGCAATGCAATGCAGAGGAATAAAGTGGGCATGACTAAGTACATCTATTCTTGAACGCCACGCCCTCAGAAGGCCACATAGAGATTGCAAAATGTCCTGTAGTTTAACAATGGCGACGCAAAGAGGGATGAGGTGGGCGTGGCTAAGCACAGCCGCACACGCCCCCAGTGGTACAGATTGCAAAAGGTCCTGCTGTTAAACTAAATATAAATATAAAATAAACTGAACCCAAATGTGTCTAAAGAGAAGGCAGCAAAGCCTTTCCCTGCAATTTTTTTCTTTTTGCCATTTTCCCTGGCGAGAGGCGATGCAAAGAGGGATGTGGGGTGGGCATGGCTAAGCACAGCCACACACAAAGTTTCTGGAGTAGAACAACTATTTTCAAAGTAAAGTCCACACAAAGAAACAGGAAAAACACTTTCAAAATTCAAACCAGGAACATATTTCCTTTATTATTTAAAAAAATACTTTGCACACAAAGGGTTCCTGAGCATGAGCAGAGTGCCCTTGGCCTCCACACCTGAGCATGCAGAGAGCAGGAGGTTTGCGCACAAAGGGTTTCTGAGCATGAGCAGGGTGCCTTTGTCCAGGTCAAGGCTTTTGAGGAGGAAAGCTGGAGGAAAGGGCCCCAGAGAACCTGCAGAGAGCAGGAGTTTTGCACTCAAAGGGTTCCTGAGCATGAGCAGAATGCCATTGCCCAGGTTAAGGCTTTAGAGGAGTGTAAACATGCAGGAACCAGCCAAAAGGGGCTCCTGAGCACAAGCAGAGTGCCCTTGGCCTCCACACCTGTGAAGGCTGTTTGGCGAAAGGGTTTCTGAGCATGAGCAGAGTGCCACTGCCCTGGTCAAGGCTTTAGAGGAGGCTAAAGGTGCAGGAACCAACCAAAAGGGACACCTGAGCATGGCAGAGTGTCACTGTCAAGGTCAAGGCTTTTGAGGAGTCCCCAGCTGGAGGAAAGGGCCTCAGAGAAGGTGCAGAGGGCAGGTTTGCACCCAAAGGGCTCTTGACCATCAGCAGAGTGCTTTTCCCCATATCAAGGCTTTGGGATGGGGAAGAAAGGGCCTCAGAAAACATGCAGAGAGCAGGAGGCTTGCACCCAAAGGGCTCCTGAGCATCAGCAGAATGCCTTTGCCCAAGTCAAGGCTTTTGAGGAGCCTAAAGGTGCAGGAACCGGCCAAAATTGGGAATTGTAGTAGTTGGGATTTATAGTTCACCTACAATAATCTTAACCCCACCAATGATAGAATTGGGCCAAACTTCCCACACAGAACCCCCATGACCAACAAAAAATACTGTGTTTTTGGATGGTCTTTAGTGACCCCTCTGACATCCCGTCATGAACCCCCTCCCCAGGGGTCCCGACTCCCAGGTTAAGAAACACTAGTGAACAATTTAGGTTCTGTGGCAAAAAGAATGTGAAATGGCATATTCTGGTAATCAAGTATATTGTCAAATATCAATTCTAAAAGTGACAAAATATTGTGAAAGTGGCGGCAGGTGAAGCTCAAGGTGAGGAGATTTCAGATCCCTTTTCAGCTCTTTTGGCTTTTCTGAAGGACTCATTTGTAAGATAGAAAATCGGACAGCTGGGCATCCATCATTGTATATGAAGATTTAGGGAGATTGATGCAGAAGACAAAGGACAAGTGCATTAACAAATCTACCTTTCCAAAAGTCAGGGGTACTGTTAACCAAGAAGTACATTACAGTGATTCCATCAAAATGTTCTGTTATTTATTTAACTTTTCCATTTTCATTTTTATTTGGGTAAGATAATTGCTTGAGATAAGCCGCCTTTGCTGAAAGCTAGAAGCATAGAGGCTAGACGCTGTGCGACTGGGATATGTACTTCCAACCATAGCTTTAGAGCTGTAGGATGACCTGGCTGTATTTGCATATTGAAACGGTCTCAATTAAAGTCTTTTATCAGACAACTTCAAAGTAAGAATCTCTTGAAATACTGTATTTTTCTCTCTTTCCTATGAAGAATAGGCTATTAGGGTTTTGATACGCTTATCTCTATTCGGATAGATGACCATTTTCATGCTGGTATTGCATGTAATAAAACATATATTTCTTTCCCCGCTGCCATATGATTATTTTTATGCAGCATTCAATGTAATTGGAAAAAAATAAAAATAAAATGTAGCTGATAAAGATAGAATTTAATAATATTATTAATTTTTATTGGGTAAGTTATTTAATGTTGATGTCATCACATCTTGAAAGTTTGGGCTGGATAACAACTGAATAAAATCCAATTGAACTCAGTTTTCTTGTGCCAACAGAATACAGAAAATATATTTCTATGAGAAGTATTGCGACCCTGTCTCATAAGGAACACCTGCCTGTTTTGCTCTTTTTCAGAGCCACTAAAGGAACAGGAATCCTGTCCAGCTTTTACTTGGTGACTCTACATCAGACCTGGGCATCTTGAGGCCTGCGGGCCGGATGCGATTCTGTCCGGCCCACGTAAGGGCCCAGGCAGGCAGGCAAAGCAGAGCAGCCAACGGAGGGGAAGAAGAAGTTCCCTTCCGCCTTGCGTGCTCCCCCCCCCCCTTCTCTTCTTCAACAGCCAGCCGTGCCTGAATGACCTCTTCGCGCTGCTGGCACTCCAGTGCTTCCTGGAGCAGCAGCAGGAGCAAAGAGGTTTTGCAGGTTTCCTCCTACCTCCGCAGGCTCCGCCCCTCCGCAACTGGCCCCCCGCCTCAAGCCTTCGCTCCTGCTGCTAGTCCAAGAAGCGCTGGAGCGCTGGCACCGCAAAGAGGTCATACAGGCACAGCTGGCTGCCAAAGGAGAAGGGAGGGGGGAGCTCTTCCTCCGCTCAGCTGGAGCTTCTAATTCTCGGATAAGATAGAATACTAAAATTCAGAACAACACAATAACAGAGTGTACACTTCCCTCCTCTTGTGCAAAAAGGAATGTAAACATATGAGCTGAAGTCTTGTGCCAGCTCAAACTTATTAGAAACTATGCATTTATATTTTAAGTAACCAACTGCCTTGGTCAGACCACATCTGGAATACTGTGTCCAGTTCTGGGCACTGCAAATTAAGGGTGATGTTCACAAGCTGGAATGTGTCCGGAGATGGGAGACTAAAATGATCAGGGGTTTGGAGAACAACCCGTATAAGGAGTGATTTAAAGAGCTGGGCATGTTTAGCCTGCAGAAGAGAAGGCTGAGAGGAGACATGATGAGGGCCATGTATAAATATGTCAAGGGAAGTCATAGGGAAGAGGGAGCAGGCTTGTTTTCTGCTGCCCTAGAGACTAGGACACAATGGAACAATGGCTTCAAAGAAAGGAGATTCCATCTGAACATGAGGAAGAACTTCCTGACTGTGAGAGCCATTCAGCAGTGGAACTCTCTGCCCCGGAGTTTGGTGGAGGTTCCTTCTTTGGGGGCTTTTAAACAGAGGCTGGATGGCCATCTGTCGGGGATGCTTCGCATCTCCACCTCTGACATTCAACCTGACTTTGATGCACTTGTTAAGGACCAACAGAGACACAAATGATACAAATGTCCACATTTTGTTAACTTTTGTTTAGTAAAATTTTAGTGAATAAATGTCATTTTTCCTATGACAACCTCTCTTTTTCATTGCTCATAACATATACTCTTATCAGTCTTATTAATATATCAAAAACGCAATTTAGTGCCTTTTTTATTATTAAAGAAATTCAATTGATATTATGTAGAATGTAGTTCAGCCTTTAGGTGCGGCCCTCCATAATATTTTTTGGTTCTCGTGTGGCCCCTTGGAAAAAATAATTGCCCACTCCTACTCTACATCATAGTAACAAGTAGCGGTGAAAAAAATATACATGCACAGAAAAGGATATGAGTATTAAAAGGGAAATGTTGAGTAAATTGCAATTTTGAATAAACAAAATCTAATAACAACAAAAGAAGAAATACATTAATGTGTAGCAACCCAGTTCTCTTTCGTGCCTGGAGGGCAGGGGGCATTGGAGCCAGCGGATTCTGAGGAGGATTTGGAGGGGCTGGAAGAAGGGGATTTTGAGGTAGCTGGGCCTTTTTCCCCCACAGAAAGCCTGGCCTGGGATGACGGCTGGCCTGATCCTTACGAGATGCAGGAAGGCCAGACGGAATTCGAAAGCAGTGATAGTGAAGATTATGAACGGCCGGGGGGCGAGGTTCACAAGAAAGAATGTGGGAAACAACCGAGGGAGAGGCCCGGGAAGCAGAAGGGGAGTTCAACTCTCACGAAGATAGGGAACCAGGTGCTGGGAGGCAAGGTCGAACCTTTGATAGGAGACGGAGCATTGAGGCTAGCAGGAGGGGTTGGTTCCACAGCCTAGACCGGCCGAGGTCCCGCAGCACAGATTGGAGGAAGAGAAGCCTAGAGCATCGGGGGCCTCGCCAAGGGGATTAAGTATAGGATCCGTGGGAACGGATCCTCAGTACCTCGGCCACATCTATCCTATGCAGACGTGTAGCGAGCCAAGACCACGTAGCTAAGTTTTGGGCTAGTGGCCTGCCAAGGAGTGCCTTGGATCTTGTGTGCCGCAGCTCAAAAAAGGTTGGGAAACACTGCTCTAGGGCATCCACACAATATTCAGGGACATCCTGTCCATAATGCGGGGTAAAACTGGTACACTCAGGTTTCCCCCGTGTTAGCAAATGTCAGGGAATGGATCCAGAGTTACCCTGAAACTCCAGAACTGTCACACATTTGGAGTTGGTAATGGACAGCTGGACTCTCTCCAAATCAAACCAATCTGACTATCCATATGGGCCAGTGCCACAAACTGCTTTCCCCTGTAGTCCTTCGCATAAGGAAAAGGGAATGGAACTTACCTGAGCTGACTTTTGTCACTGTGGCAGCCAACCATGCAGGTCCAGTTTGCCTCCTGCTTTCCCCAGGGCACATGGACACCTTTGTTGGTGACAGCACAGGTACCCAGAGACAGCAAGGAACTGTCAGGACCTGCATGGGCAGCTGCTACAGCACCTAACAGTGGCCCAAATAAGAGTTTCCACCCAACTGGATGATTTGGGCTCTGCTCCTGCCACTGCTGCAGTTTGGAAGTGGAGCATATGAACAGCTCCACTGAATCCAAGGCCCGTTTAAAGCAGCAGTGCTCCAGACCAGCTCTGGATTTTGCGGCTCATGCAAATGAGCCTTAAGTCTCATGACCTGAATGAACAAAGGATGGGACAAGAATGTGCCTGCAATTTGGAGAAAGATAGCAAAATAAAGTTTAAGCATTTTTTATATGCCTGCCTGTGGAGCTACATCTAGTTCATTAAGGTCAATATAAAGAATTACAGTATTTACAAATTAATACTTATATTATTTTTTAAAATCTGTTTGAAAACATCCCTCTCTTATTCTGTGACACCAATATCAAGACGAACAGTGTTAATTGTTCATCTGGATTAAAACTATCTCTAATATGATACAGTATGGCAATGCTGTCTTAAAGAGCAAGTTTTGGGTGCTAGGGAAGGGCAGCTTTCCTGGTATTGCATTTTCCGCCTGCTTGTGCCTCATTACCAAAATAACTCAGTTGACTTTATGTACTATGAAGAATTGTAATTTAGATGCTTCATGTAAAGAGGGGAGGCAACATGCACTTATCTACCTCAGACAGCAAAATATCTTGGGCCAGCTCTGGTAGGCTTTTGAAGAGCCATCTTGAAATTGACATTTTCTTCTTGGCCTGCTCTTTAGTTTGTGTTTGTTGGTCTTTTCCCATGTTTGTTACATACCTTCCAACTGTCTTGATATGGCAGGAACTGTCCCAAATAGTTCTCCGTCCCATTTTTCAGGGCTTTGAAAAAATCCCAGTTTCTCTCCCCTTCAACTTTATCCCTTTGCCCTTAGCTTCTTTCAGTTGCTGCAAACTGGGTGAGGGTTAGGAGAAGAATGGCAGAATCACTGACCTTCCCAGAGAACCCAGACAAAAGCAAACTGCTGCAGCTTCTCATGGTTTGTGTGTTCTATCACATTGATAAGTTTTGCCATCTCCCATATTCTGATGTTGCTTTGCCGCATTTTGTGCCAGTGGATGTTGGATAGTTGCCAAACCACTATTTAAAACCAAGAGGTCATCTTAGCTGACATTGAAAGAAATGCGTAATAAGATGGAGGTGGTATATGTGCATAATGTATTAGTTGCAAAAAGACTGTCAAATCATGCAGCAAAGGGGATGTGCATACATTGGTAATAGATGCCAACCAGCAACATCAGTTCAAGAGGAAGCTGGACAAGTTGAGAGAGATGGAGTGAGCCATAGGAAAGATAATTGGACTTTAGATGGAGAGCTGCCACAGAAAGCCATTTGTATTCCCAGCATCGAGACGTGTAGCCCTTTGACAGAATGGGTGGTTTTCTCTTGGCCATTATTATCGGCGTGTCTCTAAAAGGATTGCATGCTATGAGAGCAGACACAGCAGCAAAGAATAATATCACTTGTCCTTTGGCCATCATTCATGTTTAGTGGGGAATTACTTTTGACTTTCACCTTTGGGCTTTCCTTTCCATTCACATCTGTAGATTAAACACTCCACAAAAGTTAAGATTAAGCACTCCTCAAAAGTTACTTGGCGTATTTGAGCTTCTCCAGACCTCATTGACACAAGGAGGTATCTACTACCTATAGGCTTACAAACATCCATGGGATTTTCTCCATTAAAAAAAATAAGTTCCAGAATGTTGGTATTAATTATCATATTGCTTGACTTGGAGGTTTCTTTATATTCTGTTCAATTAATTAAACCCATTTGGTTTAATATGTTGTGTTAAGGACTTCCCATGTTCACTGCCATTGCAGCAAAGAGCAATGTACCTAACAGCTGCATCACTTTAGACAAAATGAGTGTGGCGTGGAATTCAGTGCTATGGTTAGTTCCAACTTCATCACTTTTGTGAAGTGAGATATTTGTCAGTGCAAAATGATGAGCCTAAATTCCAGATTTATTTCTTCAGAACTAGCACATGAAGCCTTTGAAACTGAAATTATCATATACTGTATATGCTCATGCATAAGTCTATTTTCTTCTCAAAATATCAATCCCAAAAACCTGGCTCAACTTATGTATAGATCGATGTAACTACTGTACCTTAACTCTTTTTTTAAAGGGAACAATTCCCTTCTCTTAGTAGAGTGGTGAAAGATGAGTGTTTTGTCCATCCCAGAAGTGCCTAAAAGAAACACCAACCCGGTCTTCTTTCTTTGCTGCCGTGACTTTTTGTGCAGAAAAATGGTGCTAGCCACTCTTTGGCATTTCTCTTTCAAGTGGAAAGTACAGGAGGCCGATGCTTCTTCTAGGTTCTCTGGGGATGGATAAGTTCAGAATAAAGGTGACCTGGAGCAGCCCCAGAATCAAGTGCAAGCTCCTGGACATTATAGGCATATCTACTGACATAGGAAGGGGGTTCCTATCTCACCAGCCTGAAGAACATAAGCTATCACTGCTCTTTCTTCCTGATAACATGGGTGTCATATTTTAACATTGGCTGTGGTGCCCATGTGACCAGGAAGAATGACAGGGGATGAGCACAAGGAAAGAGTTATAGCACCAATGTTATATCTGGACAGCAGATCAGTGCAAACCAGATCTGATCCTACTGTCCAGATTGTCCTGAAATCTCAGGCTACTTCAAGTTTCCAATAAATTCTAGATCAGTGTTTTTCAAACTCTGCTCCTTACCAGCTGTTAGGAATTGTTGGAGCCAAAGTCCAAAACATCCAGAGAAGCACAGTTTGAGAATGTCTGTTCTAGATTATCCCTCAACTTTACCTGAAGCACAGCAAAGCTGGTTTAAAGCTAAAACCTCAGGGATACTCACCAGAAGCAGTTGTGCATCATCTAGACAGACAACCTTCCTTCCATTTTTGATTTGTGTAGGCAAGTCCATATTTTTTCTGCTTTATCTGCACCCTAAATCTGAGGACTATCAAATTATCTTTAAGCCATCTTGGAAGACATTTTGGGAATAAATGATCTAAATAAATAAATTTATTTTTCCATCAATAATTCATTTGATATTCCATTCAATGGGAGCCCCCAGTGGTGCAGTGGGTTAAACCGCTGAACTGCTGAACTTGTTAACCAAAAGGTTGCAGGTTCAAATCAGGGAGCAGCATAATCTCCCACTGTTAGCTCCAGCATCTGCCAATCTAGCAGTTCGAAAACAGGCAAATGTGAGTAGATCAATAGGTACCACTCCAACAGGAAGGTAATGCTGGCCACATGACCTTGGAAGTGTCTACGGGCAATGCTGGCTCTTCCGTTTAGAAGTGGAGATAGATGAGCACCAACCCCCAGAGTCGGGCATGACTGGACTTAATGTCAAGGGAAAACCTTTACCACCTAATTCATTTGATGTAAAGAAAGTATGATTAGAACAATAAAAATATTGGTTTTTGGTTTCTTGAGTCATCCAAAAGTTTGTTTTTTTTTTAAAAAAAAGTCAAATCAACTTTGTCCTAGCATCCATTCAACATCACAGTACAAAGGGCATATCCATTTAAAAACATGATTAAAGAATAACATTTAATTATCCCTTTGGGTATGAAAAAAGGAAGTTCAGTATACAGGAAGTCATCTAGCACCACAATATCTATTGTCATGCCTGTGTTTTTTAAATAAGAAGTTACTTGTGTCTCCTGAGAAAAAAGGTTTCCTATGTAAATGAAAAACCGTATTTCCTCTAGGAACTTAATATAGAACTGTCCCCTAATAGAATCTGAAAGTCTTTCCTGTGAAGAATTGACAACAGTTTGCAACCATCTCTTTGAAAAGTGGGCCGGGGGGGGGGGGATCCCAACTTGTATTTATGCTCATGGCAAGAATGCTACAATTGTGGCCATTTAGTATTACCAAATACTAAAATATATAAATCCATAACTCTAAATTACAAAACTCTAACTGCAATACATAATGTAAGCCTCTATTTTATGGAGTTTTGAATGCATTTTATGAGAAATTGTTCATATTTTTATTGTTCCTGCTATTGTTGTTATTATTATTTCTTACCTGCCACTCCTCATGGCTCAAGGCAAGTTGCTGTTACCCCCCTCCCCTCGCTCTTCTACCTCCTCCTCCCTTGACAGCTCTTATTTTTTTTAAAAACCAGATGTGTATAATTTTTCCCAATGACAGGCAGCCGTGCACGTAGACACAAATAGAGTGGGACCTCACTACCTAGTGGAGTTTGGTTGCAGGATTCCCAAAATTGATGCATATTCAACTCCCAATTTGTACAAGAATAGGCTTGTCTGATCAAGGAAAATATAGTTCAAAACTCATTTCGGATGTAGGGGGTGCTTGTGATTCGATTTGGAAATGATTTCTGAAATTTTCCAAAAAAAGTTGGAATTTCCTGAAATTTCCGAATCGTTTCATTAATGGTGGGCGCGATTTCACAATATGCAAAAACCTGCAAACAGGTCAGGCAAAACTTGGGGGGTTCCCTTTCCCTCATTTTTAGACCGGTACTGACAAAACTTGCCACAGTGGTAGAAAACATTCTGCTCTGTCAGCATACTAACTTTCAATGTGCGTAGAAGATCCCTGCATCCTTGACAATTTTTTTAATAATGTCAGTAATCTAATAAGGAATATTACAAGAAGAAGAATATGACAAAATGGAATTTATCTCATAACATTAAATTAATGTATTACATTTGCCTCTTCCCAAGATAAGCGGAGGCCAGGCCACTGTTCAACCCTGCCCCATCCCAAGGAAATTATTAGAAGATTATAGGAGATTTCTTGTTCCCAAAAGTACAATGTGTAACCCCAAAGCAGAGAAAGGGGGCTCCAAAGTTGTATGGTGTGATTCCCCAAGGAAATTATTAGATTAGGGATTTCTATTTTCCAAAAGTACAACATGTAACCCCCAAGCAGACAAAGGGGCCTCCAAACTTTTGTGTTTCCCCAAGAAAGTAATTAGCAGATAAGGGGATTTCTTGTTTTCCAAAGCACAAAAATCAAACCCCAGGAGAGGAAAGGGTCTTAAAACTTTTATTCACTGCTTCGGGAAGGGAATTATTAGCAGAAAAGGAGATTTCTTGTTTTCCAAAGCACAATGTGTAACCCCAAAGAAAGGAAAGGGTCTTAAAACTTGTATTCGGTGGTCCAGCAAGGGAATAATTAGCAGATACGAGGATTTCTTGTTTTCCAAAGCACTGAAGTCAAAGACCCTTTCCCAGGAGAGGAAAGGGTCTTAAAACTTGTATTCACTGCTTCAGGAATGGAATTATTAGGAGGAAAAAGGATTTCTTGTTTTCCAAAGCACAGAAGTCAAACCCCCGGAGAGGAAAGGGTCTTAAAACTTGTATTCAGTGGTTCAGCAATGAAATTCTTAGCAGATAAGGAGATTTCCAAAGTCGCAAGGGACTTTCTGGGATCCCAAAATCCAAACTCCAAAGGGGATTGAGGCGTTTTGAAAGTTTAGTTCACTGCTTCTAAAAGGGAACTTGGCAGTGGCAGGCAAGAGAAGAACACTTGTCCCAGCTGCCCTTATGTGCCGCCCTGCCCTGCCCTTCTTCCCTCCCATACACAAGCAAGCCTCGCAGGCAAGGGGCCTAATTTGTTTCCTTCCCTAACCCTGTTGTTCCCTTCCCAAGTGGTGGCACCCTTCCCACCCAAGCTCCCTTCCCGTTCATGTCCCCTGCTCTCAATGAGCCCATTAGGCACACACAGCCCTTTTTAAAGTGCAATGGCTGCCATGCCGAAACCCCTCCCCTCCCCACATGGTTTTCCCTCATTGGCTGGAGGCAAGCATTGCAGCATGCAAGCTGCTGTTTGCCTCCAAATGCTGAGTCATTTCCAATTCACTTCCTGAGTCGGAACAAAGTTGTGACAGTGGCTTTGAAATGGCAAGTATACTTCCGGGTTCCCAAATCGCCTCGAAATTGATTCAAAAAGGAATTTGATCCGAATTTATTCCAAATTATGAAGATTCTGGCTGGACCTAGCCATGCCTACTAAAAACCCTAACACTGGCTCATGATTGGCCAAGGTCCAAGCAACAAGGGCACCATACCATGTTATTTCAGGTTGATGTGTCCCCTTGTTCAAACCATGGTACTATCTTGCCCATCAGCACAAGCTAAGAGCATGAATAGAATTGCGAGAGAAAGGGAGGAGCACTAGATTCCAAGTTACCTGCCTGTCCCTTTAACATCTTCTATTTCTCGAAGAAAGTAAAAGTAGGATATTTCACACAGGAGAAATGAAACAGTTTCAGTCCAGTCATAGACATTGCTGGGGCATCTATCTGTCAACTGGCTTTCCTCAAGGTCAGAAGATGGCAGTCTTTGTCTCCTCCCCATCTATAAACCTTCACCTACTGACAGCATTGCATCAATAAGTAAATAACATCTACATTGATATGATTGGTTTCTCTCCATGTGGCCTAGATTAGACTCCAACAGCTGCTGATTTCCTAATTCTAATGGTATAGATCCACTTTGGTAGTGACTTGTTATGTATCTTGAAGTAGACTCTGAGTTAAAGTGACCCTGTTATAGGGCTTTCATGGCAAGATATATTCAAAGGAAGACTTCTATAGCTTTTTTCTAAGGCTGAGAGATTTTGACTTGTTCAAGATCACCCATTTTCCATAACTGAGAAGGGATACAAACCTTGGCTACTGAGAGTTCAAGGGTGCATCTACATTGTATAATGAATGCAGTTTGACATCACTTGAACAGCTGTGGTTCAATGCACTCTTTGGCAAAGAAGGTTAAAGGCCTTGTAACACCCCAACTTCCATGATTCCATAGCATTGAGTCATGGTAGTTACAATTGAATCAATATATGTCTTGTAATTCCTGCCATTAATTGTATGAATGTTGGTTGCGGAAGGAGCATGAGCTATACATTCACTATGTAACTCTGAAAGGGGAAATTTATGTTGTGCAAACTGATCTCCTCCATGATCTTCATCTCATTAATGCCATCATCCATGACCCCTTATGCAAAAATTGACAGAATACTTTAACATGTAAACACATACATTCACACGTGTTTCCTTTTATAGTACATTACATACCTGTGGGACCATTACCTGTGATTTCTCCTTCCTACATCCAACACACATACCCGTATTTACTTGAATCTATTTATTTATTTACTTACTTTATTTATATTCTACTCTTCTCACCCCGAAGAGGACTCAGAGCGGATCACAGGTACACATACTTAGCAGAAAATCCCTGCCGTTTCCACATACAACATATAGATGGCAATTCTCACCTTTTTGGCACAACTACTTTACAGATACCAGCAATTATTTTAACATATCTTTTTCTCAATGCACAGTTTTTGCAAAAGATTTTCAGTAGAAGAGGTATAAAATTTTTGGCTAAATGACCTTGCCAAACTTAGATTCATGTAATACAGTAATCATAGTGATGAGCCAAAGTAAAAGGGGAAACCGCTTCAAGAACACCTGTATCTCCTCTTTGAGGGACATCACCTCTAATTAAATGGTCATGGCTCACTGCTATGCAATCCTGGGATTTATAGTTTGATGAGGCAGCAGCATCTTTTGGCAGAGAAGCCTCAAACCTTGTAAAACTACAGCCTCATGACTCCATAGCATTGAACCAAGGCAATTAAAGTGGATTCACTGTAGAACATAGATAAACCTCAAAGTTTTCCTTTCTATTACTGGAAGTTTTAGTGTTCTAATACTGTTGTTTAAATTTTTTTAAAAGGCAAGCAGCAACTGTAACACACACCTTTTTTGGCCAAATTCCAAAGAGTACACTTTTTGCAGATGTGTATTACATTCAGGAGACATTTTTTAAAAAATAATAATAATTGAGGTGCACATTAGATTCAATGGCACATTAGACTTGAGTAAATATTAGGCATGTTTTAGAACCCAAAAATAGGGAATCGAAAATCTAATTGGGGGATTTTTTTATTAGTAAGAGGAAGACTTACAAAAAAATTTCCAAAAATTTCTAAAATGTAACTTAATTACTAACGAAATTCGTTAGTAGTTCGTATGCCAGCGCATGCGCATTCCAGATGGTTTTGTTTACAACTCCCAGAAATCCTAACAGCTGGTAAATTGGCTGGGATTTCTGGGAGTTGTAGGCCAAAACTTGAATAAATCACACTGAATTCTAGATGGGACTCTCCAAATAGGAAGGAGGGAGCAAAGGAGGGAGGGAGGGAGGGGGTATTCTATTCTTGGAAGCAGCAAAAGAAAAGGAGGAGGAGCCCCCCCCCCTGGCTCCTCGCTGCTTCTCTCTCACCCCGATCCCGAGGGAGCGAGGGCCCAAGTTTGCCCAGGCTGGTCATATACCTACATTCCATGCACATGCAATAATACAGCAGTAATAACAATGGGTATAAGAAGAGGTAAAATTCAAACCGAAGTATTCTGACTTGTACCTCCTCATGCGGTGCAAACGGGCTCTTCTCTTATTAGCCCGGGAAATTAGCCCGGGAAAAGCCAGTGTTTTCTGCTTGGGTGCACACACATACATATTCTTTTGGGGGATTTGCTGCAGAATCTTCTCTATGAGCCCGGATTCTGCAGCAAATACCCCCCAAGAATATGTATGTGTGTGCTCCCAAGCAGCAACGCTGGCTTTTCCCGGCTAATTTCCCGGCTAATAAGAGAAGAGTCCGTTTGCACCGCATGAGGAGAGACCAGTCAGAATACTTCGGTTTGAATTTTACCTCTTGTTATTGTTATTACTGCTGTATTATTGCATGTGCATGGAATGTAGGTATATGACCAGTTGGATTACTTATAATATTAGGCACTTACAGTAGCATTCATTCTATGATACATTAGGTTGGTTTCTCACCCCAATACTCTTTGATGCTTTAGATCCTGGCAGGCAGGAGAGGCAGGGCGGGCTTCCAGCCGAAAGAAGGAGCGAGTTTAGGGCTTGCCTTGCCATAATACTTATTGGCAAGGGAGGCGGGAGGGTGGTGAGAGAGTAGGAGGGTGCCCCCACGACCTAATAACGACACTTAAGAAAATCCTGGCCCCGAAGTTCGAAAAAGAAAGTCCACTTCCTGGTTGGCGTTCCAGGTGCGGAAATACTCGAAAGTAGCATTTCTTACGAATTTCTTACGAAACGAATCATTTTCATAACTTTTTTCTCATGCCTAGTAAATATAGTATATCCTATCTATGAAATTTCTAGGACCTCTCACTCCTACGAGAAGTTAGCATAGAATCAGTTGGGAGGTCCTAGTAAATTGATAGAGAGGACATCTCTTTAGGAATTTTCTATAACTTTAAGCAGAAGTCATTCATTTCAATAGGATTTGCTATTATCAACACTTTCCTGTTTCCGTGGTAAGTTCACGGATATCGATATTGAGTCATACTATGCATTTGGTGTAAATGGTTGAGCATCAAAATCATTTCAAGCAACCAGGGTCCAAATCCTTGGTAGGCTATGAAACCTTCCGGTGACCTTGAGCAAGTCATACACTCTCAGGTTCAGGCATGGCACTCTCTCCCCCTTTCAATAAGCCTTGCTAGAGACTTTTGAGGTTGGTTCACTTTATGGCCACCATAGGTTGGATACAACATGAAGGCACACAAAACAACAGCAAGCAAACATATAGACTCAAAGTTATATATTTATTTTGGCTGAAAAAAAGAAAACTTTGCTAAAGAAGAGAAGCTTGCTTGTCTGCTAACTGATAATTAAATTGTAATATTTCCGCTAATGAGATGGGGGCGGGCCACCTATGGAGCACTGAGGGCCACATTAGAGATACATCATGAGTATGAGAGCTGTAGCTAATTTGCAGCTTTTATTTGCATATAATTAGCACAATTTACAGGGCATCAGCCTGCCAGATGCCAGCTACTTGCTGAACATGTTCAACTCATTCTACAACATTCTTCTTCTGAACTAGAGATACTTCAATGTGAAAAACCCATGTCAGCCTCTGAAAAACCTTGATAGGTGAATTGAGATATGAAAGGTGAAAACCTCTTGCAATGCTTGTAAACAGAGCCCTTTTTAATATGTTCTTTCCTAATTTTTTATCTCTTGATGAGCACTCAGTCTAGGGGTTGGGTGCTTGGTTTTTAAAGAAAAGAGCAGCATCAAGGTTTTGAACAGAAATGTCAGAATGATACCTTCATTCCAACATCCATGGAACAGATGGCAGAGATTGAGCATTTCTATCAGTCCTATCACCAGTGGCACCTGCTAGCAACCATGTCATAGTGTAGTTAATGTTCACCAGGTTTTCATATCAACTTTGAAGGAACTATTTAAGATGCTGAATCCTATCCCAAAAACAGATACCTTAAAGTATAAAATGAACCCAAAAACAGATCCAAAATACCATGGAAACAAGGAACCAATACTGTGGCCTGGCAGCCTACTTGTACAACTGCAAATGAGCACCAGGTAGTATCTGAAACTTGATACTTTGAAATATTCATAATGTTTATTATGTTGACAGGCAGCCATGCACACAGACACAAATACAATGGGACCTCACTATCTAGTCGAGTTTGGTTGCAGGATCACCAAAATTGATACACATTCAACTCCCATTTTGTACAAAAGTAGGCTTGTTTGATCAAGGAAAAAATGGTTCAAAACTTGTTTCAGATGTAGGGGGCACTGGCATTTCAATTTGGAAATGATTTCTGAAAAAAGTCAGAATTTTCTGAAATTTCCAAAATTTCCAAATTGCTTCATTAATGGCAGGTGTGATTGTGCAATATGCAAAAACCTGCAAACGGGACAGGCAAAACTTGGAGGGTTCCCTTTCCCTCATTTTTAGACTGCTACTGACAAAACTTGCCACTGTCAGCATACTAACTTTCAACGTGTTTAGAAGATCCCTGGGTCCTTGACAATTTTAAAAGTAATTTCAATAATCTAATAAGGAATATTACAAGAAGAAGAAATGTGCTGCCTCCAGGTTTCTTTTGGAAAATTTAAATCTATCTCTCTGTTTTGCATATTTGTAACACAAACGTATAACATGTAACCCAAAGCAGACAAGGGGGCCTCCAAAGATTTATAGTGTGGTTCCCCAAGGAAATGATTAGATTAGGAGATTTCGAGTTTTCAAAACTACAACATGTAATCCCAAGCAGACAGAGAGGCCTCCAAACTTTTGTGTGTTTTCCCAAGGAAATAATTAGCAGAAACTGGGATTTCTTGTTTTCCAAAGCACGGAAGTCAAACTCCAGAAGAAGAAAGGGTCTTCAAACTTGTATTCCCTGCTTCAGGCAGGGAATCATTAGCAGCTAAGGAGATTTCATGTTTTCCAAAGCTCAATGTGTAACCCCAAAAACAGGAAAGGGTCTTAAAACTTGTATTCGGTGGTCCGGCAAGGGAATTATTAGCAGATAAGGGGATTTCTTGTTTTCCAAAGCACAGAAGTCAAACCCCAGAAGAGGAAAGGGCCTTGAAACTTGTATTCCCTGCTTCAGGAAAGGAATTATTAGCAGCTATGGGGATTTCTTGTTTTCCAAAGCTCAATGCGTAACCCCAAGGAAAGGAAAGGGTCTTAAAACTTGTATTCGGTGGTCCAGCAAGGGAATTATTAGCAGATAAGGGGATTTCTTGTTTTCCAAAGCACAGAAGTCAAACCCCAGGAGAAGAAAGGGTCTTAAAACTTGTATTCAGTGGTTCAGCAAGGAAATTCTCAGCAGATGTCACACCCCAGCCTGTCCCAGGCCCTCAGCCAGACCAACGCCATGTTAAATCCCAAGTATCAGAGGGGCCCAGCAAGCCTAAAAGTCAGAAGCTACAGAGGCCTGCAGTTCACTCTACGTTCAAGGACAAAGCCAGCCGAATACCATCTCGAGACGATAAGCAACCAGGAAAAGGCAGAGCGGGTTAACTCCCGTTCGCCCAGGTGCCAGAGTAAATTGGGCTTACATTCCAATCCAATGCGGGAGGCTTGAGAGAATTCAGCTGGAGAACTGTTTTGAGAACCAGTTCCGACATACTGGTGCGTCGTAACGATCAAAGCCTTGGGGACCTATAAGAGTTGGGTCTAAGAGATGTGTAATATCTCTCGTCAACGTTTGGAATCCTGCCTTCATGAACTTTGTCTGGGCTATTGAGCCTTCATGCTAGTGGACTCTATTTGCCAAGCTTTGTGCCAAGAACTCTTTTATGGATTAGCCCATTGGGGCATCACGACTCTAACCCTTTGTTCCTGTTTGCTTTTGGACTATTACTTTGCAATAACTGGTGCTTGGAAGCATCAAAGGACTTTATCTTTATTTTCTTTGCTCTATCCATTTATTCTAAATAAAGCATTTAAACGTGGCCGGTCTCAAGTGGTTTACTGAGGGGTCCTTCCGGTCTAAGGTGCAACAGCAGATAAGGAGATTTCCCAAGGGACTTTCTGGGATCCCAAAACCCAAAGCGGATTGAGGTGTTTTAAAAGTTTAATTCACTGCTTCTGAAAGGGAAATTGGCAGTGGCAGGCAAGAGAAGAAACCTTTCCCAGCTGCCCTTATGTGCTGCCCTGCCCTTCTTCCCTCCCCACACACAAGCAAGCCTCACAGGCAAGGGGCCTGCTACCAGCCGTTCTCTCCAATTTGTTCCCTTCCCTAACATTGTTGTTCCCTTCCCAAGCGGTGGCACCTTTCCCACTCACGCTCTCTTCCTGTTCGCGTCCCTGGCTTGCAGTGAGCCCATGAGGCACACACAGCCCTTTTAAAAGTGCAATGGGTGCCGTGCCGAAACCCTACCCCATCCCACATGGCAGGCATGTAGCCAGGGGGGGCTAAGGGGGCTTCAGCCCCCGAAATTCTCAGGGTGGTCCGCGAGAAGGCCTTACTGGAACATTATTTAAACTGTTATGTTTATTCATATCATGATCTAATCACCATGCTCATTATATCCCACCTTCATGGGGTTATTGGGATAACAATACAAAAGGTTTGCTAGGGTAAACCCTCTTCCACGCAGTCTCAGCCTCCCCCCCCCGAACCAAACTCAGCCCCCCCTGAACCAAAATCCTGGCTACGGCCCTGCCACATGGTTTCCCCTCATTGGCTGGAGGCAAGCATCGCAACATGCAAGTAGCTGGGGGACATGAGAGAAGCCTCCCCACAGGATTACAAAGATGTCCCCTGGATTTGTAGAAGACTGATTCTCTCACCCCAGAAGCAACCAGAAGCTGCCAGATGAAAGATGATCCAAGAGCAAACAGAAGAATATTTTTGAGTTTCATAGCTTCATTCTTGTTCTGTTTTATGAACATTTGAAATGTGTGAAAGTTGTCCTCAGACAGTGAGTATTTATCACTCAATCCCCCTCACCACAACAAGGTGACAATCTATCGAAGGGGTTATCACTGTGTAATACCATCTCAGTAACCCAATGCCATTCTGGCTTTTTTCCACATGGAGTTTAATATAGGATACCTTCCCTGTACCCAAAAACACAATGTGATATGATTTGAGGCCATCCTCCTCTCCCTGTATCAAGAGTAGTCAACCTTTACTCATTATAGACATAATGTTCAGGTTACACAATATTCTACCTCAATATACAACAGTTGTTTTATCAATCACTGTTGTCCTGATCACTGTCCCCTGTAAGATTGTGTGGCAATATTACCTAAAATGTAATTCACCTTTTCCTGTTGCACAGCCTTCAGACGGACAAAGGCTTCAGCCTTATTTGACCAGAGTTTCATTTCCTTGCACTAACATTTCACTCCAGATTTCTTTTCCTGCCTCAAAACATGGCTTATATTCCTCTCCCTTCCACCTGACAATTCTAAGTTTCCGCTCAATGTTTATGTAAGTGAACATTCTCAAAAGTTACTGCTCTTTCCCTCTGTGTCTTGCTCCCTGATTTTTCATAATTTCTCCCACTACTACAAATTGCTATGATTTCGAACCATTCTTAACATTGTTTACATAGGGCAGTCACGTGATTTTTGTCTATCATTTAGTACACCTTCCCCAAGTATATAGCATAAACAGTGTATGTAGGAGATTTTTTTTTCTCAAAAAACTACATGGTTTTCTATGCAGAGTTTAAAAAATTTCATGTGTAAAGTTTGGATTTTTTTCACCACATGGTTTCTCAAATAGCTGCATCGTCCTGGGAAATTCTACAGGTCAAATTGTACTATAAACAAAAGAAAAAGTTCCCACAAAATTTTCAGGTCTTTCAATCTGCATTTTTTTCTGCATTAAGTTTCTCTAGACAACAGAAATTTCAAATTAAACTCCAGTTAGGAAACTAGCAAATTTTATTCCATCCCTATCCAAAAGTGACCCTAGTTAGAAAACGCTCGGGGCTCAAGTACAATTGTCTGAATATCATAATACCTTATTTCCTACTTGTAATGCCATCTAGACTATTTTACTCAGCACAAATATTACCACTGATCACTGCAAGGATGGGATTCCACCTTCCTATAAAAGAGGTGAATAGCAGGCCAAGCTCTTCAATTACATTATTCCCCAAAAGGAAACAATCTGCCAATAATGGCATTTAGCCCTTTAAAAATTTGTTGAAAACTAGATCATGGTATCAAGCTAAAGAAAATATTTCTCTCTCTCTCTCTCTCTCTCTCTCTCTCTCTCTCTGTAGATTTTACATAAATCTGAGATGCGTCTATGTAAGCTTGTTTTAACTCATCTGTGAGGTCTTCTGGGAGAAAACCAGATAAGGTAGCAATTATTTAACAGGCATTTTGCTGTTCTCTCCAGTCCTCCTCCTCATTCACCAACGAGGCCAAATACACCTTTGAACTAAAGTGGAGGCTTTAGCATGAAGAGAAACATATCCAGAAGAGAGTTCAGCTAAATGGCTGCTGTCCGTTCCCTTAACTCTAGATATCTAAATCCAAGGCAAAGAGAGCAAGTCCAACATTCCTTGGATGGAAATCACACCTTCCACACTTTTCCTTTAGCACACCTACAGTACATAGTAGCTTGGCTGCTTCCAGTCTTTACCATCTGTTCAGATGGCATGGTGCCTACACACATGTTGGATGATATATAGGTGCCAGGCAACAATGCGGATTGATGGGCAGTCTGCACAACTCTGCAATTTCAGTCTCTTGTGCATGGAGGCCATCCTCTGCCAGAAATGAAGGATTGGCACTTTGTATCTCCATAGACTTGCTTGCACCTGTTGACACTTCCATGCCAAAAAAAGGAGGAGGAGAAATACTTGAGCAAGTGAAACAAAGAAGACATTAACCTCACAAACCATTATCATTTCCTACGACCAAGCAATCTCCTCTGGCACCAAAAGCCTAGAAGACTCTTCCTCATGGCAAAGTATCACCTACAATGAATTTCATTATTATCTTAACCCCCTTCTGTCTCCCCAAAACCCAAGTTTAACTATGCTTTTCTAATTCATCAGCAAGAACATCTGCTCAGAGTCATATAATTGGGGCATATGATTGATGTACTTTATCACAAGGATAGGATGTCTATCAAAACAACTAGGAATAAAACAGGAGCATTTTCTAGACAAGCCCAGGCAGGAGTAATGAAAGCCCTATATGTTCATGTACTCGTCAGGCAAGGGTAAGAAAAGCCCTATAAGCTCATGTTTAAGTACAGAAAAATTTGTCAAGAAACCAAATTTAAATGTGGGTTGACTAATCCATGGGTCAATGTCATCCATGGGTCAATGCTATACTCACAATAAGAACCAACAGAGTGTTAGAGTATCTAAGAAATATACATTCGTGGACACTTGCTCTCCATTGATATATTTGGGGGGAAAGAAAAGACAGAATACTACTTGAGAGAGAAATGTAAAGTGTTTGTCACAGAAATATACAATTACAGAGTCACCTGAGGAAGACTAAAAATGTCGAAACCAATTGTGTGCTCAACAGACTCTTCAGTTCAATTGACTGACTTCACAAGCGACAAATTTATGTTTAGTTTGATATTCATTCTGATGTACGGAGCATCAACGTTATACTTGTAAATTTGTACTTGTTTATCCAATATAAATTTATATTTCATACCTGTTTATTGATTATTGACCTATAAATACTGTTGTATTTGTGGGTATATATTACTTTGGTGAACTTCAATGTCGGTACTATCATTTAACCCTGTGGTTCCCAAAGTGGGTGGTACAGCCCCCTAGTGGGCGGCGAGGCGATCCAAGGGGGCGGTGGGAGGCTCAGGAGAATTTGGGGAGCACTGAAGCCCTGTAAGGGGGCAGTAGCGGGATTCCAACTCGCAAGCATGCGAGTGTGCACCTGCCAGTTGGAAACCCTGTGCAAGCGCTGCCTGGAAACTGCAGCGGACGACCCATTCCTCTCCTCAACTTTGCCCACAGCGCAGTCCTGTATTGCCCCTTGCAATCCAATGGTTCCCTTGGAAGGAAGGGGCGATACGGAACTGCGCCATGGCCAGAGGTGAGGAGAGGAAGGGGATGCGCGCTGCAGTTTCCAGGCAACGCCTGCCCAGGGATTCCAACTGGCAGGCTGAGACAGTTGTGCGCTTGCGAGTGTGTGCCTGCCAGTTGGTCCAGCGGTATTATACTCCTTGCTGAAACACCAAATTCATCTTGAGAAACCAAAAACTCATTCACACTTTGTACTTTGGCTTTCTGACTTTATACATCTTGAGAAACCAAAAACTCATTCACATGTAGCTCTGACTTTATACTCTGGTATACTACAATCCCCTTTTCCCAAAGTCAATTCCTCGCAGAAGCACCAAATTGTGTTAGTCTACAAACCAACACCTAATTAACATGTTTCTTGCACTTTGTCCTAGGGTATACTAACAATCCCCTTTTCTCATACTATATTCCTTGCTGAAGCAACATATTCAAGTGTATAAACCCCTCATTTCCATATATCTTAGAGTATTAACACTGGGCTGGCCTCCGCTTATCTGGAAAACAAGCAAATGTAATAAATTGATTTAATGTTATGAGATAAATTCCATTTTCTCATATTCAGAGAGGTCTGCTCTAGACAAATATGTAAAACATAGTGATAGATTTAAATTTTTCTAAAGAATCCTGGAGGCAGCACATTTATTCTTCTTGCAATATTCCTTATTAGATTACTGAAATTGCTTTAAAATTGTCTTAAAATCCATGGATCGTCTAAACATGTTGAAATTTAGAATGCTGACAAAGGAGGAGGTTTTCTACCACAGTGGCAGGTTTTGTCAGCAGCAGTCCAAAAATGAGGGAGAGGGAATCCCCAGAAGTTTGCCCAGCGTCACTTGCAGTTTTTCACGCATTGCGCAATCGTGCCCGCGAATAATGAAGCAATTCGGAAATTTCAGAAATGTTCTGATTTTTTCCCCAGAAAAATTCAGAATTCATTTCTGAATTGAACCACCAGCGCCCCCTACATCCGAAACAGGTTTTGAAACATTTTTTTATCAACCAAGCCGTCCGTCCGTCCGTCCGTCCGAGAGAGAGAGAGAGAGAGAGAGAGAGAGAGAGAGAGAGAGGGAGGGAGCTCTCTTAAATTGACTACTTTCTTGATGGACTACCTCAATGTATCAAATCACCTGAGATGAGAAAAATTAAAAAATATTATTCACATTCCTTCTGTACACCTTTTATCAGGGTTTGAGAAATTAACTACTCATGAGGGTCAAAAAGGGATGTGTTATTATCCCAACCTTATTTTCCATCTTCATCTCTATGGCATTGCACCTTGTTGATGGGAAGAGAGTGTTTAAGGACCAAAACATCCGTAGGGATACCAAAGTGCTTGTTATAAAGCTATTGTCCTCCCAACCCTGCTATATGCCTGTGAAACATGGACTGTCTACAAACGTCACATGCAACTCCCAGAACAATTCCATCAGCGCTGCCTCCAAAAAAAATCCTGCAAATCTCTTGGGAAGACAAGCAGACAAATTTCAGCATGCTGGATGAAGCAAAGACCATCAGCATTGAAGCGATGGTCCTCCGCCATCAACTCCACTGAACTGGCCATGTTGTCCAGATGCCCAACCACGATCTCCCAAAGCAGTTGCTCTATTCCGAACTCAAGAATGGGAAATGGAATGTTGGAGGACAGGAACAGAGATTTAAAGATGGGCTCAAAGCCAACCTTTAAAACTTTGGCATAGACACTGAGAACTGGGAAGCCCTGACCCTTGAGCACTCCACTGGCTGCCAATCAGTTTCCGAGCACAATTCAAAGTTCTGGTTTTAACCTACAAAACCCTATACGGTTCCAGCCCAGTTTACTTGTCCGAACAAATTCTCCCCTATGAACCATCAAGGACATTAAGATCCTCCGGAGAGGCCCTGCTCTCGATCCCGCCATCTTCGCAAGCACGTCTGGTGGGGACGAGAGACAGGGCCTTCTCTGTTGTGGCCCCTCGGCTGTGGAACTCCCTCCCAAGCAATGTTAGATCTGCCCCCTCCCTGTTGTCCTTCAGGAGGTGAGCGAAGACTTGAATGTGGAACGAGGCCTTCCCAGAATAAGCTGAGATTGATTTCAATCTGAAATGGGTGACCACTTTTATAGACCGAGTTGAATGTGGTTTTAATGGCAATGTGGTTTTTATGTATCTCTGTTTTTATGTATTTTAATATGCTGCTTTAAAATGTTTTTAATTTGTATGACATTGAATTTTGCTGTAAGCCGGTCTGAGTCCCTCCTTGGAGGTGAGAAGGTCGGGATACAAAATTTTTAAATAAATAAAATAATAAGTCACCATCTACCAAAGCAGTTACTATACTATCAACTCAAAAATGGAAAATGACATGTTGGTGGACAGATAGAGATTTAAAGATAGGCTTAAAGCTACCCTTAAAAACTGTGACATAGACACTGAGAACTGGGAAGCCCTGGCCTTCAAGCATTCTACCTGGAGGATAGCTGCTACCAACAGTACTGTGGAATTTGAAGAGACACAAATGGAGGGCAAAAGGGAGAAACATGTCAAGAGGAAGGCACATCAAGCCAACTCCGACTCTACAGTTGGTCCAAAGAGCAGCAGCCAAGTTGCCAACTGGTCAAGCTACAAGGCTCACACATCTGCCTTGTTGCAACAACTCCACTGTCTTCCAGTTTGTTTCTGGGTATAATTGAAAGTACTGGTTATGGCCTTTAAAGCCCTATATCTGATCTGGCTACGGTCGTCCACGCTCTGGTCACATCCCGAATAGATTACTGCAACGCACTCTACGTGGGGCTGCCTTTGAAGACAGTTCGGAAATTGCAATTAGTCCAGCGGGCGGCAGCCAGATTGCTAACGGGAGCTACATACAGGGAGCATACCACCCCCCTGTTGTGTCAGCTCCACTGGCTGCCGGTCCAATTCCGGGCTCAATTCAAAGTGCTGGTTTTGACCTTTAAAGCTCTATACGGTTCTGGCCCAGCCTACTTGTCCGAGCGCATCAGCCGCTATGTCCCACCTCGTAATCTAAGATCATCCGGAGAGGCCCTTCTCTCGCTCCCGCCTACGTCTCAGATGAGGCTGGTGGGGACTAGGGATAGGGCCTTCTCGGTGGTGGCTCCCCGCCTGTGGAATGCGCTTCCTATTGATGTACGATCCACCTCATCCCTCCTGGCATTCAGGAAAAAAGTAAAATCCTGGCTGTGGGACCAGGCATTTGTACACCAGCACAAGGCAGCATTTTAGATTGGTTTTTAATGGAAGTGGGTGATTATGGCCAATGTTTTTATGGACTGAACATTGTTTTAATCCAGAGTGAATGGTGCTAATGTAGTTGTATTTTAATGTATTTTTAATGTATTTTAATTGTTGAAGGGTTTATATTGTGATTATGTGAGCATCGAATTGTGCCGTACTGTAAGCCGCTCTGAGTCCCCCCTTGGGGGTTGAGAAGAGCGGGGTAAAATCCCGAAATATAAAGAAATAAAATATATGCTTCTCCGTGTATGAGCCTCCTAGGGCTCTGAGATCACCGAGAAGCCTTTCTCCCAGTCCCCTACCTGTTATCGAACAGCTGTCACTTCCCCGGACCGACTGCTCCGACAACCGGACAAGCCCCGTGAGACCGACCACGGAGCAGAGCCCGCGAGGTTCAGTTAACCTGGCGAGCCAGGAGCGGTTAGGCCCTCGTAGTCTACCCGCCTCCCTTGATCCCAATTATGCTCACCAATCTGTTAGGTAGATGCCACGAAATTGTTTATTCTGCTCAGCTGAGTAGGATGCGACCGCAAATTCCCTGATCCCGCAAAGACGCATGCATATACATTCAAAACATTGGTTTTTAAAGGTTACAGAACTGTCAAAACAATTGAAATTCCCGCCTGCCCCCTTCTGGGCCGGGTCCGTCGATGATTGGTCGGAACGTAGTGATCAGCTGATGGGCGGGATGTTGACCGGCTCCAGAGAGCCAATCGGCGCTCACTCCCATTTGCCATCCCAGCCAATCAGGAGTCATGGCCATATATGGAGTTCCAGGAAGGGAAGCTTTAGACGGAGATTGCTGTCAATATTTGCATATGAGTAAAACAAAGAGTCCCAGGCAGGTAAACGACCTAAAATGGCACCTTTAGGAGTGATGGGATTAGTGAATTTGAAGATGAATAGGGAAGGAAGAAGAAAACTTGGTGACAGAAATCTCACTCAAGCCTTTTGTGTGACAGAGGGCCTATTGTGGGACGTGGGCTAGGTTCCGAGGCTAACCCCGTTCCCGCTGTGAAAAACAAATATTTGATGTCCGATTCCAAAGACAGGATTAATTGGTCTAAACTCCGATGATTAATACTCTCTTTAGACTGGCAAAATGTGGGCCCGCGGCTAGGGCACGGGTGATCCATAACAAGGCTTCTGCCAGGGTAGCTCATGCAATGTTGAACAATTGGTGATCCATTTAGGTTTCAGGATGGGAGTCTGGCAACTTCCCCTCAGCTGAGACAATAGCAAAATACAGGCAATCTTTACATGGCAAAGAGGGGGAAGGGAAGAGGTTACAAGGGGTCAATAGGAACAGGGGACAATGTCATACACGTACAGATACAGGGGTTCATTTATGGTTATGATTTCCAGTTTCCAGCTGTGAGTCCAACATAAGCAGAACCCCCTTGCTTCAGGCCAATTCCTTTCTCTGAGCTTGCCATGCTGGGCTTTGAGGCTCCCCAAGATGGGGAAAAAGAGGAATGAAAAGATGAAAAAGGAGAGAAAAAACAAAATGGGTTTCCTTCCCTCCTCCCTTGGGGGGCCTCGAACCCGGGACCCCCGTTCCGGACGGCCTTTGTCCAACCGCATGAGCCACCGCACCTTTCCCTTCAGTGCAACTTCTCTTCGCAGTCTTAAGGCGCCCGGGGAGTGGGAATAAAGAAAAAAATATAAATTCGGGAAAAATGCAGGAAAGGGTCAGGGAAGGACAAGAACCTAGGCGGCAGGGTCCTGCAGCCTTAGAGGGGGAACGTGAGGGTTTTCACCCGGGAACAGGCGTGTGTGTGAAAGTTGGGACTTGTTCATCTGCGGAACTACCTGCAGCTTGGAGCTGCCGATTACCCGATAACAAATCCTCCCTTAGAGGCTAAAGCAAGCTAAGGGGTCGTCCCTTAGCTGCGATAAGCCTCTATTGCCACGTTGTACCCATCGAGGGGCAGCATGACCATCTGTTCGGAAGGTTTTGACCGGAGGCTCCGGAGGCAACTTTGGTAGAGTGAAAGAAAACAAGAACCACAACAACCTAGAAGAAGGAGGAGGAAAAGGGCTCCCAGGAAGATCAGGAACCCCTTCCTCAACCAGTCCAGAGAGGGAAGCCAATCAGTGAGGAAAGACAGATCGAACCCAATTTCTTTCTTGATGTTGGTGGCGATTTCAGTCAGACCCTGGATGTCTCGGTTAATAGATGCTGTCCTGTCACTCAAGTTGAAACAACACATACCATGGACCGCGGAGCACGACAGGTGGTGTTTTAGCAATAGGAAATCTACGGCTGCCCTGTTCTCAAGAACCGCCTCCCTTAGTTCCGACATCTCAGAGGCCATAGATGCGAGAGCATGGGAAGTGAAGTTTATGTCCTTCACCAGAGCGCAAGCCAGGTGCTTGACAGCTCGATAGTTCATGGCGGCGGCAACACCAGGAAGGAACACTGCAGTGGCCACAAATTTGGGGACCCCGGCCAGAATAACAGAGGGGTCACAATCTGGACCTAAATTTTGGGTGGATCTAGCCCGACGATGGAGAGTGTGTGCCAGCTCTACATCTTTTTTTGAGGGCATGAATAGGGTTAGTTTCCCCAAAGCACAGGTGCCCAGAGTGGACTGTGCTGGGAGATATGAATAAGCCATATTCCCACATATGAAGAACCAACCAAGGGGCAATTTGATGTACCCTGGGGCAGGGGCCACAGAGTAGGTGTAAGAGCAATTTAGCAAATTGTCTCTGGGCAAATGGTGGCACACAGGGCCTAAACATTGAGAAATTTGGAAGCACTGCTTGGCAGGTAGGATGTGGGCCAATTTCATCGCTATCATACCTGGTTCCTTCTCAGGGACCGTCATCCTCCATTTCCACATGTCCTGGTAGGAGACTGGTCGGTTGGGCATGGCAACCCAAGGGGTGAGTTCCCTAAACGTCTCCAGGTCCGATGGTATACCAATAAGACAGGTGGTGAACAGATCAGTAGCCGAGACACCACTGGACAGACAGAAATCGGTGACATTCAGGACCTTGGTGGCAACCTGTTCCCAAAAATTGGTCTTTGAAGACAGCCAATCAGTGAGGTAGGGCGAGGCGTGGATGGGAATGGGCGAGAGCCCCAGAAGGAGAAACAAACGGGCAATCATGGCAGCAAAAAGGGATGGGGTGAAAGAAAAAGACGAGCACCCTTCAGACCCAGGCAGCAGAGAAAACTTACTACTTTGCTAAACGTGCAGGAGGCGGAGGGGAAATCCCTCCACTGTGGCAGCTGAACTGACAGCGGGAAAGCGAAAGCAAAACACGTGTCCAAGGGAAACAGCTGTGGTTGACAGGAGACGGGCTTTTGACAGGAGTTTGACACTGACAGCTGTCAATGAACCCGGAAGAGTGCGAAAGCAGGATTCCGTGGGGCTGGAAAGGTGGGAACTCGGAGAATGCACCGGCGGCTGGTCCTGGAACGAACGGGAAAGAGTTCTTTCCTTGTCAGGAGTCTGGTTGGGACGTGGGGGGCTGTGCAGGGTTGTCCTCAGGCGCTTTCCGGAACAGCAGCCTAAATCCTTCCCTGGGCTCAACGGACCAGTTGTCCTGGTCGTCCTCCTCTTCCGCGGGCTCCGGAGCAGGGGCTTGTTTCAACCTGGTGTGGTGGACCCAAGCCTTTATCCCCGAGACCTTTGCGGCGGTGTTGGTGGTGAGGAGGATCTGGTGAGGCCCGACCCACTTCTCCTGCAGCGGCTCCGACTTCCACGCTCGGACCAGGACCCAATCGCCGACCGAGAAGTTGTGCACCGGACCGTCCAAGGGGATAGGAGAATGCGGCAAGAGGTACCTATTAAGAGAGGAGAGAATAGAGGTGAGGGAAGCTAGCCTGACCCTGACACTTTCAGATCCGATCTCGTGGAGATGATCCGCCTTCAGAGGGACCCTAGAGGAAGGAAAAGGTCTACCATACAAAATCTCAAAAGGGCTCAACTTCAACCCCCCTCTGGGGGCTGCTCTAATCCTAGTCAGGGCAAGGGGCAACACGTCAGGCCAAGGCAAACTGGTTTGTTGGCAGAGTTTGGCAAGCTGTCTCTTCAGTGTCTGGTTCAGTCTCTCAACCTTTCCGCTCGACTCTGGGTGCCAGCTGGAGTGAAGGTCCCATTTGATCTGAAGAGCCCGCGAGACCTGTTGGGTGACCTGGGAGACGAAGGAAGCCCCGTTGTCCGAAGAGATGCAAGATGGGAGTCCGAAGCGTGGGATGATGTGATTAAGGAGGGCTTGGCTGACCTCCTTAGAAGTGGAAGTGTGACAGGCAAAGGCCTCCGGCCACCCACTATGTCCGTCCACGAACACTAGCAAGTACCGTTGGCGCCGGCTGGATGGTAGTTCAGCAAAGTCCACTTGCCACACTTCCCCGGGTTCCAAGCCAGTCCTTACGTGTCCTGTAGCTGGTTTCTTCTGGATCCTGGGGTTGTTCTTAAGGCAGATGAGACACCGACGGCAGGCCCAGATGGATTGGAGGGCCATCCTGGGGCCTACGAATAATGTCTTTAGATGTTCAAGCATAGCATCGTGGCCCCAATGTGTGCTTTTGTGGAGGCGCAAAGCAACCTCCCGCATCAGAGGGTCTGTGAGAAGCAAACGTCCTTGCCCGTCCCGCCACCAACCATCCTGCTGGCTCATACCCTCCTTCCTTGCAAACTCATCGTCCAAAGTCCCATACAAAGGCAGGGTAGAGATGGTAGTGTCCGGGATGAGGGCCCCTTGGAGAGGAGGCACTCGATTGGCGGCTGACTTGGCGGCGGCATCTGCTCTACGGTTCCCTCTGGCAGCATCCTGGTCCCCAGCCTGGTGTCCGCGGCAGTGGATGACAGCAACGGCGGCGGGCTTGCAAACAGCGTCCAAAAGCCTCAGGATCTGATCCGGATATTTGACAGGACTGCCAGCTGTCGTCAGCAGTCCCCTCTCCTTCCAGATGGCTCCATGGGCATGCAGTACGTTGAAAGCAAACCGAGAATCCGTGAAGACGTTTATAGTTTTCCCAAGGCCCAGTTCAAGAGCCCGAGTCAAGGCAATCAGCTCAGCCAATTGGGCAGAGGTTCCGACCGGCAGGGGCTCTGCTTCAACAGTGTCCCACAGAGTTACCACTGCATAGCCGGCCCTCCTTTGTCCATTCTGCACGCTGCTGCTGCCATCCGTGAAGTATTCCAGGTCCGCCTGCTCCAGGGGCTGGTCCTTGAGATCAGGTCTGGAAGAGAAAGTCTGTTCGATGGTGGCGATGCAGTCATGGGGCTCGTCCTCGTCTCCATTGATCTCGATGGGCATCAGCGTGGCGGGGTTGAGGCAATTTGTGGTAGTCAAGGTGAGGTCGCCCTGGTCAATGAGGAGGGCCTGATACCTGGTGAGCCGGCTTGTTGACAGCCAATTAGTCCCTTTGGCATCCAGAACGGTCAAGACACTGTGGGGAACATAAACTGTCATAGGCTGGCCCAGGGAGAGTTTCCGGGCTTCCTCCGTCACCAGTGCCGTGGCAGCCACTGCCCGGAGGCAGGCAGGCCACCCAAGGCTGGTGGGATCCAGGCGCTTGGAGAAATATGCGACCGGCCTCTTGGTGTTTCCCAGCGGTTGGGTCAACACCCCCGCAGCCACCCCCCTTCGTTCATGCACAAACAGGAAGAAAGGTTTGGACATATCTGGGAGTCCCAGGGCCGGGGCAGAGACCAGAGCCTTTTTGATGTTCTGGAAGGCCGCCCGGCACTCGGCCGTCCAGGTGAGGAAACTTTCAGGACCCGTGGTGGCCTCGTAGAGTGGCCTGGCCATGATCCCAAAGTTAACCAGCCAGATGCGACAGAACCCGACCATGCCGAGGAAGCCTCGCAGCTGTTTTTTTGTCCTGGGTTCCTGTATCCTGCAAATGGCCTCTTTCCGCTCAGGTCCTAATGCCCTCTGCCCCTCTGAGACATCAAACCCCAGATACCTCACAGTTTCTTTGCAGATCTGTGCCTTCTTCTGAGAGACTTTAAAACCGGTCTCTGCCAAGTAGTTGAGCAGGCTGATGGTCAGGCGTGTGCAGGACCCCTGATCCGCTGCACATAAAAGGAGATCGTCTATGTACTGGATCAGAACCCCTTGCTCACGGTCCGGCCACTTCTCCAACTCCGAGGCGAGGCATTGGCTGAAGATGGAAGGACTGTTCAAAAAACCTTGCGGAAGGACCTGCCAACACAGTTGCCGGGGCCTGCCCCCATCTGCCCCTTCCCACTCAAAGGCAAATATTTCCTGGCTATCAGGGTCAAGGGGAATAGAGAAGAAAGCATCACGGAGGTCAAGTACAGAGAAGAAGCGAGAGGAGGGAGGAATAGCAGAGAGAATCGTATATGGGTTTGGGACCACAGGATGGAGTTCGACTGCAATGGCATTGATGGCCCTCAGATCCTGCACAAAACGGAACTGGTCCGTGCCAGCCTTCCTGACGGGCAAGACTGGGGTGTTATAGGGGGAAGAGCACTCTCGGAGGAGGGAATGCTCCAAGAAATTATCCACTATGGGCTGGAGTCCCTTTCGGGCCTCCAGGGGGATCCTATACTGGGGAATCCGAGGTGGCTTGACGTGGGGCTTCAGGGCGACATGGATGGGAGTGATGTTCTTGGCCCTCCCGGGGACCCCATCTGCCCACACCCGGGGATCAACATGGCGGAGGACTCGGTAGGGGACTGGCGGGGAAGCTGGCTCCGGCTGCTCAAGCAGAAATGCCTGGGCTCTCCAAGCTTCCTCTGGGGGAACAGACATGGTGATCTTGTCAGGAGCAAAAGCCAACTTAGCCCGGATCTTACACAAAAGGTCCCTTCCTAGGAGAGGAACCGGGCATTCGGGCATGTAGAGGAACTCATGGGAAAGGGCCCTCCCCCCAACCTCGCATTCCATGGGTTTGAGAAAGAACCGCTGGGCCGTTTTCCCTGAGACTCCCACCACCCGAGTTTCTCTAGATCCTAACTCCGTTCCCCGGAAACCCTCGGTGACCACTGAGTGAGTGGCCCCGCTGTCCAAAAGAAAATCCACCGTCTTTCTCCCAAACTTAAGGGGCACCACAGGGTCAGCAGGGGTCAAAACTATTTCCTCGCCTAGTCACAACACCCGGGTCCTGGCTCCCCCAAAGCTTCCTCCCGGGGGATGATCTTCCTTGGGGCAGTGTCGTCTGATGTGGCCCAGCTCCCCACACCCATAACAACGAAGGGGACCTCGTGAACCCTCAAATCGGGGACGGCCCCCATGATCCTGGCTTCCCCTTGCAGGGCCCCGATCTGCCAGGGCAGCTACCACACAAGCAACCTGACTCTCGGTCTGCAGCTTCCGGTCCCGTTCTTCCTTCTCCACGGCAGCATCCTCCCGGTTGTGGAAAACCTTAAAAGCAATGTCTATTAATTGAGAGATGGGCAATCCTTCCCCGCACTCCACTTTCTGTAGTTTGAGTCGGATGTCCCTTGTGGATCTCCCAATGAAAAGGGAGTTCAAAGTTTTGGAATACTGAGGATCAGCTGGATCCATGTTGGTGTACTGGCGGGTGACTTTACAGATCCGATCGTACCAATCCGAGGGGCTCTCATCGGGCCCCTGCTTCAGCTCATAGAACTTTGCCATGTTCAGAGCCTTAGGATAGACCAAAGGGAGGCCGGCTAGAATTCCCCTGTGGAATGCTGCCAATGCCAGACGACCCTGATCGTCATTATAGTCCCATTCGGGGGCCTCCCTTGTGGGGAACACCACCTCGGCATCCCTCCCTTCGTCTGGATCTGCCTTCATCACCACGTCCTGTGCGGCCACCAGCAGCCGCCTCTTTTCTTCCTGGTTCAGGAGAGAAGACAACAAAGTCATTACATCAGCCCAGTTGGGCCGATGGGTGACAAAAATGGTTCTGAACAGTTCCACCATGGCGGTGGGGTCCTGGGAAAGAGGTGGCGTGTCCCTTCGCCAGTTCATCAGGTCGTTGGTGGAAAAGGGGACATGAACCAGAACTGGCCGTCCCAGGGCACCCATGACCTCCCGAAGGGGGGCCACAGTGGAAACGGGGACCGAACGGTTCCTGAGACTTTGCTTCGAGATGGAAGGTTGGAAGGCAGCTGGGGGGCTGAAAGGGGCCATCGCCCCCAAGTCCTGGGGTGATGATCTGGTGTCGGGGGAAAGAGGGGGAGCAGAAGGGGACCTGGTGTCCTGGGGGCTTGCGGGTCTCGAGGGAGTCCTCGAGCTTGGGCAAGATTGAACGGAATCCGGCGGGGTGTTGTCAGGGTGGGAGGGCTGGAAAAGTTCCAAGAATTGGGCCAAGCGTTGGGGAAGAGGTGCTGGGGCCGGGGGAACGGAACGACGGGGAGCAAGAGGTTCGAGCATGAAAGGAGGAGGGGGAGGGAATTCCCCGGGATCCCCGACCAACGTTGGCGGGGGCAGGGGAACGGGAGGGTAGAGAGCCACAGTGCCCGGTGGGCCTTGTGCTCGGTAAGGTGGGGGGTGAGAAAGCATGTCTAGGGGCTCCTCCTCGGGAGGAGGAGGAGGGAATGGGTCTGGAGAGGTGTCCCGGTTCGAAGGAGAGATCTTCCCAACTTCCTTGCATGGCAGAACTTGGGGAATGCCCTCACTCCTACACTCTCTCCGGTACAAGGTCATGAAGCACGCCGCATAGGCCAGTTCTTCCCATTTGGCTTCTCCATGACAGTGGGCTTGCAGCTTGAGAATCAGCTGCTCGTCCAAGCTACCGTGGATCGGCCAGTTGGCGCTCCCCGGGAGGGGCACCAACGGCCAGATGCGTGTGCTAAGCTTGACCAGCTTGGCAGAAGCAAGTGATTTCCCTGCTATCTCATCCCAGTTCGCCAAGATCTTGCCTACCGGTGTTGCCTCTGGGATGAGGCGCGTTCGGCGGCTAGAACAAGCTCCCATGTTAGTGGTAAGCCCTCGACTCAATTAGCCGATTAAGGGGACGTCTGGCGACAGCCGTACCAACTCAGAGATCCCCAAGGTTCGGTACCAGTAACTTAAGAGACCAATCGTTTGGGGAGATCCAGACAGGAGCTCGGGCCTAGTGCGCTGGCTGCTTCCTTCTTCTCCCCAAGCCTGTAACCGCAAGATTGGACTGCTCTAGTTCGCCGTGAGCGCCAGATGTTACCGCCCGGGACGTAGGACCTTTTGTTACAGGATACCTGAAGATCCACGCAGAGATCAACCCGAGTCCGTCAACCTACGTGCGGGGCGACCCTCCCGGCTGCTTTTTTACCGGTTTTCAATTTCGGTGGCACTACCTTTGGGAGTCAAGGCGCTCCCCGGCTCCTTTGGCCAGAACTTGAAGACCAGCCAGATGTTTGGGGATACGATCTGAGCGAGTTTAAGACTCTGAACCCTGGATGAAGGCGTCCCTTCCCAGGAACCCAATCGCTTCCCCAAATAGTCTGGTCGAGAAGTCCTTGGACCAGGTGCCTTCTGGAAATTTAGTTGTCCCTAAAATTGACTCGGAAACCCCTCCAGAAGGAGTCCCTTCGTTGGTCTGCCAAAATCTGTTATCGAACAGCTGTCACTTCCCCGGACCGGCTGCTCCGACAACCGGACAAGCCCCGTAGACCGACCACGGAGCAGAGCCCGCGAGGGTTCAATTAACCTGGCGAGCCAGGAGCGGTTAGGCCCTCGTAGTCTACCCGCCTCCCTTGATCCCAATTATGCTCACCAATCTGTTAGGTAGATGCCACGAAATTGTTTATTCTGCTCAGCTGAGTAGGATGCGACCGCAAATTCCCTGATCCCGCAAAGACGCATGCATATACATTCAAAACATTGGTTTTTAAAGGTTACAGAACTGTCAAAACAATTGAAATTCCCGCCTGCCCCCTTCTGGGCCGGGTCCGTCGATGATTGGTCGGAACGTAGTGATCAGCTGATGGGCGGGATGTTGACCGGCTCCAGAGAGCCAATCGGCGCTCACTCCCATTTGCCATCCCAGCCAATCAGGAGTCATGGCCATATATGGAGTTCCAGGAAGGGAAGCTTTAGACGGAGATTGCTGTCAATATTTGCATATGAGTAAAACAAAGAGTCCCAGGCAGGTAAACGACCTAAAATGGCACCTTTAGGAGTGATGGGATTAGTGAATTTGAAGATGAATAGGGAAGGAAGAAGAAAACTTGGTGACAGAAATCTCACTCAAGCCTTTTGTGTGACAGAGGGCCTATTGTGGGACGTGGGCTAGGTTCCGAGGCTAACCCCGTTCCCGCTGTGAAAAACAAATATTTGATGTCCGATTCCAAAGACAGGATTAATTGGTCTAAACTCCGATGATTAATACTCTCTTTAGACTGGCAAAATGTGGGCCCGCGGCTAGGGCACGGGTGATCCATAACAAGGCTTCTGCCAGGGTAGCTCATGCAATGTTGAACAATTGGTGATCCATTTAGGTTTCAGGATGGGAGTCTGGCAACTTCCCCTCAGCTGAGACAATAGCAAAATACAGGCAATCTTTACATGGCAAAAAGGGGGGGGGGGAAGGGAAGAGGTTACAAGGGGTCAATAGGAACAGAGGACAATGTCATACACGTACAGATACAGGGGTTCATTTATGGTTATGATTTCCAGTTTCCAGCTGTGAGTCCAACATAAGCAGAACCCCCTTGCTTCAGGCCAATTCCTTTCTCTGAGCTTGCCATGCTGGGCTTTTAGGCTCCCCAAGATGGGGGGAAAGAGAGGAAAGAAAAGATGAAAAAGGAGAAAGAAAACAAGATGGGTTTCCTTCCCTCCTCCCTTGGAGGGCTTCGAACCCGGGACCCCCGTTCCGGACGGCCTTTGTCCAACCGCATGAGCCACCGCACCTTTCCCTTCAGTGCAACTTCTCTTCGCAGTCTTAAGGCGCCCGGGGAGTGGGAATAAAGAAAAAAAATATAAATTCGGGAAAAATGCAGGAAAGGGTCAGGGAAGGACAAGAACCTAGGCGGCAGGGTCCTGCAGCCTTAGAGGGGGAACGTGAGGGTTTTCACCCGGGAACAGGCGTGTGTGAAAGTTGGGACTTGTTCATCTGCGGAACTACCTGCAGCTTAGAGCTGCCGATTACCCGATAACAAGAGTCTGACAAAGAGCGTCAATGGGCAGGATGGGCTCTCTAGCCTTTTGGCAACCATCCTAAGAGAAGGAAAACCCTCAATTCAAACCCGGGCAGGTGGTTCTTGTCTAACCCTGTAAGGTCAACCATCTAAGAGAAGGAAACTCAAACCAAACCTACGACCTGCATTCAACAAATGTTAATATTAATCACTTCCAGGAAAAAGTGTCACTCCAGGGAAAAATACATTCCCAAATTGTATCTCACATTAACAATGTTTAGGTAACAAATAGGCAGGGCTCTTATGGATATTACTACACAACTGTATCTCAGTGGTTGGTGGATAGTTACAATTCCTTTTCTATGAAGTGCCATTGCTATGTAAATAACTCAAGTCATAATTATAGAGGGGAAAGGGGGGGACGAGTAAGTAAGTGATGACTGCGCAGCTGCAATGACAGTGCTGGAAAATCATCCTTCAGCAGCCTAAACATTCATTTGACAACGTACACCATTGATTACTTAATTACATTTAAATATATGTGCCAGGCACATTAGAAACCCAAAGGAGACTATTACACTGCGCTGTAAAGCCACATGTATGCAAACGCTCTACTTTGTGAAGCTTTTTCAAAAATGTCAATTTTCTTTTTCCTCAGGCTGTGGAAGATTCATTTTTTTTCTTGCTCTGGAAGAAATAATGGATGCAATTTTTCCAACCTGGCACGTTTCAGGTGTGTTGTGCCACAACTCTGAGAGTGGGCTGGAGGCCTCTGAAAGTTGTTGTTCAGCACATCTAGAGGGCATTGGATTACAAAAGGCTGCCTTAATATTATAAATAGGTAAACAATTCCAAGTAACATTAGCTGTGCATGAGGGAGGCAGAACCATCTTCAACCTTACATTGGGAACTCTTACAAATGGTTCCTTTTCTGATGTATATTTGAAAAAGGAGATCTACATATGCTTGATCTCAGTGTGACCTGACGTTGTTGCCAAGGCCACCAATTAGGCCCGCATTGTTGACTACAGAACCACCAAAGCATCTCTATTAGTTTCTGGGAAAAGAGTGTGTCGTTTTACAAACACGTTGTGCAATTTCTTCTTCATGCATGATTTATATTTATTTATTTAATCACACCCTGTTTTTACATTCGGATTGTCATGTTTTCAATAAATGCAACAGGAAGCCATTCTTACCTGTTAGTAAAGATATATGACAATAATGCCCCTTGTGAAATCTTTGTCTCACTTGTTTTTGCTCCTGCCCACAATAATTTTGGAGACGGAGGCAGTTCGTAATTTTTCATGTCAATGGTATTATACATTAGGCTTCCTCTGTCACTAGCTTTCATAATTATCCTGTTTGGTATAGCAATTTGTCCAGTTCATTGTGACTGGCTGTATTTTAAACTAAGTACCATTTTCTCCTGATGCTCCCCTTGAGAGCTGGATGTTACAAATGGATTCTGGTGTGTAAATGTGGTCAACACACAGACAACCAGGCATACAGACAGAGCATTGGCTGGGTTGATCTCTCCTTTTAAATATATATTCTATAATTAACATTTTCATTTGAATATTTATCCCTACATATATGGGCAGTTTATATAAGTGTCCCCCATATAATTACCAAATTTGGGGAAAGAGCCCTGTTGAAAACAAAAATCATTGAAATTAGGAACCTATTCTTTAAGATGGTCAGGACAGTGGTCAAACTGTGATGAGCATTAGAAACCAGTGTGCACAGTTAAAAGGCATGAGATGGAAGAAGTAGAGGAGCGATGAGTCCAGTTGGAAGGAGGGTGGAATACGTGGGAGGAAGGCTTACAAATGAGAGACACCTGCACAAAGCACACAGCAATAATCCACCCCATTTTCAATGAGGACATTTCTGACTGGTTGAGGTATTGAGAGTGGTGGAAGAGAGAAGTAATTCTTGTTACCATCAAAAGAGTGGATTGTTCAAATGCAGACTGTCTAAATCCATGTTTATGGGTCTGATACTGTTCTAGCTACCTTAGAAGAGAGTAGAAAAGAGAAATAATCCAGTTACTGTCAAAAGTGCAGATGGTCAAAAAGTGGACAGTTTAGATTGATGTTTATGTGTGACAATGTTCTAGCCACTTCACTTACTATTCTAACCCAGATACCAGGAAGTAATATATAATGATAATAACTAAAAGTCATTGCCAATCCATTTCTGGACACATTTCAAAGTGATGGTTTTTACCTATCAAGCCCTCCTTGGATCCAGGCTATTTGAAAAAATGTATCTCCCTTTATATGCCGGTTAGAGCCCAAAAATCTTCAGGAGAGGCTCTTCCCTCTGTCTCATCACCTTCTCAGTTATGACCTTATCACACACACACATACCTGTGCTGTTTTGCCAGCAAGTGTGGAAAAACAGCAGGTGTGCAGGGCGACTCCATCAACCCATGCACTACTTTGGTGCAGCAACACTTCCCCCATCATACGGGGAAGCGCCACCCAACCAGGGCAGAAGCACTGGAGCCTTCCTGTGTTGACAAGAAAGCATCCTAGGGCCTGTGCCAGAAATTGAGGGACATCATGTGATGGGATACATTCCCATCCATCCCTCAACTGACTGTCAAGCATCCAAGGATGCTTAAATTGGTACATGTGGTGAGGCCCTTAGTTTGGTAGGAACAAAGGAAAGGGACTTCTCAATGGCTGCTTGCAGACCAAGGACTTCATCAGATGATCCTTACAAAGCCAGGAGACAGCAGGGGAAATCGTGGGGCAGCATCATGGCTTCATTCCTTACCATCAGGGATTGTTGAGGGTCATGGTATCCCTTCACATGATGTTGCCCCACTGTCCCCCTATTTCCTCTTTGCATCCTCTTTTTTCTCTGAAAAATCAGGTGTACACCCAACTCCTCTGGGCTCTGTTTCTCTGTGCTGCAAGCATGCTAAATTTAATTTAAAATATTGTATAAAGTTACCATCAGTCCATATATATAAGTTGTAAGTGAAACTTTTATTTTTATATATATATATATATATATATATATATATATATATATATATAAACACACAGATGAGAGAGAGAGAGAGAGATGGGACTTAAGTCTAAAAATATATATATATATATATATATATATATATATATAAATAAAAGTTTCACTTTTACACAGTTTAAGAAGCCCTGGTTTGGAATACATATATTTGCATATATAAATGCACATAATGAGATATCTAGGAGATGGGACTTAAGTCTAAACATCATTCTCATATATATATATATATATATATATATATATATATACACACACACATGAGAGAGAGAGAGAGAGAGATGGGACTGAAGTCTCTAAACATATATATATATATATATATATATATATATATATATATGATGTTTAGACTTAAGTCCCATCTCCTAGATATCTCATTATGTGCATTTATATATGCAAATATATGTATTCCAAACCAGGGCTTCTTAAACTTTTGTCACTTATGACTCCTTTTATGTGACCCCAGTTAAATGGGTATATAAAAAAGTTAGAGGGCTGGGTAATGTGCTTCACCTTCTCTCTCCCCCACTCCCCAAACCAGTGCAAATGTTTTTCTATATATACTTGAAATATGTACCAAAATTGGCTCTAAGGGCCTCATCAGACACAAACCTCCCCCCCCCCCCAAACCTCCTGGACACACATTTGAAACATTAACAGGCGGAGACTCATTGAGCCCATCATAAGACACAAAACTGCTCCATCTGTTAACTGTTTTAAAGGTGTTTAGAAATGGGGGAGGAGTGAAGTTGGGGAGAAATTGCCTTCTGGGTTCCTGGTTTGTGTAGAAATGTCTGAAACTCTAATTCTCATTGGAACGATCCTAGGTAAATGCCCTGGAACTGACCTCTGATTTAAAATATACAGGTTTGAGGGCGGCTCTACATTGTAGAATGAATTGAGTTTGACATCACTTGAACAGCCATGGTCCAATGTGATGGGATTTGTAGTTTGGTGGGACGCCAGCCCTCTTTGGCAGAGAAAACTACAAACTTTGTAAAACTACAACACCCAAAACTCCATAGCATTTAGCCCAGATCGTTATAGTGGTGTCAAACTAAATTCATTCTACCTGGGTTGTACTTCTGCTGCTTCCACCTCAGGAAATTAGCTAGTGGGGGGCAATAAGAGTACATTCCTACCCCCCCCCCCCTTATTAGATCCTCTCTCTCTCTCTCTCTCTCACACACACACACACACACACACAACAATTTTCTTTTAGTCCTCAAATATTTAGCATTGCAGTCACTTAAAATTTCAGTTGAGCAGTCAGAAACACAGTTTAGGCATCCAAAGAAAAGAACACATCAAACTAGCAGGGGAATTGGAACAGAGTTAACAGAAGAGTTTTAGGAGTGAAAAAAAATTAATATCCCATTCCCACCCAATGCTAGTGAAGGAAACATTTCAATGCGGGACAGAATTTGTACCGAGGGGCTATGTTTTCATTTTGCCCCTCTCCAGTTCCTACACTATTGTTCCACCTCTTTTCAAAGATACACTGGGAAGGTCTAAGGTTAATGCACAATTGAGGGAGTATTAGCTCCATGACCATATTTTCCATTTCTCCCCTCTTTTTGAGAATACAAATTTCCTTTCCTTATGCATTTCCCCCACCCACCCCAAGCCAACAAAAGCTTTCAAATCCTTGAAATAATGTACAGGCTTCTGCCATCTATGTGGCTCCTAGATCCCTTGGCACATCTATTATATTAACTCAAGTCTTAGCATTACAATGGTTAAAAACAGAGGATGGCCGCCTCGAAATGGGGGAGAAAATGTAATAGGTTTCCCTGCTTAATGTAATAGAATTGGCAAGAGGTATTGGGAGCAGGAGCGAAAGTAGTCACTCAAGCATTGTGTTTGCATGATATTTAAATACAAGTGGCTGAGGTATAAGTACCTCTAAGTACACCTGAAAGAGATGGTGCCTTGTAATCATTGTTTCAGCAATTGACAGTTGTTTACACAACAGCCGCACATTCTCTTCTGATTTGAATAATAAACATGCTTAAACACCAGCTGGATAATAGAAGGATAATTGAAACATAGTTTAAAGCTCTGATTTACAGGCATTGTGGCACCACTTTTATTTGTCGTACAATGCTACTCTTCTGGGCCCTCTCTTGTAAAAAAATAATAATGAGTATTGTTTCCTAACCAACCCAAGAGAAGAGTTCACTGGTCTATAGGAGGTCATCCCACAGGCTGTGCTAGACCTTCACACATGTTCCCAACTTGTGTTGTCTTAGGTGAGCCAGTTTCTCCTACAGTAATTTCTGATTTTAGAGGGAAGCATTCACTGAAGGATACCATTAGAACTGCTACAGCTCTCCTCTTTTCTCCTCCTGATTAGTAGTAGCATTGTTTTCATCATCAGTGGTAGCTGGTGGCTCCCATGGCAATGGGATAGTGAGTCTGGTCTAGATTTGAAAGGAATTATCACAACTGCTTAACCAATTCTAAGCGTAGGGCTCCTCCAAAAGTTTGGCTAAAGTGTACACCAGAATCACTGCCCTGTTCACATTAGAGCTACTAATAATCACTGGTTGTCTTGAAATTGGTGCCATCTCGTGACCTGGACGTACAATGGTTGGAGACATCAAAGTAAACTTAGACTGATATGTTATTAGTCTGTTACAATGACATAAACTTGGTTTACAACAGCATATGCACATTTACAGTTGGAACACTGTTGCCTCTGAACCACACCTTAAATGCAAATCCGGTGTCCCAAGTGAACAATCTCACTGGCAAAATGAGTGCTGCAGGATGGTATGACCGGACCCCTCAAGCCACTGAGCCAAGCTGTCTGCAAGGCCCTCTTACAACTCTTCTCACCAGCACCTCTGAACTCCATCACCTGGAACAACTGCTTTTAAGGTAGGTTTCGGTGTTCAACGTGAGAAATGCCTCCAATTCATAACTTTACCCTGACTCAACACTTCCTCCAGACCTTTGAATTTCATATTAAAACCAGGAATGGATTGATTTTCCCACTGATGTGGAAGATGGTGGGAAAATCTGAAGAGATGATGCTACCTGGGAAGAGATGACGCTACCTGGGAAGCATAATCTCTTCAGATGCCAAGATTGACAAAGAGATAGATCACAGATTATCAAAGGCATATAGTGCATTCGGAAGGCTTCACAAAAGAGTCTGGAGCAACAAGCACCTGAGGCAAAGCACCAAAATCAGTGTGTACAGAGCTATCATACTGTCTATTCTCCTATATGGGTCTGAAACATGGGTCACTTATCGCAAACACCTACGACTCCTCGAACGCTTTCATCAGCGCTGTCTTCGCACAATCCTAAATATACACTGGACCGACTATGTGACTAATGTTGCTGTCCTTGAGCAAGCAGGGATCACCAGCATTGAGGCTATGCTATTGAGAACACACTGCGCTGGGCAGGGCACATCTCTAGGATGGAGGACCACCGCCTCCCAAAGATACTACTCTATGGTGAACTCGCCACAGGTCAGCGCAAGAGAGGCGCCCCAAAAAGAGATATAAGGACTCCCTGAAACAACATCTCAGGCTCGGCCAGATTGATCACCAACAATGGTCTACCCTGGCCTCACATCGGGAGACATGGAGAAGCACTATCCACAATGCTGCGGCCTCTTTCGAGAAGACACGCCAAATGGGTCTTGAAGAGAAACGACAACGCAGAAAGAACCGCAACTTGGAAACAACATTACCCAAGAAGACTTTCTGCTGTGTTTTCTGCAACCGGACTTGCCTATCTCAGATTGGCCTTTTTAGTCATCAACGCACTTGTAAAAAGCGTGGGATGAGTCCTTCCTGAATCTTCATTCGCGAAGTAATGCCGAGAGAGAGAGAGGAAGATGGTGGCACCAGCTTTGCATGGAGTAGAAACCTTGCTATCTCCAACTGTCCTTGGTGTTCCTGTTATTGATATTTCTTGCAGGCATATACACTACCTAATCAGACTTATACTTTCAACACAGGGCCCTTCCACACAGCCCTATACCCAGAATATCAAGACAGAAAATCCCACAACATCTGTGAACTGGGTTATCTGAGTCCACACTCAGATAATGTGGGATTTTCTGCCTCTGTAGTCAAGGAGGGGAATTTAATCATCTGCACTTCAGTTGCAATTCCAAGGAATATTTGCTGTTGGGGTGCTAATTTAGATGCAAAGAAATCTTGAACTGCCATCAATGGAGAGATTTACCTTCACACCTAGTATTATTTGATTTTTTATCTGTTCGTGCATTTGTGGAATGCTGATCACTAAATACCAATTACCAACATCACAAAGTACTTTAGAACTTATCCATATATAGCATGCCATAGAACTTGCTTCATAGATGAAACACTGGTAGTCAGAAATTTAAATCTTATTGTTAGTCCCAGCAAGAATAGATTCAATGTGCAATTTGGTTTTACCTATATGTTGATTCATCATGCAACAATTGAATCAATGGGTTTACTCTTGCTAGAATTAAATAACAGGACTCAAGGATAAAGTTCTCCTCCTCTCCATGTTCAACTGTGAGGTATGTTATATATAAAAAGACCAAAAAGCCAGTAAGACACCATAATTTTGAATGCAAAATAGGCCACACATGTCTAGCATCGACAAACCCATATGATGATCAACAAGCCCACAGATCCAGCCCAGTACCAGATGGTGTGAGAGGAGTCTGCTGGGCTATCTCAGACATGGTCTCTCAGCCACTATAGGGCGAGTCCATATTAATTCCTGAGAATGGACGTTTCTCCTATTTGCATTAAACTGAATTATTGTTTGAGACTCCTCTTCCTTTTCAACAGGATTCATAGCAAACGTGGTATAGCAAAGATTTTATAAACTCATCATATTTTCTTATTACATTTTTGTTACGCAGCAACGTGTTTTGCCCAGCACCCATAGTCCAAATGCAAAATACTCTCAGACCAGTAGTAAAAGTGAACAGAAAAATCTTTACTCTTTATTTTGCAGAGATAAAACAAAAACTGGCAATGTTGCATACAAAAATGAGCAGTGCAACAAACTTACATAGTCTTTGCAAGAAACATAAAATAAGGCACCTTCATCTTTACAGCAAATGAGAGATCAAAATAAACCTGAAGTAAATAGGTATCTCACCATAGCCTCCTTAGAGTAGCTTCTCCAAATTGCTCCCAAGAGCCAAGCCTTTCTCCATAGGTCTCCACAGAGAAAAGGCTCTCCCTTGAAGCTCTTCAGGATCTCTCCTTCAGCATCTCCTGCTGGAACTCCACCAGAACTCCACCATGCCAGGATGTATTCAAAGAAACTGAGACAGTAATAGCCCCTTGGGCCACACCCAAGCTAGCTGGTTGACCTACTTTACCAGCTGAATAAGATAATCACTATAAGGTTTTTCTTCACACAAAAAAGTTCACTACTATGTTTTTAAAGTATCAGCCCACAAGAAACAGCTAGCATTAATAACTTCCTCTAGCCATAGTTTGCAGAATTCTCCATTTCAGTCCTTCTCGTTTAATGCTCTGAAGCATATTTCACATCTTCAACATCCTTAAAGTTAAGACTTTCACTTGCTCCTTTTACTTCTTTTGTTTTGTTTCCACTTGTAGTTGTAGTTTCCACTTAATCAGCTCACAAGGAGAAAAAGGAGCTAAAATATGCACAAATTTGAGTGAGAAAAGATATCTAAAGGAGTTAATCAAACCCGTCTAACTACAGCAACATCTTCCCCTCAATTTGAACACCAAAAGAAACATTAATTTAGCAGCACAAACTATTTACAGGTGGGGAGCAATGCCCTCATTTTCCCCCAGTAGCTATATCCCCATGTTTAGTTTGATCCTAATGTTGCAAAGAACAGGAGGCTGCCTGCACCAATGCATGACAAGCCACAAGATGTTGATTCCTGACAGAAGCTCACCAGTAATGTCACATAGGGACAGACCCCTAGCAGCATCATTGTGAGACCACTGTAAAATAGGTTGAGACAGGAGAGTCTGTTTCCCACTTGTATGGGAGCTAGCAGGCAGCACTGAATGAATTTGTCAGTCCCTTCAATGCTTCCCTGTATGTACTGAAGCCAGAGACGCTAAGCTGGTTGGATAGCCCAGAGCTTAGAAATATTGGCTGGATTCTGGTGTCAGATACTTGGTATACTTAACTAAGCAACAAAATGGTTATTCATCTGTGCTCTGGTCACCAATGGAATGGACTTCCTTTCCCTCATGAATCAGTAGATAATGTAGATTAGAGTGGGGGCAAGTTATGATTGTGGTAATAGTGTCACAATCATTTACTACATATGTAGGTAAGTGGTTATTGTAAAATAAATGGCAACCATAACCAAACTGTTTCATATTTCTGATCATTATACACCACATCACCAGATTAGCCAGGTGAAGTGTCCTGCTTTGCTGCCAAAATTAAGAGCAAATCCATCACCCTGCATGCTGCTCCCTTGCAGTGATACTTCCCCATCACATGAGAGGAGAGTTTGCCCAGCTGGTGCAGAAATGTGCTGGTTCCATTGAAGCCAGCACAATACAGGAAGCCTTCCATGTTGATAGGGAAGTGTCAAATGATACTTCCACTCCAGTTGGAGGAGGAGCCTCCACAGCAAGTTCCTATATTTTGTGTGATGGGCTGTATGCCCAACTGTCCTCCAACTGGAGTAGAAGCATCATACAATGCTTACAGAGGTAAGTATGATGAGGTCATTAGTCACAATTGTCACAACTGTAACACACACACATGCTGTCGCCCCTCTGTGGGCCCCTTGGCACTTGACCTCCCTGATAACCACACAAGGGCAAGGATACAACCAGGTTTTATTGATAATAGCAAGACAAAGGTAAGAGGTTCAAAGGCAGTTGTTATTAGGCCTCTGGAGAGTAGCTTTAACAGGGATTAGCAAGGAGTAAATAGGCCCGTAGCAAACAGGAACAGCAGGGTTGCAGCGACCCATTGCAATAGGGCCGCTGGCAGGAATCAAGCCGGATGCCAAAGGGAAAACTCAGGAAAGTATTCGGCCAATGCAAAAGGCCGGGATGTGCTAGATGATCTCTGTGGGGCTCAGCCGGCGCAAGAAGGCTGAGCTCCGTAGAAAGAATGCAAGGAAGTTCAGCAGGCAATTGGTCTTTCATGAAATCGCCCCAAGACTCCTCGGTGAACTGGAGCATGGCTCAGTGCAGGGCAGGGCAAAAGTGTCTCTGGATGGAATCTCTGCCAATGCAGTAGACAGGGCAGTTCCCTGCAAACACCAAAGGTTCACAATTAAGATCCCATGCGGAATCCCATACGGAGGGAATCTTGAGTCCCAAACCGGGTGTAAAGAAGGTCTCTAATAAGCTCCGTTGAAACACTGTGGCTGAGATGAATTGACTAGCAATTCGCTTTAGTCTTTAGTTGCAAACAAAAGCAGGATTACTGGTACAAGGCCTTGATAGCCCGAAGGCGGTGAGGCTAGCAGCTTCAGTCTTTCATCTAACAATGCCTAGCCATTAGCAAGGTGATTCCACAGTAGCACTTAGAAAGCAGGGAAGGCTTACCGCTGTTGACGTGACTTGACTTGGCACAGGGTCTCCATCAAGGCTTGGCTTTTGCGGCAAGCAGCCACAGAGTCTATGTAGAAAGTATCCACGGTAAGCAACGCCAAGATGATCCTGCAGCGGAGGGAATCCGGGCAGGCGTTGCGTAGTAGGCCAATAGGTAGCTAGGCAGTCCTCCTTGAGTTCCTGGCCGCACACAGAAAGGCCAGGAAGGGTTTCTTGGAAACAGGGTAGAGTAACAGCTTGAGAAGGTCCTTCCGGTTTCAGCATGAGCTGGGAAAGTCTTTCAGGCTGTTCTCTCCGGTTCCAACGACGACCTGGAGTGCATGCTGGGCACAGCCCAATCATGGATGAAGCAGGGTCATGGCACTGTGGTGCAGAGACTAACCAACCTGGAGTTGGCTGGCTGGCGTCCCCGGGAAGGGAAGGCCCCAACTGCCGTTCCCTCAGTATATCTTGGATGCGATGTTGGTAAGAGACAAGGACTGGAAGGTGCTCTGAGCAATTATAGCATTCTGAGAATGCGTCGGACGTCACAACCTGTGATGGATGGTTCCCGGGTTGTTTTGAGAACCTCAGTCCTGAAGAATGCGGCGCCTCGTTAGCGCGAACCACCTGGGCTGGGGAGTAGCGCTTGGTGCTCCGAGCTCCCGCTTCTGCTATCAGCCTGGTGGGCCCAGCCTGGCCTTGACATGCCTTTTCTATAGCATCTTCCCTGGGAGGCACATGAAAGCAGCAAAGAGGCCCTCGGCAGGGGCTGGGAGTTAACCCAGCTGTGCTGGAAAGTTTCTTGGAGCCAGGCGGGCAAAATGCAGACCCTGGCAAAAACGCTGCCTGAAGCCCTTGGGGTGCGACACATACATACAAACCTACCCCAAAAGTATATTTTACAAGATATTAACTGCATGGGGAAAAGGAAGTCAATTTTTCCAGTGATCAGAGCAAAGGTGAATGAGGCTTCTGACCAAAAGTTAGTTAGCATTCAAAGTAGCTGATAATTCACACACAAGACTGCAAAGCTGTGGACACTGTGGGTGAGGACAGACAACAGGGTTAAACTGTCTGCTGAGGCAAGTCCTATGGAGCCAGAGTTTTTATAAGCCTTGGCTGCCCTCCTCTGCATCTAAGATCCCAAGCTGGTTGCCCTCCACCTCCAGCAAATTTTCCATGTTTAAAACTTAAATAGTTAATAGGTCAAATAAAGTGGCCCATATTTAATCCAATCTCATATGCCTAGTCTTTGTTTTTTCAGATTGGGTCATCACAGAATCCTGGTCAATGTTTCCAAGCTCTGGGTGATCTAACTAACTTAGTATCTTTGACTTCAATATATTCAGGGAAGCACTAAAGGGAGTGACAATTTCATTCAGTGCTACCTGCAGGCTCCTGTATGCATGAAGAAATAGGAAACTGAAGATTAAGAACATGGGCACCATAGGGAGATGTAAAGACTCAATTGTTTCATCCTCACATGCAAGGACTTGTAATTATTCTTATTTTCTCCCCAGTAAAGGAGAAAATGAATATTTCACTTAATTCTCCTTCTATATGAACATACCAAAATATTTCAGAGTATTTTTATGTTTACAGAGAATACTTTGTTTCTGAACAACAACAAAAAGTCATGTTTTTCCACATGGAGAAATGATCCCAAACATTTTGGATTGCTCAAATACATAAAATCTCAATGCTCTATTATTTTCCCCTATGGATTTTCTCACTGCCAAAAAAAAAGCATTTTTCAGCTGGGAAGAAGATAATGAAGAATATTTTTTCCAACCCTAGACCTTGTTGCCACTCTATATTTTTCAAACGTTTTTGTTCATTTGTTTATTTTAATATCCTAAATAGTGGCAGCTGGTACCATCCAAATCAGAGGTGCAACAAATCTATGCTTTTGTATGAACTCAGAAGGAAGCTATCCAAGGTGTTTTAGTAACTGGAGTCAGTACCTTGGATACCTTCTTTATAATTTGACTAAACTCTGGAGGGGGTTGACCACCCCACTCACACCAGAGCCCCTAGTTGCCCCTATATAGATCCTCCCATATGGGGTCACAATCACACAAGGGTTGGATGAAAATACAGCTAGCTCTCTATTCCGATGGTAAGATGGAAACAAGATGTTAAGTCTGGCTTCCAGATGGATCCCTCCCAAAGCATAGTAAATTATTTCTTGGGTTACAAAACAGCAAATCCCCTTACCAACTTGCAATGCTTGTTGGGAAATTCTGAACATTGTACTTTGAAATATTAACTTTTCCAAGTACAGTACCTCTCCAATGAATTTTTTTAACAAAGCAGGAAGCTGGACTAAAGGACACACAAGCTCTTTTGAAACTTGGAGATATTTTGAGCACAAAGATTAGAATATTAAAAGAGTATGATTATAATTAATCAGATAAAGGACCAAGTGGAATGTAAGGTAAAGCAAAAGGAGATCAAAAAAAGCAACTAAACAAAAATAATAACAATTGTATTCGTATCACTGCAGTTTTATCACCATACGAATTAAAACAAGGCTTTCTATAATGTATCTTAAATGGGATGCATTTTCCTCTTTTTTTATTTAAGCAATCTTGAAAAAAGACTGAAAACCGGCCCTGTTTTGCTTTCAACTAGCAAACTTCCTGCCATTCTTTTAAACATATTTTATCAGGCAAGTGTTTTGAGTCAAAACATCTTGTTTCTAAGAGTGTCTCAAGAGATAGTAGCAGATAGAAAATGACATTTTTTATCTGTCACAATACATATAATGTGACATTCAAACACAACAAGTGCTATTCAGTTGCTTGTAAGTTACTAAAGGTGAGCAAAAACACTTATCTCTTTTGTAAAGAGAAAAAACGGAGGTGGAGTATGCTCAACACAAAGCTCTGCTTCGACTTTTAAAAAATATATAATGTAAGCAGCTCTTACAAATTTATGAGCACAAAGCTCCCCCTCCTCATTAAGAATCTGGAGTTATATTTAAGCAGACATACCAAATAGCTTTGCTGTTAATGTACCATGGTGTCAAGGACGACAAATGAAGCTGCATTTCATAATCCAAACTGATCCTTCAAATCAATATGTGTGCGGACACAAAAAAAACCTGCTGGGTCATGCTAACAACCATCAAAACACATTCCCATTGTGTTACAGAGGGGAGCAAGAGTTTAACAGGTTTCTTTTTTATTTTAAAAAAACCCCTATATAATGTAAGTTTTTCAGCATATGCTAAAATGATATTTCTCTTTATCTCACACTTAGTATTCCATCAGTTTCAGTACCTTTTTCAGGAGAGCCAATGTTGTGTAATAGTTTCAGTGTTGAACTAGGACTCTGGAAATCAGGGTTCTAATCTCTGCTTGGCCATGGAAACCCATAAGGTGATGCTGGTCAAGTCACATTCTCTCAGACAAACCTTTTCTGAAAAAACTTTATCGAAGCAAAACCCTACCATGAAATGATTGCCTTAGGGTTGCTGTAAGTCAAAAGGGGAAAAGCCACAAAATAACATCAACAATCTCCTCCAGGGATACAGTATCGCAAAGAAAACTGGCTAAAATGATGTACAGATGGTACATCACACCTCGGAAATTGGCAAAATGCTATCCAAAAAACAAATGACAGATGCTGGAAGTGTGAAGAGCAAACTGGTTCTTTTTACCATATGTGGTGGACATGTAAAACTGCCAAATCATACTGGAAGAATATCAACGAAAAAATAGAAAAGATTCTAGATATAAAGATGGACCTAAAAACAGAATACTTCCTATTAGGAATAATTGATTTTGAAACAGACTTAAACAAAGATAAACTTTAGTGATGGCGGCTAGAATAAATTATGCAAGAGTGTGGAGAATGAAAGAGAGTCCATCTCAAGAACAATGGCTATTGAAAATTTTAGATATCCTGAATATGGATAAATTAACCCAACACATGAGCATAAAGCAGAATCTGAAAATATCCAAAACGGACTGGACACCAATAAAGAATTTCATATTGCAACAAAACCTGAAATAGTTAATAGATATAAGATAAACTTAAACATTAAATGTTCTTAAGAGAGACCACAAAAAGGAGCTTGCCAAAGATCATGAGAGCTCAAACGATGGAAGGAAGGAAGTCTGGAAGTGAAGAAGATTGGAAGTCATACTACATATTCTTCCCTACTATTCCCCCCTTCCCCCCTCATCCACTTCCTCTAAAACACCCCACCACCCAATCCCATTACCCCTACCCACTACTTCTCTATCACCTTCTTTTTTCTTTACACACTCCATTTTCCTACTTTCCTATACCTTAGAAATGTTCCCCCTCTTTTTATTGTTACATGAAAACCTTAAATATACACACACACACACACACACACAGTATATATTTAACAATCTCCTCTAGGGATAAAGGATTCAAATGAGTCTTTGAAGCTATGGACGCTGGCAACTGTGGAAGGCTAAAATTATCTCACTGACCAACATTACACAGGTGAAAACGTGTGTGGCCAAGCCACATCAGAGTGATGACAAGATGAAGAACCAATGGGTGAGAACACACAAGCTAGGAAAGGCTGCAATCGTTGGCTGTTGTCTGGATCTATTGGATCCCACCTCCTCTTTTTCTTTCCTCCTCGTTAACTGAGTGTCAACTACTTTTGCACTTGGGCCTCAGATTGTATCCACCAAAGTAAGGTGAAAATGGAGACAAAAGAAGGGGAAAACCGAGACACTGTAAAAGCAGCTGAAAAAAAAAAGGCTAATCGGGACTGGCAAATCAGGACAATTAGAGAGTCTGTGGTGAAAACAGGTCTCATCCGTATAAGATTGAGTGCTCAGCATGGAATCCCAATCAACTCCAAGAAAAACAGATCTCGGGGGTCAGTCTTCTATCAACATTTCTTCCACAGGGCTAGCGCTACCATGAGATAATAAGGTCACGACCTTTGCTGACCCAGGTGGCTGATTCCTTGTTTTTTGTTTCTAAACTCAACAAATATAAGCTTGGTTGGAGGATATGCTGGTCAGAGACACTGGTGCAACATTTAAACCAGCCTACTGTTCTGAGATCCTACAGAAGATATTCAACGTCAAACTAATATTCAACTAGCAAAGAATGTGGTTGAAATTAAACATTTGTTTGGTGACAGGGATCAAGACAGTAGTCTATATTTTTGGATACTTCTTGTTAAGGTAAGTATGAGAACACTGAGATTTGTGCAATTTACCTCTGCCTAACTAGCTAAGCTATACTTGAGAGAGAAAACTGTGCTTATCAACCTTGAGTACATGGATTTCAGAGCATGCAGAGCGGTCTTTGATCCCTCAATTTTTGTTTCTAATATATGAATCTTTATTTTCTAACAAATCTCCTAATCCTCAATGCTACAGGTAAGTACAACAGGATTGTTCAAATGCGTGCACTTATTGTTGAAGCTGGTGTCTACAGAAGCAGAGCATATTTCTGGTGAGCAGATTGAACCTCAACAGCATGTCATTGGGCTTTGTAGAAGAATTTTTTTAAAAAAGGAAATCCTTCAAAGACCAGTAAGAAGTTTTGCAAATATTTAGAAAGAGAATTAAGGTAATATATGTAAAGATCTGCTCATATTTGATAATCTTGAATCAATTTAATAAATCCTGTCCAGTTTTAATAAACATTGGATTAGGGTTAGACTTCTCAGAAACAAATTAATAATGAAAATATTTAATATGCAGTCTTGTGTATATACTGTGTCTGCTTTGATTTGTTTATAGTTTCTTCTTATTGTTATTGCTGTTTTTGTGAAGAACTAGCACCATCTATATTGAGAATTTGAAGAATGACATAAGAAATATATATAGAGAGAAAAGGAACAAAAGTTATGTAGATTGTTAGGCTGAAAAGAAGAATCCAAATATACAACTACATTGGAAGTTCTAACATGAATATTTTAACTGCTTCATACTCACGATCCCTATGTAGACCCTATATAGTAAAGAGCAACTGCTCCCAAACTTTTTCAGTCATTTAGTCCCGCCCCCACCCCTGCAAAACCCTAACTCTGTCTTTGACTTTCCCAAGAAAGCCTAAACATTACAAACTCATAAAGTTCTTCCTTCTTTCATCTACTCCTAATTGCCTAAGTGTTTTGTATAATGTAGTAGTTTTGGAAATACAGTGATACCTTGACATATGAGTTTAATTTGTTCTGTGACCAAGCTCTTAACTCAAAAAGTTCATATTTCAAAGCAAATTTCCCCAATTGAAATGCTATTAATATGTTCCAGAATTCGGTCACTGAACAAATTAAACCATTTACCAAAGCCCTGTGGATATAACCATAAACATTTATTTTTGTACAGGAAAATATTGGATTCACCCCTAAAGTAATACATAAAATAGTTTTGAAATAAGACTTTATGTCTAACCACTGAATAAGTCCATCCAGAACAGCATCCAACTTACTTTGTTTTTGGTATAAGCATAAGTCGAAAAGCCTGGTTCACATTGACAAAGAAGAGCATTGTTTGGATAGCCTTTCTTGCTATTGGCAGCTATAAACTATTAGTCATACCCAAAATCATTGTGTAACACATTTAAAAAATTTAGGTTTTTTTAAAAAGCAGTGGTATGTTGAATTTCAATAAGACCGTCATAATCTAGCACAGATTTTTAAGAATTATTTTTAAAAGATTTTAAAAGTTCCACAAAACATGGTTTGGGAACCACTGGTTGAGAGGCTGTTACACACCAGGGCTGAGAAAGCACATCTGAACCAATGTGACACATCAGAGTTAGCAAAACCGCATTTTTCCATCTGCGCCAGGCTAGGTGGCTGGTGCCCTACCTATCCATGAACGGTGATCCAGGCGATGGTCATCTCGAGACTGGATTACTGTAACGCCCTCTACATTGGCCTACCCTTGGGGACGATCCGGAAGCTCAAGCTAGTGCAGAATGCTGCAGCACGCCTTCTCGCTGGGGCTCCGGCGAGGTGTCACATTACACCAATATTGCGGCAACTACACTGGCTACCTATTGAGCACCTGATCTCCTTCAAGGTGTTGGTATTAACCTTTAAGGCCTTGTATGGTCTTGGGCCAGTGTACCTGAGGGATCGCCTCTCCCAATTCTGTCCCCAGAGATCCCTGCGCTCTGGTGAACAAAATCTCCTCACTGTCCCTTCCATCAGACAATACCACTTGTCTTCAACTAGACAAAGAGTATTCTCGGTAGCTGCACCAATTCTATGGAATACGCTACCAGAGGAAGCCAGAGGTATCACTGAACTGTTTTCTTTTCGTGGGGCCTGCAAGACGGCTCTCTTTTGCTCGGCCTTTCCGGCCAAGTAAACTGTCTCTGCTCACTATGTAGTTTTAGTTGGCTGTAATTTTAGGTTTACTTAGTAATAGTCATATTTTAGTAGTATTTTAGATTTTACTTGCTATGTATTGTTTTGCTTTTCTGTTTTACATTGCTGTAAACCGCTCCGAGCTTCTAGAGGGAGCGGTCTAGAAGCCGAAACAATAAATAAGTAAATAAATAAATAAGTATAAGCAAAGTGGTTTATTGAAGAATAAATATAGCTTCAGAAAAAGGATAAAAATGATTAACAGTTGTAGAGAGTATTGTCCATAAAAAGAGTACATTTAACATGGAAAACAAGAATCCAAACACCAAGTTCAAGAAACAGGAGTGCCCAAAACCACGACAAGATCTGAAGGTCACAAGAGTCTGTGATTCCAAAATAATCCAGGATGGCAAAACCAAGATACATGAAAATGCAAGAACAAAACTTGAGCATTAAATCCAAGGCATGAAAAGTTACAGGGATATCAACAAGAATGTAAATCCAAATGCACAAGAAACTTGAACATGAGAAAGGAATTGCTGTCTAAACCAAATGCTGGTTCCTCTGAAGACACAATCTCAGTTGCCCTCATATATAGTCAAAACCCAAGCCTTTTCCCTTGAGAAGACTTGGGAGGAACCATCTTGTCAATTCATCTTTGAGAGAGGTGCCTCTCCCCAGCCAGATATCTCTGTTGACAAATCTGACTCCTTCTATCAAAAGAGGCATCCTCCCCTGGATCTCCAATTAAAACATTCTTTTCACATTCCGACCTGGACTCCCTTGGGAAACCTAACACAATTCTGTCAGTCTCTTCCTCTGTCTGTACTGGCACATCTAATGCAGGCTTGACCATCCCAGAATCCTCAGCTTCATCTTGGCTAACAGCACTTGCGGTTACTTCTATACCTATGGAAATAATACCTCTCAAACTGACGGGGGAAGAATTATCACCTGGTTCCAATGCTGATGTGTTATATTTGTTTAGGTCTGTCAGAGCTCTTGTATAAATGAAAACAAAACTTATATTTTAAAGGATTTGTGCATTTATACCTAAATTCAACTTCTAAAAGCAACAACAACAATACAGCAAACTCCATAAAATACCTATTTCTCCGAGTTCCACACAACAATAAGGCACCATCACTTGCACATCAATACTTCCTAAAAACAAAAACCTGAAAGGCCTAGGAAAAAATAAACAAGAAATCTCTCTCGGCATTACTTCGTGAACGAAGATTCTTAGGAAGGACTCATCCCACGCTTTTTACAAGCATGTTGATGACTAAAAAGGCCAATCTGAGATAAGCAAGTTCAGTTGCAGAAAGCACAGCAGAAAGTCTCCTTGGGTAATGTTGTTTCCAAGTTGCGGTTCTTTCTGCGTTGTCGTTTCTCTTTGAGACCCATTTGGCGTGTATTCTCGAAAGAAGCCACAGCATTGTGGATAGTGCATCTCCATGCCTTCTGATGTGAGGCCAGGGTGGACTATTGTTGGTGATCAATCTGGCCGAGCCTGAGATGTTGTTTCAGGGAGTCCTTATATCTCTTTTTGGAGGCACCTCTCTTGCACTGACCCTTGGCGAGTTCACCATAGTGTAGTATCGTTGGGAGGCGGTGGTCCTCCATCCTAGAGATGTGCCCTGCCCAGCGCAGCTGTGTTCTCAATAGCGTGGCCTCAATGCTGGTGATCCCTGCTTGCTCAAGGACAGCAACATTAGTCACATAGTCGGTCCAGTGTATATTTAGGATTGTGCGAAGACAGCGCTGATGAAAGCGTTCGAGGAGTCGTAAATGTTGGCGATAGGTGACCCATGTTTCAGACCCATAGAGGAGAATAGACAGTATGATAGCTCTGTACACACTGATTTTGGTGCTTTGCCTCAGGTGCTTGTTGCTCCAGACTCTTTTGTGAAGCCTTCCGAATGCACTATATGCCTTTGATAATCTGTGATCTATCTCTTTGTCAATCTTGGCATCTGAAGAAATTATGCTTCCCAGAAATGATGTGCCAATGGAGAGGAAACAAGAAATACAAGTACAGTAAACTCTACTCAGTTCTTGATGAAAGCCTAATTCATACATCATAGCAATCACAACTCCTTCTTTCCCTACCTCTCTGTATTTTTGAACTAAAACTTGTTTGTCCAGCACCTTCTTTAAGGTTTTTCCAGCCTTTAGACCAATTGAGAATCCACAGTGGATCCAACCACATCCAGGGGCGGTCCTACAAGGTAGGCCAAGTAGGCGGCCGCCTAGGGCGCCATCTGGGAAGGGGGCGCCATCCTGGCCGCATGGGGCACCATCCTGGCCCTGCCAATGTTCCTCAGGCAGCGCTGCAGCTGCCTGCTTTTGGGCCCCTGGCCTTGTGTGCTCCGACACCGCTTCTGGGCATGCGCGGAGGTTTTCATGCAGGCGCAGTTGCTCCAGAGCTGAAGTTGAGTGCAGGAGCAACTGCACATGCGCTAAAACCTCCGCGCATGCCCAGTAGCTCCTTTGCTCAGAAGCCTGTAAGCAAAGCACTCCCTATCGGGCAGGCAGGGAGTGCTTCCCCTCTCCCTTTGTCTCCGCCGCGCGCGCATTTGCGGGGAAGGAGAAAAGAATCAGTGAAGGAAGTGTAAGTGAAGGAATGAATGAAGGGCTTTCCTCCTCCTCCTCTGCGACCTCTCCCTCCTTCCTTTCTTCGGCTCTATTTCTGTCTAGACCTGAGGGGCCTGAGGCTATGAGGAGTTGTGGGAGTTGGAGTCCAAAACACCTAGAGGGAGGGAGGGCCCAAGTTTGCCCAGGCCACGCTGCCTGTATTCGACCTCATTTGAACATTTTGGCTGTTTTTCTATTTACATTTACATTGGGATCCTAATTTTGGACTTATGGGAGACTCCTATGAATTATGAGACAGGTGGGAGGTAATATATTCTGATTTTGATGCATTTACATTGCATTTCTTGTTGATTATTATACAGTTCTGCTTAATATTGTCATACAATGTAATAAAAATACAATATAACAATAGAATAATGATATATTTTATATTACATGTAATATTACAAACAATATTGCAGTATAGTGGTATTGTACAAAATAGTAATATATAATATTTTACTTTATTTTACTTTGGGTTATTTGAGTTTTATAGAGTCATGAAATTATTTAGTAGAGGATAATTTCATTTAAATAAATAATTTTATTTATTATTTTATAATAATAATATAATAGAATGTTATATTATATTATAATGTCAATATATTATAATTATATTGTAATGTAGTATAATATAATTATGATATAATATAGTATGGAGTATGGTATAATATATTGTATATACATTGATACACTATAATACTACTAATGGTATTGTGATATTATAATTGTATATTTGTTTTACATGGGGGGGCAAAATAATTGTTTTGGGGGGGGCGCCAAAATAATGTTCGCTTACCATTTAAAATTACCTTAGAACGCCCCTGACCACATCACACGCTTCTGAGTGCAAAATGTTCAGATATTAACAACAAAAGTAACAACTGTAGCTGATTTTGAGAAACAGATAGGCTGGAAACCTGTATCAGCAATTTAAGATGGATCTACACTGTCCTATATCCCAGGACCTGATCCGAGATTATCTGCTTATCCCAGATTATCTGGCAGTGGATTCAAACTGCCAACCTTTTTGATCAGCAACTTCAGCAGCTCATCGGTTTAACCCGCTGCAACACCAGGGAACCCCTACCATTAAGTATAGCCAAATATATTTAATTAAGGTACAGCTACACTGTAGAGTGATACAACTTGACAGCACTTTAACTGCAATGGCTCCATGCTATAGAATCATGGGATTTGTAATTTCGTTGGGTACAACTTTATTAGACAATGAAGAGTAAAGATCTTGTAAAACTGCAGCTCCCATGATTGCATAGCATTGAGCCATGGAAGGAAAAGCTGTGTCAAACTACCTTAATTCTACACCCTGAGTAACCTTTCCTAGAGCAGATTCACTGTTGTTCTGACACAATTGCTTGGAAGTTTGTAAATTTCCAGCATAAGATGACCTTTGTCTCAAACAGGAGAAAAAGATATTTTTGGAAGGGAAATGGGAACAACAGATTTCTTTCCTATCCATAACAAACATTTCTTCTTCTCCTTCAGAGTCTGATAATGGCAATGGGGATGTAAAACTAAAGAGTCCCTTTCCTCTAATTACTAGAGGAGCCAAATAGGTCTGATGCATGAAGATGGAGATTGCCCACATAGCCCCATTGTGTTTGGTGTTACTGTTTGCCCCCAAATACTTTCCGATTTATGGCACCCTAAGACAAATATATCACACTCTTTTCTGAGGCAAAAAATGTGTGACCTGCATGGCATCACCCAGTGGATTTTCATAGCTGAGCAGTAACTTGAACCCTGTTCTCCAGAGTCATAGTCCAATGCTCAAACTACTACACTACGCTGGCTCCTGTGTGCGCCTTCTGCATTCTTCAGCTCAATTGCTCTGTGTATGGTAGATTCTTGACACCCAGTTTAGACCTTTTTATTAAAACAGATTATGTATGCTGATTTGAATGTTCTTCAAGGTGAAATATAAAGAAATAAATACATTGCACAGGGACTGGGAAGCTGTGCTCTTTTTGGTGGATTCTTCCTCCCATCATCCTGTTGGTTATGCTGGCCAAAGTTGATGAGGAAAAGAAAGAAAATGAAGGAAAAGAATAAAGGAGCAACAGCATCACAGATGTTGCAATATAGATTTTATCCTCCCACAAGATATTCTTCCCAACTGTCAAGGGATCTGGAATCTAGCATCTTATTAAATTGTGTATCTTATTAAATTGTGTATCTTATTAAATGTGCTGGGGTTGCATATAATTTAAAGACATTTTAGATTGTGTATCTTTAGAGATTACTGATTTAAAACACTTGAACATATATTACTAAGTCTTCTATCAGTTTTGATTTGACAGATTAATCAGAAAATCTCTTCTTCGGAATTCCTTTGCCAGAATTTATGTACAATTCGTAATCTCTTTAACATAATCTTTCCCTGCAGCAAATAAGGGCATCCGCGATGCAAGGAAACTTGAATAAATGTTCTCATTGATTCACATGCACTTCTGTATGTGCTCATTCTTATCTCCTGCCATAGTCAACTGTGCAGAAAAAAAAATAAAACAAGAAAAGACAACAATGGCAAAGATCCTACATCACATACATGAACACTCAGCCCACAGTTCCATGCCTTCCAAACCTTGACAGAGGCCATGCCAGTAGCAGCTACTGTTTACCCATGGGAAGGGAACACTTCAGATCCTGAAGTAGATAGAATAGAAAATGAGGATGCACTCACCAATTGAATGCACCCTCCTTTTCCTTCCCTTCAGAGCCCAGAGCAACTGTATCATTTCAATTACCTTCCCTTTCTCTGACTTCTCCATCAGTAAGCTGCAGCAGTGTTCACTCTGCACAGTTGGAAAGAGATGCTTTGGTTGAGCCATTGTGGCATCCAAAAAGACACACAGGGTTTGATTTCACAAAGCCGAACTATTCCACAGAAATTGCAAAATCTGCAATAATGGGTTAATAATGGCATGATCACCCCATTATTGTATCTCTCTCCCCCTCTCTCTATATGTGTGTGTGTGCGCGCGTGCAATAATGCTGCTTCACCAATCCATGTTTCCATAATTGTACTTCTGCATATCCTCATAAACAGGCTTTCCCACACTACAGCTGCTGCTATATTACTAGTAGTAGTAGTACGATTGAAGCAATTATACAATTAGATTCATGGTCAATAGGCTTGTGCATTTCAGCTGATCCTTGATCCATTTCTGCCCGCCAGATTCTGGTAAACTCCCATATCCATTTTTGCACACCTCCCAAAAACGGGTGGGTAGCTGGATTGCTATATTTGGTCCGCAGCCCAAAAATACAGCTTGATCAACCCATTGGTAGCAATGGGGAAGTTACAAGGCTCCCCTTTCCATTTCTAGGACCTTTCCCTTTTTTCTCTTCAAGGGAGCCTGGGTTTCAGCAATGAGGTTAAGAAAGCAACCTTCCTGGGACCCTTTCCTTTTTTCCCTTCAAGGGAGCCTGAGTTTCAGCAACGGGGTTAAGGAAGCAGGCACAGCTTGCATAAGACATGTCACAGGCATTCTTCTACTCCAGGGCTCACATATAGTCCAGTAAACTTCGCAAAGAAACACAGTTAAGGAGTCCCCTCAAGATATAAACTCACAAAGTGTCCACAGACGTAAATGGCGACACAGAAATGTCCAGCACCGGGGTCAGACTTGAAGCGGCAATCCAGACAATCGAATGGAGGGTCGATGTAATATCTACTTTGTGAGTTTATATCTTGAGGGGACTCCCTAACAGTGTTTCTTTGCTAAGTTTACTGGACTATATATGTATATGTATGATACAGGCACACTATATGTATTGGGACATAGATTCCCTTGATCAATTTAACATCTGTATATTATTAGCAGTATAATTAATTAGTGTGATAGAGTGTTTATTCTTATCATCTCTTTGCATTCTGTGGGTATATTACACATAGACACATAGTATTTATTTTCTTGCTAGTATATCCTGTGTTTGTTTAGCTCGAGTTTAGGTAAGGCTTCCCTCTGTGTAGTGTAGCTGCCATCAGTAACCTCTGGCACAGGGGTGCTCATTAGGTAGCTCGCGAGCTACTAGTAGATCTTCGGCCCTCTTCCAGGTGATCTTCGGGCCTCACCAGCCGAATGGGGTGCTCCTGTCATGCGTGCGCACGCCATGCGCGCATGCGTGCTCCTGCTGCTGTTTTCTGCCCACGCAGCACTTCTTCCGCCTGCGGGGCATTGCAGGAAGGAGAAAGCACGAGGTGGGGCATCCAGAGGGAGCGCTCCGCCCTGCCTCTCTCTCATCCAGAAGCAGCTGTGCAGCCTCCATTGCCGGCGAGACAGGCAGGGCGGAGCGCTCCTCTGGATGCCCCACCTCGTGCTTTCTCCTTCCTGCAATGCCCCACAGGCGGAAGAAGTGCTGTGTGGGCAGAAAACAGCAGCAAGAGCATGCGCTGGTGGGAGCATGCGCTGGCGGGAGCACACGGTGGCGGCGGGGGCAGGTAGATCTTTTGGACTTGGTTGCTTTAAGAGTACCTCGCATGCTGAAAAAGTGTGAGCACCCCTGCTCTGGCGCATCTTGGATAAGATGACATACGACTTTGCAGTACTGAGTGCAAACAAGCATTTGCATTTACTGGAAACCAATTATCATTAAATAAATAAATAAATATCAAATAAATGTATTGCAAAGAAAAAGATAGCAAGCATGAAGGCAGCAGCTTACTGCACCATAAAACCATTTGCAGAATCCAAGCTAATGCCTGGGGCCCCACTTTGGGACCATGAAATGCAACAACAGTTTATGCCAGGCCTAAGTATCTGAAACAACTTGTCACAGATCTCAGTTTGCTGAGACTAAGTAGAGTTTGGAGGAAAATAAAGCCATCTAACCAGGGAAATCTCAGTAGCTGGAATGTTAGGAAGTATCCCCATAACCCCCCCCCCCCTCTGTGTTTTCTTTTTTGTATTTCTCTCTTTACCAGGAATTCACGCTTTATGCTGGACAGCTCTTAAAGCTCAGCATAGACTGGGCCAGACACTTTATGACAATCTTCCTCTCCATTTCTCCTAAAGAGATTGCTCTGGTTATTCCACTTAACATTCCTCTGAACTCTATTTAGTCTCAGTCAATTGAGGTTACTGCCAAGTTGTTGCCAATACTCAGCCCTGTGATTTTAAAAGAAGGGGAGGGAGGGAGACCCAAAGGCACATTAGGGGAAAACATTAGAGTTATGGCATTACACTGAATATACAGTTCCTTGCACATCTTAGACTAGTGTTAAATATGAGATTGGTACACAGCCAAATTATTTATTGAAAGTTATTTGGATGGCTATGGGAATATAAAGAAAAGTAGTTATCTTGCTCATTCATGCAACAAGAACAACAACAGTATAAAAATGATGTTTGGTGGCCTGGGATACACGCTGACATTTAAAACACCCTGTAATTAGCCCAGTGTTTGCCAAGATGTATCACACACAGTTTCCTTGACACTTCCCTGGGAAGGAAGTCGAGATCCCCGTGTACAACTGGTGGGCCACTGTGTGATACAGAATGCTGGACTAGATGGGCTGAGTCCGATTCAGCATGGCTCTTCTTATGTTCTTAAGTCAAAAGGTCCTAGTGGAGTGTCCATATTGTTTTTGCTTGGGCAGGAATTTGAGGTCATAGCTTGTCTTCACCTATGGCAAACAAGAACAGTCTAATGTCTGTATCCAATACTTGGAGCTTTTCACAGTCCACAGTTCATCATCATCATAAGCTATCACTCATGGGCAAATATTATTGCCTTCCATGTATAGGGTCTTGGCAGTGGATCCATAGGTGACTTTAGAGACTTATACCTGATCCGCATGTTCTTTCACAGTGAGGACATTGATTTACAGATGGAAGGTGGACCCGGCAAGGGTTGCCTTGATGCATCTTTCTATTGACACATTTCTCCCTTTCACCCTCCATTCATGCGATTATAAGACCCGAGCAAGGTTGAGAATAGGGTGACATGGAGATTTCTCATTCATGAGACTGCTATAAGACAAAGTTGACTCAAAGACAGCAACAACAAAAATAATAATTTACAACATTCAGGTGCACCAGTTGACCTCAGCTCAACCTTAATATCTTTTTCATCCATCTCCCACCCAATGGATTAACAGACATCAAGAAGCCGTTTAAAAGCCAGCTCCACAAGAGTCCTCAAGTTCTTGATTACCTAACATATTCCATTCCTTACATCAACATTGGGTACCTTGAGCTATCTCTTACTGTCTCTACAAAAAACCTCTATAGCAGAGGTTCTCAACCTGGGGGTCATGACCCCCAGGGGGGTTGTTGGACCATTTTCCGGGGGTTGCGAAGGCACCTCAGTTAGCCCTGCCCCCTCTTCAACATGGCTCCAAGCCAAACAACCAGGCACTTCAGGCCAGCTCCTCCTCCTCTTCCCACAGGGCTGCAGGGAGTCAGGAGGAGGAGCTTAGAGACAAAGGTGCACAAGGGAGAAGGTACACCATTTTTGGAGATTGGGCCCTCACCCCCTGGTGAGCTTGGAAGGGGCGGGGGTCAAGTGGAAAGCTCCCCATATGGACTGGCTCTTGCCACCCAAGTTTGATCCAGGTCCATCATTGGTGGAGGTTGATTTCTCTGGTGTGGGTGAACTACAGCTCACAGAATCAAAGATCAGTCCCGTCCCCCCCCCCCCCAAAGCCCTCCAGTAATCAAATCTCAGCATATCAGTATGTGTTCCAAGTTTGGTCCAATTTAATTGTTGTTGAAGTTCAGAATGCTCTTTGATGGCTGGGGAACTATATGTCCCACATCCCAAATGCCAAGGTTTGTTTTCTTTATTTTCTTCCGGTGTTTTCTGTTGGTCATGGGAGCTCTGCAGGCCAACTTTGGTTCAATTGCGTTGTTGTTGGATTTCAGAATGCTCTTTGATGGCAGGGGAACTATACATCCCAGCAACTCCCAAATGCCAAGGTCTATTTTCCCCAAACTCCACCAGTCTTCAGATTTGAGCATATTGAGTATTTGTGCCCAGTTCTGTCAAGATCCATAGTCGTTTGGGTTCACAGTGCTCCCCGGATGTAGGTGAACTACCTCTCTCGTAAATCACTATCAATTCCTCCCAACCCCTTCCAGTATTTTCTATTGGTCATTGGGGTTTTGTGTGCCCAGTTTGGTCCAAGTCTGTAATTTGTGAGGGACTCAGTGGTCTGTGAAAGTCAGATGAAGGTACTGCAGATCCCATCATCTGTTGTCCATATTTCCCCAAACATACTGTTTTTGTGATTAATCACTATGCTTTAATTATGTTCAATTTGTAACAATGAAAATACAGCCTGAATATCAGATATTTACATTACAATTCATAACAGTAGCGAAATTACCATTATGAAGTAACAATGAAAATATGGTTGGGGATCACCACAACATGAGGAACCTTATTTAGGGGTCACGGCATTAGAAAGGTTGAGACCACTGCTCTATAGAAAGATTATAAGGGAAGCTACATGAATGGAACATGTTCATGTTCTAGTGTCAGAATATCTATGGTTTGAACCCTGTTAAGATACCATTGCACAATAGTTGCATTTTCTTAGAGGTCACCCATTACAACCAACCAATTTGCAAACAGACACACTTTAGATTTGATGGGTAGAGAGTTCAATAACCACTGTACAATTGCTCTGATGGCTGTGACGCTCATTATACATAGCTTGGTCCAAATCTATATCAAAGTCTATATCAACACTTACATCTCTGTTTTTCTACCTGTAGTTCTATTGGAATATTTCTGTTCACAGGTTAAAAATATGAGATTCGACCCAGAATACCTGCATAGTGGTGGTATCTATTGAAGCCAATGACTATCCTTATTGAAGTTGGGTAGTGTCCTTCTATGGCCAGAGGACCAATGCTATAAAACATTCACTAGGTTTGTTGGACTCCTCTCATCTGTATTGGAACACTTTGGCACCTGATTGTGTTTAAAGAGTTACTGCCCACAAGAACTAGCTGTTTAAAGCAAAGTACTTCATGATCAGGAGTATGCCTCCAGGGGGTGATATTAGTAGTGAGAAATACTGTCTCTCTTTTTCTACCCTAAACCTTTCTTCCTTGCTTATAAACTGATATTCTCAGGCTAAATTGCCTTTCTCTCATCTTAGTGCTTTTTTATCTTTTAGGCATATAGCTAGGCCTAGTATCCCAACCTATAATGAACATTTCTTCTTGTAATAAATAATAATAATACTGTTTATTTCTATTCCGCTCTTCTCACCCCGAAGGGGACTCGGTGCAGATTACAATACACATACGACAGACAGTCCCTGTCGGAAAGACATACAATTACACATCGACAAATACAGTTTTTAGAAGGACTTCTTCTTTCTTGGCTGCGTCATACAGGTGGGCGTCATCAGGTGTGAATGCTCCATTACATCATTGTTATGTCCCTGTGTCATTGCGCCATCACGTCACAAGGGGGTCCTGTTGTTCCATCCTCATGACAGGAGCCTCTTGTTTCCGCCACTTCCGCCTCTCCCTTCTCCGTCAGCCTATTTCAGACAAGTCTGTGCAAAAGTCCTTCCTCACTTTTATGGTCCCCAATTTGTTGTTAATTCACAGCTGGGCTGTTGAACTGCTTGGGTAAACAGTAGACAGGGCTTACAGCTGGATCTTCAGATTGCCAGCACAGCTATTGTTACCGCTGTGCTATCTCTCCGGCCCCACACACGCAACATTCCTTGTTACCTATTCAAGCATTGACTTCCACACATAGCCATCACTGGCAAGTTCTAATTTAAAAAGATATTTAAAAAAGTGTTGTGAGTATTGGCCCTCCAGATGTTTTTGAACTGTAGCTTCCATAATTCCTTAGCATTGGCTATACTGTCTTGTGTTAATCAGATTTGTAGGCCAAAAACATATAGAACATCAGAGTGGTCTACTTCTCACAGATATATGGAGTCTACTTACACACGAGTATTCCTGTGACTTTCAGACCAAAAGTAGACCATTCAAATCTGAACACTGCAATTGATATGCAACTAATCCAGTGGGAAGGGTGTGCTTTTCCTTCCTTGAAATGTCTCCAGGTGCATTTTGCCAATCAATGACAGCCTGAATGCAAAGATGACTGGCAGAGACATGGTTAAAGCACAGCTGTATATCCTAATCATCACGGCATCTCAAAGTTTGTCAGCAAAGGAGATATCTTCTAAACAAGAAGAGGCATTTTCCTGCAAAGAATCTCTCATCAAAGACAATAGAATATGAAGGTACAAGCTCTTGTGTGTTCAGCCTGCCATCCAAGCAATTCAAAACCCTGAGGACAATGTCTTATTCAGAGACCTGGAATCCAAATGAATAGTAACGTTGACAACCTACTTCCAAATACAAGGAACAGAGAACTTGAACGCTTAATGGAAAAGTCTTTGAGCAAATACATTGCTTTAAAGAGAACCGGAAGATGTCTATAAGTATGTAACACAAGCTAGTTGGACAATATTCAGAATCTGAGTTTGCTGATACTGAAGTGGTTCACTCTTTGCTCCTTATCTAGCATAGGAAGATGTTAGTTACTTATATTTAGACAATGGCAGAATATCTATCTGAGTGAATATCTATCAGAGGCAGGGAGAGGGCTTACTCCAGCCAAGGTGCTATGCTGCCCTACATAATGAAGAATCAGGAAATAAAGAGCAGGCAATGGCAGTAAGAAAGGATTTTATAGGAATGGGGATAAAGGAAGGGTGGAAAACCAAGCCCATGCCTAGCTCAGGAATTCAGGCTGGTATTCTACAATGGAGGTAGCTTGTAATCACCTTTTGTGGCCTCAATGCAGCTCAGAACCAGCATTTTTCATACTGGTTCTGAGCCAGATTATGTGCCTTTGTAGGAGGGTCCAAAATGACATGCACAATATGTGCATTATAACACATGTAGTATTTTCAGCTGACTGATTAACAGGCAGATGGATAAATGGATGGATAGCCATCTTTAATATTAGTAATGGCAAGCTCCCATTGACTCACTTCCTAATGGGTTTAGTTTTCTGAATGATTAGGAGAACATCCTCCTTGCCACAAGACGGAAGGAATGGTTTGTCGGGGGCTTTAACTGGATGCTTGTAGTAAGATTCCTTTTAACTGACCTGGGTCATCCTCATCAGTTTCAGGGCTGCATGGGAGTTGCAGTTTTCTATGCATCTTAGAGAACATTTGTGTAGATATACCGCTGCATCTCATCATCTTGCTTTAAATTTTTATTTTTATTTTTGTTTTTATGTCATTTATTTTATTTTACTTTATTTTGTGTTTTATATTATTTTCACCCTCCCCCTTCTTTTGTCTAAGTCTTGCTGTGTTTAAAATAATTCTATAAAAATTATTTATTTAAATAAGTAATTTTATTTTGTTTAAATAAATAATGTTATTTATTATTTTATAAATAACATAATATGATATAATATAATGTTATATTACATTATAATTTAATACAATATAATACATTATAATGTCAATATATTGTATTATGTTATAGTATAATAATTGTAATGTAATACTACTACTAATAATAATAGTATGATTACGGTATGGTGTGTTGTATATTCATTTGGTATTGGTGTTGTTGTAATGTAACACAGTATAATACTGCCAATGATAATGTGATATAATAATTATATCGTGATATTATAATTTGTATATTTGTATTACATGCAATATTGCTAACAATATTGCGATATGTAGTAGTGTAATATGATGTGTAGTACTGATGTTGTGCTATGACAGTAATGTTATTTGTTGTTTTTTTCAGTTTGCTGTAAGCCACTCCGGCAATATTGTTATATGTGCATTGTAAGCCACTCTGGCAGTATTGTTGTTTGCTGTAAGCCGTTCTGAGTCCCCTTTGGGGTTGAGAAGGGTGGCATATAAAAATAGTAAATAAATAAATAGACAACAGCAGCCTTATTCACTTTTCAGTCCCTGTCACCTGAAAAAGACAGAGTGAGAAATAGACTGGAGTGTGATTTATGGGAGATCATTGTTATTTGGCAAAATAATAATTTGCATTCTGCAAAACTAGTAATATAAATTTCCTTCTTTTTAAATAGAACTTGCAAAGGTTATCACATTGGGCTACAGAATCTTCAAGCAACACATACTTTGATTGAGTTTAGGGGCACATCCAGACAACCACTTTATTGCAGGAGTTTCCGCAATAAAAAGGGGGCTGTCCAGATGACGTCCTGGACAAACCCAAATTCATCCGCCACAAACCAGGAAAACCCTGTTGCGTGGTGAATTAGTTTGATAGTGGGTTTATTCCATGCCTTCTTTGAAGGTGTAGAATAAACCACTACTTCTGGTGTCTGGACTGCAATCCAGACAGTATTGGTATTTCAAAGGTTGGCATCCTCAGACCGTAGTGATCATGGTTTTAGGCAGCCAGTGCAGGTCCAGACTAAATTAGCCTGGAAAACTGTAAGAATACCAACCCCCTCCCCAAAAGCCCCACAAAACATTGTAAAAAAACCCAAAAGAACTTACCCAGTCTCCATGAGATGGCTGCCAGAGCTCTCCTGGCACATACAAATGACATGCCAGGAGATGGGGGAAATCGGTCCTCCCCCCCCCCTTTCTCCTGGCATGTTATTTGTATGTGTCAGGAGAGCTCCGGCAACCATCTCATGGAAGCCTGGTAAATTCTTTTGTTTTTTTACGCTGTTTGGGGGGTCTTTTGGAGGGGGGGTTAGAGTGTCCCGATGTTCCCCCAGAAAGTTCTGGGAGAACATCTGGACACCCACCCCAACAAGTGCACACTTTCAGGGGGGGTGTAGATGGGACCCCGGGAACATCCTCATTTTTAAAATGTGGATGCTCCTGGGATAATGGCCTATCTGGAAGTTCCCTAAGTTTCAGTGAAATTCTCTCTTTCTGAAGTGGTGATTAGTTAACATAGAAAAGGCTTGTAGTAGTTATTCCTACCAAACACAGTCATAGCCTCCTGCTCACTTTATGCTTTCCTTGTCACATTTAGTGGAACAATACCCTTTTAAATAATCCTCTGTTTTAAGAATATGTGTCCTGTTTTAAGAATATGTTCTCCTAACTTTAGGCCAAATATTTCTAGACACTGTGATATCTCTACATCTCTTTGGAAGCCTCTTCTTTCCTTTCGTCCACAGTTTCAGGGGAAGTAATGTTTCTGTCATTGTTTCTTTCTTTCTGCCCTTCAGAGTATAGAAAAGCTGGCAGAGGTGAAATCTGAGCTGAACAAGAACCCTCAAACACACCACAAGGGATACTTCTGAGCGTATGATATCTGGAAGTGCTTTCTGGTTCAGATTTCATCTTTGTCAGACAGTCTTCTATGCAGATTGTATGACTCCTTCAGAAGAAAGAGTATATCTTTGCCTATGTGTGCATGAGCAAAAGAGAGAAAGAGAGAAAGGGAAAGGGACACAGGTTTTTTTTAAAGTACTTCCTTCAGGAAGAGGTTGGGGCACAGGAAAAAAAACCCTGCACCAAAGATGGATGCTATTAAGCATGGGTCACCTTGGATATATATGAACTGTGTTTAAAGGATTCCCAGAACAAATGTTTCAATTCAAACATAATCTGGATCAAGACTACATTATGCAAGAAATATGTTAGGTTCCTTCTCCAGCTGAACACAAATCACCAGGACCAGCTGGTCACGGTCCCATCCTATATAAGTGGGATCAAAAATAAATTGAAAGACTTCTAAATTATTGAAGACAGAGTTATTTAGCTACATTGGTTTAAGGACGGTAACATAAATGACTGAAGTATTCCACTCAGAGTGTTTTATGAAGCAGAGCCAATGTGCAGGTTTTGTGTGACCTGCAATGACTTTAACGTCTCAGTAAATCACAAAGCTTAACAAATATTAAGATGGCAAAGATTACCTGTGTGTGCCAGATTTTATCTTTTATCCATTATCATTTAGGAAATGAAAAGCTTGAGTCGGAAATCAGACAGTCAGTCACATGACAAGGACGATCTGTCAGCCTTGCAAGAAACCAAGCAAAGCAGGACTACATATACACATGTATACATCCATATATAAAACGTGTGTGTGTTTGTGTATAATATTATTTTCCTACCTACTTTTCTACCCACCTAAACACACACATGCTCTCTCTTATATTTTCTCAAGTTAATTTTAGAATTTGGTCATTTTTAAAAATGTTCAATTACTTCTTCACATTAATCAGGAGACATATATCCCTTAATGGCAATTTTAAAAACCCATTATATCAAGTGGGGAAAACATGCAGCAACAGAAATTTGGACATGACAAACAACACTCTCTCTCTCTCTCTCTCTCTCTCTTTCTTTCTCTCTCTCTGTGTCATCATTCATTTCATTTATTAGATTTCTGCGCCGCCACTCCCGGAAGGCTCGGGGCGGCTCACACAAGCATATACAAAACAACACATTAAAAGCAGGTTAAAAACACATTAAATGAACACACAATCTAAACAGGTAGATTAAAACCTAATGTGCCAAGAACAAGGCACAGCAGTGTAAGAACAAGTACAGCATATTACAGAGTCGGCGGGCTATGCGTTGGTAGGACCTATAGGCCGAAGGCATGTTGGAAAAGATAGGTCTTGCACGCCCGCCTGAAAGGCAAGAGATCTCGGATGGCACGCGTCTCAGCTGGGAGGGCGTTCCACAACATGGGCTCAATCACGGAGAATGCCCTCCTACAAGTTGCTGTTAATTTGGCTGACTTCACCGATGGAATGGCTAACAGGTTAGTGCTTTTGGACCGAAGTGATCTCGTAGGGCAATATGGGGAAAGACGGTCCCTTAGATACGCTGGCCCCTGCCCGTGCAAGGCCTTAAAGGTGAGCACCAACACTTTGAAGGTGATCCGGTGCTCAATTGGGAGCCAGTGCAGATCCTGCAAGGTAGGTGTTATGTGGCAGCCTGCTGGCGTACCAAACAGGAGCCAGGTGACAGTGTTCTCCACCAGCTTGCGTGCACATACACACACACACTCTTATAGAAACAGATTCAAATCCCATTCATTAGGAATTGAGTTATTGACATAGAAGCAATCAATTAAACTTTCCTATATATACTTGGAGGGGGCACAAGAATAAGGGATGCCCTTTATTATGATATAGTTATAGCACTATGATTCCACTTTAAGTGCCACAACACTCTGATTTGCAGTTTAGGAGTTGAGTCCCCCTTTGGGGGGAGAAGGGCAGGGTATTAAATAAATAAATAGGAGTCATAAGAACTCCCTAACTGTGGGAGTTATTTAGCACTGGACCTCTCTGCCCCAGAGTGTGGTGGAGACTCCTTCTTTGGAGGCTTGTAAACATAGGCTGGATGGCCATCTGTCGGGGGTGCTTTGAATGCGATTTTGGACTGGGTGGCTAGAAGGACATGGCCATACAGCCCAAAAAATTTACAGCAACCCAGTGATTCCAGCCATGAAAGCCTTCAACAACACATTATGTCTGGTTCCCTTGGGGCCAGGGGATTTAGTGGACAATTTAGACTCACCCAGAATTATAGCACTTCAACAATGCCTTAACTGTCATGATTCAATTATATGAATTCTGGGATTTGTAGTTTTGTAAGATATTTACCCTTCTCTAAGAGCTCTGGCACCACAACAAATTACAGATTCCATGATTCCACAGAATAGAGTCATGAAAATTAAAATGATGTCACGTTGCTATAATTCTGGATGACATCAGGGTCTTAGAATGAGTGAAAAATGTTTTAACTCATTATCCAAAAAGGTAAAATGCACTTCAGGAAATACAGTATTTGGATGGCCTCCTTTGGGAACTTAGAGAGGGAGAGGGACAAAATATAAAGATGGTTCCAAAAATAAACAGAAAATAGAGAAAAGTTGTCTGTATTTCTGTGCCTCATATTAATGGACAGGTGAATCTCTTAAGAGTATTATGGTAAACAAAATCAAATTGCTGTTATAAAACAAGACTTTCCAAATACTTACAAAGCAATTAGAACTGCCTTCAAGGTTTCACAAAATGTGTGCTTCCAATCTTGCAAATGGCAACTAATGATTTTCTGAGTAGGGAGCTAAGGATTGTACTCTAACAGATGTGTGTGTATATCAAGGCCATCTTAATCATAGCAACTTGGCAATAAAGAGTGAACTTAGAGAAATCGTGATGCTCAAGCGCAAGTTTGAGCACCATATCTTTATCAAGGCCCAGAGGAGGGACAGAGTTTCAACTCTCAATAAGAAACTAATTTCTGTTTGCAACAGGATGTTATCCTGGGGTGAAGGTTAGTTCAGTACCCAGAAATATAGGTCTTTAGGAGAGTGATTATACTCTATGAATGATTGCAGTGGTTCTCAACCTGTGGGTCCCGAGATGCTTTGGACTTCAAAGCCCAGAAATCCTAACAGCTGGTAAACTGGTTGGGATTTCTGGGAGTTGAAGTCCAAAACACTTGCGACATGCAGGTTGAGAACCACTGGAACACCAGATTTCTTGCATGCAATATTACAATCATCTGCAGGTTATTGTCAACTGGAAGAAATCTGGATTTCAGATATCAGAAGTGAGACTCCATTTCAGTTCAAGCACATTCATCATCATCATCATCAATTTATTTCTTATTAATCGCCCTCCATCAAGATGCTCCAGGCAATTTACACAGAAACAGTAAAACCAGATAAAACATACACGGCTCATGAAAATAAAAGTCAAAGTTACATTTCAAATGCTTTACTGAAGAGCCAGGTCTTGAGAGCCTAGGTGAAAGGGCGCAGATCGCGCATCGCTCTCATATACGGAGGCAATGAGTTCCACAGTGCTGGGGCAGAGATAGAAAAGGTCCTATGCCTCATATTAGTAAGACGTGCTTCTCTTGGGCCTGGAATGTAAAGCAGATTGCGTTGGGAGGGTCTAAGTGACCACTGATGGCCATAAGAGGAAAGGCGTTCTCTGAGATATATCGGACCCTGGCCATACAGGGCCTTAAACGCCAGGACCAGTGTCTTATATTCTGTTGACAGCCAATGCAACTGTTGAAGAGCTGGCGCTATACGGCATTTCAAGGGTGTTAGTGTAAGCAGCCTAGCTGCCGCATTCTGGACAATGCAGATCTTCCGAATCACAGACCTGGGAAGGCCAGTGTATAACGTGTTGCAATAGTCCAGTCTAGATGTCACCGTGGCATGAATGTTTCTTTTATTGTGTTTGTAATTCATGACCTTGAGTGCTGTTTCCATTACACTCTGCATACCTTGCTGTTTGTAACCGTGGCATGAATGACTGTCGCCAAGGCCTCCCTTGTGAGTTGTGGTGCTAACTGCTTCGCCTGGCGGAGATGGAAGAAGACCTATTTGCTGACAATGGCAACCTGGGTCTCCATTGACAGGGATGAGTGTAGAACGACGCCCAGGCTCTTGACAGAGGTAGATGGAGATAGGGGTTTGCCGTCAAGGGAGTGCAGAGGGTACATTACTCCTGTCAGGCGGCCCGGCCACAAGATCTCGGTCTTTGCTGGATTAACTTTAAGCCTGCTAGCGCGCAACCATTTTGTCATCGCTTCTAGACATAAGGTGAAGTTATCTGGTATTTCAGAGACCCCAGGCTCCAGGCGCAGAAGAAACTGGGTGTCATTGGTGTACTGGTAGCACTCCAGCCTGAAACTCATTATCAGACTGGCCAGCGGTCGAACGTAGATGATATTGGCCTTACCCCATGGAGTTTAAAGCAAAGTGATTTCCAATCCAAAGCAGGTTCCGCATTGGCTCAGACTTGTAATTTAGGTAAATGTTTGCCCCCAGATTACCAGCAACAGCAGCCCAAAGTGGACTGCATTTCTGAAGCTACAGTCTGGGGAAGGCCAAAGGGGAAAATTTATTCCTTCTCCCAATGAACACTTTTTCTTTGTATATAGAACTATAACCAATTCATATATCTGAACCTCTGTACATTATACAAAAATCAATTTGTTAGGCAGGTAGATGAACAGAAGTATAGTATACTTAGGTTGAAAATTGTACTCTGAATGTATAGGTCACTGTTGGCTTACTTCAGATATTCCTACCATAGAAAGAACATAACTCATCTTATAGGCCGAAGGAGTCACAATGGCTACTCAATTATGAAACTCTCCAAAGTGCTTAGATATTAATTCATGATCTAATGCAGTGTCAAGCTGAGGAGAATAAAGGTTAACATATTCTATTAGTCCCAATTGTCAGAAGACTACCATTGAACAATATGGTTCATTAAATGCAAAATCTAATAATTATGTTCACCGTAATTGAAATTATTCATAGCACCACAGTCTGAATAGTTGTGATTTATTAATTTAGACATAAATTTAATTAGCAATCGATTTCAACAGTGCTTTGCTTTGAACAGTATGTTTTGTTCTAAGATATATAGTGGAAACAACATTAGATCAGGATTGTGGTAGGCCAGCCTACAAGAGGCCACTCAATTGACAGGAGTTTCTATTCCCTGCTTTTTAAATTACAGCATTGCTCCAACAAAGCATAGTAATATTTTTGTTTTTATGAGAGAAGCCTTCTACATCACTTTAAAAAAAATGAAGCAGGTAAACTGTAAAACCCTAATTTTAATTGTTTTGTTCATTTTTAAAAAATTGAATAGGATGACCTAATTTCCATGAATGTAGTTAGGGCTGGTACAGGACTTAATGCAGTGGGCTCTCTCCACATCACTAGCTTCTCATGCACCAGTCTTACTACAGAAGATTATAGTCTACAAAGCTATGTATCGAAATCCCTTTTCTGTCCAAATATGTTATTATCACACATGACTTCTAAGTGGGTTCTTCCTGTACAAACCAATCTTGCTTGAGACCAGAGTATAACTGCCCAGTCCCTCTTCTTATCTTACCAAGCCTGCTGAAAGCACTTTGAGAAAGTTCAAACTGCATTGAGCTTACTGCAACTGCAGAGATGTAATCCCATCCATGCATTCTCCTTCTTGGGACATGCTTCCTCCCCCCCCCCCCCTTTTTTTTAAAAAAAAATTGAGCATTGCAAAACTCCAAGAGTTCAAAAGTTGGGAACTGTGAAAAATAATGAAAAATAAATGAGCATTTTGCAATTAAAGGGCTTTTCCTACTGTGTTTATTTTGCAAGGGGAAGGTGTGGTCAGGACTTTGAAACATTTTTAAGCAAGGCAAAACTATACATGAGTGAGACGTTATGCAAAACGCTCTTGCCTTACAAGAAAAGGAAATATTAAGAGGGGGAATTCATATCAGCCGGCTTGTTGTAGCCGTGGAACTGTGACCTTCCTTGATTTGTTTATTTATTTTAAAGGAAGCTATCAGAGACTATCAGGAGGAAAGGTTAACTTTTTGCAGCAAAGAGGACAACCCACAACATGCCAACAAAGTGACAGCAGAAGCAAGTTCAGATTACTGCATGGCCTATGGAAAACTGTTTGCATGCACATTCAGAAGTCTTAAAACAGGATTTCTCTGGCCCCTTCCACAGAGCTGAATAAAATCCCACATTTTTCACTTTGAACTGGAATATAGGGCAGTATGGACTCAGATAACTCAGTTCAAAGCAGAATTTCCAACTAGATGTTGTGGGTTATATGGCTGTGTGGAAGGGCCCTCTGTTTTCATACAGTACTGCTTCAACGTGCCTTGAGCCCTTCTACACAGCCCAGAATATCAAGGCAAAAAATGGTTGCTTCTGGTGTGACAGAATCAGCCATCTACAAAGATGTTGCACAGGGAATGCCTGGATGCGTTCAATCCTGCAGGAAGGCTTCTCTCATGTCCCCCTCATGCCAAATTTCTAAACTTCATGCTTTTTTTAAAAAAAAAAGTACATTACAATTGTATCCTTGGTTTACTCCTGATATAATAAATAAATAAAGGCAGAAAATCCCACAATATCTGCTTTGCACTGTGTTATCTGAGTCCACACCCAGGGTGGATCTAGACCAGCCCCTTTATTGCAGAAACTTCAAAAATAAAACATTCTGGACAATCCCAACTTAATTTGCCACGAATCAGGAGGGGACAGAGAAGGCCCTGTCTCTTGTCCCCACCAAACACATCTGTGAGGAAGGTGGGATCAAGAGCAGGGCCTCCCCAGAAGATCTTAACATCCTAGATGGTTCATAAGGAGACATACATTCAAATAGGTAAGTTGGAGCCCTGTGAATGTTGGGGGTGGGATGGTAGTCAGGGCCGGATCTTACCGTTACGCGAACAACGTGACCGCGGAGGGTGCCACATATTCAGGGGCACATTGGCCGCCAAATGCCCCTTCTCAGTCTCCAGCCCCATGGAAGACAGCCCACCCGTGCCGTACCAAATGCGGCACGAGCAGGCCAGAGCTGCCTGCAGCGGCTCCACGAGGCTGGAGACCGAGGAGGAGTGCCCGGCTGTCTCCGCCCCCAGCCGCCAAACCCTCCTTCTCAGTCCTCAGCCTCATGGAGGGTGCGCATGCACGCCATGTGCGCATACGCGGAATCAGCTGACTTCGCACATGCGCTCCTGGAATACATGCGCGGAACCAGCTGACTCCGTGCATGCGCACCCAGCGCATGTGCACAGAACCAGCTGGCTCCACGCATGCGCACCCTCCACAAGGCCAGAGAGCAAGGGAGCGCCAAAAGAATGCTTGCTTACCATTTAAAATTACCTTAGTCCGGCCCTGCTGGTAGTTAATGTAGAATTGTCTTTGGCAAGTGGGTCACCAAAGGAAGACACATCCTACCTCCTTCCATAAGTAAGTGGCAGTGTAATGAGCTGAAGCAGGAACAGACAGCTGCTTGGGTTTTATTGTGAATTTGGGAGATCAGATCAGGCATGACATCACAGCTACATGCCCAATGCAAGATTTTAGCACCCCACCCCACCCCGATTGCAGCTGCCAGGTTCCTTCTGTGTTACCACAGAAGCAGATATCTTAATATATGTTACCATGAATTTATTGTGTTTCATAGGAGTACCTGCACTATAGAAGTAATACAGCTTGACACCACTTTAACTGCCAAAGCGATTCTTGCCTTTACTCGTTCCAGTCCACACCCCAGTCTTACATTTTAAACAAAACCTTACTCTTCAGTGTTACAAGATACTACTTAACATCACTGTAATTGATTGGCTTTTATATTTCCCTCTATAAAATAGGAATTATAAATATGGACAACTACCACAGCTGCCCCAAATATTTATATTCATATATCTCTTGGTACAAAACAACCTGGATGAGAATGAGACTATACTGGGATGGGGGAGGAAGCAAAGCGTTATTATCCTTTCAAATTGACCTTCACCCTTGAAATATCACCATTTGAGTCTTAATTCCAAATCCTTCCTATGACCAAGTGCTACACAGTAGGATTAACTACAATAATGCTCAAAGCTGATGGTCTTTTCTCCTTTCCTTCCCTCCCCCAGCTCCTAAGCACAGGCTTGTAGTGATGTAATTTTGGAAAATTTCTTATTGATACAGATTTTTGAAATGAAAATGGTTATTACAATTCTTCTAGCAGATGTTGACAATGACGATGATTTTCCTTACATTGAAAATATTGGAGTGCTGATTAAAACGAGTCCTATATACTGTTCTAAAACCTTCATAAATCATGCAAGTTACACAAAGATGTTGCATATGGATGAATGCAAGTGTAAGTAAAAACAGACACATCTATATGGAAGGAGAATATCTATATTTATACATTTTGGCACATAGAGAATTGTATGCTCAGATTCCAAGTCTCCTAGCTGTGTTTAAGAGTATATTTTAAAAGTCTGTACTTGTACAAAGATTGTATTTGTGGAGTTTGTTTCCAAAAGATACCAAATCCCAAAAACTTGAAAACGAGTTATAGGTGGCAGCACATTGTTAGCTAGGAGTAGAATATTATGTACAGATTAAAACTATCAACATGTATCAAATCACTTGATTATAGGGTTTGAAAAATTGAATTTTATAGCAAAAAAATGCCTATCTTCAGCAAAAAATTTTCAGAATTTTTTCAATTCAATTTTTTAAGAAATGTTCAGATGGGTTTGTTTCTTTTTGGAAGCAAGCTACACATTTGAATAACCAGTATTTAGCCCTAGAGAGCACATCCCATGCCAGACAGGTCACAACCGAAGGGTCTGACAAAGATTTAGCCCTTTTATAAGACACTACCTCTTGTATGTAGTCGGTTTGGCATAGAGTTGTGGGTGTTGGAAGACCAGGGTGAAGCCCTGCTCCACCAAGTAAGCCCACTGGATGGCCTTGGGAAAACCATACTCTCTTAGCCTTAGAAGAACACAATGGCAAACTTCCATAAAATATATCTATGGGCCCTTCTACACGGCCATATATCCCAGAATATCAAGGCAGAAAATCCCACATTATCTGAGTGTGGACTCAGGTAATCTAAAATTGCTGAGCAAGGGTAGTAGTCACAAGAAAAGCAAGGGAAAGTAGAATTCAAATACGAGTCAAATATACAATAGTGATGCAAATAAATTCTATTTGTTAATAATCAATAAAGCAAAGGATCGTAAATGCACACAGTACCATAAGCAGATGGCAAGGAGTCCAATGGTGTGAGTCAGTAGTATCTCCGATATCGAAAACTCAATGTCCATTTAAAGTTCCATGGAGTTAGACTCAAAAGTCACAGAGAACTCAAAAGTCTGATAAATGTCTCCAAAAATAATTATAAATCCATAAATGGAAGTCAATGGAGTCTATACAGTGCAAAAAGTGATATGCGATCCAAAGCAATAAGGACGATATATCCAAAGGACAAGTGAGGAGCTACCAGATCCAGGCTCCTAAGGAAAATCCGGGATAACAGAAAGCCGACGGGTTGGAAATCCACAAACATGGAAATCATGAAAATGAACAAAATCTGACTACCAGAATTTTAAAAAACCTCTACAATCATAACAGTAAATAAAGAACAACACTCAAAACAGGGGAATTCCAGACAAGAAACGATCAGGGACAAGTGAGGAGCTATCCATAAGGAAAAGCCTCTCAACAAATGAACAAAATCTGACTACCAGAATTTTTCCAATCATAACAGGCATTCCAGACAAGAAACCAGACAGCTAATAGTCAACAAAGGATTCCCCCAGGCATTAAGAAGCCAGACCTTGAAATTGCTAGGCCATTAAATGCTAATCAAGGTGGCCAATTGAAACATTCATGCCTACCTAAAACAGACAAGCGTTCTTTCTCCCACACTGGACATTCCACAGATATATAAACCCCATTTTTCTAGTTTCCAACAAACCTCACAACTTCTGAGGATGCCTGCCAGGCGAAATGTCAGGAGAGAATGCTTCTGGAACATGCCCAAACAGCCCAAAAAACTTACAAAAACCCAGTAATTCCAGCCATGAAAGCCTTTCACAATACAAAGTCCTACATTCTCTTTTTTAAGGGTACCAAATGGAAAGTTGGCAAAATCATAAATTGGGTTTAATCTTCAGCTATTGTTTTAAAAATAAAGACAACCACGGCAAACACTACTCTTTGGTAGAGATAGCACTCTGATATGACATTGATTTTTTTTTCATATAAAGGCATGCAGGCTCTAAAGTATAAATGCTGATTTTCTGAAATTTCCTGTTACTCTTGCTACACAAAGAATAACATCTTTCATGATTGCCCAGTATCCCTAAAAAATCACTGGGCCATCATGTTTGTCATGGCTTCTGGAAAACCCAGAGAAATGGCAGAGAAAGGATTAGAAGTTGCTCCGAGCTGTTCGGGAAAGCAGCTCAGTTGATTGCAGCAGGCTGAGCAAGCGACCGTTAGAAGAATCAAATGGGAACATGGGGGAAAGGACAGTCAAAGACATGGAGGGAGCATTGAAACAAGAGCATCCACAAAGCATTAATTAGCTAGCTGATGGAGTGTGGGGGGAGAAGATTCTTCAAGGTGGCGCATTAGTTCAGCACACGACCAGGCCTGCCCAGCAGCAAAACAGTCAAAACAAATTGGAGAAGACAGTCCTGGAGGACAACCCAGGAAACACAGATCAGCCAGCTGGTACGGGGTCTCGGTCCATCTTTGCCCTGGGTGATGTGAGAAAGGAGACATCACACCATGAGCACCACCATGCCAGCATTGTAAACAAGGCCCTATGAAAGAAGGGCAGACGAAGATAAAATCCAAGCAACACCAGGAGGTATCCATCAAAATCTACATCACTTTGCAATAGGATATCAGCAGAGTTTTAGTAGAAGGGCAGGTTTTTAAAAACATAGTGCTTTTCGTCATATTTTTCTCTCCTTTTCCTTTCATTTATCTGTTATATGTAGCTAATATTGTAAGATATTCCTATGGATGCACATATATTATTGAGTGAAATCAGTCAGCCACAGACAAGAACTTGTAGGAAAACATTTGCATACAAGTATGTATTTGTTATACATAGTCAAATGTATAATAGATGTAGGTGCCATGTCAGACAAGCACCACCTGCGTAGGCATGTGGCAGTGAAAAGATGAGAAGAGCTGCCTTGGGTCGCATGCAGGGGGGGAAAGCAGAATAGCAATAAATGTATATAAATAAAGCTAAAAAAGATTGAAAATTAGAGTGACCAGTGACCAGTGATCACTTTGAAATTATCTCTGTCTCTGACATTTTCTTTCACACACACACACACACACACACACACACAAGAATACCCCCACCCTTTCTCGCAAGAAGTACCTTCTGATGTTCAGTTGAAATCTACCCTCCTGTAATTCTAATGGTTGATATCGATTCAACATTAGAAGGAATATATTGACAATAAAAGTGATTTCACAATGAAGCCCGTTACGTAGAGCATTAGTTGTTGTGTCTCTTTCTCTAGACATCTTGAAAAATAGGCTAGACAGCTACCTGCTGGGGATGTTCTACCTGGATTTCCTGCTCCAAGAGGGAGATTGGACTTAAAGGTCTATGGCAAGTATGGGCAAACCAAGGTTCAGGATCCAGATGCGGCCCCTTGGGCTCCTTCCTTCTCTCTTCCCTTCCTTCCTTACCTGTCTCTTGCTTCCTTCCCCCTTCCTTCCCTTCCACCCTTTTACCCTTCCTTCCCTCTTCCCTCGCTCCTTCCCTCTCTCTTTTTTTTCTCCATCCTTCCTTCCTTCCCTTTTGTCTTTCTTCCTCTCTCTTTTTCTTTTTCTCCGTCCTTCCTTCCTTCCCTTTTGTCTTTCCTTCCATCTTTCTTTTCTCCCTCCATTCCTTCCTCCCTCCCTCCCTCTATTCTGTTCCACCCTTCATTTCTTCCATCCTTCTCTTCCTTCCTCCCTTTCTTCCTTCCTTTTCGTTTTCCTTCCTCCTTTCCTCCTGGGGAATATTTAGCTGAGAGAAGAGAAGATAGAGAGGGAACATGAGAATCATGTTTCAAGATTTGAAAGGGTGTCCCATTGAGGAGGAGGGGAGGGGACTGACTTTCTGCTGCTGTAAAGACCAGGGCACAAGGAAGCAATGGTTTCATATGGCAGGGAAAGAGATTCAACTGAAAAGGTTAGGAAGAACTTCCTGAGAGTTACAGCTGTTAGAGAGTGGCAAAGGCTGCCTCGGAGTGTGATGGAGTCTCCTTCTCTGTAGGCTTTTCTGCAGAGGCTGTCTATTGGTACTGCTTTGATTGTGCCTTCTTGTATGGCAGGGAGTTGGACTGGATGGCTCTTGGGGGTCTCTTCCAGCTCTAGGATTATATATCAGAAGAAGGAAATATGAGGTTTAAAGGATACACTTTTTCTCTCCCGTCCACCATTTCATTCTGACCAAGGCCAACTCTTTTGGGATCCAAATGTTTCCCTCTTTTCCTTCACTCTCTGCCTCTGAAAGAGAGAGGAAGGGGGGAAAGGGTAGGGAGGGTCCTTGAGGAGAGCCCCCTCCCAAACACAGCCCACCCACCCCACTCCAGCCCACCATGCAGCTCCCAAGTTAGAAGGTTTGACCATGCCTGGTCTATGGGAACCCTTCCAACTCCTTCGTAAAAACCAATCACTTTTCAATGAACACTGTGAGTCAAGGGTCAGTTTTTCACCATGTGTGGGCAAGAGAGCTGATTTTTGAAAACAGAAACAAAAATTAGATTAAAATCAATGTTGTCTTCCAGATTAAGTTCCATACAGGGCTAGAGCTGCCAGTCAATAAATCCAGAAGTTCTCCCTTCCTTCTGATACCCTTGGATTTGGTGGAAGCTATATAGGATTATTTCCAAATCAAAGAGGGTGTGGCCATCAGGATTAAAGTGTTTCAAAACACATTGTTTCAAAAGGGAACAAGTGATTAGATTTATCTTTTTACCAATATGCAGATTACCAAGCACTTTTGAACTTGGACTTTTTTTTATATAATTTTTGTACCCTCTGCACGATTTATTTCATGGAATCAGTTGGGTTTGTCTTCAGGTTCAGGTGAAGAAACAGAGAGGCCAGAGTAGCCCCATCCTTGCTCTTCTTTCAACACACAGTAAAGACATGTCTGCTCTGCCAAGCCTTTATGAACGTATGAGGGTTGAGCTGTTAATGCTGTGTTGTGGCTTTGAAGATTTCCAGTCATTTTTAACTTTTTTAATGTTTTAGTCTGTAAGCTGTATTAATATTATATTTACAAATTTATTCTGATTTTTTGTATTGTTTTAACTTGTATTTTTATATGAGTCCCATTGTCAGGAGAAAGGCACAATATAGATGAGGATGAGGAGGAATATGCTTAAGAATCTTGCTGAATTTTGCAAAACATCTATCAACATAAAATTCACTTTGTCGATACAGGGGCCATTTCAGGTGGAATATGTACAAAAGTCTGGTTTTGCATTTATTTATTTATTTACTTACTTACTTTATATTCCGCTCTTCTCACCCCGAAAGGGACTCAGAGCGGATTACAGGTATACTTACTTATCAGACAATCCCTGCCGTTTCCACATACACACATATAGATGAACAGACGCAACCTCTGGCCACCAGGGGGAGCTGATGCACTCCTCATCTCTCAGTGTTCCCAGCGTCCCTTGTTGTTCCTTCCGCATTCCTCAGTGTTCCTGGAGTTCTTTAACGGCCTCATAATTCAGTCAAAATTTGCCTCCCCACTTAATGTGGTACCTTTATCTCCTACTTGACAGATGCAACTGTCTTTTGCGCTGCAAAGGTCGACAGCAGGCTACACTTAAAGGTCGAGTACCCACCTCGACCCAGGCAGGCCTAGAACTCATGGCCTACTGGTCAGAGACATCTTATGCAGCTGACACTTAGCCAGCTGCGCCACATTCACTGCCATCCAATCCTGGTCAAGGCAGCAATGTACCCACCTCCATGCTGGAACTGCATCCAGTTAAGCAGTCAGTAAGTGGACTTAGAAAATATAATGTGTATATCTGGCATTCATTTTTGTGATAATGTTCCTGTGAATATTTATAAGCCTAAAAATAGCCTAGAATTACTTTTTTGGAGGGGGAAAGGTTTTTTTTAAATGAAGCAAATGTTCACATACTAATGTCATACTAAATCTAAGTTCCCTGATAGCAGAGGTATATCTATTGGCTTACAGTTGGCTTCTTTCATTTTTGTTTTTAAAACTCTGTCTTAATTTTGCAAGGAAGTCTGTGCTTAGCAGGGTTCCATTTTTCCACAGCTGCCTTCTCTATAAAGCTGCTTACTTACTTTAAATATATCTACAAAACCAAATGCAAACGTTTGTGGAGAGCTACACAAGTCAATTGATTTGATCATTAAAATGTGTGTGTGTGCGTGCGTATGAGTAAGTATGTATGTATATTGAGCCAAAAGTTCAGATTTACACATATATTGAGTCAAGAGTTTAGCATCTAAGCTGGGGGTGTATGAGATGCAGACCACACAACCACAAATGTAAATCTTAAAATATAATTATGGAAATAAAAGAGGAGAGTTTTTAGGATAGTAAAAATAATTTAAGCAAAGAATTAGCATCTTCTAATAATCTTCTACCCAAATGATCTTGTTTTGCTTTGGTTTGCAAATTAGCTCATGATTAAAGCATCTCTCCAGTCAAGCTTCATTGTCTTCTGGTGCCTACTTTTTAAAAAAGCAGTACTTTTAATTCAAGTACAAAATTTAAGAGTATGAGAAGAACAGTCATTATAAATTGAAGTACTTACGCTTTTACTGCAAAATCAATGAACTTTCCAAGTGATTTTATCATGTTGTGCAGCTGTTTTGTTTGTTTATAATGCTTGTGACCCTGCAAGTCCTCTCCGGAGCTTTATCCACCTTTATTCTCTTGGCAACCCACAAGTGCTGCTTCTGAATATTTTTCTAGCACCATCTTTTCTTCGGTTTTCTTTCCCTCCTTGCTTTAATATGCGAAACGATATTGCATAACATTTGGTCAAGGATATGCATAACAGCCTTTACTTTGTTCTTTCACAAGTTGACTTCAATACAGTAAAACAAAACAAAAATCCATGCAATTATGATTTATGGAAGCCTCGCAATGGCATTAAGGAGTCAATATTGGTGAGCCCTCATGAAGGGACCTTGGTGCTTACCTCCCTCTCCCACACACACACACACACACACACACCATTGGCCCTGTTTGTCCTCACCATTGTCATTTTCAGAGCTTGGAACAGTTCCTTTGGTGAGGGCAGTCAGTATGGCCACTAGTGATATAGCCCCATATAGTAAGTTTTTCTAAGCTCTGGTGTCATTGCATGAACATTTATCTCCTCCAAGTGGCTTAGCAATGAGAAAGACAGAGGGAAGGAGGAGCTGGTTTTGCATACTTTATTTCCTGTCCTGAGCAATGCCAGGAAAGAAAAAACGAGAAGGAGAATGAGCAAGGAACTGGGTCACCTAAGAGCACCTTACTCCAAAGTCTCTCCCTTCTGAAAAAAAATATGGAATGCACACTGCGCTTTTATGTGAGTGTACTTTCTCACAGTAGTACCCAAATCCAAATGAATAGTAGGAAGAAGCACCTAGTAGTCATTCAACCAAAGGAATGGGAACACTTGAAGGTACTAATTCTCCTTCACTGAGATTTTTTAAATAGAGGTAAGAGGGCCATTGAAGGGGAAGCTCAAAGACTGGCAACAAGGCCAATGGAAGATAGAGCCATGGTAAGGGGAAAGTTTTCTGTATCAAGGGAAGATTTGGAAGTTGTAGAGTTAACGAATTTATTAATATTGTCTTGTTTATACACAATATTAATTTCTGATAGGACTTTCAAGGAAAGGCAGATTAAACACTGCTATGTGGTCTCTCTCTCTCTCTCTCTTTCTCTCTCTCTGGCATTACTTTGCGAACGAAGATTCTTAGGAAGGACTCATCCCACATTTTTTACAAGTGCATTGATGACTAAAAAGGCCAATCTGAAATAGGCAAGTCTGGTTGCAGAAAGCACAGCAGAAAGTCTCCTTGGGTGATGTTGTTTCCAAGTTGCGGTTCTTTCTGCGTTGTCATTTCTCTTCGAGACCCATTTGGCATGTCTTCTCATAAGAGGCCACAGCATTATGGATAGTGTGACTCCATGCCTTCTGATGTGAGGCCAGGGTGGACCATTGTTGGTGATCAATCTGGCCGAGCCTGAGATGTTGTTTCAAAGAGTCCTTGTATCTCTTTTTTGGGGCACCTCTCTTGCGCTGACCCGTGGCGAGTTCACCATAGAGTAGTATCTTTGGGAGGCAGTGGTCCTCCATCCTAGAGCCCAGTGCTGGTAATCTTTGCTTGCTCAAGGACAGCAACATTCGTTACATAGTCAGTCCAGTGTACATTTAGGATTGTGCGAAGACAGCACTGATGAAAGCGTTTGAGGAGTTGTAGGTGTTGGCGATAGGTGACCCATGTTTCAGACCCATAGAGGAGAATAGACAGTATGATAGCTCTGTACACATTGATTTTGGTGGTTTGCCTCAGGTGTTTGTTACTCCAGATTCTTTTGTGAAGCCTTCCGAATACACTAATATGCCTTTGCTAATCTGGGATTTATCTCTTTATCAATCTAGGCATCTGAAGAGATGATGCTTCCCAGGTAAGTGAACTGCTGAACGGACTTAAGCACAGATTTGCCTATGCTGACGTGGGGGTGATGGTGTTCTTCCTGTGGTGCAGGCTGGTAGAGAACTTCAGTTTACTTCAGGCTGACTTCCAGCCCAAACAGCTCTGTGAGGCATTGCAGGGCTGCTTCTGAATGGGCGACAAGGACAGCATCATCTGCAAAAAGCAGCTCACGGACTAGATAGTTTAGAGTCTTAGTGCGAGCCCTCAGACGGCTTAAGTTGAACAAGCTGCCATCAGTACGATAGTATGTATATATATATATATATATATATATATATATATGCCTTCTTCTTCTTCGAGATCTGCCGTAGCCCTTTGGAGCTACATCTGCCATGTGGTACTTGTTCAGTAATTACCTTTTATGGCTTAATGATTGTTTCATCACAATTTGCTAATAGAACTCCAGTGTCTTGCTCATCAGTTGAAATTGTTTGTAGAAGACCTTCTCTGTCCCAATGAAAATCGTGATGTGTGTTGCCCTGTGCTGTCTTATTATTCCTACAGTTATACTTCATGTTCAATGACAGCTAGCATTTATGTAATACTTTTGAGAGTTCAAAGGATTTTACATCTACTGCCTCAGGCATCCTTGCAGGAATCTTGTGAGATGGCTTGCAGTTCCTTTGTTATGAGAGCTTCACGGGCTTTTCCCAGACAAAATCAGAACTGTTGGTTATGACCCATAAAGCTTATCCAACTTGAGTGGAGGCTAAGAAGGATTACATTTTACATTTGCAATCTCAGAGGAAAGTCCTCTCTCAGATCCATCATCCTGAAATGCAACAGTAGCAATGCCAAAAAAAACCCAGTACAATTCTAGGATATGTCAACAAAGTATAGATCAGTGGTTCCCAACCTGTGGTCCATGGACTACCAGTGGACCCCAAGAACAAAAATATGGTCCGCAGCCTCACCAATCACCATTACTACACTGTTGCCTCGAAACCAGGCAGCAATGAGAGCAACCAGTTTCATGAAACCCTCTTATAGTGATGAGGCAACAGGGATGTCAGGGGGGGGGGGAGGCTGACTACCAATGCAAAATTACTACTACCACATGAGCTCTATATTATTAAACGTGTTTTTTGGTGGGCGAGAATGTGGCAACTACTAGATGGCATATGTTCTGCATTAGAAACTAGAGCTGATGTGGTCTATCCAATGGAATTTTCTGAATCAGCACACGAAATATCCAAACCGAATCTAAAGTTGACCAAAAACTTATTCATAACCCTTTTGGTACTAATATTGAAGAGTGGCCCCTGTTCAAAGTGGTCCCTGGTCAAGTGGTCCCTGGTCAAAAAATATTGGGAAGCACTGGTCTAGACCAAAGGATATAACAGTACTACTCCATTCTGCTATGTTCAGAGGGCACTTGGATTACTGTGTCCAGCCCTGGACACCACAATAGAAGAAAGAAATTGACAGGCTTGAACATGTCCAGAAGAAGACTGGCTTGATGATAAAGAGTTTGGAAACCTTACAGTCGCCTTACAGTCGTCATACGTTGGAAATGAATTGAAAGTACACCAGAACAACACCTATTTACTGGATCACAGGGAAGTTAGTTAAACTGGCGACTACCAAGGAAAAGATCTTTTCTATCAAGTCCTCAAATATCTAGAATCAGATTCTATTGTTAGTTTGTCCAGTTTCTTTTTTGGAAATTTTTAGGAAAACTCTAAAGTCCAAGTTGTTCTTGCTGTTTTCCCCCCTATTCTTGTAATCCTAATTTTTAATTTTAACTGACTGGATATTTTACAGACTAAATAGTTATTAATAGATTTTTACAAATAAATTTATCTTGCATCTGTTTTGTCTGGTTTGCCAGTTTGGTTTTGGTTTTATCCTTGAACAGAGTGGAAAAAATGTTTACCATAATTAAAAGACCACACAGTTTTATGAAGCAATGTATGCTGGAAATGCAATTATTCTATACCTATTTACAATAGAGAGCATCCAGGAGATGCCTGCATTCAACCACAGAGTTTTCAAGTCAAGATACATTCCTGTGATTCACTCATATGTTCAATAGGCAGTTAATGGATCATGGTATGAATTTATGGCATTATATCTTTGCACCCGTGATATTGTTTGCTTTTTCCCCTTCCTTTAATCTTTTCTCGTTCAGTATTCCATGTTTTATTTTAGCTTTCCTTTCTGAAAGCAGATATGTTGATTCTATATAGCCATTATATGCAACTCTAAACAAAACAGCAGAATCTTAAGTGAGTCCATGCATTTAGTACAAATGATTTCAAGGATGAGTCAATGACATTTCAAGGAGAGAGACGGGGAAGACACAATATATGCTAGAAACCAAATTATATCATAAGTTATATCTAAGTCTACAACCCTTATAACAGCCACACACAAAAATCAGGTTTCACTGAAAGGTGTGAGGTTTCATTTCATACAAGTATCTTCAGTTTCAGTGTACATGAGCAAGAGATATAGTGATTAGAAGCTATGTTTTATGACATTCCTTGACCACCAGCAGTCCTATGGGAAGGATAAAATTATTATTATTATTATTATTATTATTATTTACTTCATTTATATACCACTTTTCTCCCCCAGGAGGACTCAAAGCAGTGTCCAACCAATTCACTGCAAAAAATCAATGCCTTACAACATATAAAAACCTAGAATAAACAATGGTAACATATAACTATAAATTAAATTAAGCCATATTATATAGAGAAACAACACTCTCAGGCCAAATCCAGACAGGCCTTTATCCCAGAAGTATCTGCGTTTAAAAAAGCAAATGTTTCTGTGGGCCTGTGCACACCCACCCCAGAAAGCATGAGAGAATGTCTGGGGGACCTACCCCCCTACCCCAAGCCCCCAGACCCCTTAGAAAAGTAATAAAATCTTACGTATCCTTCATTAGAAGCCTCGGCCGGCTCTCCCGGTGCATAGATATGATGTGCCAGGACAGTGGGAGGGAGCAATTTTTCTCTCCCCCACCCCTTGCTGTCCTGATGCATCATTTCTACATGCCAGGAGAGCTGGCCAAGGTTTGTAATGGAGAATGGGTAAGGTTTTTGTTACTTTTCTAAGGTGTCTGGGGGCTTGGGGGAGGGGTGGGTATTTCCACAGTTTACCGAGATTATTTATCCCAGTAAACTGTGGTAATGGTGTCTGGACAGTAGTCCATGAAAAAACACAAGGAGAGCAACCGACATCTGAATTACTATATATTAAAGGTATAAACCCAAATCAAGAAAGTCAAAATGGTTCTCTAACATCAAACACACTATCTGGTAAGACTCTTATTACATATGGGTTGCATCAGCCACAATTGTCTGCTAGATTCATTCAATAAAATAGTGAAACTGTCGCAAAGTACATCAAAACAAATGGTAAACCGGTGCAAAGAGAACAATCCGGATTATACATACAAACGTCCAAATGTCGTCCAAATGTCCCAAAAAAATTAAGTCCTTTACGACCTCAGTCTCTCAAACAGTTTCTTCGTAATTTCAAATCAAAGGTATATCCCAGTGGTTGAAAATATGTCCACAAATAAAGTTCAAACAATCCTCCATCAATAACAGATTGAACTCACAGCAACCGGATCGTATTTGTGAGTGTTTGGAGGCGGCTGGAACACCCACGATAAATCCTGGGCGAACACCACCGCCCTCCCAGATGATGGTCAGAACTTTACCTTGATTGATGTATGATTAATTTTGGACGCCTTTGGAATTATGGATGGGTCTTGAAAAAGCAGACCCGAAACGGGGTAGCCATACAACAGTCTCCCATCGACCCCAAGTCCAGATTTATCGTGGGCATTCCCGCCGCCTCTCCTTGTGTGTTTTCATGCACTGAACTAGCAGCTTCCTTGTTGCATTCGTGGACAGTAGTCCAGACACCGGAAATAGTGGATTTATCCCATGCCCTCCAAGGAGGTGCGGAATAAATCCACTATCAAATTAATTCGTTACAAAACAGGGTTTGCGCTACAAAGCAGGATAACCCCCGCCTTTATTGTGGTAGATATGGCAATAAGGTCCTGTCTAGGTGGGCCCTCAGGAAGGTAAATGAACACCTTTACCCCAAGAGGACATCAGTTTCCCTTTTTATGTTTTAAACCCTGCCATGATTCCCATCACTAATTCTCACCTGATGGGAATTTCTCCCAACAGGGTCAGAAAAAAACATATTTCTGTATACTGGATCAATTCAGCATGAGGGGAACTTTATGGATGCCGCAGGATCTTCTTCTCAGGATATCTTTAATCCATATTCTGATCTGGATTTAGTGGCTATGTGGAAGCAGCCCTAGTGAAGAACACACTTTGTCAACTAACATAGAAAGAGTTTTCATCTCCTCTAGTTTTACTTAGCTATATAGTAGGAGCCCCCGGTAGTGCAGTGGGTTAAACCCTTGTGCTGGCAGGACTGAAGTCCGACAGGTTCGAATCCTGGGAGAGCGTGGATGCGCTCCCTCTATCTGCTCCAGCTCCCCATGCGGGGACATGAGAAAAGCCTCCTACAAGGATGGTAAAACATCAAAAACATCTGGGCATCCCCTCGGCAACGTCCTTGCAGGCGACCAATTTTCTCACACCAAAAGCCACTTGCAGTTTCTCAAGTCACTCCTGACACACACAAAACTTAGCTATATGCAGCAAATAATTTCTTGCTGTTCTGAGTTTAATTTTGAGGGTTTTTTAATCCACTATTTTTCATTGCATTTTATTTCATTTCTTTTGAAATCTATTTTTGTCACGATGCAGGGTCTCGGCCCAGCCCCTTAATCACACACACAGAGACGGTAATCAGCTAACTATTTATTGAATAATAAGAAACAGGTGAAAAGGTAAATTGTCCATAAAAGTATCAAAAGTTCAATCAAAAAGGTAAAGAGTCCGTAAGTAAAATCCAAAGGCAAACGTAGCAAAGGCTCCGCAAAAACAATGCGGATCAAGGACTTGGTCCGTGGCAAAGGAACAAGGCAAAGTTCATAACAAAGCCCAAGAAACTTCTTGGCAAGGCACGAGCCGGCAACCTGGCTCCGTGGATCTTCACTCGCTTCACTCCCTTTAGAACAGAAGTGGCTGAGCTACTGAGGATCCTTTCCCACGGATCCTATACTTAATTCCCTTGGCGAGGCCCCCAACGCTCTAGGCTTCTGCACCAATCTGTGCTACGGGATCTAGCGCTTCTCTGGCGCTCTAGGCTACGGTGCCAATCTCTCCTGCTGGACTCAATGCTCCGTCTCCTATCAAAGCTCCGTCCTTGCCTCCCAGCACCTGGGTCTCTATCTTCATGAGAGCCTAACTCCCTTTCAGCTTCCATGGGCTCATCCTCCACTGTTTCCCTGATCCTTTCCTGCGACCCGAAACCACCTGGTTTCTCATACTGATCTGAGTCAGCACTCTCAGGGTCAGCCTGACTTTCCCAGCTGTCATAGCCGTCAGGCCATTCATCATCCCAGGCCAAGCTCTCTGTGGGAGAGGAAGGCCCAGCTAACTCATCAGCCCCTTCCTCCATGTCCTCATCAGCTGCAGCTGGCCCTAATGCAAGTGGGACCCCCGGTGCTGCCCCCTGCCCCCCAGGCACGAAAGGGAACTGGGTTGCTACAATTTTACTGCATTTTTCCATTAATAATTCCTTGAGAATTGTTTTTATCTTAGTGGAAAGGCATGATAAAATGCACTTAAAGAAAGAAAAGAAAAAGCAGGAAATGAATGTGGGAAACATCATACTGCTCCTATTAATAAGCCTTCCTGATTAACTGCCAATCGCCCTGATATCTCTACCAGCAGACACGAATCTAAGAAATCATGTTCTAGTACCTCCAGTTGTCATTGCAGGTGTACCTCTTAATTGCTCACATAGGCCAATGTTCTGGAGAAGCCCCTATGAATCTAAAGGGCCATGAAGCATATATCAAGGTCTTCACTGAATAACAGATAACAAGAGCACACAATACATGCCAGCCTCATTTGCAATCTTCCACTCACTTAAAAAAGGAGAGGAGATTGACAGCTTATGCCCACAGCAAAATGGCTCTTTCTAAAGTCCTTTTCAGTCCAGCTACATTAATTTCTCAACAAAGTTTGGAGCCTCATTCTGTGAACACTAAATCTGTATTTGTCCTTACCCCAGGCCCTGGCTGCAAGCCAGAACAAGAACCCTAATTTTGCATAGGTTGATCATCCCAAATATAGCCTCAGGTACAAGGGTAGCAAATATTTTTTTGTGGTGGACATAGAGGAGCTTCTGGAAAGAAATTAATCCTCAAAAAGGTCTGCTTGCTATTAACTACAGCACATCTATACAAGATGTATTCTAACACCAGGAATGTGGCGCAGCTGGCTAAGTGTCAGCTGCATAAGATCTCTCTGACCAGTAGGTCATGAGTTCAAGGCCTGCCCGGGTTGAGGTGGGTGCTCGGCCTTTAAGTGTAGCCTGCTGTCGACCTTTGCAGCCTGAAAGACAGTTGCATCTGTCAAGTAGGAGATAAAGGTACCACATTAAGTGGGGAGGCAAATTTTGACTGAATTATGAAGCCATAAAAGAACGCCAGGAATGCTGAGGAATACGGAAGGAATAATGAGGGACACTGGGAACACTGAGAGATGAGGACTGCATCAGCTCCCCCTGGTGGCCAGAGTTTGCCTCTGTTCGTCTATATGTGTGTATGTGGAAAACGGTAGGGATTGTCTGCTAAATATGTGTACCTGTAATCCGCTCTGAGTCCCCTTCGGGGTGAGAAGAGTGGAATATAAATAAAGTGTGTATATATATAAATGGTCAAATGCCCCTTCCTTGCTGTTCTTCCATATATATTAGAAATAACCCTCACAGTAAGAACCGATTAACAATGTTACCAATTGGGATCTCCTTCTCCGGGCATCCTGGATGGAGCAGGAGATTGTACTCAATGTTTGAAACACTTTTCCAGTCTATGCTTTTCTGACTCTGTGACTCTAAACTGTCATTTCCAAGGCTTGCAACAGAGAGGGAAAATAGGAGTAGATACTAACTTGTGCATAGATTTGTTTTGGCCATTATCTTTCCACTTCTTCGACTGCCTATAACGGTAAGGGCTCTGCTACCATGTTTTTGTTTTTTGGGGGGGGTTTGACAGAGCTGGGCCACATGGCTGCTCGTTACAGTTCCTTCTGTTGTATTCAAGATCATTTGGCACACAGAGAGGCTGCTGCATGCTCGCACGGGGTTTCCCTGAGCCCTGCCTTTTGGGCCCTGCCTTTTGGGCCAGAAGAAACAGCGGTGGCATATTTTACATACGCTGTGGTTTGGCCTCTCTCTAGCATTGTATCTTTTAAATTTTCCTTTATTTTCTGGATTCTTAATTTAGTGGGAATGGGAGTTGGAAAATGTGGGTCGGTGGGTACGTGGTGAGTGGCTCTGAGCTTTGTGTCACCTTTTAGCCTCTACTAAAGACTTTAGCTTCTTCTCTTATCTCTCCTCCTTCTTCTCTTTCATCAAAGTAATACTTTTAAAAGAATGTTGTTATTAATAATTATAGGACTTCCAGCAAACAGCAATGCCTCATTCTCATAAAACTACCTACCTACCCACCTAAACTTACCACCGATACCTAATAATTTCTGGATCTTACAGGAGAGATTTTCTAATAAGGGGACATGCTTGCTTGCTTGCTTGCTTGCTTGTGGATGGTGGGCTTCTGGCCTCTTCCAGTATGTTGTAAGAACAAGAAATGCAAATTGCAAAAGCTTTGGAAGAAGTTGCTGTTGTTTTTTTATTAGTAAAGAAAGTATAATAGTGGGCTGTGTGTGGAAATGCATATTTAACATTTGGCAAGAAGGAATGCTGCCCCTCTGCCGCTCCTGGAGAAGTTGCAGGGCAGGACCAGCAAGGGATACCGTTTGGGGAATTTTTGAAGGAGATTTTATTTTTAGAAAGAAAAAAATATTTAAAATCAGGGGATGACCCAAATGTTAAAAACAACTTGCTGGACTAGTAGTGGTAGATGTGTCCTCCAAGTGTGGCAATTTTCATGCCAATAGCCCTAAAAAATATGGGAATGGGACCCGTGAAGCCCCCCTCCATTTCCACCAATGGGTCAGATTGAGCCGCATTTCCCCCTGCAGACCAAAAACAACTCTTCGGTCAGCCACCCATTCTTGGGATGGGCACGAAAACAGATCTGCAGTCCCCCTGGAATCCAGAAAGCAGAATCAGCTAGAGGTTCAGTCAAAATGCACAAGCCTAGTAGATACTTCCTCCCCCAACTTTCCCCTGCTATTAAAAAAGGAGTCCAATAAAACAGAAAACAATGAAAAATTGGCCTTTCACATTCACTTATTTATTTTATTATTTATTTCTACCATTTCTGCCCCGCTCTTCTCAACCCCCGAGGGGGGACTCAGAGCGGCCTAACAACAGCAACAACGGCAACAATTTGATGCCAAAAACACAGGATACATATAATAAAAACCAAAAACAGTCAAAATTAAAATACATTAAAATACAGTTAGCATTAAAATACATTAAAATACAATTAGCATTAAAATACATCATATACCTTCACATAAGTTAAAAACAGTATTCCGTCCATAATAGAAGCATTGGGCCATGTCCACCAATTTGCCATTACAATCCAATCTAAAGTGCTGTATCGTGCTAATGTGCAAACGCCTGGTCCCATAGCCAGGATTTCACTTAAAACAAACATCCTGCCCAGATCTTCCCTAAAAAGAGAGCAACCGTGCCACCAACCTCTTAAGGTGTACAGTAGTCATCTAGAGAGTGAGACGATTGGTTCAGTATAGGGCAGCTTCTTATTCATGTGGCAACCATCACAAATATAAATGTACTTTTCAAGCCCAAAAGGTTTTTTTATGTGCAACTGAGAACTAGCCACAGGACTGACAACTGGCACCAGAAAATTACTGGAGCCACATTGCAACTGCTTAGTTTGCCACTGGACGCTGTGAGGTGTGCTCTCCGTGGTGCTGACCTTCTGCAGGATTGTGCTCATACCTTTGAGCTTGAACCTGTAGATTTAGAACAAGGCATATTAGTAGGTGTGGGAGAGAGGAAAAGAATTTATTTATTTATTTATTTATTTCCGGCATTTTACCCCGCTCTTCTCAACCCCCGAGGGGGGACTCACAAGGCACAATTCGATGCCAACACAGTAAAACACATAAAACACAGTATAAAACCCCCCAAAACATTACACATTAAAATACAATTACATCAACATATCATACACATTCATTTAAGTTTTAAAAAAAGAGCTGCCTTGTGCTAGTGTGCAAACGCCTGGTCTCATAGCCAGGCTTTTACTTTTTTCCTGAATGTCAGGAGGGATGGAATTGATCGTATGTCACTAGGAAGCGCATTCCACAGATGGGGAGCCACCACCGAAAAGGCCGTCTCCCTCGTCCCCACCAGCCGCATTTGAGAAGTCGGCGGGAGCGAGAGCAGGGCCTCCCCGGATGATCTTAAATTACGAGGTGGGATGTAGCGGCAGATGCGTTCGGACAAGTAAAATGGGCCAGAACCGTATAGAGCTTTAAAGGTCAAGACCAGCACTTTGAATTGAGCTCGGAAGTGGATAGGCAGCCAGTGGAGCTGACACAACAGGGGGGTGGTATGCTCCCTGTATGTAGCTCCAGTTAGTAATCTGGCTGCCGCCCGTTGGACTAGTTGTAATTTCCGAACTGTCTTCAAAGGCAGCCCCACGTAGAGTGCGTTGCAGTAATCTATTCGGGATGTGACCAGAGCGTGGACGACCGTAGCCAGATCAGACTTCCCTGGCGCACGAGTCTTAACTGTGCAAAAGCTCCCCTGGCCACCGCCGAGACCTGGGGTTCCAGGCTCACCGATGAATCCAGAATCACTCCCAAGCTGCGAACCTGCGTCTTCAGGGGGAGTGTAACCCCATCCAACACAGGCTGTAACCCTGGGCCCTGTTCGCCCTTACGACTGACTAGGAGGACCTCTGTCTTGTCTGGATTAAGTTTCAATTTGCTAGCCCTCATCCAGTCCGACACAGCAGCCAAGCACCGGTTCAAAGTTTGGACAGCCTCCTTAGTGACAGGTGGGAAGGAAGAATGAGAGACAGAGAGCAATCAAAGAGAGAAGTCTCTTGTCATCTGAAATGGTACATTTTTTTTATTAAAAAAAGCTTTTACCACTGGAATCTATTGAATGCATATACAAACATTTAATCCCAAACTAGATGTCACAGAAAAGACAAGTTCCATTATACCAAGCAAGACAATTGGTTCATTTTGTCAACACTGCTTTTCATGTTTGAAGCTGAATCTGCTGTGTCTAAAGATGCCAAGGATCATGTCGAGAACTTTCACAAACTATATTTTGCCAATTAACTGTAATAATGTCCCCTCTCCAATCTCTTCTAAAAACCCGCTCAAAGAAAAGATAACTACTCATAATATTTCACACTTTGTTAAACCAACACCAGTGTCAGGGGATAAAGGCAAGCTGGAAAGTGGGAAAAGCATCTTAGTTACAGCCAATTTGAAGAACCATGTCACCCTCTTTGAGCCTGATAAAGGTCTAAGATCTTTAGGAGAGTCCCTTTCCTCTGTCCCAACATATTCTCAGGCTTACTTCAACTTTTTTTTCATGTCAGGACACCTTGAGAAACTGCAAATCACTTCTGGTGTGATAGAATTGGCTGCCTGCAAGGACATTGCCCAGGGGATGCCCAGATGTTTTACCACCCTGTGGGAGACTTTTCTCATGTCCCTGCATGAGAAGCTGGAGATGACAGATGGGAGCTCACCCCACCTCCTGGATTGACCTTTTGGTCAGCAAGGGTTTAACAATCTCTAGTTTGTTTCATGAGAACAAGGGATAGAGTTGCTTCAAAGACTTTGTAACTCTCTCCCAATGGATGCTAAAATGGTTCCCTCCTTTATTTCTCCCATTAAGTAAAAACACTCTTATTCTGTTGGGCTTTTAGCAATTGACTGTGATGAGCTTTTAATGATGTGCCATGGCCTTTTTCTTGGTTTGCATAAGTCTTCTAATATTTTTGACTTTCAAAATGGTTTACTTGCTTTATATCTGCAATCTATTGATGCTTTTGTATAGTTTTAACCTAGTATTTTCAACAAGATGTAAGGTGCCCAGAGTCCCATTATTGTGGAAAAGGAGAAAGATAAATGAATTAAATAAATAAATAATGCAGAATTTATTTGATTTGATATTAAAGAGAAGGAGGGGAAGCAGGACTGGGGATAGTTTTAAAGAAGGCACAGATTTTTCATTGAATCTGAAGTTTTGTGTAACATCGGCATGCATATGATTGGCATGGATGTATATGCCCAGACATGCTTGAGGAAACTCTTTGCTACACAGACGTCTTCAACCCCAGTTGGTCCCAATGCATAGAATGATGATGTTTGAACAGACAAAAAAATCTAAGAGGTGGGATATTTAGGGAGCTTTCTTCACTCTCTTTTGGACGGCTTTTTACATACACGCACATCTACAAAACAAAACCTACCCACAAAGCTCAGACTAATTAAAGATGAATAATTAACCACGCTCAAACACGGAAGGTTGGCAAACTTCACTCCCCCAACACCACCACATTGTGAAGACCTTCTTGGCACTTAAATGGTTAGGGACCATATCTCGCAACATTGTGCTCATCTCACTGTGCTAGAGAGCTCTTGAGAATGTTATTAGCTGGGTGTTCGCCTTGCCGTTTTTCCACAGGAGGCAGATGGGTAATTACGAAGCTAATAGTCTGATTGAGAGAAATCAGATGCAGTGGTTTGCCCAATTAGATGATACATTAGCTCCCTTCTTTGTAAGCAGCTAATGTGTGAAGCAAAGTGGTATTTTGGGGGGTCAGAATCCTTAAACAAGTGCCGGGCTGCAGATTATTGTGTGTGTATGTGTGTGTGTTTGTGTGTGTGTGTGTCTTCTCCCTCTCTCTTTTTTTCTAATGGAGGAAAAGTGCTAAGTCTTCATTACTAAAAGCATAGAAAATGCAAATCAGTCCCTGAAACAAAAGAGTGAAGGGACAGGCGAGAATATTTGGTGTCCAATGTGTCAACCTACAACATCAATTACATTGAAATGCAATGCATGGGAGCCTAATCAAGGATAGTATAATTGTAATAATTGCATGCTTTTGTTGGAGAGCTGCTGCCGTTGTTATTGTCAACCATTTGTTTCTTTCTATTGTTTGAGTGGGTGGGGGGATTTTAAATATACATGTCCATCTGAAAAAGTATGTAGGTAAAAAGGCTTGTGCTGTTGTGCACAATGTATTGCCCCATCTCCTAATTTCTAGAGGGCGGCAAACTAGTTCTTTAAAGCTACTAAGTAACTGAGGCTGTCAATAGCAGGCAGTTTAGTTTAGAGTGTTTTTGTTTTTTGCTTTCTTCAATTATCATGCTGTTTCTTCAAAGGAAAGTTACAGTTGTCATCAAATGTTGGGTTAAGGATGACAATATGATGCTGATATAGCACTGTTATTGCCCAGTTATATTCATCTGGTGGGAGACTTGATTTTCTGAAAAATGATCCTCCTGTACTTTCCTGCTATTCCTTTCTCTATACCCATTTTCTTCTTCATTCTTCTTTATACGATCACTGCAAGTTCTGTGTTTTGGAGCCATGCCCTTTTTCTATAATCTGTACAAATCTAGTATGCACTTTCCTCTATTGGTGGTGAAGCTATGATCCTCCACATATTAATGAACAGTTGAACCTGTTGCCCCTCATCATTGATCAAGCTTGTTGGGGTGAATAGGAACTGGAGTTCGAGCTGAATTGACTATGTTGACTCAGTGATTATGAAAACTATATCTATAAAGGATAACCTTTTCCGCTTATATTTAGAAAATTCCTCAGTAGGATCAATTGGTCTGAGCAAATTATACAGATATGCAAGGCCAGCTATTTTTCCTATATTTTTGCCTGGAGCCTGGGGTCTCTGAAATACCAGATAACTTCTAAAAGCGGTGACAAAATGGTTGCGCGCTAGCAGGCTTAAAGTAAATCCAGCAAAGACTGAGATCTTGTGGCCGGGCCGCCAGACAGGAGTAATGTACCCTCTGCCCTCCCTTGACGGTGAACTCCTATCTCCATCTACCTCCATCAAGAGCCTGGGCATTGTTCTAGACTCATCCCTGTCAATAGAGAGCCAGGTTGCCACTGTTAGCAAACAGGCCTTCTTTCATCTCCACCAAGCGAAGATACCATACCTCACAAGGGAGGCCTTGGCGACATCTAGACTGGACTATTGCAATGCGTTATACACTGGCCTTCCCAGGTCTGTGATTTGGAAGATCTGCATTGTCCAGAATGCGGCAGCTAGGCTGCTTACACTAACACCCTTGAAATGCCGTATAGCGCCAGCTCTTCAACAGTTGCATTGGCTGCCAACAGAATATCGAAGTATTTATAAGGCACTGGTCCTGACGTTTAAGGCCCTGTATGGGCAGGGTCCAATATATCTCAGAGACCACCTTTCCTCTTATGGCCATCAGTGGTCACTTAGACCCTCCCAACGCAATCTGCTTTACATTCCAGGCCCAAGAGAAGCACGTCTTACTAATGCGAGGCATAGAACCTTTTCTATCTCTGCCCCAGCACTGTGGAACTCATTGCCTCCGTATATGAGAGCGATGCGCGATCTGCGCCCTTTCACCCAGGCTCTCAAGACCTGGCTCTTCAGTAAAGCATTTGATATGTAACTTTAACTTTTATTTTCATGACCCATGTATGTTTTATCTGGTTTTATTGTTTATTTTCGTGGAGCATCTTGATGAAGGGCGATTAAGAAGAAATAAATTGATGATGATGATGATTATCTGATTGTTACAAAGGAAGTCTCACATGCCCAAAATGGCAAGACAGTGCAGCATGTGAAGATGGAACAATGGTGCAGAGATTTTGTCTAAGTGGCATAGCCAAAGGGCTCATCCCATGTAGCTCACGAAGCACACTGAGTTTGCTGGACACCACAAGGCTGCTCTTTTCTCAGACTTCATGTGTTGAAGTGGCAAGAAAAGGGGCCTAGACAGAGAACGGCGGAGCAGACTGAACACCAAATTCCCATGCAATGCACATTAAGTCTCACTAAAACCAGGGAGCGTTATGCTTGAGTTAATATGTTTATGGTTGCTCTGAAAGTCAGAGCAGCAACAAGTGTGCAGGATACTGATCACAAAAAAACTCCTATTGACTAAGGAGTGCCTAACAATCTGGATGTTCCAGTGCTCTAAGTGCCATTATAAATATTCACCAGTTTGTTCTGTTTGAATGCTCATGGTATGCATCTTCAATGTAAAATAGAGGATGCTTACATCCATTCACCATTTTTGGATACATTAGACACAATTAAGAAAACTGAGCTGGAAGAATTTTTAGTTGTGATCTTCCATTTCCAAGTTAAGCCACTGGATCTGGAAAATATAGGATGGTAGGAATGATCTCATTAGCTGGATACCTCATTTTGTGGATCACAGAATTTCTAAAGATCTCCAAAGATGAAAGTGAGAACTACTGAGATCTTAGAACATTAGGACTGTCAATTAATTTGATAATGTTAAATATCAGACATTAGGAGAGTGATTTGTTGCCATTAAGATTAATACTCGATGTCAATAAATACGTAGCTTCTGTAGCACCCAGGCGCTCATCTGCAGTGGCAATGGGTATGATCTACCCCTTTGCCCTGCACTGATGAACCCAGGGAAATGGGAATGGCAATGCTAGCCCATGTTTACAGAGACCAGTTCACTTTAGTGCCGGTCTGGCGTCCACACTCTGCCCAATTATGGGGTTAAATTGGTTCACTCCACTCCAACTAAAGCAGAATATGTGGCATGGGGAGAAAAAAGAGGAAGCTGAGAGAGGGGGGTGAATGAGGGGTAAGGAAAATCTTTCCCTTAATTATTCAAGTGCCAGCACTGTGTGAAAAATAAGATACTTTATTTACTTAGGCGATCCCTCGTAGTCCAAGTGTAGTGTCTTGGCAGTGGGTCTGTAGGTAGCTGCATGTTCACCCACACTAAGGACATCAGTTTCCAGGTGGAAGGTGGTTCCTGTCAGGGTTAGCTTGATGCACCTTCCTCTTGGCATGTTTCTCCCTTTCGCCCTCCATTTATGCCTCTTCAAATTCTGTAAATTTCCCCTTCAATTGATTGTCAACTTGTTCTGGTGAGTGGGCTTGTGTGTTCCAATGAACCTGCGGGCATAACCACCGGAGTAATGTACTCCTAGGAGGGGCCAGACCGAGAACAATCCGAAGACCCAAAGACCTCAACGGCGGAACAGGCAGAAGATACACACTAAATAAGATACACATTAAATAGTATAAAGGTGTTCATTGTAGCTCACTAAAAATAATATATACAACCTACTGAGTGTCATACAGTAATATACAATATTACAATATTACCATGCCAGCACAGTGCATTAGTCTAAGTGCGGAGTGCGATTCTGGAAACCAGGGTCTGAATCCCTGCTCAGCCACTGAAACTCATCGGTGCCCTTCTGCACTGCCATATAATCCAGTTACCAAAGCAGATAATTCACATTATCCACTTTGAATGGATTATATGAGTCTACACTGCCATATAATCCAGTTTAAAGCAGATAATCTGGATTTTATATGGCAGCGTAGAACGGGCCTGGGTGACCTTGGGCAAGTCGCACATTTTCGGTCTCAAAGGAAAGCAAAAGGAGTGAGGACAAAGGGACATAAAAACCGATGGACACGATGATGAACGGCTGTTCTTGTTCCTTTCCACGGCAGCACGGATGGTGTACGCGAAAAAGTGGAAGTCTAAAGACACGCCTTGTCTTGCAGAATGGGTGGAGAAAGTCCAGGACATCATGAGCATGGACAGACTTTCCTATTACATGAGTGACCTGGAGGGGACGCGATTGTGTAGAACTGATTGGTCACCTTTCGTGGCCTACCTAAGGATCTGGGACTCAGACCAACGCAGCTAGGCTTCCTGATACAGGCACAAGATACTCAAAGACCTGCTGAGAGGCAACTTGCTCCCTCCCCTTTTCCTCTTCCCTTCCCTCCACACCACAAGGACAAACATGCACACGCCCTCCTTCCTCCCCCCCAACGGACCAATTTGGACAATACAAACACACCGGAAGCCGGAGGGCTTCCCCTCCCCCTGTTTTGTTTACCTCCCTTCTCCTGACCTCTCCCCCATACCTAGCCCCAAACAACCCCTCTCCCCCCCTCCTGTATCCCCCCCCCTTCCTCCCCTCCCGGTTCACCCCTGCCCCCCCCCCCACATCTGCTCCTGTGTTCTCTTCTTTCCTTCCTACTGTCCTATACCCAAATTTGTTCCACCTCTTTTATTGTTATTGAAGAAACCTCAATAAATATATTTTTTTAAAAAACCGATGGACACAAGTGGTAGATAAGTGTGGAAATGGTAAGATTAATAAAATAGAGCATATTAAATTGAATTTAAGTGGAATATCATTATCAGTGTGTTCTATTTAAACTTACAAGATTGTTATTGAGATTTGTATCATTGAACTGGTGTTCAAAATTTTAAAATGTATTTAAAAAATTAAAAAATACTTTGCAACCCCACACATATTGACTAAACGTATGATACATCCCACTGGCTTCCATGAGACTTATTTTCTGGTAAGTGTATATGACACTGAAGTCTTATTTTCTCATGGCTCCTAGGCACCAGTCAGCTTAAACACAGAAGCACAAGAGAAAAAGCAGGCTAAAATGGTTAACATTTCCGTTAAATCTCATTCTTCACAGCTCAAAAAGGACAATGGTGTACCATCTTCACAGAGAATGCATCGCCCTCCTGCAGGAGGCTTTGCATGGATCTCTAACAATCCTGTACATCCTCCAAAACTCGCCCTAATTAAAAGCAAATAATCAAATACATTCAATTTGAAAAGTTGGCAAACTGGGATGTATTATTGTGTTAGCACCTTGGCACCAAAATGATCACATCACGCTAATCTCATTGTGCAGGAGAGCTCTCGAGTATGTTATTCACTGAGTCTGTTTCATTCCCCTCCAGCTTTTTGTCTCCTCCTCCACCGCTACTTCTTCTTTTCTTTACTTTTATAACTGGAAGGAACAGATGGATTGAGATGCATCCAAAACAGGATATTTGCTCTCAATGCACTTCTTGTAAACTTCCATTCAAAGTACTTTTTCTGATTCCCTCTACATGTTTCTTGCATCCAGTAGGGACAGGGACAGGAACTATGAACAGCTTTAGGCTAATGTATTTGATGATTTGCTTTTCTATCTCCTGGTAGAGCAGTGTTTCTCAACCTTACTAATGGCATGACCTGTTAGTACAGCTCCTCATGTTGTGGTGACTCCACAGCCATAAAATTATTTTCATTACTACTTCATAACTATATTTTTGCTACTGTTATTAATTGTAATGTAAATATCTGATATGCAGGATGTATTTTCATTCACTGGACCAAATTTGGTATGATTCGTCCAAATTTGAATACTGGTGAGGTTGTAGGGAAGGATTTATTTTATCATTTGGGAGTTGTAGTTGATGGGATTTATAGTTCGCATACAATCAAAGAGCATTCTGAACTCCACCAACAATGGAATTAAACCAAACTTAGTACACAGAACTCCCATAACCAACAGAAAATACTGGAAGCGATTGGTCAGTATTGACCTTGAGTTTTGGAGTTGTAGTTCACCTACATCCAGAGAGCACTGTGGACTCAAACAATCATGGATCTGGACCTAACTTGGCACGAATACTCAATATGCCCAAATGTGAACCCTGGTGGAGTTTGGGGAAACAGACCTTGACATTTGGGAGTTGTAGTAGCTGGTATTTATAGTTCACCTACAATCAAAGAGCATTCTGAATCTCTCGCCAACAATAGAATTGGGCCAAACTTCCCACACAGAACCCCCATGACCAAGAGTAAATACTTTGTTTTCAAGGGGTCTTTGTCAAGCCCTCTGACACTTCCCATGTGACCTCCCCCCGGGGTCCTGACCCACAGATTGAGAAATGCTGCAGCAGATGAAAATAGAAACATAGTTTCAGCTGTTGAAGATAGGCAGGTAGTAAAGTATGCAGAGTGGCAGGTCTTTGTCTTGGAACTAGCCAGGTGTTCATGGAAGCTCTAGTGGAGGTCATCAAGGAGAGATCCTTTCTTACATTTTTAGTTCTAACGTCAGATAGAGTATAGTAGAAATGCACAGCCAACAAATCCATCCTCTATGAAGGTGTCAGATCCTTGTGAAAGCAATCTAAGATTGTGGTCACCTTGGACCTGTAAGTCCCATAAGTCCAACTCAAATTAGCTCCAATCAGTTGTCAATAGTAATAGAGGAATAACATAAAATTACCCCTCCTTTGATAAACAGTTTGCGGTGAGAAGAGCTGCTTCCTTTTAAGAAACCAGAATCTACTGCAAGTCAAATTAATTGGATTATAGGATTAACAGCCTTGTTTAGTGTTACTTGCTTTACTTTCTTCAGCATGCAAGCATAAATGCTTAGCCCTGACTCCTCCATTACCATTTCCTCACTTGAAGGACAGAGCTTTTGGAGAAACTGAACTACGTATGTACAGTTGGAGATTCTAGCCAGAAGCAAGAATCTGTGTTGGACTGGGACTATTCTGTATGATCTAAGAAAGAATAGTGCTTGAATTTGGAAGAGAGTCTTAAGGGACCTGCTGAGATCAAAAGATTTAATATCAGAAAGAATAGTGTGGTTTTGGAGAACTCTATCAAGACCAAAGGTTTTTACACCAAAGAAGATCTTGGAGGTTAGAGAAATACTAAAAGGAGAGAAGGAAGTAGGGTGGCATTTTGCCCAGGAAGTTGAACAAGATATGGAAGTGGATAACGTACTTGAAATCAAGTTTTAGAACAATGTTTATGAGATAATTTGCTTTTTTACAATGGCTGACATCAGGTAGAAAACATCTCATTAGATATAAATATTTATAAGGGATACATTTAACCAGTTGACTTATTTTGGTGTGACAATGATATTTATGTTACTTTGCCACCTGATGTGGGGTGTTTGATTTATCAAAGAAAATTTTGTTTGATTATATTTAATAAAAAGAGGTGGGTTGAAAAATGTGATAAGATAGGATAGATATAGATGATAGATAGATAGATAGATAGGATTAGATATAAGTCATGTGATATTCATATGTACATTTGGTTGGTATCCATGCTATAAGAGTTCTTGTTGTTGTTTATTCGTTAGTAACTTCTGACTCTTCGTGACCTCATGGACCAGTCCACACCATATCTCCCTGTGGGCCATCACCACCCCCAGCTCCTTCAAGGTCAAGCCAGTCACTTCAATCCATCCATTTTGCCCTTAGTCGGCCCCTCTTCCCTTTTCCTTCCATTTTCCCCAGCATCTTTGTCTTCTCTAAGCTTTCCTGTCTTCTCATTATGTGGCCAAAGTACTCCATCGTTGCCTCTACTATCCTTCCCTCCAATGAGCAGTCAGACCTTATTTCCTGAAGTATGAACTGGTTGGATCTTTTCGCAGTCCAAGTCACTCTCAGAATTTTGCTCCAACACCACAGTTCAAAAGCATCTATCTTCCTTCGCTCAGCCTTCCTTATGGTCCAGCTCTCACATCCGTAGGTTACTGTAACAGTAGACAATTAGAAAATTGAGACATATAAAGTGAGAAATAATTGGAAAGAAATTGGAAAAGAAGATATTATTAGAAAAGGATGGAAGGATTGCCTCCCTATAAAGAAGAAGGCACTTGAAAAAATAGGATAGATTGCCTGTGAAAAATTATTGACTTAGAGAGTTAGGATAATCCTTGGATTTTAAAAAGAGTTGCTACCAGCTGGCATTGGTGGAGAATCTTTGATTCATTGAATATTTGAGCCTATAGATCCCATTAGTCCTATTCAGCATGGTCAGCTGTAAGGGACTATGGAGATTGTAACCCAAAGTTTATGAAGGACCAGAGATTGCCCACTCATGGTGTATATCAAAGCTTCTGATGTGGGTTGACCAAGGTCCGTCCCCCCAATATTCCAGGGACCAACAGGTTTTTGGCCACAACTGTTTCTTTATTGGAAATCCACTAGAGACAATGTTCCAGGGAATACCACTTTGAGTGGCAGTGGCATAGACCAGGCGTGTCCAATTTAACACCCATGGGACACATGCAGCCCAGGATGGCTGTGAATGTGGCCCAACATGAAATCATAAATAGACTTAAAACATTAAGGTTTTTGTGAGATTTTTTATAACTCTGTTGTATGATTTTCTAATGTGAACTTTGTAGGCCAGTTTATTTGTCCAAACTTATCTCCTTCTATGAACCATCTTGGAGATTAAGATCATCCAAGGCATCCCTGCTCTCAATCCCACCCACCTCACAGACGCGACTAGTGGGGAGTGGGGGGCAGGCATTTATTCATTCATTCATCACTTAATATGTAAAATTTAAATATTAGACATTTCCATACAACACATTCAGTGAGACTTTCCCCTTATAGCTTTAGGCTGGTTGGCCAGTAATTCAATTTCCACACATTTTTGATTGGGATTACATTGAGTAAATTTCCTTTGCAGCTGGATTACTTTGAGTAAATTTACCTTGCAGTAGGCTTTTCTGCCCTCTGGTTTGTGCGACTGGTGGGGAGACAGGACCTTCTCAGTGGTGGCCCCTTGGCTATAGCACTCCCTCCCCAGCTAAATCAGGTCAGGTCCCTCCCTCCTGACCTTCAGAAAGAAATTAAAACTTGGCTCTGGGACCAAGTCTTTGACCAATAGTGCAATGCAATAAGTGAAGTGGAATTATGTGCAATAACAACCAGAATGGCATTTTAAAAAAAAGAATGGTCTTTATTGGGTATTTTTCTGTAATTAATAAAAGAATGATAGAAAAAAGAAAGAATAGAAAAAAGAGAAAGAAAGAAAGAAAGAAAAGAGACCGAGAATTTGAAAGATAAAACGTGTCTCTTCCGAACATCTTCCTTGAGGTTTCTCCTTTTTCCTTCTCTGTTCTTTTCTTCCTAATTATTCTCCCGTTATGAGTTCCCTTCAGCGTAAAAAGGGTGAGATGTAAATGTAGTAAATAAACAAGAAAATGAATAGATGACAACAGGATGGAATGGGACAATCGGAGTTTGTTACGTCTACAAATAGTGGAGAATTTTTCATAATTTGCATTATAATTTCAAACAGTTCAGCCAGAAGGCCTGAGCAACAATTTTAAAAGAGGCTCTGAATGGGGCAGCACATTATTAGGATGATTATACGAGAACTTTCCTTTGCTTCCCTGTGGTGGTGGATATCATGGGGAAAAGGTTTTGCTCATCAATTATTGTTAGTGTCAATAGATTATATATGTGGCCCAAGACAATTCTTCTTTTTTCAGTGAGGCCCAGGGAAGCCAAAAGGTGAGACACCCCTGGTGTAGACACTTCTGTGCTACATAGACCTAACTCAATGTATCCCATCTGCCTATATTCCACTTTCATAAAAATACATTCCTTGAGGCTTGCAGATCCCGAGAAGCCACAAAGGCTTCTGAAGCATTTGTAAGACTACCCCTGTTGCTAACATTCAGAGAAATGATTACAGCAAGAAGGTTGACTTTTATTGTTGTGTAAAGTAAGAGAGAGAAATGACAACTTGAGTTTAGACAACAGAGGGTGGGAGGAATATCATACTCTGGCAGATGTCTTGGCTGATATAGGTTATTTACAAGAACACAACCGAGTTCTGAGAATGGGGAAATTTCATCTAAAGCTTCCAGGAGCAAATTGGAGCATTATTCAGGGGAAATTCCATAGAGACCATGTTAGGGGAGCTGTTGCTGACAAACCTGCTGTGTATATGATAGAGCCAACACAGAATCTTTCTTGCTCTCCTAACCAAATGAAGAAGAGCATGTAGAGAAAGGTTTAAAACAGCCCAATAGCTGCAGGCTGTAGGTAGATTTCTCTCCTGGGTAATAAAAGAGACTGTTGCAAACTTTTCCAACCTTGTTGACAACATAACCCATTTACTCTGGAGATTTGAGTGTGAAATTTGTACTTTAGAAATGAAATCCTCATTTAGCAACAAAAGTGTCACATATGGAAACTTTTTCCAGCACAGCTTTCCAGTTGCCATCTGGCTAGTTTTGCCAAATTCATAGCAACGGATGAGCAAAGCTTCTGTGCTTTGAAAGCAGTGACTGAGTTTTAGCCAACATGTCAAATAACAAATTGACACACATACCCAAAAAACTATAGGTTATAAGTCATCAAAGACTTCATTTTGTCTTGGCAAAAGATTGTCAGTAAATCACTGGCAGGTCATATGCATTTGACAAAATTGACCCAGCCAGTTTTGATTCTTATAGAATCAATGAGCTACGGACTGGAAGATGTGCCCCTGTTTTCCCATTTGGACCACCAGGAGATGTAGAAGCAGTTGACAAGTGGGACCTCCAGCAAAATGTTCTACAGATCGAATGCTGACCAACACACTAGGACTTGTCATCCCTTTCCATCTATCTCACCCATCTGTTATCTTTCCATTTTCTTTTCTTTTCCAACTTGCATTCAGCATTCTGCGGCTAAAGTGGTTGTTGTTGTTTATTTGTTCAGTTGCTTTCGACTCTTCATAATCTCAAGGACCACCCCACACCAGAGCTTCCTCTTGGCCGTCACCTCCCCCACCTCCTTCAAGGTCAAGCCAGTCACTACAAGGATACCATACATCTATCTTGCCCTTGGTCAGCACCTCTTCCTTTTTCCTTCCATTTTCCCCTGCATCATTATCTTCTCCAAGCTTTCCTGTCTTTTCATTACGCGGCCAAAGTACTTCATCTTCGCCTCTAATATCCTTCCCTCCAGTGAGCAGTCAGGCCTTATTTCCTGGAATATGGACTGGTTTGGTCTTCTTGCAGTCCAAGGCACTCTCAGATTTTTCCTCCAACACCACAGTTCAAAAACATGTATCTTCCTTTGCTTAGCCTTCCTTATGGTCCAGCTCTCACATCCATAGGTTACTATGGGGAATACCATTGCTTTAACTATGCAGATCTTTGTTGTCAGTGTGATGTCTCTACTAAAGTGATTAGGTGATCTTTTTTTGTAGTCATCTATGTCAAGCCCTGACCAGCCCAAATCTCCTTTAAAGATAAAGAGCTACACAAAAGGTTAACAAGGGCCATGAAACACAGGTTTCATGAACCCACGCTTTATCTCTATCTTCCCCACTTTAGGGCATTTCATTTGAAGCCTGACATAGGCAGAATAGAATGATACTGCTATTTATTTCGGGATTTTACCCCGCTCTTCTCAACCCCCAAGGGGGGACTCAGAGCAGCTTATGGTACGGCACAATTCAATGCCCACATAATAACAATATAAACCCCAAAACACTTCAACAATTAAAATACATTAAAAATACATTAAAATACAACTACATTAGCACCATACACATTCACTCTGGATTAAAACAATGTATCTAAAATGCTGCCTTGTGCTGGTGTACGAATGCCTGGTCCCACAGCCAGGATTTTACTTTTTTCCTGAAGGCCAGGAGGAATGTGGTGGATTGTACATCAATAGGAAGCGCATTCCACAGGCGGGGAGCCACCACCGAGAAGGCCCTATCCCTCATCCCCACCAGCCTCATCTGAGACATAGGCGGGAGCGAGAGGAAGGCCTCCCCGGATGATCTTAGATTACGAGGTGGGACATAGCGGCTGATGCATTCGGACAAGTAAGCTGGGCCAGAACCGTATAGAGCTTTAAAGGTCAAAACCAGCACTTTGAATTGAGCCCGGAATTGGACAGGAATTGAGCCCGGAATTTCCCTCAATACTCCTATAAAACCATCCATATAAAGCTGTAAACAAGGAAGAAGATGCAACTTTTGTTATATTCTAGGAGAATTAAGCTGCTCGATCTACCTTTTACAACACCTAGATTGTGGTCTATCATCTTGATGGCTTCACATAGCTGTGGAAGCCCACATTTAGAAAATACAAATATAAATACTAGGCATGGTTAGGTCCAGTTGGAATCTGCCTAATTCGGATTAAATTTGGATCAAATTTCTTTTTGAAGTGATTTCGAAGCCATTTGGGAACCCAAAAGTATCCTTGCCCTTTCAAAGTCACTGTTGCCATCTTTGTTCCGACTCAGGAAGTGATTCGGAAAAGACCCAGCATTTGGAGGCAAGCAGCAGCTGACATGCTGGGATGCTTGCCTCCAGCCAATGAGGGGGAACCACCTCGGGAGGGCCGGGGTTTCAGCATGGCAGCTGGCGACACAAATGGGAAGGGACTAGGCAGCTTGGGTGGGAAAGGTGCCACGCCATTGCTTTGCAAGGGAGAGATAAGGAAATAGGGGAAGGGAAGGGAGAAAAACAGCAGGAAAATAACTACTTTCAAGGTAATGACCATCCAATGAATCAGGAAATAACATTTTGGAACCATTAAAGGATTCAGAAGTCTCAGAAATTTTGAAAAGTTTTGAACTTTTTTTTCTATGAAAATTGGAATTGACTTTAGATCTGAACCACCAGCACCCCTACATCCGAAACGAGTTTTGAACCATTTTTAAAAATCAAACAAGCCTAATACATACGTCTCACAGAGTTCCTTAAAAATATTATATATGGTAACCCAATGCATAATCATTTAACTGAGCATATTAGGAACTAAAACTACTTCAACTGTAAAGCACAAACACTTCTGCTGAAATCCAGTGACCCTTCTGATTATCAGACCAACTAAATTGCCCTTGATATTAATGGCAGCATGTTTAATAATTTCAAGGATGTGCTGTGAGAATTCTTTCTTTGAGCTTTGTCTGTTGAAGATGTTGCTTTTCTCCCAACCATAGAAAAGGGGAAAGAAATTTTATTGAGCAATGCAAGAAGTGCTTGACCTATAATTTTTCTTTCTCTTCCCTCATTATTTTTGCTAATTAATGAAGCTACTAATATTTGCATGCAAGTTTTCTTCCCACTTTTTCTATAACCTCATTCCACTACCACCACCCCACCACAACTCCACTTGAGTTTACAGAGATAGTCATAATACAGTGTTTATTTCAGCATGGTCTCTTGGCAAAGAAATGATTGTAACATCACAGATTCAATCCTAGGAGGATGAGAGAATGCCAACATCAGTTGTTATAGAGCTCGATAGTCTTTCCCCCATCCTTCAAATGAATGCCATGCAAAACTAAAGGAATGCTGTTGAAAATTGGATTTCATTCAGGCTGACAAGCAACACATTTCTTGAACACTCACTACCAAAGTCGTTAATGCTGACCATGGATGAACTGGTTCTGAGGCCACAAACACAACAGAAGGCATCAGAACAGACTGAAAGTAGCATCTTAGCCCCACATGCCTAGACATGGTTCTTACAGCTAAGGATAAATGTGTGGAATTGTGCTGTAAATGCAATGAGAGCACTGTATTTTTCAAATACTTCTTTGCCTGGGAAAGAGGTGCTGGGAATTAGAGCAGTCAAAGGGCTCATCCAAGAGCAGCTATGTTAGGACTGAATGAATCTGATACCCAGGAATTTGAAAGTCTCAATTCTGGAATCTTTAAAAGCTGATCCCAGACACTGTAGCCCAGGGGTGCTCACACTTTTTCAGCATGAGAGCTACTTATAAAACAACCAAGTCAAAATGATCTACCTACCCACTACAAAAATGTGAAATATATAACACAATATCTGCTTTGAACTGGGTTTTCTGAGTCCACACTGCCATATAACCTGATTCAGGGCTGATAACATGGGATTTTATTCAACTGTGTGGAAAGGACCTGAGATAACCCAGGGCCGGCAGCATCTGGGCGGCGTCGGAAGCCTGCAGGGTGGGACTGAGCCTTCCTCCCACCCTGCCTGCGATCTACCAGGATGCCCTACGCGATCTGCCTAATGAGCACCGCTGCTGTAGCCAATACTGAAATAGATGGAAAATAGTCATATGTACAATTTTATTTACTTGTTTATTTACTTTATTTATACCCAGCCTTCCTCACCAAGGAGACTCAAGGTGGCTAACAGTCACACACTTTGATCAAACTTAAAACAAAACAAATACAAAAATTAAAAACTATAAACATTTATAGTTAAAATACAAGAAATAGAATGAAAATGCATTTTAAAACACTCAATCCCCCCCCCCCCCAAATCCCATCCACAACCTCCAGCAGCACCTCTGTCTTGTCTTGATTAAGCTTCAATTTGTTTGTCCTCATCCAGTCCATTTCAGCTGTCAGTCACTGGTTTAGCATAGGAATTGCTTCCTTAGAATTAGGAATAGCAATAGAGTTGGGTATCTTCTGCGTATAGATGGCAATGCACTCCAAAACTCTGGATGACCTCTCCCACTAGTTTAATGTCTATGTTAAACAGCATGGGGAATAACACAGAGCCCTGAAGGACCCCACACTCCCCCAGCACCACCTTCTGAGAACATCCCTCCAGGAAAGAATGGAGCCACTGAAGAACAGTATCATATCAGCAACATACCAATGCCTTCCACCTCAATTGGTATCCGACTTTAATCCAAATATTAAATGAACTCTCCAAGGTGCTGAGGCCTTCATCTTGGATAGTGCCTTGGATACTCAGAAGCTTGGCTGACATGGAAGCTGCTGCCCTATACACAGCTGTGAATTTCTGCTCCAAGGTGACTATACAATATCAGTATATGACCACTTTCATAGGAAGAGACACAAAACAGCCCATTCTCAAACTTTCCTTGAATTCTTGGGTTTATATATTCAATTTTTAAATTTTGAGGTGTTGTGAACCTCCCCTACCTGTGCTGAAAAGCCTATAATATAATGAGCAAGTCATCAATCTTATGTAAGACAAATGATAAGTGGATGGATGATGTAAATGATCTTGAAGTCCATTCATTTAGGCAAAGCAGAAGAGAAAAGAAGCAAGGAGAGGTGTCTTCAATAGCTCTGGTTAACATACCCAGTGGCCCTACTGTGCTGGATAATAAATGTCACATCTCATGTCAGATCTTGCCTGGACAGATTATCCCTGAAGACTTGGGTCTGTCTCTGAAACTAACATTAGCAGCTGCATGCTTTAGGTTAACCCTTCACCTGCCTCACAGCTGCTTTTGCTTTGCCCTGAGCCAAACCTTTTAAAGGAGGGTTGACTGACTTCAGAGTCCATCAAGCAAGAGAGCTGCAGGACAGATCGCCTACCACGGAGAACATCTGTGTTTGAGTTTGTCCTTCCATAGGACATTTGTGGCAGTGTTTCCAAAGCAAGTTGGGTGGCTTTTTTCTGATCTGAAAGGACAATGTTGTAGTGAGGCTCTATATCTAACAGAAAACAGAATGATTCCAATACAGTCTAAACACTTGTTAAGTCCTTCTGTTTTCCATCAAGGAAAAAAGGTTGCTTGAAATTAAAAGAACTTAAAGCTGTTTAACAGCTCGTAGGTCACGCTGATCACATTCAAACTATAGCATGAGAAATTTGCCTTTTTTATACCATTGCTCCTAGAATCCCCCAGCCAGCACAAGAAGGATTCTAGTTGAAATCTATTTATTTATTTATTTATTTAATATTTCAAACTTCTATACCGCCACTCCCCGAAGGCTTGGAGCGGTTTACAAAGTTTAGTGAATAATAAAACACAGAACACACAGACAGAACAATACAATAAAGGGAAGGTGGGGAGATCTACAGATAAAGACAAAGGAAGGGAGAAAGAGCAATGGCTACCAGGGGCGGTCCTACAAGGTAGGCCAAGTAGGCGGCCGCCTAGGGCGCCATCTGGGAAGGGGGCGCCATCCTGGCCGCATGGGGCACCATCCTGGCCCTGCCGATGTTCCTCAGGCAGCGCCGCAGCTGCCTGCTTTTGGGCCCCGGCCTTGTGTGTTCCGACGCCGCTTCTGGGCATGCGCGGAGGTTTTTGCGCAGGGGCAGTTGCTCCAGAGCTGAAGTTGAGCGCAGGAGCAACTGCACATCCGCGAAAACCTCTGCACATGCCCAATAGCTCCCTTGCGCAGAAGCCTGTAAGCAAAGCACTCCCTATCGGGCAGGCAGGGAGTGCTTCCCCTCTCCTTTTGTCTCCGCCGTGCATGCGTTTGCGGGGAAGGAGAAAAGAATCAGTGAAGGAAGTGTAAGTGAAGGAATGAATGAAGGGCTTTCCTCCTCCTCCTCCTCTGTGACCTCTTCTCTCCCTCCTTCCTTTCTTTGGCACTATTTCTCTCTAGACCTGAGGGGCCTGAGGCTATGAGGAGTTGTGGGAGTTGGAGTCCAAAACACCTAGAGGGAGGGAGGGCCCAAGTTTGCCCAGGCTGCGCTGCCTGTATTCGACCTCATTTGAACATTTTGGCTGTTTTTCTATTTACATTTACATTGGGATCCTAATTTTGGACTTATGGGAGACTCCTATGAATTAAGAGAAGGGTGGGAGGTAATATATTCTGATTTTGATGCATTTACATTGCATTTCTTGTTGATTATTATACAGTTCTGCTTAATATTGTCATACAATATAATAAAAATACAATATAATAATAGAATAATGATATATTTTACATTACATGTAATATTACAAACAATATTGCAGTATAGTGGTATTGTACAAAATAGTAATATATAATATTTTATTTTACTTTATTTTGGGTTATTTGAGTTTTATAGGAGTCATGAAAATATTTAGTAGAGGATAATTTTATTGAAATAAATAATTTTATTTATTGTTTTATAATAATATAATAGAATGTTATATTGTATTATAATGTCAATATATTATAATATAATTATATTGTAATGTAGTATAATATAATTATGATATAATATAGTAAGAGTATGGTATAATATATTGTATATACATTGATACAATATAATACTACTAATGGTATTGTGATATTATAATTGTATATTTGTTTTACATGAAGGGGGCAAAATAATGTTTTTGGGGGGGCACCAAAATAATGTTCGCCTACCGTTTAAAATTACCTGAGACCGCCCCTGATGGCTATGTCCATTGCAAGCAGGTTGTCAATTAATGTCACCTTAACTCAACTGTCAAAAGGAGGGAGTTTTGGGGGGACCAGCAAGTCATAAAGAGTCCTTAGCTCAGAGGAGATGGTCAACTTTGGCCTCTGGGTCCATGGATTCTGGCACAGGTCTCTTGGTCGCCGGGATGACCCTCCGGGACTGGCAGCTCCTTGAGGGCTATTCTCGGTGCCTGTAGATGGAGCTCCAAAAGGTCCTGGTAGGGAACCTCCCTGGTGACCTGGGCATGAGGGTCCTGGTGTTCACCCATTCAGGGGGTCTAGTTGGAGGTCTAGTGGTCTTTCGGACTCCATGAGTCCTGCAGGGCACTCCATGAATCGCCAGCCTGCTCCTAGACTGGCCAGGCTGGGAGGGCTTCCTGCGCTCCCCGGGAAGGCCGAAAGGCCGCTCTTGGCGGTCGCTCCTGCTCCAACGTAGTCTCCGACAACGTCTCCGCTTCCTGAGGTGACTCAGCACTTTCCGCTGTGGGCTCCTCCCAGGCTTCCGGTCTTCAAGGGGAGGCGACGTCCGGCCGGCCTCAGTGTCCTCAAGGCCATCCGCCATCTTTGCCTGTCCACCGTCCATCCACCACGCCATGGCAGCGGGGGGGGGGGTCGGGTGCGGGACAGAACCTCAGTGACGTCCAGCAACGGTGTTGGACCACGGGTGCAGGGGCAGCCAGGGGCATCCACTGGCGAGTGGCCGGGCCCGTCCGGCATAGGTAGGAGCTCGGGGGGTGACTCACCAGCGGTAAGCCTCCGTTCAGCGTCAGCTCCCTCGGTAGTTCCTCCAGTGGTGCCCTCGACAGTGGGTGGTCCAGGCTCCACTCCAGGCTCCAGGGACTCTATGTTGAATCCACGCTCCCCGACTTGGAAGTCCCAGGACTGATCCCAGTCCAATTCAGGGACTGCAAATCTACTAGTAGATGTGTGAATAGTATGAGCCATATTGGTAAATATTTGAACATCCCAACTGCTTGATGACATGAGTAATAAAATATTCACACACACCATGTTCTGTGTTCATTTGTTGTTGTTTTTTTAAAAAGCAGGGGATAACAATGTTTGTGAGAGGTATTGTGAACTCTGGCATCCAAATTCCTGTGCTTGGACTCCTTTAATTCTACAATGAATACTTTTGAACCAGCATCTGCTTGGTAGGTCTGAGGGTTCTAATAAGGAACAAAATTCTCATATGCCCATTATCACTTTATTACATTATTACAAAGTAATTACTTTATTACAAAGTACAGGAGACAATGCAGTGTAGTGGTTTAAGTGCATAGAAACCTGTTGAGTAACCTTGGACAAATCACACTCTTTTAGTCTTACAGGAAAGCAATAACGAACCTCATCTGAAAATATTTTATTGTATATAAAATACACTTATCAACTGATGGGATCAAAGCTTTCTGAGACAAACCAGGAAAGGGATCTTGGGGTTTTGGTGGACAGCTCAATGAAGATGTCAACCCAGTGCGCTGCAGCAGTGAAAAAAGCAAATTCTATGCTTGGCATGATCAGGAAGGGAATCGAAAATAGGTCGGCAAATGTTGTATTGCCTCTCTACAAATCTATGGTGAGGCCACATCTGGAGTACTGTGTACAATTCTGGTCACCGCACCTCAAGAAGGATATAACGGAACTGGAAAAGGTACAAAGAAGGGCAACAAAAATGATCCAAGGGATGGAGCAGCTCCCTTATGAAACCAGGTTGCAACGCCTTGGTCTTTTCAGCCTTGAAAGACGGCGTTTAAGAGGTGACTTGATCGAAGTGTATAAAATCATGCATGGGATAGAAAAGGTGAATAAAGAAAAAGTATTTTCTCTGTCACACAACACTAGGACTAGGGGCACTCCCTAAAGCTCCAAGGTAGGAAAGTTAGGACTAATAAAGGGAAATATTTCTTCACCCAGAGGGTCATTGGGTTATGGAACTCACTTCCAGAGGAGGTTGTGACAGCGGTCAGCCTGGACAGCTTCAAGGCAGGATTAGACAGATTCATGGATACCAAGGGAATCAGTAGTTACTGAAATGGACATCCAAGTGCCACCTCTGTGTTGATGGAGGCAGGCAGGATTTTCCCCGGGTACTGGTTGTGGGGGGTCGGGAGCAGGTGAGGGTTTTGCCCTCCTTTCTGCTAGAGATCCCCGTGTACAACTAGTGGGCCACTGTGTGACACAGAATGCTGGACTAGATGGGCTGAGGCCCGATTCAGCATGGCTCTTCTTATGTTCTTATGTTCTTACTTTGCCATGAAAACCCAGTGCCAGAATCACCGTAAATCAGAAATTACTTGAAGGCACACAACAGCAGCAAAAGAAGTTATCTCATGGAACTTTTATGTGCATCCTACTTAGTACACTTTTTGTACTTTATTCATGACTGTGGCACAGCTGGCTGGGAGTCAGCTGCATAAGATCTCTACTGACCAGAAGATCATGGGTTCGAGGCTTACCCTGGTCGGGGTGAGCTCTCGACCAAATTGTGTAGCTCGTTGTCGACCTTTGCAACCTGAAAGACAGTTTCATCTGTCAAGCAGGAAAATTTAGGTACCACTTTGTGGGGAGGCTAATTTAACTGATTTACAAGGCCATAAAATCTCCAGGAAGTACGCAAAATAATAAAGGAATGCGACAGCTCCCCCTGGTGGCCAGAAGCTGGAATGTTAAGTTGCCTCTGAGTGTCTGTCTATATATGCTGTGTGTCTATGGCATTGAATGTTTGCCTGTATATGTACATTGTAATCCGCCCTGAATCCCCTGCGGGGTGAAAAGGGCAGAAAATAAATTATGTAAATAAAAATTAATTATATAAATAAAATGATAGATAGATAGATAGCAACAGCACCAATATTATTTTCATAACACTAAACTGGAAGACCTGCATACAGAACAGAAACAAAATATCAATTTCACCTAACTGCACAGGTCCCTGGTCCAATGAACTTCTGTTTCACCTGTGATGGAAAGAAGCATGAATTGAAGAAGGGGAAAGAGGTAGGAAGGTGGAGAATATATCAGGGCATAGTATAGAAACTTGCACAGGTTGAGAATTATCCAAAATACTCCAAAATCCAAAATTGTCCACATACGGTAAGTGGCTGAGATAGTGGCACCTTTGCTTTCTGATGGTTCAATGCTCACAAACTTTATGTCATGCAAAAAAATATTTATTGTATATAAAATTACATTCAAGCTATGTGTATAAGTTGTATGTGAAACACAAATGAATTTCATGTTTAGACTGGGGTCCCATATTTATGATATCTCATTATGTATATACAACTATTCCAAAATCTGTAGGGAAATGAAATCCAAAACACTCATGTTCTCAAGCATTCAAGGCAAAGGATAATCAACTTGTGCTACTACGAGATTGGTGAGACCCAAAGTGTAATGGTTTACTCACCCATGAAGACCACTGAGTGGTCTTGGACAAATCCCTTTTTATTTTTATGCTGCAGTGATTTATTCAAACACAATTAATAATGTCTGATCTGGACTTGCTCTAGTCACAGAAACATTAATGAACTGAAACTCTGCTTGTAAGACCTGTTTGACTTCGAAGGAGTCTTCTATGGTCTACTGGTTTCAAGTCATGATGACCTGAATTATTTTCTACATTAACCTATGATACCACTGTGGAATTATAAGAGGTGAAAGCAAGTTCACAGTTCTGGTTGCCTTTGTTTCCAGTGGTCGTAGATAGCACAAGCTATGCTGCACCTGCTGTGAAAATAAATAGGGTCAATATGGTACTATGTACTTTTTGTGTTATATACCTATTTTCCTCACCCATCCCAAATGCTGCAAATAGATAGGGACACTTTCTAATCTCATCAAAAAGCTCCCACTACCACTCAAAAACGCACAAATGAGTCAGTTTCGATTTGATTTTGGGGTTTGTTTGTTTCTAGTTTTCAGTAAATGAACTGACATCCTAAATATACACTGGACCGACTATGTGACTAATGCTGCTGTCCTTGAGCAAGCAGAGATCACCAGCATTGAGGCCATGCTGTTGAGAACACAGCTGCCCTGGGCAGGGCACGTCTCTAGGATGGGGGACCACCGCCTCCCAAAGAGACTACTCTATGGTGAACTCGCCATGGGTCAGTACAAGAGAAGCACCCCCAAAAAGAGATAAAAGGACTGCCTGAAACAACATCTCAGACTCAGCCAGATTGATCACCAACAATGGTCCACCCTGGCCTCACATCGGGAGGCATGGAGACGCACTACCCACAATGCTGCTGCCTCTTTTGAGAAGACATGCCAAACGGGTCTCGAAGAGAAACGACAACGCAGAAAGATCCGCAACTTGGAAACGACATCACCCAAGGAGATTTTCTGCTGTGCTTTCTGCAACTGAACTTGCCTGTCTCAGATTGGCCTTTTTAGTCATCAACGCACTTGTAGAAACCGTGGGGTGAGTCCTTCCTGAATCTTCGTTCTCAAAGTAATGCCGAGAGAAACGAACTGACACAGGGCTGCTTCCATTAGTCTAGGATCTTTCTTCACAACTGGTACAAAATATATTAAAGATTAGAATAAGAAACAGAAAAATCCCAAAATCAGAATGGATCATGTGACTGGTAGATTTGCACCTAAACTATATTCCAAAATGGAATTATGGAGTGGGTGAATCAACATTATGTGTGGCAATACCAGGTTCCTCATACAGGGAGCATTCAAACCCCCTGTTACGTCAGCTCCACTGACTGCCATCTGCTACCAAGCACAATTCAAAATGTTGGCTTTAGCTTATAAAGCCCTAAATGGTTCCAGCCCAACTTACCTATCTGAACATATCTCCCTCTATGAACCATCATGGAGATTAGATGTTCTGCTCTCAGTCCCACCTCCTTCACAGGCACAGTTGGTGGGGGATGAGATACAGGGCCTTCTCAGTGGTGGCTCCTCAGCTGTGGAACTCCCTCCCCGGTGATATTAGATCAGCCCCCTCCCTCCTGGCCTTCAGAAAGAAAGTAAAAACATGGCTTTGGGAATAAGCCTTCAGATAATAATTGTAGTGCAATGAATATGTGCAATGACTGCTGGAATGGCCTCATATTATAATTGTGGATGTCATGGTTTGAATAGTTGATGTAATGTTTTAAATGTTTTTAATTTGCAGTTGTAATTTAAATATTTATTTTAATTGTATGTCGTTTCTTTTGACATTCAATAGTTGCTTATGTGTAAAGCCTCCTTGAATCCCCTTCAGGGTTGAGAAGGGCAGGGTATAAATATGGTAAATAAAATAAATAATATCAGGTTCTTTTTGTGTGAATATTGAATTAATGGCCACTCTGTGGTCATCTGGCAGCTGCCAGACAGGTCCGATCCATCCCCTTTTCCTTGTAGGGAAACGGACAGTGGCCCTGCATTGGACCTGGTCTGCCGTTCACACTATGCCCAAACAGCAAGCTGCTTCACAGTTTCGGGCAAACTCTGAAGTAGCCTGGAGACTCCACCTCTTTCCATTCCAGGCCCCTGATATCTTCCACAAACTGCTCAGACATTACAGGTTGCAACCCCTCGCCCCTTACCTCGTCCTCCGAACATTCAAAAAATACATCCAATGCTTGCTAGGCTACAACATCACTTACATTTGAGTATATATGGTAGTAAGCTAAGAATTCTACCAATCTATATTCTTTCTACTATATTTTCAATTCCGAGATATTCTGCGATTTACCCACCACCTCTCTTCTCAGCATAAGAACATAAGAACATAAGAAGAGCCATGCTGAATCAGGCCTCAGCCCATCACAGCATTCTTCTCAGCACTAGTTGTACACAGGGATCTCTAGCAGGAGGGCAAAACCCTCACCTGTCCCGACCCCCACAACCTAAGGAAAATGCCTTCCATCAACACAGAGGTGGCACTTGGATGTCCATTTCAGCATAGTTCAAATGCTTCTCAAGTGTCTAAGGAATCTTCCTCAGACAAAGAAGCCAGAAATACTGGCACTGGGGCAGGATGACGTTTGACAGCAGGAAGGGATTGTTTTCAAAGATCAAATTCAATATGGGCATTCTTTCCCCCCTGGCTACATGCCTGCCTCACCCCATCTACTTGTTAGTGGATACGTTCGGGCACTATATGCTCTTCATGTACATATATGTTTTATGTTTTATGATGTTTATTTTAATTTGTCTATATGGTTTTCCTTTCTGTTAATTGAATGTTTAGCCTTATATGTTGGAAACTGCCCTGAGTCCATTTGGGGGGATAGGGGATGTATATATATATATGTGCCGTTCCCTGCCACACGTTGGTTCAATTCCATCATTGGTGGAGTTCAGAATGCTCTTTGATTGTAGGTTAACTATAAATCCCAGCAACTACAATTCCCAACTGACAAAATCAAATTTTTTGAGTGATGGTTACTCCTTGGGTTAGTAGATGTCTTGTGGACACTTTTGGCGACAATTTGTCCAGCGGATTTTGAGTTATGATGTCACTCAAAACAGAGCATTTCTTTCTATCTATATTATTCAAGAAAATAAAAATCCAAACATAGTAACAAAGAAAAAACATATGCAAGAAAACATATTGAAATAGTATCTGCACCGAGAAAGTACACTGTAATAAGGAGTTTTCTTAATGCATTAATAGGGTCAAGTAAATTCAACAAAAATACAATTGTTATACATAATTAATAACATAAAATAATGATAGGTGTAATAATAAAAAGCACCAAATATAATTTAAACTATCCCCGTCTAAAGCAGGGGTTCTCACACTTTTTCAGCATGGGAGCTACTCTTAAAGCAACCAAGTCCATAAGATCTACCTGCCCCGGCCGCCGCGCGCTCCCGCCGCCGTGCGCTCTTGCCACCAGGCATGCTCCTGCTGCTGTTCTCCACCTGCACAGCGCTTCTTCCGCCTGTGGGGCATTGCAGGAAGGAGAAAGCACGAGGCGAGGCATCCAGAGGGAGCACTCCGCCCTGCCTGTCTAGCTGGCGACGGAGGCTGCACAGCTGCTTCTGGATGAGAGAGAGGCAGGGCGCTCCCTCCAGAGGCCCCGCCTCGTGCTTCCTTCTTCCTGCAATGCCTCCCAGGTGAAAGAAGCACTGTGAGAGTGGAAGCCAGCAGCAGGAGCGCGCTTGCGTGCAGGGTGTGTGCACGCATGGCAGGAGCGCCCCATCCGGCTGGTGAGGCCTGAAGATCACCTGGAAGAGCGCCAAAAATCTACTAGTAGCTCCCGAGCTACCTAATGAGCACCCCTGGTCTAAAGTATACTACACTTATTACTCTAATACAATGCTTCTAATTACTTGAGCATGTTTAGCTTCCCCCTGGGCACACAGAAGACGGGGCAATTTGGAAGGTGCCAATCAAACTGAGCCTTGGCACCACGGGATGCAGAGCCAATCTTAAGAAATGGGGCTGCAAAGTGGAGTCCATACCATGCAAGTATGAAGAAGAGCAAACCACAGACTTCTTACTACAAAGCAGTCTGGGCCCTGTCACATGCACAATTGAGGATCTTCTCACAGCAACACCAAAGACACTCCAAGTGGCCAGCCACGTTTGTAACTTTGTTTGTGGTTTTTCTATACAATATAACTATATTTTCAATTTGCTTCTGGCCTGATAAATAAAGCCATTTACTTTTATTTATTCTGGCTTTTTTATTCCCATTACAATACGAATTTAACATATTTTGCCAATTTTTAAATTCTTGATTTGAAATTTTTATAGGTAACATTCTGAATAAGAAATTTAATTTAGGTAGTATCTTCCTTTTAACCAATGCTATCCTACCAAACCATGGTAACTTCTAGAACATGGCCATACAGCCCAAAAAACCTACAACAACCCAGTGATTCTGGCCGTGAAAGCCTTCGACAATACATGGTAACTTAAGTTTAGCGTGTTCTAACAGTTTCATAGTCATTTCCTTTCTTAGTTTAGTAAAATTATTTATCTCTAAATTCTCTAATTCTCTAGAACTTTTTTAACCTTTGAAAACTCTAGAGCCTGAAAATGGTTGTAAGACCTTGGTTTCTTTGAACCAAAATAGAATTAAGTCCACACTCTTAAACACGCGTGCCGTCAAGTAATTTCTGACTTATGGTGATCCTAAGGTGATCCTATCTTGGGGTTGTCTTGGCAATATTTGTTAAGAAGGGGCTTGCCTTTGCCTTCCCTTAATACTGAGGGTGTGGCTTTCCAAAAGTTGCCATGGCTGAACAAGGGTTCGAACCTTGATCTCCAGAGTCAAATTCCAATGCTTAAACCAATGCACCATGCTGGCCCTCACTTCTTAAGCTAATATATTAGGCCAGCTGAGAGAGCATATATATATATAGCAAGCTATAAATAAATGGAAGGACAATATTGCCGATAACCAATGTATAGTCCCCCAAAGGGGAACAAAGCTGTTGCTCATAATCATATTATGCTGTTGCTGCCATATTTTTTCCTTACTACAAATGTCAATGGAGACATAAGTATCAATGAGATTTTAGACACCATGACTGTAATTTAAATAAAAATAGAGTGCATCTTATCACAGTGAGGATCCTACATCTCTCCCTTCTGTCTGTATCTTCCTACGAGACTTGGACTGAACAGTCCTTTAAGGAGAGAAAATATTGACACTCAATGGATTGTCCTCTAACAAATGCTGGGTCAGATAGTGAACAGTACAACTGGTTTAATTACTTCATGCGTACCCTATCTTGACCTCTTGTTGTGACTTACAAAGTTTGATATGGCTCAAGTCCAGGGTATCTGAAAAAACTGTATTTTCTCATATGAACCTGCCTGGACCCACACAGTTGGCCCTATTTTCAGTACTACCACTCTCACTGGAATACAAGGGAAGACCTTCTCAATGGCTGCTTCTAGACTTTGGAATTCCCTCTCTAAGAGGTTTGGGATGACACTTCCTGGCTGTAAATCCATCAGTAGGTGGAAAAAAAATCTTCAATCGGGCTTTAACAAAAAGCTCCAAGTTCTGTGTTGATTTAAAATTGTATGGTTTACCTTTTCAAATATTTTAGAGTACGTGTTTTTAATATGATTAATTATTAAACTTGGTTTTAATGTTGACGTTTTGATTATTTTAATTGTTATCATTTTAATGTGCAAGTTTGAGTCCCAGCATTAGGGAAAAGGTGGGACACTACTACCACCACAACTTATTATTATTACCCCCACAGGGTGCCGTCTTATCGCTGGCGGGGGGTTTAATGGCTTCTAAGAGCTGTGCTGGCGGTAGTGTAAACTACCAGTAGGTTCAACCAAGCCAGAGTGGTCTCAACTGAAAAGTAGAACTAAGTGCACCCAACCCATTCAAATATGGGGAAACAAACACTAAAGAAGTCTATACTGACTCAGTCGCCGCCCAGGACAATAAGGACCACGGCGAGTGCTTCTCCTGGGCACCCGTCGACAAGTGGGCTACAGGAACCAGGACCCATTGCTGAGCAACCAGGGCATGGGCCTGTAGGGCACCTGGAGGCAAAACAACTACAGAAGCAGACCTCACAATCATGTTTTAAAAAGTATGGATTGTCGATGTCACAATCCCAGGTGACAGCAGGATTGCAGAGAAACAACTGGAAAAGGTGGCGCGATATGAGGATTTAAAGATCGAACTGCAAAGACTCTGGCACAAGCCAGTAAAGATGGTCCCAGTGGTGATTGGCACACTGGGTGCAGTGCCTAAAGACCTTGGCCTGCACTTAAACACAATTGGCGCTGACAAAATTGCCAGCTGCCAGCTGCACAAGGCCACCTTACTGGGATCTGCACGCATTATTCACCAATACATCACACTCCTAGACACTTGGGAAGTGTCCGACGTGTGAGCCAATACAACAGCCAGGAGATTGTCTGCTGTGGACTCATCTTGTTGTGTTTCAAATAATAATAACAACAACAACAACACAGGTAGTCCCAGTGGTCATTGGCACACTGTGTTTTGTGCCAAAAGACCTCAGCCGGCATTTGGAAACAATAAAGATTGACAAAATCACGATCTGTCAACTGCAAAAGGCCGCCTTACATGGATCTGTGTGCATCATTCAAAAATACATCACACAGTCCTAGATGCTTGGAAAGTGTTCAACTTGTGATTTTGTGATATGAAATCCAGCATATACTGTATATCTCATTTTCTGTGACATACTGCGTTTTGTGTCAATAATAATAATAATAATAATAATAGGAACAACACTGACTAGGGGTCCAAGGCTGAAAGAAAAAGCTGCCACTAGTTTCCTCTTCTTCTCCAATCGTTTCTGAACTTCCTGCTATTTTTGTTAGCACTGATTATAACATTGATTATGCTGTTAGCTTCTCCAAAGTTGCATGGCTGAAAATAGGCTCAGTCATGAAAATGTTTGTGCTGCTCTTATTTCCTGTTCATTCATTCATTTCCCTGAAGCTGGAGGAGAGAGCTCCATACCTCCGTCTTTTGCTTGAAAACAGGTTAGAGAAAGTACATTTGTGGAGCAACATGTCTCTCCTCCAGATTACTTTTGTGTCCTCAACTCCCCTGATCTCCCTATTTCTGCTCCTCTCAAAAATGAAATGCCTATTTGGGAATAGCAACTCACATTTTAAACAGGTTGCATTCTGACACTACTACCTCATGTTCAACAAAAACAGGCATGGGTGTTGCACATTGGGGGGTGGGGGGTGCCATTTTTCACAATTTATGTGGACCCTGGAAGGCAAATGAGGGGAAATCCCTCCATGGCAGGCATGTAGCCAGGGGGGGGGTAAGGGGGCTTCAGCCCCCGAAATTCTCAAGGTGGTCCACGAAAAGGCCTTACTGGTACATTATTTAAACTGTTATGTTTATTTATATCATGATCTGATCACCATGCTCATTATATCCCACATTAATTGGGTTATTGGGATAACAATACAAAAGGTTTGCTAGGGTAGACCCTCTTTCACCCAGTCTCAGCCCCCCGAACCAAACTCAGCCCCGAATCAAAATCCTGGCTACGGCCCTGCTCCATGGGGTCAAGTGTACTTGGGACTCCTCTGTAAAACAATGGTATATGACTCTGCCTGTTGCTATCCAGTAACTCCCAATTCCTTATAGAATCATAGAATCACAGAGTTGGAAGAGACCTCGTGGCCCATCCAGCCCAAACCCCTGCCAAGTAGCAGGAATATCACATTCAAAGTAACCCTGACAGATGACCATCTAGCCTCTGTTTAAAAGCTTCCAAAGAAGGAGCCTCCACCATACTTTAGGTCAAAGAGTTCTAATGCTGAACAGCTCTCACAATTAAGAAGTTCTTCCTTATGTTCTCCTTTCCTTTATTTTGAAGCCATTGTTCCGTGTCCTAGTCTCCAGAGCAGCAGAAAGCAAGCCTACTTCCTCCTCTCCATGACTTCCCCTCACATATTTATACATGGCCCTTGTCATGTCTCTTCTCAGCCTTCTCTTCTGAAGGCTAAACATGCCCAGTTCTTTAAGTTGCTCCTCATAGGGCTTGTTCTACAGACTCTTGATCATGTTAGTCACCTTCCTCTGGACACATTCCAACTTGTCAACATCTCCCTTAAATTGCAGTGCCCAGAATTGGACACAGTGTGATTCCAGGTGTGGTCTGTCCAAGGCAGGATAGAGGAGTAGCATGACTTCCCTGGATCTAGACACTATACTCCTATTTATGCAGGCCAAAATCCCATTGGCATTTTTGTCACTGCATGACATTGTTGGCACATGTTTACCTTGTTGTCCAAAGGGATTCCAAGATCTCCACACAGTTGTTTTAAAATGGAGGGTTGACTATTTTTACATAACATCCTAAACTCTACATTGGGCATACAGATGCCAAACTAAGGTTGCTATTGCTTCCTTCAGAAAGGCTCCTCAATACCTATATGGTCCTCTCCATGCATATATTAACCTGACCAGTGGAAATAAGACCTACTTTTAATTCATTTTCAAGAACTGCTCAACAATGGTAAAAATTCTTTGTATTCAGGATAAAAACATTGTTGTTGTTTTTTTTTAGAAAAAAGAATAAAAGAATGATAATAATCATATTCCTATTCTGGGGTCAATGGGCCCCAGGCAATTCTCTCAACATATTGGTAACACATCTGTATATTTCAGTGTCTCTTTACTGATTGTGTACGGTTGCTCTTATTATTGTAAATTTGCATATGTAAGGAAATAAGTTTACGAAAGAATGTCATACAAATAAGACAAAAGAAGCACGTAATGTTCTAACTGTGACCTTTAACCACAGTTTTCTGAAACAAGTCTACTCACACCTCTCCTCTCAGAGAGTCACGTTTTCCCTTTTCTGATACTGATTGTAATTTCCTCAAATGCTTTTGACCCCAGGTATCTTTTAGTCCTGTTCAGTTCACCAATAGCTTGCTAGACACCTCCACATGCAGATCATAAATAATGAAACAGACCTTGAAAATATAATATGACTTTTTATAGCTACTGTGTGATCCATAAACTCAAATAAAAACAACCTCAGAAAAATAGAGCTGAAAATCCATTATCAAATTCATGCTTCTTGCTCAGCCATAATCCCTACTAGGGAGGAAAAAATTAATAATAGCAACCCATGCTATAAATTTGTGTCCTGGGTGCATGGAATCTGATAAAAAAAATTGTAAGAGGCTTAACAATCCCAAACTGTATCTTATAAATGCCTAACCTGGTCTCAAGAATGTATGAGAGACCTAGACTTCATTCCAGATGCATGGATGAGATCAAATGAGCCAAAGAATATCAACATATTCTCGCATCTGTGAGTCAGAAGATCAAAGTTTGCGCCAAAACACAATGGAAATCAGATGGCAAGCTTCTATGCTTGTGCAAATGCTGCATAGATTTTCATTACAAAGAGGCCCGGCCTGGGCGATAGAGGCATGCAAATGTAAATATATGTGGAATTCATAGTAAAGGTGACAATGATATTAGAGCTGATGCTAAATACACATCCTCTGCAAGCAACGAGATTGATAAATTGTAGATCGCACAATCAAGAGTACTTTTTGTGAGCTTGGTTTCAAGTCTCATTGCCAGAACAGTAACAAAGGTCTTATGTGATTGGACAAAGAAGGAAATCATGCCACTCTATAGCATTTTACAGCCTAATGTCATAGCTACAAACAAGAGTGGATTTTTATTTTATATTATGTGTTATACTGTATTTCTCCTGATTTAATTTAGGAGTTGCCTTGTAATTCAAGGTTTCCGGGTCTTATACAAATCAGCACAGGCAACTTTGGTCCCCAGATCACAGATAGAGACAGACAGACAGACAGACAGATTCTCAAATTTGTAGTTTGTTGAGTCTGGTAGAGATACCTTCCTGACAAAAAAGGATTTTTCACAAGTTTCATTCAGGAGGAGAAATGGTTAAGCACTACTTCAAAGATGTAGAGTGACATATATAGCCTTCCCAGTGTTGTTGACTTCCAACTTTCATCAGTTCCAATCAGCATGGGCAACCCTTGCTTGGCGCATTCTGGGAGTTGTCTAAAAAGTAACTTTTCCAAGCTCGGGGCATAGGACTCTATCCTTTTTACTCGGAAGAAGACAATGTGATTTTCATTATGTCCTGCAAATTTGCTCTTCCAATGGACAGATTTCCTATATTGAACATTTTAAGTTTTATAAATAGAGGTCTATTGATGTCCAAATATTAGTAAGTGTTATGTACTTAAATCTAAGAGAAAAAATTAATTCACCAAACCTCGTTCACTGATCCTTACAACATGGGCATTTAAAAACATATGAGCCTGCAAAGGACATGTTTTAATATCTGTTTCAGTATGATGTTAAAACATGTCCTTTGCTCACTGGCTTACCAGGCAGAGGTAGTTGGTAATACTATGATTATACCTCTGATTAATAGCCACCATCCGTATCCATGCTTTGTTCGCCTCACCTGCTCTATAGATATCTTGAGCAATGGTCAATCTATTTTCCCCCAAGGAACTGGGAAATTGTTGCTACTGTTCGATGTTTGATGTTTTGTCTTATGTCTGATATAACGTGCTGTGCTTTTTATTTAACTTTAGTTGTTAAGTCATAATTTGTTTTTATATGTTGGGCTGCCAAATTTCATTACTATGGATGTACTGTTGTTGTGTTTGGGCATTGAATGTTTGCCTTTTATGTTTGGAATCCGCCCTGAGTCCCTCCAGGGCAGGGGTGCTCATTAGGTAGATCGTGATCTACTGGTAGATCGCATAGGGCATCCTGGTAGATCGCAGGCAGGGCAAGAGGAAGGCTCAGTCCTGCCCCGCAGGCTCCCGACGCCACCCAAGTGCTGCCGGCCCTGGGTTATTTAAGGTACATTCCACACAGTTGAATAAAATCCCATGTTATCTGCTTTGAATCAGATTATATGGCAGTGTGGACTCAGAATACCCGGTTCAAAGCAGATATTGGGTTATATGTTTCACATTTTTGTAGTGGGTAGGTAGATCATTTTGACTTGGTTGTTTTATAAGTAGCTTACATGCTGAAAAAGTGTGAGCACCCCTGCTCCAGGGAGACAGGGTGGAATATAAATAAAGTTGTTTTCTTTCTCATCCATTATTTTTGCCATCACACGGGAGAGTGGAAGCTCCTCCCATTTTCTCTTCTCTTGCTTTAAAAAAGAGAAAAATGTCTTGATGGTGGAAGTACTCTATCTCGTAACAACCCAGAAACAGCATTGCAAACAGCATTTAATTACTATTAATAAATAAATAGTAAAAGTATTTTCCACTTTGTCTGCTGTCCTTACAGTAATGACGATAACTGCATCTTTTGGGTCACTTTTATGGACCACCCACAGGACAATAACACTGAAAGAACACAGCAAAAGAAAACAATTCCCATCATACCTGAATTTTGCTGCTTTAAACCATTTCTATGCACAGATGGAGTCGATTCCAAAGTGGTTTTAAAATCCTTGTGTTTGAGAAACCTTAGAATTGTGCTCAAATGGAGAGCTCATTTGAGCGGCACTCAGGGAGCGCACAACTCCTCTGTTGCTGCCAGTTTTCTACCGGGCTGCCAGTTTGCTACTGGGCACAATTCAAAGTGCTGGCTTTAGCCTTTAAAGCCCTAAACGGTTCTGGTCCAGCTTATCTGTCTGAATGCATATCTCCCTGTGAACCATCTAGGTGCTTAAGATCTTCCGGAGAGGCCCTGCTCTTGGTCCCGACTTCTTCGCAGACTCGACTGGCGGGGATGGGAGACTGGGCTTTCTCAGTGGTGGCCCCTCAGCTATGGAACGCCCTCCCTAGGGACATTAGATTGGCCCCCTCCCTCCTAACATTTCAGAAGAAAGTCAAGACCTGGCTGTTTGAGCAGGCTTTTGCAGATGAAATGTAATTATTTAATTGAGACCTTTGGAACGACGACGATGCAACGGAAACCGATTTCAATAATGAGATGCTGAGATTTGTATTTTATATTTTTAACTGTGAATTTTTTGCTTTTATAAGATTGTTTTATTAAGTGTTATGTATTTTATCTGTGGGCATTCGTTGCCATGTGTACACCGCCTCGAGTCACCTTTGGGCTGAGAGGGGCAGTATAAAAATATAGTAAATAAATAAATAAACCCACGGGATGATCTTGCATCATCTGATGGGCTCTGTGGGGCTCCTTTGGGCCCCATGTTTTAACTATATAGAAACAGTGGGTTGCTGTAAGTTTTTTGGGCTGTATGGCAATGTTCCTGAAGCATTCTCTCCTGATGTTTCACCTGCATCTATGGCAGGCATCCTCAGAGGTTGTGAAGTCTGTAGAAACAGACCTCACAACCTCTTGGTATATAGAAACACTTGTAGAGGCACCATGAGATGAAGTCCTCTATGTCCTGCCATAAATGAGGGATACATTGCATGGGAAGTGGGAAACTCAATGACCAAAAGAAACCATATTTCCTGAAACAGAGATTCATCACAATAGCTTCACCATTGTGCCAGAATCTTCACATTGCTTCAGTTGTCGTTGTGTGCCTTCAAGTCATTTCTGATTAATGGCAACCATAAGGTAAATCATGAGATTATCTTTCCAAAATGTATTCAAAGGGACTGTACCCTTGTCTTCATCTCCGAGGAGGGAGAGTGAGTTGCCCAAGGTCAGCCAGTGGATTTCTGTGGCTGAATGGGGATTTGAACCTTGTTCTCCATAATCACAATCCAACATTCAAACAATGCACCATGCTGGCTCTCGTTGCATCAGTACATGGTTTCAATGCTTTCTGGCTGGAAACAAATGAATGCTTAGTTTTATTAACATTTCTCTCCTGGGTCCCAATTAAGGTTGCAACTTGAATTATTTATTTATTTATTTATTTATTTATTTATTTATTTGTTCCTTCTTGTATTCCGCTCCTCCCAGCAGGCTTGGGGCGGATAACATCATAAAACCCGGCTGACATGTAGCATTCATGTCGCCGCACAATAAAACAGCATAAAATACAACATAGGTCCCGAATTTAAACAATTATGTCAAGCCATGGCATTCCAGGGTCTAGGTGCTGGTCGGAAGATGAGTACATTTGGCTGATTCACCTAGCCAAAGGCCAGTTTGAACAGGGCGGTCTTACAGGCCCTGCGGAACGGAAAGAGCTCCGTGGCGGCACGGACATCATCTGGGAGAGAGTTCCAGAGTGCCGGAGCCGCCACGGAAAAGGCCCTCTGCCTAGTCGCGGATAAGTGGCAGGTGCGGACCGATGGAATCAGAAGAAGATTAGACTCCCTGAACGTAGTGATCTCGGGGTACGTATGGGGGCAAGGCGGTCCTCAGGTACGCAGGCCCCGGGCGTTACAGTAGTCTAATCTCGAGATGACCGTCGCTTGGATCACCGTGGCCAGATCATCCCTGGAGAGGTAGGGTGCCAGTCGCCTAGCCTGTCGTAGGTGAAAGAATGACGCCCTGCTGGCCGCAGAGACCTGGGTCTCCATGGTCAGCAGGGGTCCAACTGAACACCCCAGCTCTTAACAACAGGCGACGGGTTAAGCCGTTCGCCGTCTAGGTAGGCAACCGGCACCCACCCCCAGGCCGACCAGGCCACAAGATCTCCGTCTTCGACGGGTTCACCTTCAGCCGGCTGGCCCGCAGCCAACCAGTCACGGCCTCAAGGCACTGATGGAAACAATCGGGTACGGTGTCCGGCCTGCCGTCCATTCTCAGCAAAAGCTGGGTGTCATCCGCATACTGATAACACTCCAGACCAAAGTCGCGGGCCAGCTGGGCCAGGGGGCGCATATACACGTTGAATAATAAGGGGGAGAGGATGGCCCCTGGGGGACCCTACAGTCAAGTGAAGATCTCCCGGAGACCTCCCGCCCCCACACGTTGTCCCCGGCCCCGGAGGAAGGAGGCCACCCATTTAAGGGCGGTCCCCCCGACCCCGGCGTCGGCTAAACGGTGGGTTAACAGAGCATGATCTACAGTGTCGAAAGCTGCCGTCAGATCTAACAAGACGAGCAGTGCCGATCCGCCCTGGTCCAGCTGGCGGCGATGTTGGTCTGTAATGGCGACAAGCACGGTCTCCGTCCCGTGCCCAATACGGAAGCCGGACTGGTAGGGATCAAGTCCAGCTGTGTCTTCCAAGAACTGCTGCAGCTGATCCGCTGCTGCCCTCTCAATTACCTTGCCTAGAAAAGGCAAGTTGGAAACTGGCCGGTAATTGAGGGAGCCGAAGGGTCTAAATTCGGCTTCTTCAGCAGCGGTCTCACCATTGCCTCTTTTAGTCCCCCCGGGAAGACTCCTTGCTCAAGGGAGCTATTAAGGGACAGCTACCTAAAAATAGGGAATTTTTCACAAAAATAAGGGACACTTCATTAAAAACTTGAAAATCAATTGATGATTTGCAAGTTTTTATGAAGTGTCCCTTAATTTTGTGGAAAAATTTCCTATGTTAGGTACCTGTCCCTTATTCTTATATCAAAAAGTGGCAACCTTAGTCCCAATCTAGCTTTGGGGTTTCCCATATGGCCATTCCCATTGTTCATGAACACGGCAGCATAGCATTAGCACTGGGTTCAGGGCAGAAAGCATGATTGGATTCCTCCTACCTAATCTTCCCACAGCATTATAGAAGACTGGATTATATGAGTTTACACTGCCATACAACCCAGTTCATTGCCATTAAACTGCATTCTGAACGTGTAGATGGGGCCTGAGTTCTTATAAATATATTCCAGAATTATGTATCAACTACTAGATAGTATGGTTAACTAAAAACTGGCAGAAGTATCATTCACGCATGCTGTGATCACCTGCAAAATGAACCAGCTTCTCTCCATACAACTGATGCCCAGTAAAGTGGGTTGGAGTAGTAGCGAACATGGGAAGATCGTTCCTGAGTCATGCTTTTGGCACTATTGCCAGATTATAACTCCCTCAAACTACATTACCAGGCATCAGCTGCATAGAGTGTTGGAAATCTGTTCTGTCAATGATCAGAACATGATTGAATTATGTACCCATCAAGGTTGGGAGTCAGACCATTATAGGTTATTTGGTCAAATATACTTTCACCCATTAATAATGGTTCCATATTCATGAACCATTTAAAGATTCATGAATATGGTTCATAATTCTAACGCTACTGTCACATCGAAACTCACCCCCAACCAACTTTACCCGGCATCAGCTGTACAGAAAATCCATTCCATAGGGGATCAAAGTAATATACTTAACTGTAGAACTATACACAAAATCCCAGTCATAGTTCAGTCAGTCAAAGAAAAGGGAAAGGTGCAATTACACAGCAAATGTGAGAGTTTTAGCTATTTCAGATCATCAATATCTCACTCTCTGCAATGCTAGACACAGAACTAGAGGAAATTTCATTGGCACCATATGATGTTATTGCCCCCGAACGAGGGTATTTCTACAGCTAGACCTGCCCATGACCTCAACTTTTCTGTGGGTTTTCATTTTCTCATTTTTTGTTGTTGCTTATTGCAGATAGTGCCTTCAACCTGTGGCAGTCCCCTCCATAAGGTTTTGTTTGCTAGTTTTGTTTTGGTAGCTCAGAAAAGGGATTTCGCCAACTTTTTCCCAATTTGCCGTTAGATAATTCTGGAACCTTCTGCAAGATTTGTGAGTGCAGTCCATATTCTGCTATATGTATAAGAACTTCACTGCCTATTTGTGAAATGACATTCAAATACAACTAGTACTAAAAGGTTTTGGTCAGAAGATGCTGGATATGAATGGATATGAATGGCCTCTTGCTAAAAAAAATTATCCGCATTTGTTCATGACAACAAAAGTTCCCACTAGGGCCAATGGACAGCAAAGGTAACCCCCCCAAAAAAGAAAAAGAAACAGTAACTGAGAGCTTTAAATTGCACAAATGCTAAAAGGTAGACTGACGGAAAGCAACAGGCCACTAAAAACCATCTGCCATTTTGGCCCACCCATGCGTCCCTACTCCCCAGCAGTGTTTTATATTAGTAACGATGTCTCTGTATTGTGTACATCAGAGGCTTAGTTCCTTTGAGCAAGTAGGAGTAGAGTTGCTTCTTCCAGCACTAGGGCAGCCGATGCTCCTTGGCTCTCGGAAGACAATAGGGGTTGCCTTCCAATTCATATTGTGTATTTATCCACTTGCATGTGTTTGTTTTTTTCCAGTTCTCAGCCACCATTCAGATGTGACTTCAAGTTGACCTGAACTGCTACAAGCACAGAGATGTTGACAGTCCTTTCAGGCAAGGCTACATATAATAAGAGGATTTTTTTAAAAAAAAAGTATTATAACATTTTTGGACTGGATACCTGTATAGCAGATACCCAAATAATTTAAATGGGAGTCATCAATTTCAAGAGGGAAAGTGAGTGAGGATGGACAACTATGCATCCCGTATGCATTTTATTTGCATATAGTCAATCAGAAGTCCTTTTGGTTCAATTTCCATGGTAACCTCAGAATTAATAAAAAACAAAACCTCGAGAAAAATCATCTTTCTTTTCATATGCAACTTAACACATACATTTGGCATGTCACTTGCCTCAATATGTCCATTTTGGTATATACCCTCTTTTTTTATATGCTATTGCAAGGCAAAAGTTAAGACGTTTCCAATCCAAAGGACTGTCCCAGTGTGGGATGTGTATATGGGATGTGTTTATTATCTCCATTGGCTTTAAAATGCAGATCATACCTTGCCTGGAAAGAACAATAAATATTACAAATATGTAGATACACACAGCATAAGAAGGGCATGCAAAAATAAAATCTATCATTGAAGTAAGTTCCTGTACTGGTAGATTATAAATATCTCAAATACTACACTGGTAGTATGTATATATGCAATATGAATATTGTGGTGGATGGGGTAACATGAGATTTTCATGGATTTGAAGGCTCAAACTAGGTATTGAAGCTGAGGGCCTTTGTGACTTTCTTCCTGGAATTATGTTCTCAGCTCTCTAACGCAGCAGAAAATAAGCCTGCTCCCATAGGGAGGAGAGAACAGGCTTGTTTACTAGTGCCCTGGAGACTTGGATGCAGAACAATGGCTTCAAACTACAGGAAAGGAGATTCCACCTGAACATTGGGAAGAACTTCCTGACTTTGAGAACTGTTCAGCAGTGGAACACTCTGCTCCGGAGTGTGGTGGAGGCTCCTTCTTTGGAGGCTTTCAAACAAATGGCCATCTGTTGAGGGTGCTTTGAAAGTGATTTTCCTACTTCTTGGCAGGGGGTTGGTCTGGATGGCCCAAGAGGTCTCTTCCAACTTGATAATTCTATGATTCTATAATTCTCTGGTATTCCTCTTCAATCAGAGGAGAGAAGAGATGGCAGTTAACACTGGTTCTTGCAATATGAATGCCCTACAAAGGTATGGAATTTAAATAAAGTTCCAGGATTCACCAAGCAGAATTTCCACACAGCAACCAAGATGTTCTATGGATGAGAATAATGACAACTATAGGAGCCATTGTGGGTTGTCATAGTAGAAATTTGTATTTTGGCTACCCAACATGATCAGATAAAAACACGGGCCTCCTGGTTCAATTTAAAATAGTTGAAATGACAAAACAATGAATGGACAAATATCCAAAAATATTTTGACTATAAGATTTAAAATGAGAATACTGGTGGAACAAGAATATTTCCCATTCAGGAAATATACTTTGCCAAAATAATAATTGAGGTGGGTTGTCATGTAGAAATTTGTATTTTCTATGCAAAAAACAGGGCTAATTTAAAATAGTTAAAACAAAACAATGAGGGGGAAAGTGCAGCAGCCCTCCTTAAAAGATGATCCTACAATAACCAGTTAAAGGGGACAAACTGGGAGTTGGACAACTTAGCTTCCTTCCCATGATGAGTTCCACAGCCTTTCCATGACTGATTTATTTATTCGCAGGCTATTTCCTACAATGGCTCCAGGACCCCTGAATTCTCAAAAGCATTGTGGCAGTGGGAGATGATCCTGCTGTCTAGAAAGTTAGCAAAGGGACGAGTTGAAAAAGTACCAGAATAGAGCGGGGAAAGGGCAAGCAGGGAGATAAAAGAAGTTGAAGTTGAAGTTGAAGGATGAGCATAGAAAGAGCAGTGCATTGGTACTCACTCACCATGAAGTGGTGGAAAAGAAATCCTTCATGCTGGGATTGGTTCTTCCTTTGTGCTTGACTGGCAGGACTGCTGTCAGTCATCTTCACCTGTCCCACCTTCCCAGTGTTATTTATTATTTATTTGATTTACCATGTTTATACCCTTCTCTTCATACCCCAGAGGGGACTCAGGACAGCCTTACTACAGGCAGCAATTTGATCCCATACAGACATATATTAAAATAATTACAATTAAAAACCAAACAATTAAAACATAAATTATTAAACATCAATTAAAATCACACCATTCAAATCATAATCCGAGGCCGTTCCATTTGTCAGTCACATTGATTCATAATCACTTATTGCACTTTTCCAAATTAGTCGTCAAAAGCTTGGTCTCTGAGTTCTTTCCTGAAGGTCAGGAGAGAAGGGGCTGATCTAATTTCATTGGGGATGGAGTGTCATAGATGAGGGGCCACCACCGAGAAGGTCCAGTCTCTCATCTGAGAGCAGAGCCTCCCCAGATGATCTTAACCTCCTAGATGGTTCATAGAAGAAGATACATTCAGACAGGTAAGCTGGGCCGAAACCATTTGGTGCTTTATAGGCTAAAGCTAGCATATTGTATTTTGCTCGATAGCAGACTGGCAGCTAGTGGAGTTGGTGTAACGGGGGGGGGGGGGAGGTTTGTGCTCCCTGTATCCCACTCCGGTGAGCAACCTGGTTACCATTTGAAGCTTCTTTTTTTTAAAAAAAGATTTTTTTAAAAAAGATTTTATTGAATTTCCAACATAAGTAAAAACAGACAAACATCCCCCCTTCCCCCTCCCTCCCCCCTCCCACCCTAACCCTTCCCAACAAGGAGCGTCACATACAGATATCGACTTCCACTTCCATCATCCATCTATCCACCTTCTTATCTAATAACTCTTAGATAGGTTCGGTCTTATATCCAATCTCCTATTATATGTACATCCAGCTGCCATATTCTCAATTGATTTCATGAATCATCGATTACATATCCTTCCATGTCTTTATAACCACTCAAATAGACTTTATTCGAGACCAGTCCGTGGCTTCCATCGGTTGTGACATTGCTTTTGTTAGGCAGTCCATGTTTATAATATCTAGCAGCTTGAGGATCCAGTCATCTATTTTCGGTGGCATTTCCTCCTTCCAACGTCTGGCAGTAAATGAAAAGTTTTTCTTTATTTTTTCCTACACCAAAATCAAGCAAACCCAAAAACATATATCTAGGCTTGAAGGAGAATTCTAGCCCCAGGGCTTTCTTCATTTCTCCATAAACCTTTGTCCAGAACTTTTTGATCTTTTTACACCCCCACCACATATGTAGATAGTATCCGGTCTCTTTATGACATCTCCAGCACTTATTACAGCAGTTATGGTTAAATTTGGCTATGCTGTAAGGTGTTAGATACCACCTATACAGCATTTTAAGACCATTCTCCTTCAAGTCATAAGCATAAAGGTATCTTAAATGTACGTTCCAGTATCTTTCCCAATACTTGAGATGGATGACCTGTCCCAAATCTCTGGCCCACTTGACCATACAATTTTTAATAGTCTCCTCCTCTGTTTTCCATTGTAAGAGATGATCATATAGAATAGTTATCTTGCCTTTTTCTTTTAACACTAATTTATCCCAAATATGTTCTTTATCCTCAAATCCTATCTCTCTATCTTTCTTGTAGATCTCGCAGATTTGTTTATGTTGGAACCAATCCAGGGATACGTCTACGCTTTTTAGTTCTTCTAAGTTCTTCACCACCGGTCCGGAGGATGTTTCTTTAAGAATTGTCTCATATCTCAACCACTTGTTTTTATTATATTGTCTCCTGAAATGTGCCTCCTGAGGGGACAACCATTTCGGAGTCTTTCTAAAGAGCCTGTCTTTTTTCTTCATCCAGATTCTTAATAGCGCCTTCCTGATACAATGATTATTAAAGTTTCTTTCTATTTTGGCTTTGCAATACCAAAGGTACCCATGCCACCCGGTCCTAAGGTCAAAGCCTTCTAGGTCCAGCAATTGGGTGTCCTCTAATGATGTCCATTTCGTAATCCAATCTAATGCACAGGCCTCAAAATAAGTAGCAAGGTCCGGGGCTCCAAGCCCCCCTCTCTCCTTACCATCAATCAGGTTTTTCCAGCTTATTCGGGGGGTTTTCCCTTTCCAAATAAATTTTCTTAGTTCCCTTTCCCAGATTTAAAAATATTTATCACTGCACAAGACTGGAAGGGTTTGAAATAAAAAGAGGAACCTGGGGAGTACGTTCATTTTTATGAGCGAAATTCTCCCCAACAGCGAAAGATTAAGGTGCATCCACCTTTTTAGATCTTGTTTAATTTGTTGCCATTTTACATCATAATTATTTTTAACTAAGTCAATGTTTCTAACTGTTAGGTAAATGCCTAAATATTTGACCTTACTTGTAATGGTTAGCCCCGAGGTCTCCTCTAAATTCTCTCTTTCTTTTGAGTTTAAGTTTTTCACAAGTAACTTGGTTTTTTCCCTATTAATTTTGAATCCCGATACTCTCCCGAATTCCTCTAATTTCTCCAGCCACAAATTGATTTTTTCGTTCGGATCTTCCACTATGCAGACAAGATCATCAGCAAATGCTCTGATCTTGATCTTTTCTGTTTTTATCGATAGCCCTTTGAGATTAACATATCTCCTAATATTCTCTAATAATGTTTCTAAAACCCAAATGAATAAAAGTGGGGAGAGGGGGCATCCTTGCCGCGTCCCTTTTTTATTGTGAACTTATTAGTACTTGTGCCATTTTTGCTGATTATAGCAGATTGGGATGTATAAATGGCCTCAATGGCGTTTAGAAACAAATAGCCCACATCTAGTTCCTTCATTAGAAGTTCTATAAAGGTCCAATTGATTCGATCAAAGGCCTTTTCTGCGTCGACGAACAGGAAAGCCACCTTTTTTTGAATGTTAGCTCTATAATACTCCATCGAGTTGATTAATGTTCTGATATTATCCTTAAGATGGCGGCCCGGCAAGAAGCCTTTTTGATCTTGTTTAATCCAACTATTTAAGAACCCTTTTAATCTCTCCGCTAGAATTGAAGCATATATCTTGTAGTCAACATTCAGAAGCGAGATGGGTCTATAATTTCCCACCTCTGAGTTGCTGGCGCCCTCTTTATGGATTACTATTATTCTCGCTGAAGACCAGGTCTCCGGGAACTTTCTTGTCTGCAATATTTCATTCATAGTTTTTAGAAGGTATGGTGCTATTTCTTCTTCGAAGACTTTGTAGTACGTGGCAGTAAAGCCATCAGGTCCTGGAGCCTTATTATTCTTTAGGTTTTTTATGGCCGTTTTTAATTCCTCCCTGGTTATTGGGTGACTCAGGTCCTTTCTCTGTTCCTCGGAGATCTTATTAAGGTGTAACTTACTTATATAGGCTTGGACCTCCTCTTCTTTTATCTTATCCTTGGAGTATAGTCGTCTATAAAAGTTTTGAAATCTTTCACTTATTTGGGTGTCTGAGTTGTAAACCTTCCCATTTTCGACTATTTGTGTAATATGGGTTTTTTTTCCCTGATTTTTGCCATAAGCCATCTCCCTGGCTTATTCGCATTTTGAAAATGATTTTGTTTTACAAACTTAAGATTGGCTTCTATTTTTTCAAGGTCTAGCTTCTCCTTTTGCTTTTGAAGGGTATTCAATTGTAATTTTAATTTCCTATCTTTAGGATGTTTTTTTAGGTTTGTGTCGGCTATTTTTAATTTTTCCATTAGGTCGGCTTCTAATTTTTGGGTCTTTCTTCTTTTAATTATGCTTTGGTGTATGAAGTGCCCCCTCATAACTGCCTTGCTTGCTTCCCATACCATATGGATGTGGGTATCTTGAGCCATATTAATCTCGAAATACTCTCTCAAAAGCTTTCTGTACCTTTCCTTATGATCTTTATTCCGAATTAGATCCTCCCTGAGGGTCCAGTTCATTGTCCCTTGGCTCCTCTGCCCTATTTGGAATTGAAGTGGATTATGATCAGAAAAAATTTGCGGTAAGCTTCTTATTTTCCCCAACTTAGTTACTAGGTTCCGTGTTGCCCATACCATATCAATTCTAGACCAGGAGCCATGCCTGCTGGAGTAGCAGGTATAGTCCCTGGCTCCTGGATTTTGTTCTCTCCACCCATCAATCAAGCCCAAGACTTCCTTCCCCTCTTTTGGCAATTGGCCTGTTCTTTTATCCTTCACTTTCCTCATCGATCTATCCCACTCCCTTTCCACCACACCATTGAAATCACAGAGGATGATTAGTTCATCATAGTCTTCTTTGTCTATGTTACTCTTAATTTCCCTTAAGAATTTTACTTTCGGTCCATTGGGAGCGTAAATATTACACACCAGGATACTTTTATTTTCCCATTCTACTTTTACCGCTACATACCTCCCCTCCATATCTCTGAAGGCCATATGGCTTTTCAGGGTATCCTTGATGTATATCACTACTCCTTTCTTTTTCTTATCTCCTCCTGAGTAATACATATTGCCTAGGGCTTTTTGATTAAGATAAGCCATATCTCTCCCCCGTATATGCATTTCCTGAAGTGCCACAAGATCTACATTTTTCGATTTCAGGAAATTAAATATCCTTTTCTGTTTTTTTGGGTTGTTAATCCCATTCACATTGTTTACTAAGCAATTAATATGCATAGAAAGACCTTTTTAAGTTCTTTTGTGTTTGGAGCCTCGTTTGGCGTCTCTGATCCTCCTGCCTTAGATCCTGGAATGTTGGTCGGGTCTCCTCGTCACAATCGTTTCTCATTTCCTCCTCTTCCTCCAATTCTCCTTCTTCCGTATCCTCCTTGTCTTTTCTGCCTCTTGGGCGTTGATCCTCATCTACCAGCTTTTTATACATAGCTCTCGCTTTGTCTTCATTTGTGATCCAGATCCTCTTGTCTCTCAAAGTCATCATAAGCCCTTCCTTTTTTCCCACCGATATTTTATACTTCTTTTTTTAACTCATCGGTGAGAAAGAAGTATTTTCTTCTTCTCTCCAGAGTTATCGCGGGAAATTCCTTCAAGATTGTCACCTTCCTCTTATTGTAAGTTAGCGGGTTCTGGGCAGTTTGTTTGAGAATTTCGTCTCTTGTTGATTTTCTGTTAAAATGGACCAACACATCCCGAATTGCTTTTTGTTTTTTGGAGTAATTGGTTGTGACCCGAAAGGTCCTGTCCAGCTCTTTTTCCATCTCTTCCGTTGGAATTCGGAGCATTTCTGCCAACATTCCAGTCATAATCCCCCAGATATCCTCCCTCTCCTCGTCCACATTATGGAACCTTAATTGGAATTCCTTCTCCCTTAATTCCATGAGCTCTTGCTGCTCTTCGAGTTTTTTTATTTAGTCTGGCTAAAAGTCCGTTAGCCATCGCATCGCATTTGGCTTCCGTCACCCGTCCTTTATTTTTTATGTCTTGCATTTCTTCCTGCATGGTGGTTAGCTTGGATTGTATCAATGTGATTTCTCCTTTTAATTCTACCTTCAGGGAAGATATTTCCTGTTTGATTAGAGTTTCCTGGTTTCTGAGTAGTAACTCATTATTTGTCGCCATATCCTCTTGTTTTTTAGCTATTTTGATTATCTCCACAAATAAGTCTTCTAATGTTAGATCCGTTGGGCCTAAATCTTTCTTTCCAGGTGTCTTGCTTGTTTTGTTGGGTTCTTTGGGCCCCCCTGCGTTCCCTTTGGATGTCATTTTTGCCGCTATTTTAGTTATATTTAGATCCCACAGAGGGATAATATTTCTTTTGAGCAGATACTGGGTGCTGAGTGGGAACTTCTAGTATCTTCTATTGTAACTCTTAGCTTCTGAACAGTCTTCAAAGGCAACCCCATGTAGATATAATGGCAAAGCTGGACAAACAAAAAGAATATAAAACAAAGTATATCCACCCACTAGGGTGGAAAGGATTCCCTTCCCACAACTGCAGAAAAGGAACCTTTCTTTTGGGCTCCACTGTTCCATTTTCCTCCAGGGTGAGGAGGCAGGCAATCCTTCAAGCGACGACTCACAAAAATGATCACCTCACAATTTAGCAGGTAACTTTCCAATTACAATGACATAACCTAGAGCAGTTCAGAAGACAAGGTGCAAGGGGACAACTGCTGGTCTTTAGTACTCTCCAGAAAAGAGAGAAACAAAAAATCAGATTCATGAAATTTATTTGTTCACTATAAGTAGAATGTAAGACCTCTCTGCACATCTAGTTTATGTTACTCTTTTTCCTGTGGTGCTTTTGGAGCTAGGCAAAAAACAAAATATAGAACTTTCATGTCCTTGATTTTTTCATCATATCTTTGACAAAGTTCTCAGTCTTCCAGATGAACATTTATTTTTCAAGTGTGGAACTTCTAGAAACAATTTTTAAAAGAGACAGTGAGGTTTTAAAAAGAGACAGTGAGAGCAAGTTACAATCCAGAATAGTTCAGATGTAACTTTTTCTAATGCAACCCACAGTTCTTGATGGAGGGGAAAGAAATAATAATAATACTCTTTATTTATATTCCGCTCTTCTCACCCCGAAGGGGACTCAGAGCGGATTACAGGTACACATGCTCAGCAGACAATCCCTGCTGTTTCCACATACACACATATAGACGAACAGAGGCAAACTCTGGCCATCAGGGGGAGCTGACGCACTCCTCATATCTCAGCATTTCCAGCATCCCTCGTTGTTCCTTCCGCATTCCTCGGCGTTCCTGGAGTTCTTTAATGGCCTCATAATTCAGTCAAAATTTGCCTCCCCACTTAATGTGGTACCTTTATCTCCTACTTGACAGATGCAACTGTCCTTCAGGCTGCAAAGGTCGACAGCAGGCTACACTTAAAGGTCGAGCACCCACCTCAACCCGGGCAGGCCTTGAACTCATGGCCTACTGGTCAGAGAGATCTTATGCAGCTGACACTTAGCCAGCTGCGCTACATTCCCGGTGCCATGGAGCCTATCTCTCTTTTTCAGAAGAAAGACCCATCATGCCACCTTCCGTGATTTTAAAATTTAATATGAAATACCAGTATCAGCACAAACTCAAAGAAAAGTTTTGGCACCATTGTGACAACACATGATTCTGCCCTTGATGCCCATCAATAGATGCCCTAACCTCAAAAGACAGAGAATTATCCAGGCCTGGGTCGTATTCCTAGCACAATTTCTCCAGTTCACAATCAGCCGTTTCTCTTTTGCTTTTCACTGGCGCGTTTGGTTCCCGTATTTGGAGCTCCAAAAGCCACTCCAGTTCTCTAAATTGTTAGCAGCTTTTACAGGCAAAGCTGAGTGTCCATCACTTTGAATTTTCATTGTTGCATCTGTTTTGCCATTTTAACTGCAGCAGGTTGTATTACAATGAGAGGCCATTAATAGGGAAATGGATGCAAACATTTTTATTTCAAATAGCCGCTCTTGGAAAGATCTGGAAAACAGAATCAAGCCATATGATTGTTAAAGAAGTGGGGAGGGAGGGAGAGAAAGGGACGGGCCCAAGCCAACAGGCACGGTGCCATTCTTTGGGAACATCTTTTAAATACAAATATCTTACCAGGGCAGAAACTAAAGGGCGACAATGAGACCACAGAGATGGGGGAGAACGTACAGTTCATCCTTTTGCTTTGTTTGTTTGCCCATTCCTTCTTTAACTTTGAAAAAAAATAATTATTCTTTTTCAAAGTCTGACATAAATGTCCAGTGGAAATAAAATGCGCCCATGAATATTATCATTTATCAATATGCCTGAAAAAGAAAAACTCCACTTACATTCAGAAAAAAGGGAAAAAAACAAGGAAAAAAGATGGCATATATAAGCTGTGATGCCAATAAAGAAAGCCTTCAGAATAATTCTCTCTCTCTCTCTCTCTCTCTCTCTCTCTCTCTCTCTCTGAAGTACATTGACCACAGACGGACTTCGTCAGTAATTATATTGAGCTAGAAAACATCCTTTTAGCTTCACAATTTCCTGGAGATTCAGAAGCAGCAAAAGAAATATGGGTAATGCAAAATAAGCTGGAGAGCAAGAAAAATCCTGAGTGCTTTATTAAAAATAAAAAAAGACAAACTAGCCTCTATCTAACCTATTCAGAAATTATCCTTGACGTCGCGGAAATTATCTTCTCTAAAATTATATATATATAATTTTTTTAAAATCCCTGCCCACCCTCTAAAACTCCTAGGAGGCAGTTAATTGAATGATTCATTTCGTAATTAAGCCTGCAACTTTTCATCAATTAGGCTGCAATCTCATAAATGTTTTCCTGGAAGTAAAGTTCTGTTGAACACAATTTGGCTTACTTCTGAGTCGATGTGGATGTAGTTATACTGTTCATCAGATCAAATTATGAAATAAAATCATTTTAAAAGTTGCTTTTAAGTAATTTGGCAAAAGGTTTTTAAAATAAGTATACAAATATTTTATTTTTGTTACTGATTTTTAAAAAAACACACACACACAACTGTATATGTTCCCTCACACACAAAAGGCATGCCCCTTCTTGGAAGATGTCCCTCGTGTTATGTATGTATCATCTTCAATATAACAAATGTGCCAAATTTAATAAATCAATCCTCTGAAGACTCAAATGAATGAAGACTTTGTGAATGAAGCTTTCTTCAATCAGATAATACTCCTACTTTTAATATAATTTAAAAATAAGACTTGTGACATCCCCACGGGGCTGTTTTATACCTGTATTTTGTATTTTGTTGCCCCTCACCTGCAAGGCCTTTGTTCTATTGCTGTGGCCATGTGGACTGTGATGGGAGGAATCGTGCTTGGCTCCAAACCTGGCAGTGCCACCCTGAACTCCTCCCCTTCCTGAGTTTACCTGGGGGGCTGGACTTCCTTTCTGCCTCCATTCCAAGCACAGCACATGGACGAAGCAGGCGGAAATCTAAAGCTCACTTAGACAACACATCTTTGTCCACGTATAGCTTTCCACCAACGCTCTCAAGCCAGGATTGCAGTGAAAGGAAGGCCAGCCCTTCACCCATAGACTGTAATCTCTGGGGACCTCAGAACTTCGTGTGTCGGAGGACCATTTGGAGCAACAAAGGACACCTGGAATCGAAGAAAGGTACCTTCACTCTACAACAGAGGCAAGTGAATGCTATCCCTTTGTTTAAAGGACCCTTTTTTGCAACCAACTTCAAGCTTTTTGGACCATCAGTTTTTACTGATTGTAAGCAAATAAACCATTGTTTTGAGTTCACCTTTTCTGGGTCCTGAACTCATTGCTCAAAACTCTCCAGGTTTTCTTTTTATGGGAAAGCTAGAATGCTACCCCCAGGGGCCTATAGAAGCTTCTCCATTTCTCAAAGCCCCTTTATCCAGGCCCTGGGTGGGACGCCACGAGACTATTATCATTTAGAATTACTGTTAACGTGTTTCATATTGTGTGAACACAAAATAATTCTAATGTAATAGAAGGAATTGCTTTCATGAGTGAAAATATTTCAATCTTGTGTGTAGAGCTTTGATGTAAACAATTACAAACAACAAATTACTTGTAAATGCTTTCGTTAGCCAATAGCAGTAGTCTTAGAATCACTGACATAGTCTTACAGTTGTGATATAACAATGATAACTTTATTCATTTTGTAATGTAACTGTAAGTTTTAAGTCCCTTTTCTGCTATGGGTGTGTGGCCTCGCTAAATGGTGGAGGTCAAATGCTACTTAGGATTCATCTGCACTGTAAAATTAATGTAGTTTGATACCATTGTAAGTGATATGCATCAATGGAATAATGGCAGTTGTAGTTTTACAAGGTCATTAGCCTTCTCAGCCAGAGTGCTGCTGCCTCACCAAACTGCAGAGTGTATTTGTATCATAGACCACTCATTGTAGCATCCAGTTTTGCTTTTCCTTAAAAGGTAAATATTTCAATTACTTTGGAGAAACAGGAGTGCACAGCTGTATTTTTAAACATCATAACCATAATAGTAACTAATTACTTTTGAGTGTCCTTGGAGTTGTAACTTGGTAATTATATTTTAAAAACAAATTTACAAGTCCTCCATAGATATGAAGAATGGGAATTCTAGATAGATCCAAAATATGGGTTAATTTTTAAGTAATTTTTTGTGATGAAATGTTTCCCCAGACATAATCCAAACTCTATTCCAAAATGCTGAATAATTTAACAATGGGTCAATGTTACTCAAGCTATATATGTGTGTGTGTGTGTGTGTGTGTGTGTGTGTGTGTGTGTGTACACGTATATATATACGTGTGTGTGTGTATACATATAGGTTCCAGAAAGCATCAGCAGGGGATACTCTGGAATATTTATTCAGGTAAAGAATCTCACTGCAAAATAATCTCTTCATTACACTGGACCTTACATTCGATCACAGATTAGCAAAGGCATATGGTGCATTTGGAAGGCTTCGCAAAAGAGTCTGGAGCAACAAGCACCTGAGGCAAAGCACCAAAACCAGTGTGTACAGAGTTATCGTACTGTCTATTCTCCTCGATGGGTCTGAAACATGGGTCACCTATTGCCAACACCTACGACTCCTCGGACGCTTTCATCAGCGCTGTCTTCGCACAATCCTAATTGTACATGACTGACTGTGACGAATGTTGCTGCCCTTGAGCAAGCAAGGGTCACCAGGGTTGAGGCCATGCTATTGAGAACACAGCTGCGCTGGGCAGGGCACGTCTCTAGGATGGAGGACCACCGCCTCCCAAAGATACGACTCTATGGTGAACTCGCCACGGGTCAGTGCAAGGGAAGCGCCCCAAAAAAGAAATATAAGGACTCCCTGAAACAACATCTCAGGCTCAGCCAGATTGATCACCAACAATGGTCCACCCTGGCCTCACATCGGGAGGCATGGAGACACACTATCCACAATGCTGCACTCTCTTTCAAGAAGACACACCGAATGAGTCTCGAAGACAACACAGAAAGAACCACAACTTGGAAACAACATCACCCAAGGAGACTGTCTGCTGTGCTTTCTGCAACTGGACTTGCATATCTCAGATTGGCCTTTTTAGTCATCAACGCGCTTGTAAAAAGCGTGGGATGAGTCCTTCCTGAATCTTCGTTCGTGAAGTAATGCCGGGACACTGGACCTTACATTCAATAACATATCCTACCACATTTCCTTAAAATCTCAATCTTTCATTTGTTTTATGTTTACAGAAACTGAAATATTTAGATAATTAAATTTGACATGCATACATACTCATTATATGTTGGGAGATTTGATACATAAACTCCATGGATGGGAAGGCAGGGTTGATTCATTGATTCTAGTGCAAAAGATGGGTTGGAGTTAAACATTTTTTTAAAAACCAAGATTATGGCAACCAAACCGATTGATAACTGGCAAATAGAGGAAGAAAATGTGGAGGCAGTGACAGACTTTGTATTTCTAGGCACGAGGGTTACTGCAGACACAGCTTCAGCCAGGAAATCAGAAGACGTTTACTTTTTGAGAGGAGAGAAATGACCAATCTCGACAAAATATTGAAGAGTAGAAACGTCACACTGGCAACAAAGATCCTCATAGTTAAAGCAATGGTATTCCCCATAGTAACCTATGGATGTGAGAGCTGGACCATAGGGAAGGCTGAGCGAAGGAAGATAGATGCTTTTGAATTGTGGTGTTGGAGGAAATTCTGAGAGTGCCTTGGACCGTGAGAAGATCCAACCAATCCATACTCCAGGAAATAATGCCCGGCTGCTTACTGGTGGGAAGGGTATTAGAGGCAAAGATGAAGTACTTTGGCCACATCGTGAGAAGACAGGAAAGCCTAGAGAAGATGATTATGATGGGGGAAATGGAAGGAAAAAGGAAGAGGGGCAGTCCAGGGGGAAGATGGGTGGATGATGTTGACTTTGAAGGAACTGGGGGTGGCCATGGTAGTTTTTTTAAAAAACTACAAGACCTATCTCCTTGAATTTCTATTTTCAATTATACAACATAACCAGGCATGATTCCCTTCAAGTTTCAGATTTTTTAGGGAATTTCCACCAACATAAACTTAATGGTACTATTTCACTGGAATACCCCAGAGGGAGCCCCTAGTGGCTCAGTGGGTTAAAGCGCTGAGCTGCTGAACTTGCTTACTGAAAGATCACAGGTTCGAATATGGGGAGTGGGGTGAGCTCCTGCTGTTAGCCTCAGCTTCTGCCAACCTAGCAGTTTGAAGACATGCAAATGTGAGTAGGTCAATAGGTACCCCTCCAGCAGGAAGTTAACGGCACTCCATGCAGTCTTGCCGGCCTTGGAGGCATCTGAGGACAAGACCGTCTCTTCAGCTTAGAAATGAAGATGAGCACCACCTCTTGGACTTAACGTCAGGGGGAAATCTTTACCTTTACCCCATCCAGTCCAACCCCCTTCTGCCAGGCAGGAAAAGCACAGTCAAAGCACCCAGAAAAATATCTATCCAGCCTTTGAAATAATAATATAGTAATAATAATAATAATACATACTAGGTAAACTTCAGAGTTTACCCTCAACTTTGTCCCTCAACTTTTCCCACCTCTCTGAGCTGATTCAACTCCCAACAATCCCCTTTTATCTTGAAATCCCTTTAGGCCAGTGTTTCCCAACCGGTCTTCCGCAGCACACTAGTGTTCCGTGAGCGATCACGTGGTGTGCCGCGGGAAAACCTCTCTTCCCCCCTTTCTTCCCCTTCCTGCCTGCTGCTGCTTGGGGGAGGAGGAGGGGGAGGAGGAAGAGCTGGGCGGCGGCGGTGAAGAAGAAGAAGGGGCTGGGTCGCCACCTCCTTCAGCCGTTTCCCCTCCACACGCCAGCCAGCTGGCCCATCCCGGCTGCCAGCCTATCTCGGCTGTCAGCCAGCCCAGCCAGCCCATCCCGGCTGCCAGGGAGGGCCTGGGCACCTTGGGGAGCCTCGGAAGAAAGGCTCCCCACAGGGCCCAGGCCCTGCCTGGGAGCTGAGTTTGGCCGTCTCGCATCTTCTGCCAGGCTCAGAGGAGACACAAACCGGGAGAAAGGCTCCCAGGGAGGGCCTGGGCACCTCGGGGAGCATCTTTCCTGGTTCGTGGCTCCGCCGAACTCGGCGGGAGACGCGAGCCAGCCAAAACCAGTTCCCAGGCAGGGCCTGGGCCCTGCGGGGAGCAGTTCTCCCAGTTTGTGGCTCCGCTGGGATTGGCGGACCCGTGAACCGGGAGAAAGTTCACGGGGAGCCGCAAGGAACAGTCCTTGCCTGGGAGCCGGTTTTGGCCGGCTCGCATCTCCCGCCGAGTTCGGCAGAGCCACGAATCGGGAGAAAGGCTCCCGAGGTGCCCATTCTAAAGGCTTCACCCTAAAATACATTTCCCAGATTTCCGCTCACTTCCCATGTTAAAGCCTCAATGTAATGGTCTTTGCCTGTCTCTCCTGGGGCCAACCATGTGCCAGAAGGGCACCTTCCTTGCCCCGCTATCCAGCCAGGATCCCCTTCATCCACCTGGGTCCCCCTCGCCACCCTCTTTGAGGAGAGCCCCGGGGCCCTTTGGGGGAACCAAACCCAGGGCTTTTGGGGGAGGAGTGGTGCCCACGATGGAGATGTGGAGCCACTTACGAGACTTACATACAGTAACTCTTCCGAAAAGTCATAGGTCCATGTTTTGAATCTTAAGTTTTTTGTGTGGGCACTGCCCGCATTTCTTATGAAATAGATCTTACATATTAGGCAGAAACAACTTTTTGCACAGCCCTATTAGGTACCCCTCAACCTAGAACCCTCTCACACTTCACAATTGTAGCAGACTATTTCACTTTACCTATCACGACAACATCCTATGGAATTTTAGGATGTGTAGTTTAGGGAAGAATATTTTGAATTCTGAGCCCAAGAGATCTGGTCACTCACCAGCCTACAAATCCCAGAATTCCATAGGTTGGAACCAAAGCACCTGCATTAGAAAGCAATGCTACAATTTTGTAGTATAAAAGAGCCCCTGATTAAGTTATAAATTCTAATGCCAATGTTGTGGGTTTTTTTAAAATCTTTTATTAGAAATTTCTAATGCATGGACTGTTCACACACTGGGCTTTCTTGAGAAAGCACTCCTTGTAGTAATCCTTCTCGTAATACCAGGAGTGTGGATAGTTGTGACCATGAACATACAGAGAGTATAACATGGACACATCAGTCTGAAAGAAGATGTAAGGTGCATCTTCACTTTAGAATTAATATCACTTTAACTGCCATGGCTTGGTGCTATGGATTCATCATAGTTGTAGTTTTGCAAAGTCTTTAGCCTTCTCTGCCAAGAAGTGCTGATACATCCCAAACTACCAACTCTAGGGATTCCATGAGCCATGGCAAAGTGTTGTCAAACTGCATTAATTCTATAATGTAGATGCACCCTGAGTGAGCTTCTCAGCTGTTGTGAGCACCTGCTTATGTAATGAAAAAGATGGATTTAAGTTCTAAACATCTTCCATGTAGTTTGTGTAGATACGAGTAAAATATACAACTACGGTATTTTCTAAATATAGCAACACAACCAGTATTTAGTTTTGAGTGAGTTGTCGCCATTCAATATGTCCCAACCAAGATCACAGAGTTCAGCATTTCACTTTTAGGACACTGGGAAGAAGATGTTGATCAATTACTACAGTCAAAAGAGGATCAGACTCTTACATTTGCCAATAACTATGTGTTATTAATCTATTTATTATAACTGTAAATACAAAAAATATATTTTGGGGGTAGGAATTTGCATCAAAAATCACACGTGGTGGGAAATGACCCTTCCTCCCACTCAAGTTCTGCTGTGGTGTTAATATCCTTTATCTAAACTCCTTTGGACCATGGGCATTTTGGATTTGAGATTTTTTTCTGATTTGTATATAACAGAGATGGAACCCAAGTCTAAACACAAACTTTAGTCATACATACATACATACATAGCCTGGAAGCACTTTTATACCCAACTTTTAAAATAATTTTTTGCATGAAACAAAGTTTGTGTACATTGAAGCGCCAGAAAGCAAACATATCACTATCCCAACCACCCAGGATTTTTCTTTGTATTTGTGCTGAGTACCATTTCAGATGTCTCCAAAAAGCAAATAAATATTTACCATTGAGGAAAGATTCACAGTGTAAAAAGAGTGAGATCTTTAACTGTCCACCAGATAGAATTCCAGTTGTTTTCAGACTTTCTATAGTTATTTATAACACAAAGATCTTTACTAATAAATTGTAATATGTTTGCTTTTTAGGAGGCTATTCAGCCATCAAAAATCCCAAAGTTACCAAACATAAACATGCAATCCCCCTGGGAATTAAGTTGTGTGTGTGTGTGTGTGTGTGTGTGTGTGTGTGTGTGTGTGTACTAATGTTTTGAGCATTAAAAATATTTTTTGTAAGAGATTTGTAAATGTACATTTTTACCATTTCAAATTTAATTTAGTTAGAAAAGCTACCCAGGAAAGCTTTTAAATCAAAAGCAAGATTCCTGTCAAGACAATGCATTCAGAGGTATTTTTGTAACATATAAAAGAGAGAAAATGTTACTTTCATGAAATCATCTCTAAAATATCAACTGAACAATCAGGGATCCACTTTTTATTTTAATTGGTTAATATATTGCCCAGCTGTTAACATTAATTCTGGTAAGTCGCTGTGGTATAACTTATAAAAAGGATGACAAATTTTAAATATACATATAAGTAATCTCAATCCAGCTGGTAACATTAACCAATTGGCAGTTGCAATATACTCTCCTTGAAGGATGAAAAAACTGATATATATACATATAAACAACCCATCCTCCCTGTTCTTGACTATTCTGCAAAAAATATAGCAACAGCTTCTCACCAACTAATAGGGAGCGTTTTGGTTTAGAGTGCCATCTATCCATCCATGCCTCTTCTTGTGGAGAGTGCAGACCTCTCTCCCCTCCCAACCAACAGTTTTCCATTTTTTCATGCAACACTCCATTTTGGGTAGTTATTGAGCATGCTCAGTTCTCAATCGAATGTTTGGAAGATTCCCTTTTAAGTTTGGGAAGACCAGAGGTATTTTTGTTCTGCATACCTTTAAGTTCTCACACCCAACAGAACCATCAGATAGTATTGTTTTCCAGTGGCTTCATGCTGGCTCCATTTCTGTCAATACTCATCGCCCAAGGTCTTCATCAAAGGCAAGACATTTTTCTAATATGCTAGGCTAGACTTGAACTGCATAGGATACTTACACTGCAGATCTTTCAAAGAAATCGCAAACCAACTTTCTCCCTTTCTCCCATTCTTCCTGCTCTTGTAAAATGCTCCCCTACTCTCCCTGGGAGTTTGGCAGGAGTTTTCAAACTCTCTGCCTTGGCTTTCAAAATATCCCTACAATAGCAGAGTTGGATTGAGACCAGCTGTTGGTGCATTACCATTTGCAAATGCTTTAAAAGCAACTACTTGCTTGGCAGCATATCTTGTTGAAGAAAGGCGGTGGCGGCGAGGGGACAGCAGCTCTTATTCAGACATTAAGAACCACTGGGTGCAGGCTTTGACACATTTGGTCCATTGTTTGCACATCTCTCTCCAAGTTTCCATAAAGAATTGTGAGAATCAGGTAAGGAACGGAGCCCACAAAAGCTTTACTGATATCATTCACCGTCTTCATCTGTAATCTGATGCATCGCACTGGGAGTCTAATTGTTTGGAACCAGAAGATGAGATTGCGGTTTTACTGATCCATTGCCAACATCACCATATTCTTCTGAAACACTGAAATGACCTCCTTATTTCTCTCTGAAATGAACAAGAAGATTCTTTTTCTTTTCGCTCTTTGCCAATCATTATAGAGATTTCACTGCCCGTGGACTGGATTCAGACACTGAGCTGTCAAAGCATTATACATAAAGAAAGGGGAAATATATATGCATACATACTTTTCTCCCATACCAGTAAGACAGCAACATATACCTGACATTCCTAAGCCTAAATTAGGAACCGAAGATTGAATAGGTCTGTTGAAAAATAAAGGAGGGGTGGTCTATAAACAAAAATGGGCAAACAAAGAACTACTCTCAAGAGAAAATTAGAATATAAACATTTTGGAACTGGCAGAAATAGATATCTTGTCTAATAAAAGATAAGTCGATAGACACTTTCCTAACTAGTAGGAAAGAAAAGAAAATGTTAAAATGCTTGTAGGTTTTGGAGACTAAGTATATATAAATGAGATTATAAAATAGAAGTTTATAAGATAAGAAATTAGCAGGATGATAACAATATTCCCGTCATATGTCTTTAAGCATAGAGGTTGGAAGTCGTTTTTTATTTAGTTTTTTAATTATAGAGTTTATAGAGGGAAGTGGGGGTTTGGTTTTGTAATGTTTAGTGTTTGATGGGGTATATTGGGATTTTAATCAATGTTTAATATAATCACTTATTTTTTAAAATTGTGCCATGAAATCTTCTATTGCTTGACTAAAATATTTTTTTTAAAAAAAATAAGAGGGGGTCTTATACATTCACAGAACATACTCGTGAATGCTTTCCCCCACACACATACTGCCCCCTTCCCTGGTTATTATTCCATTGAAACCGGTGACCTTTCATTGTCTCTTCCCTTCCAACCATCTCTACCAGGGCTTGGTGTACTGGAAGAACCGAAGCATGAATGCTAACATCTCACTCAGTGCAGCTGCTAGTACAAAAGGATTAATTTGCCATCGACCAACTCTAATGCCCTTCTGTTTCATCGCCGTTCCCCCACCAGGGGCAGTGGTGGCAGCATCTGTTCCCCTGCTTTTTTACTGGTGCCACTCGTGCCGTAACAGAGAAGGTCTGTCAGCATTTCCATGACATCCAAGGCACCCGTTTTACATTGCCAAAGAGGAGGCGTTGCTTTCGCAACCTGCTTAAGAAAGAAAAATAAGAATGTATGTTGAAACGTAAGCTAGGAACGCATTGTTTTGGCAGGCAAATATCAGAAGTTCCCTGGTTGTTGTTACTCTGTTTGTGCCATTTATTTCTTTATTATTCCTGTTGAGTTTTGGTTAAAGTAAAATGAGGCTAAAAACATTGTGGAGCATGGTGCACTCTCACTTCTCCATCTCTCCCCACCCAAGCACACACTAAAGAGAGAGCTTCCCAGGGAAATTCAATATTGAATGTAAACATGTTGATTTCATACAATGCTATTAGCATGACGTTTTTGCTGGCAGTAGGAGAAAGACATTCAGGCTTTAAACAATTATTGAGTTTCCTGTAACAATAAACCATGATTTAGGATTATGCAATAAGGTGCTGCAACAGTACAGTTTCGCAGCACTTTGACTGTTTTAGGGCCCTTCCACAGAGACCCAAAACCCATGATGGGTTGCGGATTAACCTGAGATGTCCTAGTTTATTCCGGATTTTAAAAAACACCTGAAAAGATCCAGATCTTTCCAGGTGTTGGGCCTATGGGAATTGACTTTCGGGACCACCTTCAATGAGCCTGGGGGTAAATCCCGAATTCTATCCCAGTTGTTTGGGCTTTAAGAACCCAAAGGAGTAGAATGGCATCCTCACCCTCCTCTCCCAATCCTCCATTTCCCATCTAAGCTTACTGGGGGGGGGGGTCTGTCTGAATCCTCTGTCCCTCAGAGAAAGCTCCCAATGACATTGCAGGAGTTTTCTCCAAGGGTCCTGAGTATGCAGCAATGCCCCTCTGATGAGAGGGAAAACAGGGGGCTAGGGGCTGGCTAGATCCCCCCCCCGGGTTGACTGCTGGGCAACCCAGGAGGGCATGTAGGCACACATACACACAGAGGGGGGGGGGAACCTTAGGGTTTGGAGCTGCTGTGTGGCCTAAATCACGAGAGGGATCGGGATTTTAAACCCCAGTTCCTTTCACAGTTTGGACCTGTCTGGAAGGGGCCTGAGTTCTATTCAATCCTAGGATTTGTAATGTAGTGTGGAAACAGTACTCTGGCAGAGAAGACTAAACTGTATTAATTCTGCAGTGTAGAGCATCCTGGGGGGCTATGCTGGGGTCCTAGACTTTAGCCCCGAAATCTACTTAGAGTTGCAAAAGGGAACTACAAATCTCTTGAAAACTCAGTTTGGCTTGAGTAGCTCTAACCTTTGGGCAGGAAGGCAGAAAATCTTTTTAAAGCAAGTAGCTTCCTTTTTTTGTGTGTGTCTTTTCTTTCTTTTTCCCCATGGCCGCTCCTTGTTTGCAAGCCTCATGGCATTTCAGAAGCAACTTCCCCTTTCCCTATGGCTGGGCACTTAGATTAGCATAATACTTGATACTGATGTGCACCCTAAGTGTGGTACAGCAAAAAGAAGCTATATAGATTCCTTCTGTATAGGTAAGAGGAAAGGGTAGCTAACTATGGAAGACTTGAGGGATACATTAGCCCTCCTGGAGATCTTGGAGGGCTGTACTCCTACAAATCTTGTTCTCACAAAAACAACCTTTTTTTGTCCCTGAATATCTTCTATAGAACATTAAGGCATGTTTTTCTGCCTTCCAGGATTTCTAGTGGGGATTTCAAGCAAAAGGGCTGGAATCTTCCCCTTCCCGAAAGTATCGGCCAAAAAGCAAACCATTGCAGCTTCTCCTAGCTTGTTGTGTACCTCATCATGAATACCTTTTTCCATCTTGACCAAGTTTGTATTTATTTATTTATTTAAAATTTTTGTACCCCGACCTTCTCACCTCTATAGAGGAACTCAGACCGGCTTACAGCAAAAATTCAATGCTATACAATTAAAACCTGTTACAACAACATTATTAAAAACTTATCATTTTGACATTTCAGGAGTTTTCTCCAAGGGGCCTGAGTATGCAGCAATGCCCCTCTGATAAGTTTAGAGGGAAAACAGGGGGCTGTTTTCTCTCTAAAGTCGGTATTCATCTGAGAAATATTGTAGGACATCGAGATTTATTTATTTATTTTTATTATTATTATTTATTTATTTATTTATTTATTATTTATTTATTATTTGGACTGGTACACCGCCACTCCCCAAGGGCTCGGAGCGGCTTACAAACATATAAAAGCATCACAGGAGTAAAAACAACATATTAAACTAGACCAATAAAGATTTTCCAGCTTAGCGATCAAAGGCTAGCAGGAAAAGGTGGGTCTTGCAGGCTTTTCGAAAGAGAGTAGATCATGCAAGGCCCGCACATCACTTGGAAGGGTGTTCCAGATTGATGGCGCTACTACAGAAAAGGCTCTGCGCCGGGTTGATGTGAGGCGAATTGCTTTAAAAGTTGGCACTTCCAACTTTTGTAAATATTCCTCCAAGAGGACTGGTCAAACAGTCCTGGAAAAAGCCATTAAATCTTTTCGGATGTAAATCTTAAGGGAGCTAAGATAAAGAAAAACTCAATAAAAGTACTCGCCTTCACAAACGATCTCTTATTAATTGTAGAGAATCCGAAGGATCACATCATGCAGTGGATAGGCAAAATAGAGGAATTTGGGGCAGTGGCTGGATTCAAGGTAAATAAGGAAAAAAACACAAATTTTGGTCAAAAACATGACGGAAGAGGCTAAACAAGACTTGGAAAGAAGGACGTGCATGAGAATAACAAATAAGGTAAAATACCTTGGAGTGACCCTGACCCCCAAAAATTCTAAACTTTATAAAAATAATTATGGAACGAAGTGGGAGGAAATAAGAAGAGATTTAAACAATCGGTCTAAACTAAACCTGTCATTCTTGGGGAGGGTGGCATCAGTGAAAATGATGGTGCTGCCCAAAATAAATTTTCTATTCGCAACACTCCCCATAATCAAGAAAGATACACAATTTAATCTATGGGATAAGGATCTATCCAAATTTGTATGGGGAGGGAAAAAACCAAGGGTGAAGTGGAAAGTGCTACAACAAACAAAGGAGAGAGGGGGAACAGCCCTCCCAAGTCTAAAGATATATTTTGAGGCTAACTGCCTAAATTGGACCGGGGAGTGGTGCAGGCTTAAGAATGACAGGCTATTAGATCTAGAAGGTTTCGACCTAAAATTCGGCTTCCACGGATATCTACACTATAATAAACTAAAGGCAGATGCCAATTTTAACAATCATTGTATTAGAAAGACTCTGCTTAAGACATGGAATAAACATAAAATAAATCTTGGATCGAGAACCCCAATGTGGATCTCACCATCAGAGGCTTTCAGATTGCGACAGCTGGACAGTAGGAAATGGGCGACATATAATGACACTGTAAAATGGAATGGTAACAACTATGTCCTGAAAGATAAGTCACAACTTAGAGGGGAGGAGGAGATAGATTGGTTCTCCTACTTACAGCTAAGAGAAAAGTTTAAAGAAGATGAAAGGAAAGGGTTTGAGGAGGAAAAAAAATGAGATAGAGGAGATAATATTCGATAACAAACAGAAAAAAGTGGGAAGACTCTATAAGGTATTGCTAAAGTGGTTTACCGAGAACAAGGGGGAGGAGAGCTATAAAAAACAATGGACAAGAAATCTGGGATTTAAGATAAAAGAAGATACTTGGAGATATATCTGGAAAAATAATGTCGATGTTTCCTACTGCCACAGCTACAAAGAAAGCTGGATGAAAATGATATACAGGTGGTACCTGACTCCAAACAAATTAGCCAAAATATATAGAAATTCCAGCCCAGATTGCTGGAGTTGTAAAGCAAAAAATGCTGGCACGTATTTCCACCTGTGGTGGCTCTGTCCTAAGGCTGATAGATTTTGGAGGAAGGTACACCTCGAATTGAAAAAATTACTGAAGAAGGGCTTGCCGAGAACTCCGGAAGTGTTATTATTAGGAATTGTAGACCCTGGGTGGGATTTCAAAGATAAAAAAATCCTGAACTTGACTATCACGGCTGCCAGGATGGTATATGCTAAGTATTTGAAGTCCCAGGAAGAACCCACAATGGAGGAATGGCTCCTCAAGGTAGTTGATGTGGTCCAGATGGAAGCCTTGACCGATGTATTAAGAGAGGAGAAAAAAAAGAAACTAAAAACAAAAAATGGGATTGGTCGGGACTAATAGAGTATTTTAGAAAGGAAAAGAACATAGAACTTAGGGTAAAGGGCGGGTAGAACATAAACTATAGATAAGGGTAGGGGGACGCAAAAAGAATAGTGAGGCAGGTAGCAAAGCACGGATAGAAAATTCAGATATAGCCTCTGTAGTAAATGTTTGGTGGGGATAAAATATGCTCTCTTTCACACATAGATCGAGCCGGCAAAAGAGCATAACTATTTCAGAGCTAAAAGAAGGATGAACTGACCGTGGAAGTCGTGAAGCAAGGAAAAGGATCAACGCCAAACCTTCACTTGTCCAGCACACAGCTCTCTTTGCATCACTCTTTTACTTTACCACTCTGTCTATTTCTTTCTTCCATGGACTTTTATTTTTTTCTCCACGTCCCCAGGGGAAACAACCCTGGGGAACGTTCACACATTGTTTGTTTGTTTGTGTAACTCTCTTTACTTCTTATAATGTGAAACTCTTAATAAAGATGGTTTAAAAAAATCTTTTCAGAAGAGGAAAGTCTAGAGGTTGCCAAAAAAGAGTCCCAAGGGCTATGTGAGATCTGCACTTTGTCTACACCTGTTGTAGTTGAAGTTCTGCTCTTCTGGCCTTCATTAGAAGGAAGTAGAAGCATTGAGACATCGCAGTTGAACTTTTCTCATAGGTTGTGAATACCACAACCTATGAGAAGAGTTGAGTTTGCACCTCTAGTACACTGCCCTGCCCTGCGGTCTTGGCATACAAAGGGTACGTGGGGAGGTCTCTGAGTTTTCTCAGTGTCAAAAATGTTGTCTAATGAGACCTAGAATGGATCCAAGAATAAACATATTTAACTCTGAATTGAAATGAACCCTAATTAAATCATTTCCCCATCTTTTCTATCACTATATAAAGTTTAGTAAAAATAGGGGGAAGGTGGCTTTGGAGAAGACCCAGGCCAGGAGCAAACTCATTATGAACTGAGCCTGAACTTCAAAAAGTCTTGGATTCAATTCATAATTAGGGTAAATGTTCTGAAAAGGGCAGGCTTAGCTGCATCTCTAATAAAACCCAATGTGATACTATGAGAAGAACGCGGGTGTAAGTTTATTACTAATTTATTTCGGTAGGTTTATTATTAATGTATGCATATTACTCAAAACAGGTAATAGGCAGAACATTTATTACTAATTTATTTCTAGGATTTCTACACACATATCCTTTTTATAAAACAATCCAGGCAATTTACCAACAATACTTTTATCTGAAATAAAAGCTTTATTTAACTTAGTAAGGATTTAATCCAATACGAATTAAATAATCTTGATCTAGTGATAAAATAATAAAACAGACCTTAAACAATAAAAGCAGTTTTATTGAATTATGTGAGAATCTCAGTTATTTTGATTGGGTTTAAATCTCAGGTAAGCAGAAGTGTTGTGTAATTTCCTGTAATTTCACATGCTCATCCATGATCTTCTAAATTCAGGAACTGATTGTGCAGCGCACTGTTTCTATGCTCTGGAAACATAATTGAATGTACATTACAATGATTCATCTCCTAATGGGAATATGAGAATGAGAAGCTCTTCCATCTTCACTAGGTATCTAGGGAGAGCGGGTTGAGCTCCCTCTGTCAGCTCCAGCTCTCCATGCGGGGACATGAGAGAAGCCTCCCACAAGGATGGTAAAACATTAAACATCCAGGAGTCCCTTGGGCAATGTCCTTGCAGACAGCCAATTCTCTCACACCAGAAGCAACTTGCAGTTTCTCAAGTTGCTCCTGAGAAGAAGAAAAATCTGATTTTTCTACACTTTGAAGGGGGCCATTGTACATTTTTAGACTTCAGCTCCCAACAGCATCAGGTGGCATGTCTAGTACTCAAAAACTGTGACAGTTGTAATCCAAAAAATCTGGCAAGCACTAGGCTAGGGAAGGTTACTATTAGCCATTGGGGTACATAAGTCATTTTATGCATATGACAATGTAGCAAATTCTGAGTACATAAGCACCATCTCATTGATCAGACAATATATACAATTTATAAGAAAAAATGTTTCTGTGGTAGGATATACACTTTGGGTATAATAAATCCTTGTTTCAGTCCCTGGCAGCTTTAGTTGAAAACATCAGGTAGTAGATGATGGGGAATATCCTGAGGAGTAGAATGGGGAAAGTATGGCTCTCCAGATGCGACTGTCTTGCCATTCCCAGCAGACCTGGTGAGCATTGTCAACTATTAAGTTGCAGTCCAACAAGATCTGGAGGACCACGAACTGTCCAAGTAGACACTACTAAGCTAGATGGAGAAATAACCTAGCTAGCTTCCTATTTCTACCATTCTGTACCCCTCACAGGGGTGGGTTGAAACCTTAGTATAGCCAATACATGCCTAATTGTGTGGTGTGTGGAATGAATTCAAACATAGTCCTGTTGTCGAACAACCAGACAATCCCACAGACCGGTTGTCGAACAACCGGACAAGTCCCGCAGACCGACTGCGGGACAGAGGCCGCGAGGGTTCGGTTAACCTGGCGAGCCCGGAGCGACTAGGTCCTCGTAGTCTACCCGCCTCCCGTAGATCCAATTATGCTCACCAATACTGCAAGGTAGATGCCATGAAATTGTTTATTCTGCTCAGCTGAGAGGATGCGAACCGCAATACCCTGATTCCCGCAAAGAACGCATGCATATACATTCAAAACATTGGTTTTTAAAGGTTACAGAACTGTCAAAACAATTGAATTTCCCGCCCACTTCCTCCTGGCCGGCTCTGCTGGTGATTGGTTGGAACGTTGAGGCCAGCTGATGGGCGGGAGGCCGGTCAGTTCCAGGAGCCTATCAGCGCCGCTCCCACTTGCCGGCTTCGGCCAATCAGAGGTCTGTGGCCATATATGGAGTTCCAGGAAGGAAGGCTTAGGCGGGGATTACTGACAGGTTGGCATATGAATGAAAACAAAGAGTCCGGGCCAGGTAACGACCTGGGGCAACACCTGGAGATGATGAAGTCATTGAATTGATGTGTCTCATCCATATGTGAATGAGGGAGAAGAGGGAGAAGGCCTGGTGATTCACTCAGACCCTTTTGGTGACAAAATGACTTATTTTGGGGCACACCTTGGTTTCCGAGGCCAGGTAGGTTACCCGCTGTGAAGAGCAAACATTTATTGTCCAAGTTCCAGAGGCTAATTTAGTTAGACTAGAAATCCGACCGTTAAACCTGCCTCAGGACTGATGAAGCGTGGGGCTTAAGACAAGAGCTTAGCTTTTCCATAACAAGATCTCCACCAGAAACCGCATGCAATATGAATATGGTGATCCACAAAGGTTTTGGAACAGGGCTCAGCTGCATTTCCTCTTGACAAACATAGTAAACACCCTCAAGGCAGTCTTTCTTAACTAAGGGCAAGAAGGGGAAGGGAAGGGTTACAAGGAGTCAAAGGGAAAACTTATTGATTGATTGATTTGATTGATTTTATTATTTATGAGTCGCCCTCCACGTCAGTGCTCCGGGCGACTTACACACAAAAACACATAAAAGAATTCAATAGTTAAAAGCTAAAAGAATAAAAAGATTAATTAAAATAGTTCCAGTAGCTCAGGCTAAGTCTGGGAGGTGTCCTTAGCCATAAGCCTTTCGGAAGAGCCAGGTCTTCAGTGCGGTCAGGAACTGGGGCATGTCCCGGATAGCTCTCTGATCCGCCCGGCATCAAGTTCCAAAGGACAGGGCCGCGATGGAAAAAGCTCTCCGTCTCGTGGTGTCGAGGCGGGCCTCACTCACACCTGGGATGCGGAGAAGGTCCCTGTTTCCTGAGCGGCGACCTTAAATGAGCTGGTTCGGACAAGCGGTCTTTTAAATAAGCTGGGCCGGCACCATGGAGGGCCTTAAAGGTGCGACAGGATCTTGTGGATGGCTCTGAGCTCGACTGGCAGCCAGTGCAGGCGCTGCAGAGATGGCGCGATATGGCATCTCAGTGGTGTCCCGGTGAGGAGTCTGGCGGCTGCATTCTGCACCAGCTGGATTTTACGAGTGGTTGACTGCGGCAACCCCACGTACAAGCCAAAACAGTAGTCCAGCCGTGATGTCACTGTGGCATCGACCACAGTACCCAGCGCATCTGATGGAAGGTAAGGTGCCAGTTGACGTGCCTGGCGTAGGTGGAAAAAAGCTCCCTTACTTGTCGCAGCAACCTGGGCCTCCAGTGAGAGTCTCGAGTCTAGTATCACACCGAGACTCTTCACCGACGGGGCCGGGATCAGCGGCTCTCCCTCAAAGAGAGGCAGCGGAATGGGTGGCTCTGGGCGTCCCGGCCATAGAATCTCAGTCTTTGATGGATTGATCTTGAGTTTGTATGAGCGGAGCCATCTGGTCTGTGGTTATGAAGCCACACTGTACGTACAGGGACACAGGGGTGAAGGAAATACAGAGATCCCCAGCAATTATCCCCAACACATTCCCATGCAGCTGTTGCTCCCAGAGTTGTGATCTTAAAACAACCAACAAAATGCTGCTTTCCTTCTGGGAGTTATAGTTTCCTTAGATGTCCTTGAGAACTGCAGGGCCTTTGGGCTTGGGGTGCAAAGCAGTGGCAAAGTCACTGAGGGTCCATGATGGAAAACAAGGCTTCTTGGCTAAATCAGCCAGGTAGAAACATCAGGAACAGTCCAGGAGAAGAAAAAACAATCAGAAAGGGGCAAATGAGGCTGCAGTACTAGAGAGAACTAGATCTTCCTTTGGTTGCCTTTCACCCACCCCCCTGAAGAGATCTCTTTGGGCCGAACTGCCCCAAAAGCTGTCGTTTTTGAGCTGGGATATGCTTCCCCCAGGCCGGAGAAAGGATAGGGAGAGAGGAAGGAAGAAGAGGAAACGATGGGAGAAATGGCAGAGTGTTTATTTATTGTTTTGTAACGTGTGGCCAAAATGTCTTCCATACTATGTGCTGTATGAAGTGTTGTAAATGTGGAGATGGGAGGTAATGGTGGCTGGGTTTCCTGGGAGGGACAAGGTTGATGTAGCGGTGTATGGGACCAGGTGAGGCAGAAAAGGAAAAAAGGCTTGGTACTGGTGCAACTTGGGCCATGGGCCAAGAGGAATACTGGGGACTCTCTGCGGTTAGATCTCCTGGATTTGGGGCTTCCTGGCTCGACTACAGTCCTAACCGTAGCACTAAGAAACACTGGTATATTAATGAAATACACACTTTCAACTTATTCTTCAACAAAGACAAAATTTCAGTAAAAATTCAAATTTTTAACTGACCAATTTGTGCCAATAGAACTGAAGACCAACAGGTCAGAGCAGGCATGTAGCCGGGGGTTAAGGGCTTCAGCCCCCTAAATTCTCAGAATGGTCCACAACAAGGTCATACTGGTACATTATTTAAACTGTTATGTTTATTCATATCATGATCTGGGGTATTGGGATGATACAAAAGATTTGTTAGGGTAGACCCTCTCTCACCCAGACTTAGCCCCCTCCCCAATCAAACTCAGCCCCCTCCCCAATCAAACTCAGCCCCCTCTTTCCCCCGAATCAAAATCCTGGCTACGGCCCTGGGGCAGAGATTTGAATCTGGCGAGAGTGCAAATGAGCTCCCTCTGTCAGCTCCAGCTACCCATGTGGGGATATGTGAGAAGCCTCCCACAAGGATGATAAAACATCAAAAACATCCAGGCGTCCTGTGGGAAACATCCTTGTAGACGACCAATTCTCTCACGCCAGAAGCTATTTGCAGTTTCTCAAGTCACTCCTGACACACACACACAAAATTCTGAGCGTACAGAGAATTACTTAAGAAAAGCCCCCATCTAGTTTCAATGAAACCTGTTCTTGTTGTTATGTGACTTCACATCATTTCTGACTTGTGGTGAACCCATCATGAGGTTTTCTTGGCAGCATTTGTTCAGAGGGTGTTGCCTTTCCCTGAGGCTGGAAGGTATGACTTGCCCAAGTGGGTCTCCGTGGCCAAACAGGGATTTGAAACCTCCAGAGTTGTTGTCAAATGTTCAAATCTCAATGGCTCCTCAGTATAAAGTGCCTGGGATATTGCTCTAAACTCTTTAAGTCTAATACATACTGAAATCAGTGGCTTGGATCCAAACATGGCTTGCACAGGACTTGAGTGCCAGGTATTGAGCCCTCTTCTCTGCGGGAAGGAGAGGAACCTCAAGATAAAAGCACTGCCTTCAGAATATGTATTTCTCTTATTTGTTAGCCTTATTTGAATGAGTTGCTGCATTAGGTGCTTAGTGTATGCTGGTTTGGTCTGTCCCTTATAACATCACAAGGTGTCATCTCTAGGTCTCAAAATTTGGCTTCAAATCTCTAAGACTCAGATAGTCCTTACCTGGTAGGCTGCTCAGCAGCTTATTTCAACTCCATCTGCCCACAGTTTCAGAAAGAAGCATTGGGAGACCTACAGTAGGGGAAGAGACTTTTATAGCTTTTATAGTTTTTACGATTTTATATGTATTTATGATATGATATAATTGTTTTAACTGACATATTTATGTTTATATATACAGCATCTAATTGTTGCTGGTTTGTACGCTGCCCTGAGTCACCTTTGGGCTGAAATGGGGGGATAAAAATGATGTAAATAAATACTTGGCGTTTCTTCGCGAAGGAAGATTCAGGAAGGACTCATCCCACACTTTCTACAGGCGCGTTGATGATTCGGAGGATGGATGTGTCCTTCGAGCCTGTGCAATGGATTTTTCTGGTGGAGCGCAGCGTGCACAGAACTGACTTCACCCTTTAAACCAAAGGTTCGTCTGCCGGGGCCTAGCAAGCTGGGACGGTGGCAGCGAGGTCCTCAGGTCGTAGGTTTGGTTTGAGTTTCCTTCTCTTAGATGGTTGACCTTACAGGGTTGGACGAGCACCATCTGCCCGGGCTTGAAATCAGAATTTTCCTTCTCCTGGGATGGTTGCCAAAAGGCTAGAGAGCCCATCCTGCCCTTTGACGCTCTTTGTCAGACCCTTCGGTTGTGACATGTCTGGCATGGGAGGCCCTACGCCACCGCCAGCATAGCTCACAACTTGATTAGGGTACACAAGCCTCTCCCCCATGACAAGGGGGTGCCAACGGAGAGGTGTAAATAATAAATAAATATATTTTATTTTATTTATTGATTTATGTAAATAAATAAATAAATAAATAAGAGCCAGGTAAGACCCATAACTCGAGCCAAGGTCCACCCAACTATCTGGGTCTATGTTCCATTAACAACTCAGCTCTAAAAAATACCACATAGCTATATCACTTCTTATCCTTTCTCTGAATAACCAGATCGACATATGGATGTAAACCCTCTTCATTGGCAATAAACATATCAACTAGATTTCTCCTCTGTGTACTATGCAGGATTAATCCAGCACAAACAAGACGAAAGAGGCTCAGATCCCATTTCAATTATCTTATGAGGAAATGGACTTAGATGTATCTTCAACATCCCTTATTTGGGGATGTAAAGAAGAAAGTTTCTTCAAATTAGGATTTACCAAAGTGTGAGTGATCATGATTATTCTTGTAACTGATGCTTGTTTGTGAAAGACACCTAATGCCAGATTAGTAGTCAGGATCTTCCAATACATGCTGTGATCCTAGAATGTTCTTTATTTCTAGCGAACCTCAGTGTCAGTCTAGGGTCTCCGTGTGTAGACCAGTGTTTCTCAACCAGTGTGCCGTGGCACACGAATGTGCCGTGAGCAATCATCAGGTGTGCCGTGGCAAATTGGAACCTCCAATACCCTTTCTTCCCCCTCCTGCTGAACACTTTTTCTTCTCCACTTGGACTCTCTTCTTCCCAGCCTCACTCTGCTTGCTTTGCCTCACTTTGCTCATGCTGCCGCTTCTGCGGGAGGGGGGAGGGAGAAAGACATGACCCGTGCGGGTGCTACTGCGCAGACTCACCCCACGTCTTCCTCCCCTCCACAGTTCTCTGTGGATATAGGTGAACTACAACTCCAAAACTCAAGGTCAATGCCCACCAAACTCTTACAGTATTTTCTCTTGGTTATAGGAGTTCTGTGTGGGAAGTTTGATTCCATTCCATCATTGGTGGAGTTCAGAATGCTCTTTGATTGCAGGTGAACTATAACTCTCAGCTATTGAGCAAGATTCGTGTGTGTCTTTCTGCCATTCCTGCCAGGATATCTATGTTGTGTTTATCGAAACAGGCCCAGGTTTCACACTGAATGTATAAATACATTTAAAAACGTATTAACTATATGTATTACTGTGTTAGAGTGTCATTCGTGTCATTTTGGTTGGTGGTGTGCCCCAGGATTTTGTAAATATAAAAAATGTGCTGTGGCTCAAAAAGGTTGAAAAACACTGGTGTAGACAGACAGATACGATGGAAGTGGTGACATATATCATGGCAAACCGTATGCTCTTACCCTGTCATGTTTTTAAACACCAGGCCATACCACATGGCTTGATTTGACAAGAAAACAAAAAGAGGGTGAACAAAAAAAAGTACTTCCTAAATACGAAATTCATGAGCTGTATGAATTATTTAACAGGCAGCTGAATAAGAGAAAACTCAACAGAAGACTACCAGCATGCACATACACACACACACACACACACACACACACACATCTCACATCCAGCCACCCAACCCAGGGCAGATTCTTTCCCAGAAGCCCGGGACAATGAAATACATTTTATATCTCTGATTCTCCTGCCAGGAGACAAGGCTAGCTTGTGATTGCCTCCAAAAAAAAAAAGAGGTGGGGGAGAAAAGCAAGCAAGCGCCTGATGGGTATCGTTCTCCATTATCTCTCAAACCTTTGCCACCAGCGTGCAGATAGAAGCGGTAAAAAAAAGAGGGGGAAAAGGAAACGTGTGTATATTGTAAGCGTTGGTTAAACAAGCCCACAGTAATTCTTATTTGCTGGAGGTTTTAGAGAGCAGATGTAGGATTGGCAAGGCCTCGGAGCTGGCTATATTGTACTCATTCGTTCAGAGCCAACATGGAAATAACACAGAAAAGCTGCAGGGGTTTTTTTGGTGTTGTTTGTGCATGTGCGCGTGTGTACGTTTGCCGTTTTGCCATCCGCTCATGGAAGGTTTCTTGGATTCGCATTGACCCATAGGAGGGAGGGGGGGGGGAGAAAGAGATTGGGGCACAGTCCAAAGGAAATATGACTTGTATCAGCAGCTGCTTGAGAGACTCTCCATTGACTTTGCTAAGCGGCTGCCTCTTTTGTAAGAGCAAATGGCCCTCTGCTGCATCACTCCCATTGCTTATTTTGGGTGGCTTCAGTTACTAGAAATAAGAGCAAATAAATGGAGACACCATATATATTTGTTTGTCCTGTGCGTATGTGTGCGCTGCCAACATCACGAAGAAGCATTTTCAGCTGCCAGGCAATAACTTAGATAGTTATAGCTGCCATCACTAGTTCACACAAGCTTTTTAATAACTTTTGGCAGCATTCAGTGTCACAGCACAAAAGCAAAGTTGGCACTTCAATGCATACTTTGTTTGACATAACTGTAGGCAGTACCCAGCTGATACCTTCATCTCTCTATGTGTGTGTGTGTGTGTGTGTGTATATATATATCTATGTTACTCTTAAGGTACATACTAGCAGATCAAACACTGAGTTCATCCTCTTCTTTTGCCTCCCCGCCCCCAGCAGCCCATGTTTCCCTTCCAAATGCCACCATTAAATTGTAAGATGAGAATCAAACCAGATTAACAGGAGACAGGATGCTGGAGCATCTAGCCAGTCTCGGTGAGTGACCCAGATAAGAAAGTGGGGTAGAATAGGGAGGCGTGTGTCTATAAAAAAGAGAATTATTGAAGTGGTGGTATTCTTTTTTTAAAAAAAATATATACTAATTTGTCAGACTGCTCCTTTTGAGCCAGTAGTGGTTGAATAAGAGAGCCAAGGCCTTCTCAGCATTCACCATACTCTTAAAATCATCTCTGCAAGTGCAAACATATAAACTGTCACAGGAACAATTAAAGCTTCAGCACCGTCCCTAGTTGCGCAGGGTGTAAATCATATGCAGGCACTCAAAAAGATTTCATCCACGCTTCATCTGTCATTTTTGGCAAATTCAGCTCTCCTTGTCCGACCACACCTGGGGACTGCTGCAGCAGATACACAAGCTTTATGCGGTCTTTTGACTGGGATGATGTTTGCTTTTATGTATCTTTCAGAGAAAACAGATTTAAGGGCACAGCTTGTCGTCGCCCCTTCACCCCCAACCCAAGCATCCTCAAAGCAAAGACTTTAACTGCATTAAACAGAACTATATGGCAGTGTAGACTCATATAATTAAGTTCAATACAGTTAATCTATATTCTGAAACTGGATTATATGTCAACATTAAATTTTTAATTTTTTTTAGATTTCTAGCTTTCTTTAAAATGTTGGTCTAAACCAAATTGTTAGAACCAACTATGGACTTCATCACAGAGGTAAATGGACCTGTCATTGTCACGATGCACGGACTTGACCGGCCCCTTAATCACACACACAGAGACGGACTGAAGGCTAACTACTTTATTGAATATAAAAACAGTTCAAAAGGAATATTGTCCATAAAAATAGCAAAAGCAATTCCAAAGGCAGAAAGCAATCAATTGTCCAAAGCAGCTTGGTAGATAATCCAAAAGACTTGGCAAAGCTCCGCACAGCAATGCGGATTCAGGAACAAGGCAAGGCATCCGATGCAAGGCAAGACTTAGTAAGCCACTAGCCAACTTAGCTCCGTGGACCAGCTTCGCTTCAACGTCTACTCAGAAGAGACGTGGCCGAAGTACTGAGGATTCGTTCCCACGGATCCTATACTTAATCTTTCGGCCGAGCTCCCCGACGCTCTAGGCTTCGTCGTCTCCAATCTCTGCTGACAGACCTCGGCCTGTCTAGGCTGTGGTACCATCCCCTCCTGCTAGTCTCAATGCTTCGTCTCCTATCAAAGGTTCGGCCTTGCCTCCCAGCACCTGGGTCTCTATCTCCATGAGAGCTCTCCTCCCTAGATTCTTCCCAGCCGCTCTCTTCCATGTTTTCACTCACAGGATCCTGTGAACCTCTCCCCCCCGGCCGTTCATAAGTTTCGCTATCACTGCTTTCCATTTGCACCTGGTTATCTGTCTCGTCGTAAGGGTCAAGCCAACCTTCCTCCCATGCCAAGCTTTCTGTGGGCGAAGGAGGCCCAGTGATGGGAAACTCTCCTTCTGCTAACCCTTCTAAATCCTCTTCAGAATCTAGCTCTGCTGCTGCAGGCCCCAATGCCAATGGGACCCCCGGTCCTGGCCCCTGCCCCCCAGGTACAAACGAGAACTGCTGTGCTACAGTCATACTACATTTTCACCTCAGTTCAGGGAAAGAGCCCACCGGATCCCATCCCGCTGCCGACCCTGGATGGCGAGGCATTATGCCCGTCATCATCAGTAAAAAGCCTGTGAGTCCTCTAGGACCCTCCGCTGTCAATGGAGTCACAAATCTCTGCTGTCAGCAGAACAGCATTTTTCCATCTACGACAGGCAAGGCGACTGGCCCCCTATCTGTCCCGGAACGACCTAGCCATGGTGATCCAGGCTATTGTCATCTCAAGACTTGACTACTGTAATGCTCTTTACATTGGCCTGCCTCTGACAGTGATCCGGAAACTCAAGCTAGTGCAGAACGCTGCGGCCCAGCTACTCGCAGGGGTGTCTGCGAGTTGTCGTATCACCCCGTACTTCAGTGTCTACACTGGCTACCAATTGAATCACCAATTGAATCACCAATCACCTTCAATATATTAGTTTATATTTTTAAGGCCTTATATAGTCTGGGGCCAGTGTACTTAAGGGATCGCCTGATTCCATATAATCCCCCAAGATCACTACGGTCAGAAGACCAGAACCTTTTAGATACTCCCAGCTTGAAATCCTACTGCCTGACGGCAACTCGAAGTGCTTTCTCCATCATCGCCCCGGCATTTGCGAAATTTGGATACCTTTCGCAGAGCCTGTAAGACCTATTTGTTCAGGCAAGCTTTCGAGTCAAACTGAATTTTTTTTAATCTGCATTGTTTTATTGTGTACTGTTTTTATGCCAATTTTTTCTGTAAACCGCCCCGAGCCTCTGGGAGTGGAGGTGTACAAATCGAATAAATAAATAAATAATAAAGCATACATCTACTTCCGGTGGGGCTCTGTCCCTGAACTGTGGCGAAAGCGTATTAAGGGGGAGCAATTAGAACATGAGAGGTTTCCCATGTTCCCATTGCCTACAATGGAGTGAGAGTGGAGGGAAGCCGGGCAGTGATGCTTTCTGCCATGGGATGGGGAAGGCGTAGCTGTGGGCAAAAAAGGAACTTGCGACGATGGATTCCCCCGCTGCCCGCCTGGCAAATGTCTTCACTGTCACCTGCAACTGAATGTGATGTGTCCTATGAGAGCTGACATTACTCAATTACTCGAAACTTGGTAAATCAACCCACATTCCATTGATTTTGTTGGTTATTCTAATGATGACTAATTGAATTTAGGTCTCTGTGTTATAATTCATGCTAGTAAAGAAAATGAACTCATCTCAAGTCATTCATGCAAGTTCCTAGAAAGCACTGTGAACCCAGATAAAACAGAAGGTGATCATAGAAAATAAGTCATGTTCTGATTCAATATGTTTACTCCAACAGTAGGCTATCTATCGCTTGTGTTTTCATGCTATCCTCTGTCCTTCTTTCATCTCTTATCACCGTCCTACATTTAGGCCAAGCTGCTGGATCGTCATTATATTGATTTGGGGTTAAATCCTAATGTTGCTTATTTCAAATTTATGCACTAGACTGCAGGCTTAACTTGCCAAAAATGGGAAGCAGGAATCTAACAAAATTATAACTTCCTCCAGAGGGAAACCACGAGGCCACCATCACCACCAGCCACTTTGGTTTATCAGATTTTGTAAGCTTCGCTACTACTCTTTATTAGGACAGGAAGTTGTCTAGGCATGAGCCAAACAAAAAGTTATGACTGCCCTTTGCACTCATTGTTAAAATGAAGTTCATTCTGGATTACTTTTCAAAACCTAGGCCTACATAATCCTATCTTTGTAGAGCTGAAACTGCTAATATAACTTCCCCTTGTCTTCCATGACAAATGTCCCTACTTCTTGCAGTGGACGTATGTTCGCCCCTCTTAACTCCTACTTCCTGCAGAAGAAACCTTCCATTTCCTATAAAGAAGAACTAGTCATTGCTCATATACCAAATAAAGCTGTTTCCTATTCTTACATAAGGCACCACACTTAGACTATAGCTTTGTTCTGGTAAAATGAGGGGAAAGTGATGGATGAGTATGTAAAATAATTATTTGTGAATAGTAGGACTAGGGGGAGAAATTCCCATTTTGGGACGGGAGAAATTCCAACTTTTTGGAAGCTATTGCTTTCAAATTCTAAGTCCCCAAACTAAATTAATTACTATTATAGTTTTAATGTTATTCCGCATATTCCTCTGTCTTAAAAAGGAATTCGAATAATTCAATATTTTAAAAGAAATATCAGAATGCCTTAAAATACACTATCTTCATGTGTACTTCGAGGGATCCTCAACACACATTTGAAGGAAACTGATGTGTTAAAAATGAGAACTTTGTTAAATGCAAATTGTGTGACACAGACAGATGATATAGGCCCCTTCCATGCAGCAGAATAAAATCCCAGATTATCTGCTTTAAATTGGAATATATGGCAATGTGGACTCAGATAACCCAGTTCAAGGCCAATATTGTGGGATTTTCTACCTTGATACTCTGGGTCATATGGCTGTGGAGAAGGGCCCATAGGTCGAGAGAGATGGTAATTGAAGATAGATAGATAGATAGATAGATAGATAGATAGATAGATAGATAGATAGATAGATAGATAGAGGATATGGGCTTTGGTATGGACTAAGTCCTTTTCCTTTCTTTGGCTTTTCTTCACGAATGAAGGTTCTTAGGAAGGACTCATCCCACGCTTTTTACAAGCGTGTTGATGACTAAAAAGGCAAGTTCGGTTGCAGAAAGCACAGCAGAAAGTCTCATTCGGTAATGTTGTTTCCAAGTTGCGGTTCTTTCTGCGTTGTCGTTTCTCTTCGAGACCCATTCGGTGTGTCTTCTCAAAAGAGGCTGCAGCATTGTGGATAGTGCATCTCCATGCCTCCCGATGTGAGGCCAGGGTGCATCTCCATGAATTTCTCCCCTAGTCCTACTATTCCAAATAATTATTTGAGGCCAGGATGGACCATTGCCTCTTTTGGGTGATCAATCTGGCCGAGCCTGAGGTGTTGTTTCAGGGAGTCCCTATATCTCTTTTTGAGGGCGCCTCTCTTGCGCTGACCCGTGGCAAGTTCACCATAGAGTAGTATCTTTGGGAGGCGGTGGTCCTCCATCCTAGAGACGTGCCCTGCCCAGCGCAGCTGTGTTCTCAATAGCATGGCCTCAACCCTGGTGATCCCTGCTTGCTCAAGGACAGCAACAGTATCTATAAACAATTTATTTTTGACTAAAAGATGCAGCCATAGATCAATGAGCAACTTGCCCATCGTGCAATAGGCCCGTCTTCCTTCCTAGGTAACTGGGAATGAAACTATGCTACCAGTACTGCTGCACGCTTCATAATGAGCTGGACAAGTTTAACTAAAAACATGTAAGTAGTATTATTGTCCAGTTTTCCAACAAAGCCAACTATAATCTTTAACTACAATCACAATCAGTATATTTCTGAAAACTTGATTTATGACTTTTCTAGACTAGCACAATTTCAGAATCAGTGGCTATCCTAGGTGAGGGATTCTTGGATGGGTAGGATTTTAAAAGAACCCGGAACTTTTTCAAGTTCCTAAATGGATCCAATTTTTTTATCATTTAAATAAAAACTCCCCCCGTGGCTTTTTCCAGGTCCATTTGGTATGGACAGGACTCAGCCCAAGATTCAGTGTGGACAGAAATGACATAAAGTTGCCAAATTGCTATCATAGGAATACTGCCTTCAAGAGAGATGACCACCTGCTGAGCTACAGGCCATAACAAAGGCATTTATTTTTCCTGGCCAAGATCTCCTTTTTGCTTGTTTGCTTGCTTAAATTATCATTCTCCCTACAATAGCTTCCCAGAGCAGCTTACAAAAAAAGTTTAAAAATCACAATAAAACATGGTAAAACGAAAATCAGAGGGAACAGTGAGACAGCAGGGCTTGTTCCACTGTTCCAGGCAGAGCTTGGAAAACTCACTTTCTTGGACTACAGCTCTCAGAATCTCCCAACCAAAATGGCTAGTGGCCCATGCTGGCTGTGGGATTATGGGAGCTTTCTCCTCCAAGAACCACTGTCCATCTGCTACCATTCTACTCAACCCCATCAGATGGGGAGATGGCAGAGAGACCCCCTTCCGTGGTATCAGAGAAAAGGCAAAAGAATAAAGCTCCTAGCCTCCCATTTGGTGACTGAAGATACCAGCCTAGGTCACATTTTACACAACTGTTTTGTTCTTTACTTCACCTTCAAAGCTTTGATCATTGAGAGCTGAGGTTAATTTAATTTAAACTAACAATTTTGGGTGAACTTATAATGTTTTCAAAAAATAAATCGAAAGAGTAGGATAGCCAGATCTCCAGGTTTGGCCCTGAGTCTCTGGTTTTTGTGGAATATTTCCAGGCAATGGACAGCGGCACACTTTCTCCAATTTTGGTGGGATTAGTTTAATGCGTATCTCCTGTTGAGCTATCACAACAGGAGCGTGCTGCTACAGTATGACCCTCTTATCCATGAATTTCATAGCCATTTTTTCGCTTATCCATGCTCCAAAAAACTTCCTCACTAAATCACAATTGGGTATTTCAGAGGCTACATTTCTCTGATAAGTGGCATCAAAGTAGCAAAGCTCAAGAAGCTGGAGGCCAAATGGTGAATTTCTGTAAGTCATTACCAGAGGACCTAAAAAGAGCTCTCTCATATACTGAGGATCAGGATGTGACGGCTTCTGGGCAGACTTTTTTTAGTTGTAGCCTCTTCAACTTAAGACCAAATCTACAGAACGTATCTTGTTCATAACTTGGGGACTGCCGGTACTTGTGATGTTTATTTCTTTATTTATTTCCTGCATTTGTAACCCGCCCTTTTCACCCTCAAAGGGGGACTCAGGGCAGCCTCACTAATGTCACTCAAAGAGTTTCTTTAACTGAGCAGGGATTTAAACCCTGGTCTCCAGAGTTATAAGCCCCTTCCACACAGCTGTATAAAATCCATATTGAACTGGATTATATGGCAGTGTGTACTCAGATAATCCAGTTCAATTGAGATATTGTGGATGATCTGCCTTGATATTCTGAGTTATATGGCTGTGTGGAATTGGCCCTTTGTGTTCAAACCACTACATCACACTGGCTCCACCTCTCTTTATAGTCTTCAGGGCTGGGGGGGGCGTGGGGGTGTCCTTTAAATTCAGTATGTTGCCTGAGGATACAGGATCAGGCCTTCACAGCTTGACACCCAAATTATGGAATGTCTTCCCCTAGAAGGCCCAAACAAATGCTGGTTTAATTTTAGGTGCCAAGTAAAAACATGTATATTTGTGATTCACTGATTTATCTTAAAATGCTAGTACTCATACTTTTGAAATGGTTTTTAATCTTAATCTATTTTAACCAGTTAATTTTATTTAATATATATTATTATACTTATTGTTTTTGTTGTTTTAATTTGTTTATAGTGCTTTTTTTCTTATGTGCCATCCTGATGGTTTTAAATTGTTTTAGGTTCGCTCTCCATTTGTTGTTCTAACTTCATTTAAGTGGATTTTACTATATTGCATTTTATATTTATGCATTTTGCCCTGAAACCTCTAAGGTTTCATAAGTTGCATGAATGTATAACGAGATAAATCAATAATCCAAGTAGCTCTGACATTAGATTCCTTTATCTCAACCAAGAGCTCCAACACTGTTTAATGTCATTATTACTGAACTTTTTTTAAAAAAATAGGATTGCCGATCCAAAGGAAATCATAGAAAGGGGAGGGAGAAATTATTTTAGAGTATTATTTACACTTTCCATTTGACTGAATGCTTTGTGAATAATCCGTAAGATCCTTCCCAACCCCAATGCCCCCCTATTGCCAGTTTTCCCTGTTTGTGTGGGCTTTGCACAGTACGGGGGAAGAGAAAGAAACAAACAGGAACATGCCATTGTAAAAGCACACACTTTGGCAGGAAGACTCAGACAGCTGTAGAAACTGTAACCAACCTAGGGCTGCCAGCAATATGGTTTCTTCATGTGGCAAACTATCGTCTTTTCCAACTATGCCACAGCCTTCATCCGACTGGCTACCTCCTCCTTCTTTATCCTAACCTCTGTTGAGTGGACGTTGTGGATTTCAGTACTTGCCAACCTGCTGAATTAGGCTCTGTCCGATCCAGTCCAGAAAAATGTGGTCAGGTGTTTTCAGTATTCCCATTCATTGCTTAACCATATGTCAAAGGGTATCACATGAAAGCACTTTGTATCTAGGGCCAAAAAAGGAGGAGGAGATGAATGCTGAAGAGGAGCCGTCTGCTGTGTATGGACATGGAAACCAGTTTGCCCAGCTTGTCTGATGTTGATCCGTTATATTACTCCAGTTGCCCTACAAAGGAAAATAAGTATTTGTAACTTTGGTGCAGGGAGTCAAACCAAACCTGGACCCAAAATGAAATTGAGCTTTCTCCTAACCCCAAATCAAGAAAGAACCCAAACTAGTATCTGAAAGTCTTTTTTTTATGGCAATGAACAGGATGGAGCAAAATTCAAGCTATCCGTTTACTATAAAGACTCAGTGTAACAAAGAAAAGCTTGTTATATTGGGATGGGGACATCTTTGAATGCGCTTTTTCTGCTTCTTGGCAGGGGGTTGGATTGGATGGCCCATGAGGTCTCTTCCAACTCTATGATTCTATGATCGGTTCTTTTTCTGCCAAATTTGAATTTTCCAAACTTATGGCCACTTCATTCTCAATATGAAGAAGTGCATAACTAAACTTACCAGTTTGAAAATGTATTCCAAATATGAAGAAATTTTCAAATTTCAATAATAAAGGCCTTATATGGTCCAGGGCCGGCGTACCTGAGGGACCGCCTCACCAGACCTACCAACCCCAGAGATCACTTTGTTCGGAAGACCAAAACTTGCTTGAAGTTGCCAACTTTAAGACCTTTCACCTGGTGGCTACCAGGCGCAGAGCCTTCATGATTGTGACTCCATGCCTATGGAATGCCTTGCTAGCAGAAACCCGAGCTCTGCAAAGCTTACCTTCCTTTCGGAGGGCATGCAAAACATTCTTATTCCGGCAGGCATTCCAATCCTGCTGATTGGTGATTTCTCTTTGTTTTAATTTGGTTTTTATGTATATTGTTCTTGTTCGCATTGTAAACCGCTCTGAGCCTTCGGGGAGTGGCAATATATAAGTTGGAATAATAAAGAAATAAATAAATAAAGGAAGGAAGGAAGGGAAATGAACTGAAATTCTCATCCATTCCTCCTGGTGAGATGCACTCTCTAGCCCAAGGGTGCTCATTACGTCAATCACGATCGACTGGAGGCGGAACTGGTCGATCGCAGCCAGGTCTGGATTTCTGAGGGGCCCGCATCTTTCTCCGGGCTACCCGGCTCAGGCTGCCCCTGACGCGACACCCCGCCCCCTGCCGGCGCCTCCATCCTCAATGCCGACTGCTGCTGTCGCAGCGTGGCCTGAGGGGGAGGGAGGGAGAAGAAGGAGGGCAGCAGAGGGAAGGAGGGGGTGGGCGCCAGGCCCACGCATGCACATTTGGAGCCTGTGGCAGCGGCGAAAAAGAGCCACAAGGGAGGACAACAACAAGGAGGCTTTGGCAGCCATTTCCTGCCAAAGCCTAAGATCTGCGACTGCAAGTTGTTCATTTGCACAGCAGCTTCAAGGTCTGTATGCTTTCATTCTGCCTGTTTATATCTGTGGAATGATGTCAGGGTGGGAGAAGGAACTCTTGTCTGGATGCATTTTTGAATGTTCCATTGGCCACATTGATCAGCATTGAATGGCCTTGTAGCTAAAAGGTCTGTGTGCTTTAATTCTACCTGTTTATATCTGTGGAATGATGTCAGGGTGGGAGAAGAAACTCTTGTCTGGATGCATTTTATGAAATGTCCCTTATTTTTGCAAAAAATCACATAAATATCCCTTATTTCTTCTATCAAAATATGGGTAGGTAGATCATTTTGACTTGGTTGTTTTATAAGTAGCTCGCATGCTGAAAAGGTGTGAGCGCCCCTGCTCTAGCCTGCCTTGGGGATTAGGGAAGCATCATGGGGACACAACTGTCCTTTCTAACATGGAAGCAACTTTTTTTCCCAGAAAGTAGAGAACAGAAAAGAAACATCCCTCCAAAACAAAAAGGGAAATGCACTCTCAGGAACCTGTTTCAATTTCCATGACGAAAGGCAATGTTCTGAGCGCAAAGCTGCCAAAAACCTCATTGTGTAGTTCTTTTGAAACATTTAGAGAATGCGCCTAACTCTTGGTTGGGTTCTGACTGGCAATAGATCCAGGCTGTTCCATAATATCATTGTCCAAGAAATCTGTCTGTAGACCTCAGTAGACATCACAAGCCAACAACCCACCAGGAAAAAAGAAAGAAACACAATACTGCAGAAAATTCCCTTTCAGTCCGCACCTTCCTCCTTGGCAGGTAATTTTAAACAAACCAGTCTTTATTCATCCTCGCTTTGGCTCCCATGATGTGCATGAAGCCAAAAAGCCAAGATGAATTTAGGTTCCCTAAGAAGAAGAACTGGAGATTGTGGAGGTTTCTGTGAGTGGAAAGGGAGAACCATGTAATCCATGAAAATCAAGGAAAATCAAGGAAAATCATAGGCTGTATTCTCGTTTTATATTCATAATACATTGTAGCCTGTGAGATAACTGCATCTGAAAACCTTAGCATTAAACACGCATAAAATAAGCTTTTGTTTTCAGAAGCTATAAAGGCTTAATTAGAACTTAGATAATTAAAGATTTCACAGTTCTGGGAGGGGGGAATAAAACACAGTCATTCATACAAATGGCACGCTTTCAGTAAAATACCATATAATGCATATTTACACCCAAACATTGTTTACATGATCAGTGCCTGAAAACGGAAGGCTGTCTTGCTAAGATTTGAGGAATACACATCGCAATTGGTCTGTGCTGGGGATTTAAGACTGAATGGTATTTGGAGACCTTGCTTTAAAACGATTAGCAGTCCTCGTGGGATTTATTCGCCGCAGCCATAGTCTTCATGCTACTGAACTCCATAAAACCTTATTCACAAAAGCACAAAAAGATCACAAATGGATTGTTGCAGCTGTTACATAGTTTTATTTGTATTTTATAAGCTATTGATATACAGCTTTTCTGCCAGAGAAAAATCTCCACATTGGTTATGAAATTTAACCCCAACCCAATCCAATTAATTTAGCTATAGCGGAAAAGTAATAATACGTAAAAATCAGTTGTCAGGTCACCAAGCAAAGACATAGGAGAGCTATGAAACATTTAAAAGAAAGCAAATACATTTTCTAATAATGACTGGATCCTATGATACATTTTAATGTTAATTTTATTTGCAATATGCCATAAGAGCAGCTTCTTTTGCTTTAAAAGGGGGAAACATGACAGAAATGTATGAAATTATGCAGGATGTGGAGAAAGTAGAGGACGAGACATTTTTCATAATGTTTTATTGTCTGTGTGCGTGCGTGCAGACACCTTCACGTTGCCTGATGACTAATGGAAACTTCATGAATGTTATAGGGTTTTCTTAAACCAGTAATACTAAGGCCCCTTCTACACTGCCATATAGTCCATATTATCAAAGCAGATAATCTGCATTATATAAGGCAGTGTTTCCCGACCGGTGTGTGCCATGAGCGATCATCAGGTGTGCCGTGGGAAATTGGTACTCTTCCCCCCTCCTAGCAGATCCTCCCCAAAGATCCTCCCCGGGGCAAAGGAAGGGCTCCGCCGAATGCCAGGGCCAGGCCCACCTTGAGGAGAAGCTTTCAGGAGCCTCGACACAGCATGGCTCCAGCTCCCGTCCTCAGGGCTGCTACAGCCTCCCTTAAAAGGATGCTCCCAGGTTCACAAGTGGTCACTGCCCAATTCACCGCCAATAAACGTGGAGTTCTGGCTTTGGCTGTGGAGGTCAGCAGTGTGAGAAATCAGTCAAGCCAACGACAGGGTGGGATCTTTGAGAAAAACGATTTCGACTCAATCACTTCTGCCCAGTGCTCTGCTTTTGTGGAGGGAGGAGGGAGGCAACGAAAGAGACCACACAGATCTATGAAACATATAGCATCGGGAGGCTGAAGCATTCACAGGTTTCAAGAAACAAATTGAGCCTCTCCGCTGGATTTTTTTTACTATTTTACTGGATTTTTCTAGAGTTGCCTCTCTCTCCCCCCAGGAACTGTTTATAACAGCTTCATGACATCCATAGTTAACTGGAAGCAAGTTTCACTCAGGGTGAAATTTCACAAGGGTCTGGAGAACAAGCCCTATGAAGAGCGGCTTGAAGAGCTGGGCATGTTTAGCCTGAAGAAGAGAAGGCTGAGAGAAGGCATGATAGCCATGTATAAATATGTGAGAGGAAGTCATATATATGTTGTATTCATGGAAACAGGCCCAGGTTTCACTCTGAGTGTATAAATACATTTAAAAACATATTAACTATATGTATTACTGTGTTAGAGTGTCATTTTGTGTCATTTTGGTTGGTGGTGTGCCCCAGGATTTTGTAAATGTAAAAAAATGTGCCACGGCTCAAAAAAGGTTGAAAAACACTGATATAGGGCAGTGTAGAAAGGGCCTTAGAGGTGTTTTGACAGCTTTTCCCTCTGAAATGGAGTCTACAGCACAATTCAAGTGCTAATCAGGACTAATCCTATTTAGCTTCCATGATAACACAGGATGAGATGCCTTTTTGGTATTTAGGCTCTGCCTGTTTCATAATAATTGGACCTAATGGAGCCATCGATAGAAGAATCCATGATTGGCACTAGGAAGTTCTTCATATCGTAAGGATTTAATATTTGGAATTCAGCCCCACAAGAAGAGTGTCACGATCACGGACGTAGCGGGCCCCTTAATCACACACACAGAGACGTATTGAAGGCTAACTACTTTATTGAGTATAAAAACAGTTCCAAAGAGTAAATAGTCCAATAATATGCAAGTGTCCTAAAGGTAATAAGCAAGTAGTCCAAAGTAGCGTAGCAAATAAGCTGGAAGCGTGGCAAGGCTCCGCAATCCAATGCGGATCAGGAAACAGGGCAAGGCTCCGCAAACCAATGCGGATCAGGAAACAGGGCAAGGCTCTGCAAACCACTGCGGCTCAAGAAACAAGGCAAATGCAAGGCAAGGCTTGATGACCACTGCTGACTTGTGGTCCCACTCCGCTTCACGCCTATTCAGGAAAGACGTGGCCGGAGAACTGAGGATGCGTTCCCATGGACCCTATATTTAATCCGTCGGCCGAGGTCCGCGACGCTCTAGGCTCCTTCGTCTCCAATCTCTGCTCACGGACCTTGGTCGGTCTAGGACCCTCGACCAAGCCCTCCTGCTAGACTCGATGTCTCATCTCCTATCGAAGGAGCGACCTTGCCTCTCGGCAGCTGTGTCGCTATCTTCCTGAGAACTTTCCTCCCTGGCACTTTCCCACTCGGGTTCGTCCATGTTTACATTCTCGGGCTCCTGGGAATTCCTCCCCCCAGGGTGTTCATAACTCCCTTCGCTGCTTCCCATCTCCACCTGGTGATCGGAATCTAAGCTGGGCCCAAACAACATTTCATCCCATGCCAAGCTCTCTGTGGGAGACTGCGGCCCATCCGAAGGGCCCTGTGCTTCACCCCAGTCATCTAGCTCATCCTCCGAATCCACCTCTGCTGCTGCCGGCCCTAATGCTAAAGGAACCCCAGGACCTATTCCTTGCCCTCCAGGCACGAACGAGAACTGCTGTGCTACAAAGAGTTACACTTACCTGAATGACCCTAAAGGGGGATTGGACAAGGCGATGGAGGATGAGTCTATCAACAGTTGCTCATCATACAAAATATATTTCTTCATTTTATTTATTTGCATCAATGTTTTTCTACCTTCCTCCCGATATTGGAATTCAAGGCAACTAACAATAAATACGGAATCATGCTAATTAACAACAATTCAAAAATAGAGTGTCATTTTGTGTCATTTTGGTTGGTGGTGTGCCCTAGGATTTTGTAAATGTAAAAAATGTGCCGCGGCGCAAAAAAGGTTGAAAAATACTGTCCTAACCTATGAATTAGTTATGTTTGGGAAATGCTTCCTATAAAAATGTCTTCAAAAGTTTGTGTAGCGAATTAGACATTCAAGATCAAAGCCAACCATAAAATAATCCCAATACAATTTTGATCTATTATTTCTTTCACTTTTGGCAATGACAGAGAAGAGAGGAGGGGACAGAATTCATCGTGGAAGTGTCCTTCATTTTTATTTACTGACAGCCTTACCTGCTGTTTTGTTGATAAATCGGGAAAGCTGTATTAGCAACAAAATTCTGATAATATACAGCTGCATAACCCAGATTAAGAAAAGCAAAGACCTAAACAATTATTTGCCAGGGCCAGGGGAAGGTGTAAGGTAGTTTGTTAACTGACTTTGTATCAAGAAGTTTTGAAATGGTTGAGCAAATTTTAATTGCCATTAAAATATAAAATATGGAGATAACGCCCTTTGTGCCTTCATTCCATCATGATAGGGTTGCGAGTTAATGACATATTAACCACTGCTTTATATTATAGGGTCGGGAAGAACATCCCCGCTTAGTCCAAGAGGGTCATAGTGTATGGTTAACCTTTGGCTTAGGTTGCTGTCAACAGGACTGTCAATCAGCAAGCAGGATATCTGGTTTTGAAGCTCCTGCAAGCCAATTGTTATCCACAAGGATGAATTCTGTCAATTTGTTCACTGTATGTACCGTATTTTTCGCACCATAAGGCGCACCTGCTGATAAGACGCACCTAGATTTTAGAGATGGAAAATTGGGGGGGGGGAAATGGGGGCTGTCTACTATATGGGACACTAATATGGAGGGGGGGAAGGCACTGGAGCAGAGGGGGGCGGCGATATACTCACGCTATATTCACGCGCCCGCCCCCGGCGCCTCCCGGCAGCTCCCGGCTGCGCCCGCGCATGGCCAGACTCCCGCCGCCGTGTCGCCGCAGCTAGCCGGCGGCGCGGAGGAACGGGGGCGGAAGAGGGGACTCACCGGGAGGGAGGGCAGGAGGAAGGAGGAAGAGGCCGCAGCGCCTCCCGCAGGGCTCCCTCCCTCCGGCGAGGCCTTCCTCCTCTTCCTCCTCAGCAGAGGCGTGACGGAGTGATGTCATGAAGATGCGCCTCTGTCTTCGGGCCCTTCCGGGGGCGCTGCTGCTGCTACCGCTGCGTCTCTGGAAAGGCCCAAAGCCAGAGGCGCATCTTCGTGACGTCACTCTGTAGTGCCTCGGGCGAGGAGGAAGGGGAGGAAGGCCTCGCCGGAGGGAAGGAGCCCTGCGGAGGCGCTGCGGCCTCTTCCTCCTTCCCTCCTTCCCGCCCCGTGAGTCCCCTCTTCCGCCCCTGTTTCCTCCGCCACCGACTGGCTGCGGCGACACGGCAGCAGGAGTCTGGGCATGCGCGGACGCAGCCGGGAGCTGCCGGGAGCCGCCGGGGGGGGGCGTGAATATAGCGTGAGTATATCGCCGCCCCGCTCTGCTCCAGCGCCTCCCCCTACTGTAATCCCCCCCCTCCCTGCCTTCATCTTCGCTCCATAAGACGCGGCTCATTTTTCTTCCTACTTTGGGAGGAAATAACTGCGTCTTATGGTGCGAAAAATACGGTATATATATTGCTCAGCAGGTATTTGGCTTCTCTTGGCAAAGTGAATTCCTGTTAAGTAGACACAGAAACAAGTGGGTTTTCAGGAATTAAATGCTAGATTCAAGTATTATAATATTTCTGGCCTTCTGAAATTAGTTGACGTTAATCATTGTTAACTGCAATCTCAGTGCTTTTCGTGGATTCATTTTAAGTCACAAATAAGTTTAAAGTCACATTACATCTATTCTTAAAATGTTAGGAAACTGACTATTCCTCATCTTCTCTCTCTCTCTCATGTTGATTATCCATCAGATACCATCCAAATAAATAGCAAATTCCAATGAGGTTGTATTTTTTGCCATATTTTGACATAAAGATGACCCTGGGATCTTGAAATCTCTGCAAGTTCTGGAAGTTTCAATAAAGCTGCTAAGGCTGTGAGTGAAGTGGTGGTGGTGGACAACATATTATCTACCATCCGAGAATCAGCCTAATGGAGTCACATCAATTGAAGTCTGACCATCAGAGATGAATTGATCGCATCATTTATGAAGGCAATTATAATGTGGAATAATTAGGATCTGTATAGTTGGAGGAAATGTTTGCACTGATGCATAGAATAAGCCAGTCAATTCAACCAGTGAGTGCAGTACCAATAATAGTAAGAATCGGTACCGGGAATGTGGTGCAGCTGGCTAAGTGTCAGCTGCATAATATCCCTCTGACCAGTAGGTCATGAGTTCGAGGCCTGCCCGGGTCAAGGTGGGTACTCGACCTTAAGTGTAGCCTGCTGTCGACCTTTGCAGCCCAAAAGACAGTTGCATTTGTCAAGTAGGAGATAAAGGTACCACATTAAAGTGGGGAGGGAAATTTTGACTGATTTATGAGGCCATTAAAGAACTCCAGGAACACTGAGGAATGCAGAAGAACAACAAAGGGACGCTGGAAAAATGCTGAGAGATGAGGAGTGCGTCAGCTCCCCCTGGTGGCCAGAAAGTTTGCCCCTGTTCGTCTATATGTGTGTAATATGTCAGAAATGTATGTACTGTACTGTGATAAACGTCGTATGTCTATATGTCATATGTTGAACTGCAGGGATTGTCTGCAAGTATGTGTACTGTAATCCGCTCTGAGTTCCCTTCGGGGTGAGAAGAACAGAATATAAATAAAGTAAATAAATAAATTAATTAATAATATGTAATACTAGTAGAAACAGGTTTCTGAATACTAGAATAATTATTTGTGTTACACTTGGTTTTGATCTTTCTGTGATTCAAGCCATAAATACTCCTTTGTTGTGTTCAGGATCTCGCATCTGATACAATAATACAATCTCCATCTATTCTCTATTGTAACAGAGTGATCCCAATTTTAGCTTCGTCCAGCTTCTGACTAAACTTGATTTACATTATTATTATATATTGTAAAAAAAACCCAGAGGTGAGAATAGAGACACTATGGAATAATTTCTTTGCCTGAATGTTGGCTGTCTGAATGCCTTTGCTCTTCTACATTCTCTGAACACTGATAAGTATTGGCCATATATCACCACTGAAGGTCATGGCAATATTGTTTCAACTTACACGCCCAATGTAAATCAAAAGTTACTGCTAACTCCGCTGAACTTGATGGAATTATATCAATGTAAAACAGTACAAGGCATTGACTCTCCCTGGGTTTTCAGCCTCTAGTGGAGCCACAGGATGAAAAAAAAATCATAGACTTGGAAGGGTCATTGACTCAGTGTGGGATCTACAGCTCAAGCATTCCCAGTTTCAGTAAAAACAAAAGTAACTTTTGCAAGCCTCTGGCTTGTATCTCTGTATTATAGGTTACAAAAGAAAGAAGGCTACAAGAGACAGGAGATTAACGGGTGGAGAAGGAAAGGAGAAAGGCAGATTAGGAAATTGGCATGAATCCATTTTCCAGAGGACAGCTGTCTATTTGAAGGGATTTATAGTCCAAAACCAGTTCAATAACATTTTAAGTATAAAAGGACTATAGGAGGTTAGACATTCCCCAACATGAGTAAGTACTAGATCACGAGGTTGTGGGGATACATACGAGTAGTCACCTGGTCCTATATTTCTCTTTAAAGCTTTTTGGAGCCACGGCACATTTTTTACAATTACAAAATCCTGGGGCACGCCACCAACCAAAATTACACAAAATTACACACTATCACAGTAATACATATAGTTAATATGTTTTTAAATATATTTATACACTCAGTGTGAAACCTGGGCCTGTTTCGATGAACACAACATAGGTATGACTTCCTCTCACATATTTATACATGGCTATCATGTCTTCTCTCAGCCTTCTCTTCTTCAGGCTAAACATGCCCAGTTCTTCAAGCCACTCCTCATAGAGCTTGTTCGCCAGACCTTTGTGAAATTTCACCCTGAGTGAAACTTGCTTCCAGTTAACTATGGATGTCATGAAGCTGTTATAAACAGTTCCTTGGGGGGGCAACTCTAAAAAAATCCAGTAAAATAGTAAAAAAAATTAAAAATTTCCAAGCGGAGAGGCTTAATTTGTTTCTTGGAAACCTGTGAGGGGGCTGTTAGGAGGGGGGGGGGGAGTGCCAATTTCCCACGGCACACCTGATGATCGCTCACGGCACACTAGTTGTGAAACACTGCTTTAAAGTATAGAAGATAGTAATTATCTAGCCGAGAGCCAATATGGTACAGTATCATGTTGATGGTGGTTGATGGTGGCATACCTAGCAGTTGGTGATGGAAGGGTTAATGTAAGGGATGAGTAATTTGTAAGTAACAGTTTACAGGTAAAAGCAATTAAGGGTGGAGGCATGCAAGGGATAGGTTGCAGCTGGGTGTTACTGGTTTTAAGGAGCTAACCTTGGGGCTGATTTTTGGGAGAAAAGTATTTGTTTTATTTTGGTGGTAGATGTTGCTGGTTTTCCCCCAGGATTGTGGATTTTTGATATCTTGACCTGTCTCTTCTACTCTTGGAACCCTAGAACCTTGAATCTCTGGAATGGCTTTTGGCTACGGTATAGACTCTTGATCCCTGGACTTTTCTCATTGAATTCTTGACATTTGATCACTGGACTGGACCCTTTGACTACATTGTAGGGTTTGCTATCAGTTTTTATTTTATATTCTGTGGCTGAGTGCTATCTTTACATTTTATATTTTGGACTATTAAAACATCCAGAAAGTAAGTACTGTTTTAATTAAACTGTTTTAATATAAACTGGGTGTTTGTTTGATTCACCTCTGCCTGAATACCGGCAGAGCCCTGGCATCATGACATACAGCAGCTTGAGCACTGGACTATGATCACGGTTCAAATTCCTGCTCAGCCATGGAAACCCACTGGTTGATCTTGAGTAAGTCACATACTCAACAAAGGCAAGTCCCTACTGAACTAATTTCACCAAGAAAACTCCATGATGGGGTTGACATAAGTCAGAATTAACTTGAAAGCACACAACAACAGCAATAACAAGTAGTATCTAACATTATATAACTTTTATGAAAATGTGTGCCCTCATTTGTCTGTTTCTTGGTGACATGTAAGTAACCACTCTGAATTATCAGCAAAGGAGTGGAAAAGCAAGGAGATATAGAACAGTGTTTCCCAACCTTCCTAATGCCACGACCCCTGAATACAGTTCCTCATGTTGTGGTGGCCTCCAAACATAACATTATTTTCATTTCTACCTCATAACTGTAAATTGTAATGTAAATATCTGATATGCGGGATGTATTTTCATTCACTGGACCAAATTTGGCACAAATACCTGATACACCCAAATTTGAATACTGGGCGGGCCGGGGGGGGAATTAAGTTTGTCATTTGGTAGTTGTAGTTGCTGGGATTTATAGTTCATCTACAACCGAGGAGCAATCAACTCCACCAAACTTGGCACACAGAGCTCCCATGTCCAACAGAAAATACTAGAAGAGTTTGGTGGGCATTGACCTATAGGTTTGGAGTTGTAGTTCACTTACATCCAGAGAGCACTGTGGACTCAAATAATGATAGATCTGGACCAAAAAAACACAATATGCTCACATGTTATCACTAGTGGGGTTTGGGGAAAATAGATCTTGACATTTGGGAGTTGTAGTTGTTGGGATTTATAGTTCATCTACAATCAAAGAGCATTCTGAACTCTGCCAATGACAGAATTGGGCAGCGGAGAGATCTTCAGCTTGCTTTGCCAAAGGGGTTCCAAAGAAAATCAGAAATAAAATGTTTTCTGATGGTCTTTGGCGACCCCTGGGTTGAGAAATGCTGATATAGACGGTAATAATGGTATGGATTCTTTCAAAAAGAAAAGAAATGCTGGAAGGAATTACTCAATATCTATTACCTTCCAACCCCCGAAATAACGAGACAGACAACAGTAATTGGATCAAATTAGGGCAACCTTTATTTTAAAGTTACCAATTTAAGTTTAACCTCACTAAACTCAGGTGTCAAGGGAACAAGGTGTGGCCTAGCCGAGGTAGCATCCGCGAGTGAATGACCCCTCGGCTACACTGGGAAACTCTCCTGAGTCCCCTATAACACAAAACTGGGCAACCTCTCAAGAAAAACACAAGAAAACCTCTCTGAACATACTTAACTGGACCAATGGTATCCCCCTTACCCTAAAACAGTCGTCCAGGTAAGTGTATTTGTGCACTGGCCCAACCAACTTTGAAGAGTACATAAGAACATAAGAAGAGCCATGCTGAATCGGACCTCAGCCCATCTAGTCCAGCATTCTGTTTCACACAGTGGCCCACCAGTTGTACACAGGGATCTCGAGCAGAAGGGAGGGCAAAACCCTGACCTGCTCCCGACCCCCCACAACCAGTACCCAGGGAAATCCTGCCTACCTCAACCAACTCCGAGGTGGCACTTGAATGTCCTTTTCAGTAACTACCGATACACTTGGTATCCATGAGTACATGAGTGAATATGGGTCTATGGGTTACCCTAAACTATTTACGCTGTCCTATTTATAGAACCGCCATCCCAAAAAGTCCCAGTAACAGTACAGGGTAGGCAAAAAAAACCTAGAACATAGAAGGGGAAAAAATTCCTACCCAGCCCCTAAGGTGACCACTATACTGTCACTGGGTGGGAGTGGTGGGACAACACCTCAAATGGGAATGAAGCAGGAGGCTGCCCCAACACCATAGACAGCCTCCGCCCACTCCCCAGAAGGTTCCATCCAGGGAACCAATTGCCTCCCTTCGTGGGAGGAGATAATAACCTTTCCCCACCCACTGCGTAGGCAGGGAAAGGGCATTAAAACAATGCCTGTGTCCTGGACAGGAAGCAACAGGCAAATAAGTGGGACTCCAAGATGGGGTCTCTCTTGCCAACTGTTTAATGTCCTCAGCAAACCACCGCCTCCTCCATTCTTCAAAACATGAACAACACAGGAGACACTGCTTCACTGAGCCGGAGGGCAGGGGAAGAGGCAAGAACGCACTCACTATCTTGTGGGACAGGCATGTAGCCAGGGGGCTAAGGGGGCTTCAGCCCCCCCCCCCCGAAATTCTCAGGGTGGTCCACGAAAAGGCCTTACTGGTACATTATTTAAACTGTTATGTTTATTCATATCATGATCTGATCACCATGCTCATTATATCCCACATTAATGGGGTTATTGGGATAACAATACAAAAGGTTTGCTAGGGTAGACCCTCTTCCACCCAGTCTCAGCCCCCCGAACCAAACTCAGCCCCCCGAAACAAAATCCTGGCTACGGCCCTGTTGTGGGATGAAAGCTTTTAGGACAATCTTGCTATTCATCAAACAAGCATCTCATCTTCCATGCAGTGAGGTGTTCACAGTCACAGGTGTTGGAGAGGGGGGGAGATTTCAGGAAGGAAAACAGAAAACAAAATGAAAGTTCATTGTTTCCCTAACAATTTGCAAGAATATCTGAAATAGAAAATGAAGTTTTGTCATTTGCATGGCAAGGGGGAGAGAGGAGGAGAGGAAGTATTGTTAGGTGTTGGTAATGTAAAAACATAAGTATGCTGTTATTTATGTAATTAGTTATTGCTTTCATTATGGGTGCAGTCTTAATGGTTATAGTATTTATGTATAATTACCTTAATATTCACTGAAATTTCCAAGTAGCTCCCTAATTAACTGTCTCAAATATATAATTACATTGCATCTTTACGCAAGACTTGCCTAATTAATGTCGTTACACCACTTCTTTTGTGAATGTGCATTATTAAACGCTCTTTGCATCATTCTTTTGACTTCTTGTAATTCATGCTTTACACACAAAAAATTAAGACCCCCCAAATTAGAAACCTTCCTGAGCAACCAGCTCCAGCCGTAAGTACTCGGTGACATCTTCCTTTGAACAAAGCAACAAACTTGGTAAGCCTCATTATCACTCTCTGCCACAAAAAGGTCTCTTGGAGGAGATGAAAGATATCTAGGACCATTGTTTTTTCTCTAAGAGATGGAAAACAGGGGCGTGAAGGAGGAAAGAACAATGTGCTAGCCACAAAGCCAAACTTTCTCAATGTATCCCCTATTAGTAGAGAAAGCCCACCTGTTGGAAATTCTGATAGCAACATGGCTCCTCTCCAGTCATATAGTCAGTTGGCCAATCAATTATCTGGAAGGAAGTTTACATAAGACCACATCTGGCATTATGCAAAAAAAAAATGCATCCTGCCTATGTGCCCAATGTATCCCCAGCCCTGAACCATATTTGTAGTTTTGCCCAGACAAGTAGTAAAATCTGAAGGGGTCCTCTAGTTAGTGTTATTATTTATTCATTTATTTATTTTTATTTATTTATTATTAACTTTATTTATACCCTGCCACCATCTCCCTGAGGGGACTCGGGGTGGCTTACATGAGGCCAAGCCTGTGAACATGGCTGTGAACAGAAATCTCTGTGTAATTGAGACTCGGCTTTATCAGAGATCCCAGATGCATGTAGGACAAGGCTATCCTCCCATAAAGTGAACATGTTTGGAATATTGCCTCCAAAACTTCCTAAACAGTGCACTAGTTTGGGGTATAGGGGTGCTAGTCAGGAGAGCCCAAAATGCATAACCTCCATAATGCTTTAATGTGGGGTTTAAAAAAGTAACAGTTTGTGTTGCAAGATCCAAGCTACGGTCATCTCAAGATTAGATTACTGTAATGCTCTCTACATTGGCCTGCCTCTGACAGTGACCCGGAAACTCAAGTTGGTGCAGAATGCAGCAGCCTGGCTGCTCGCAGGAGTTCCTGTGAGCTGCCATATTACACCGATCTTGCGGGAACTGCACTGACTTCCAATTGAGTACCGGATCACTTTCAAAGTGCTAGTCTTGACTTTTAAGGCCTTGTATGGTCTGGGGCCAGTGTACCCGAGGGAGCACCTTATCACATATTGTCCCACGAGATCACTGCGTTCTGAAGAGCAGAAACTCCTAGTCGTGCCCAATGTGAAATCGTACCATCTGACCGCAACTCGGAGAAGCAATAAAAGATCAATGTGGGAGATCACTTTCACAATATTATTTCAATTTATTTATCCTCATTCTTTTCCAATTATGCGTGGATGGTGGATAAAAGATCCATATGGCATCAAAACATTGGTGTTTTCCTTTACAAAATTATAATCCATAAGGTAACATGTCATCAAATATAATTCGGATTACACTCAATGTCGGGTATGTGGCAGGTCCAGAAGAAGCCGGAAACGGCGAAACGGATGGCTTGATACCGTCGACCCGACATTGAGTGTAATCCGAATTATATTTGATGACATGTTACCTTATGGATTATAATTTTGTAAAGGAAAACACCAATGTTTTGATGCCATATGGATCTTCTATCCACCATCCATGCATAATTGGAAAAGAATGAGGATAAATAAATTGAAATAATATTGTGAAAGTGATCTCCCACATTGATCTTTTATTGCTTGGAACAGAAACACACCCCACCATAATTCGCAACTCGGAGAAGGGCATTCTCCATTATTGCTCCAGTTCTTTGGAATGCGTTACCCCCTAAAATTTGAATTTGCTAGCTTTTCGTAAAGCCTGTAAGACCGTTCTGTTCAAACAGTTTTTCGAGTGCTAGTACACAAGTTAAATTGTATTTTATTGTAACTGTTTTTATTGCTTTTATTGTATTGCATTGTTCTGAGTGTAAACTCCCCCGAGCCATTGGGAGTGGCGGTTGATAAATCAAATGAATAAATAAGATGGAGTTAAGAGCAACACCCATTTCCTCTGATTTTGTCATGCCCCAGCCTGACTCCACAGCCAAGCCAGATAGAAGCCATGTTAAATCCAAGGCACCAGCCAGGTCTGAGAGAGAACCTTTGCAGAGGCCTCCACGTCAGCCAGCGGTCAAGGCCAGACGCAGCCTTCTTTCTTCCCAAACTGATAAGGAACGCTGGGAAAGCAAAACCTCGTTATCCCTCCTTTCTCCAGGTGCAGCCGCTAATAAGCTGACATATTTGCCTTCCTCAGGAGGCTTGGGAAAGTCAGGCCCACGAACTGTTCCTGAGAAAGAGTTGCGCTGAAGTCAACGCCTCCGAGGCCAAAACAATGGGGGACCTATTTAAGTTGGTTCCCGTTGGCGCTCGGCATCTCGCGCCAATGTTAAGCTCTCATTGCCAAGCTCCACGGAACTCAAGTCCAGGACCAGGCCACAGAGCCTCCACGTCACGGTACTCAAGTATTCAGCCAAGCCATCGTTTGCCAAGGACTTATCCCAGATTTCAGCCCACTGGGGTTTCAAGACTATTTCTTCATTTATTGGATCTTGAACTCTTTTAAAACTATTGCACTGCAATACCTTGATGCTGGGAGCATCAGTGGACTATATTCTTATCTCTTTCCTTTTTTCTAACTATTCTAAATAAAGCATTTAATCACGGCTGCTTCATGGTGGTTTACTGAGGGATCCTCCAGGTCTAGGTTGCAACAGATTTGAGGGATGAGAGGAAAGGAACCAAAAACAAATAGAGTATGTAAAACCCTTAAATCGGTGATTATCAAACTCTAGTCTTTCGAGTATTTTGGACTTCAATCATCAGCTGATTTGACCTGTGATCAGGGATTCTGGGAGCTGAAGTCCAAAAGACTTGTTTTGGAAACACTGCCTTAAGAAAATTATAGGCCTGCATCCAATTATTTTTAATTAGAATAGACCACTGAATAAATTGGGATTTGATCATTCAAGACTTACATACATTTCACTAATTCAGTGGGTCTGCTCTAGTATACCTAAGATTTCACAGATAGAAGCATGTGTGATCAAGAAGGCAAATGCTGTTAATGAGGAAGAATGCATGAGCTAAGAGAAATGCAGAAGTTTGCTTTTGCCTAAGCTACTTGAGAGACATGACTCTAACCACCTCTTCTCTTCCTCCCTCAACCCCATTAATTGAATGAAAAAAGTCCTACATTTTGAACTCAGCTTGAAGTAAGCTGAGGAGGAGGAGGAGGAGGAGGAGGAGAGAGAGAGAGAGAGAAAGAGAGAGAGAGAGGGGGGGGAGCTGAAGGTGAGTCTACACTGGCAGCGCAGACTCACACAACCAAACTTGCTGTGGCACCACATTGGTGTTCACATGGAGAGTCACCTCCCATCCGTTTTGTTAGTTTTTTGAAACTGATAAAAGCTAGAAAAGTTTCAGGTATCTGATGGGCTACAACTAATGTTTCTTGGTGGTTTAAACGTATGTATTTGGCTTAAAAAATAAGCTTTGCAGATTGGAGAGTTGGGTCAAAACCATTAACATTAATTTCAACAGGAATAAATAAAAGATATTGCATTCAGGCAGAAAAAATGTAATGCACAAATATAGGTTGGGTAGCACATGGCTTGATAACAGTAAATGTGAAAATAAATATCTAAGGGCTTTAGTAGACCAGAAGCTAAACATAAGACAATGGAGTGATACGGAATCCAAAAAGGAATACAATTCTAGGTCGCATCAACAGCAGTGTAGTATCCAGATTGGCAGAGGCCATACTACCACTCTGTTTTGCATTGGCCAAACCTCACTTGGAATGCTGTATCCAGTTTGGGCCGAACAGTTCAAGATTGATATGAACAAGGCAGAATGTGCCCAGGAGGCAGTAGCCAAGGGTGTATCCAGATTGATTGGAAAGTATCGGGTATTGTTCCAGTAACTTCTAAACTTTATGCTAGTTTAAAGTAAACCAACCTGGGAAACTAGTAAAAAAAAGTCTCTGATCACATCAGAAGCTGACATATGATATTCAGAAATAAACAAAACATGTATGGGTCTCCAAAGCAACGTCAGAGGAACAGGGACAACATTTGGGACTTTCTCATATTTTTAATAAGTTTGCCTGTGCCTCAAGATATTGAGATCTGAAAACCAGGACTTCTAAAATCCAGAAAAATCTGGAGAATCAGCAGGATTCAAGGGCTGTAAAAATACAAGGTATGGCACTTCCTTAGACACTTCTTTCTTTAAAAAAAAAGCATATCTACATTCATTAGATCAGTGGTTCTCAACTTGTGGGTCACCAGATGTTTTGGCTTACAACTCCCAGAAATCCCAGCCAGTTTATCAGCTGTTATGATTTCTAGGAATTGAAGGCCAAAACATCTGGGGAGCCACAGATTGAGAACCACTGCACTAGATAATCCAGAAGATCAGTGGAATGAGCCAGTTTATTATGATTTTCCTATCTGCTACAACAGTTATTAGTAAAGGGAGGTTTCCTAGAATTTCATAGGCGTGTCATGGAACATGATTCATCTGAGATCTCCCAGGTTGTATTTTTATCAATGTGTAGCCATTATGCATCAAAACATAGCCCTAAGGCATTACCAGTTTATTGCACTAGAAATGTACCTTGTCAATTTGTTCTAGGAGAAATCAGAGAGAAATATTTGTTCACGTCTTTCCCAGCAAGGGAGTCCTATTAGTGAAATGAGATGAGAGGTTGGTCAAGATGCCCTTCCAAAATCATTTAGAGGCATGTGGTCACTGACGTTAAAAGAATCAGGATTAGTGATATCTCAATGGTTCATTCTAGATAGTACATTTAGTTAGGTTGTTGTTTCTTTTACAGAACTACCCTTCTAAGTGGTGAAAAACATGTTTATCATAGCATACGACTTTTCTCTCCTCAACATTGTGCATCTGTAATGAGTGACCACTTTTATAAACCGAGTTGAATGTGGTTTTAATGGCAATGTGGTTTTTATGTATTTCTGTTTTTATGTATTTTAATATGCTGTTTTAAGATGTTTTAAATTTGTATAGCATTGAATTTTGCTTTTGCTGTAAGCCAGTCTGAGTCCCTCCATGGAGGTGAGAAGGTCGGAGTACAAAATTTTTAAATAAATAAAAAATAAATAAATTTTGTATGTTTTGTTTTATATCAGTCATTGAAAAGTAATTAAAGGGTGATGGAATCATAGGGTTGGAAGGGACCATAAGGTGCCATCTAGTCCAACTCTATCATGCAGTCACATCTTCAAAGTAGTCCCAAAATATAGTTATCCAACTTCTGTTTGAGGATCTCCAAAGGAGGACAATACACTGCCATCTGAGACAATCTATTCCACTGTGGAACAGCTCTTACTGACACGAAGTTCTTCCCAATGTTTTGTAAACATCTTTATTGCAATTAGAATCCATTGGTTTCTGTTCTAGTCTCTGAAACAATTGAAAACAAGCTTGCCTCATCTTCAACATGGTTTCCCTTCAAATATTTTAAAATAGCTATCACATTGTCTTTCAGACAGCTCCAAGCCAAAAATGTCTCATTCCCTAAGCCCTTCCTCAAAGGATATCTAACAGGCTTCTATCCAGAGCTAATTAAAGGGAGCCTACAACACCCCTATTAAGGCAGCTTCACTGGATGCCGATAGGTTTCCAGTCCCAATTCAAGGTGAAGGTTATGACCTGCAAAGCCCTAAATGGTTCAGGCACCGCCTATCTTCGTGATCGCATCTTCCCCGATGAACCAGCGTGGGCTCATCTGCTGGGAAGGCCCTCCTCTCGCTTCCAACACCATCACAAGCACAGTTGGTGGGGATGAGGGAGAAGGCCTTCTTGATGGTGGCCCCTCAACGTTGGAACCCCCTCCCTAGGGAGACTAGGCAACCCCACACACTGTCCTCCTTTAACAGGGATCTGAAAACCTGGATGTTCCAGCAAGCATTTGAGAATGACTAGTCCCTAGTTATAAATGCCTAGTCCCTTGGTTGCTAGATAGTGATATGTTCTCTGTACCTCACCCAATTCCCCAGCCCTGTTGTACGTTGTTTTGCACTATTCCATTCCCAACCCTTTTGTAGCCTGGTGATGCCCATTTTTGTAACTCTGGTCATTGGTTTTTGTTGAACATTGTCTGATGGAGCTTCAATGCTGCTGTTTTATTCTCTTATGGTTAGATGTGTTTTTATCTGTATTGTTGTATTTTATAATGCTCTTATTTATTTGTTTGTTTTATTTTAGTGGTGTTATTTTATTTATTTCAGTGGTGTTTTTGTTTTAATGGATTGTTTTGCTTTTATTTCTGTTTGGACTTCCTGTCCCATAATACTGTATGTAAGCCACCTCAAGTCCCTTCGGGGAGATCATGGTGCGGTATAAGAATAAAGTTGTTGTTGTTGTTGTTGTTGTTATTAGAAACACAACAAGATGAGTCCACAGCAGACAAGGTCACTCTGCTGGCTGTTGTATTGGATTAGTAGTAGTAGTAGTATCATTTCTAGACCCTTTACCGCAAGCATGGGAAAACTTCAGCCCTCCTGGTGTTTTGGACTGCAACTCCTACAATTCCTAACAGCCGGTTAGGAGTTGAAGTCCAAAACATCTTGAGGACCGACATTTGCCCATGCCTGGTTTACCATCTTGGTTGTCCTCCTCTGAACATGTTTTAGCTAGTCAGCAACCTTTTTGAACTGTGGTGTTCTATTATGGCACTCCAGGCAAGACTGGACCAAACCTGAATAGAGTACTGCTATTACTTTCCTTGATCTAGACACTATACTTCTGTTGATGCAGCCCAGAATTGGATGGCACGTTTGACAGCCACGTTGGCGATTCATGTTAAACTTGTGATTTACTAAGATCTTGTTCACATGTACTGTTGTCAAGCCAGGTGTTACTCATTCTATTTTTGTGTATTTCATTTTTGTTGAAATTTATTCTGTTAGTTTTGAGCAGCTTCTTCAATCTATTAAGGTCATGTTAAATTCTGATCCTGTTCTCTAGGATATTAGGTATCCTTCCTAATTGGGTGCTTTCTGCAAATTTAATAGATAGCCCCCCTACTCCATCACCAAAATAGTCATAAATATGTTATACCACAGTGGGCCCAGGATCAAGCTGTGTGGCACCTCACTAGTCTCTTCTCTCCAAAATAAATAGAAGCCATTGATGAATTTGGATTTAGTCCTTCAATTTAAATTTGCCTAATAATTATAAATAATAAATCTTTATATTCTGCTCTTCTCCCTAACGGGACCAAAAGTAGTTCGTAATATTAGAAAACTATAACTATAGCACTGTCTGAAAGCTTCTAATTTGGTTCTTGATCCTTGAAAGACATCCCTTCCAGCAGCAAAAGCTTCTAGCTTGAATTAATTTGCAAGTTTGATATATCTCTGAGGGAAGCCTGTTTAGAAGTGAAATGTATTAATCATAGGAAGTGAACTTTCCACTTAATATCTAGTTTATTATTTATTTTTGTGATATAGCCTAAGGGCTAATCAATAAAAATTGTTATTGTTATTGTTTATTTATTTATTTACACTACTTGTATCCTACCATTCTCACCCCAGAGGGGACCCAAGGCAACCTTACAACAAAGTTGATGCCATACAATCAAATAAACAACTACTATTAAAACCAACAATTAAGAAATGAATTATTAAAACATCAACTAAAATCACATCATTCAAAAACATAGTATAGGGCCATTCCATTTGTCAATAACATTGATTCTTGGTCACTTATTGCACTGATTCAATTACTTGTCAAAACCTTGGTTACAGAGCCACGTCTTGAGTTTTTTTCCTGACAATCATGAGAGAAGGAGCTGATCTGATTTCATTGGGGAGGGAGTTCCATAGACGAGGGGCTACCACTGAGAAGGCCCTGTCTCTCGTTCTCATCGGTTGTGCCTGCAAAGGAGGTGGGACCGATAGCAGGGCCTCCCTGGATGATCTTAACCTCCGAGATGGTTCATAGAGAGAGATATGTTCAGACAGGTAAGCTGGGTCAGAAGTGTTTAGGGCTTTAAAGGCTAAAGCCAGCACTTTGGATTGTGGTCAGTAGCAGACTGGCAGCCAGTGGAGCTGGCCTAATGGGGAGGTTGTATGCTCCCAAATCTGGATAGAGGGCCAGGAAACATATTCAGGAATAGTCACAATGGCCATGCAGCAAAACAAAACAAATACTAAATCCACAAATGAGTGATAGCCTTCTTGGCTGGCCAGTCAAAATCTACAAAAAAAACACATGATACATGTGCCTTATGCTTTTTGGTTGGTCAATAAAAGCATTTCTCTTTCATGCATTCCAGTTAGTGAGGTTTAATATTTTATTTATTTATTTATTACCTTCATGGGGTTATTGGGATTTTATATACCGCAAACTCCATCCAAAACAGGCTCGGAGTGGTTTACATAAGGCAACATGAACAATAAATACACTAAAAAAACAATAAAAACAATGCTAAAACCAACAATAAAACAGTCACCCCTAGTACACCTAGTTGCATTGGGTCAGTTTAGATTGAAAGCCTGCCGAAATAAAGTTGTTTTGCAGGCTCTTCGGAATGCAGGTAACTCTCTAAGAGCCCAGACCTCATCTGGCAGGGCATTCCAAAGAGCTGGGGCTGCCACCGAAAAGGCTCTCTGTCTGGTAGAGGACAGGTGATAAGTACGAACAGAAGGGACTTCCAATAAGTTAAGTTCTTTAGACCGTAGTGATCTCTGCGGAACATACAGGGAGAGACAGTCCCTCAAGTACACAGGCCCTAGACCATATAAGGCCTTAAAGGTTAACACCAACACTTTGAATGTAATTTGGTACTCTACTGGAAGCCAGTTCAGCTGCTGCAAGATGGAAGTTATGTGGCATCTAACCAGGGCCCTGGTGAGTAAACGAGCTGCAGCATTCTGCACCAGTTTGAGTTTCCGGATCACAGACAAAGAAAGGCCAATGTAGAGGGCGTTACAGTAGTCTAGTCTCGAGATGACCGTCGCCTGGATCACTGTGGCCAGGTCGCCCTCGGACAGGTAAGGTGCCAACCGTCTAGCCTGTCGCAGATGGAAATATCTGCTGACCATAGAGACCTAGGCCTCCATAGTTAGCAGCTGTTCCAACTGGACCCCCAGACTCTTTACCAAGGACGACGGACAGAGTGCTTCGCCGTCCAGGGTAGGCAGCTGGCACACACACACACACCGGGCAACCCAACCAAAGGATCTCCGTCTTTGATGGATTCACCTTCAACCGACTGGCACATAGCCATCCAGTCACGGCCTCCAGGCACAGATGGAAATTATCAGGTACGGAATCTGGTCTGCCCCCCATCCTCAGCACAAGCTGGGTGTCATCAGCGTACTGATGACACTCCAGACCATAGCTACGCACCAGTCGGGCCAGTGGTCGCATGTAGATGTTAAATAATAGAGGGGAAAGAATATGGCAGGTTCTGTCTCATTAAATCAATAATTCCAAGCAACCATAGGATATATGGGAACATGGAATAAAGGTTGATAATTGTATAAATATTTTGGGTTATACAGTTCAAGTTTTCAAACCATAGAGCCCTCTGAGTGCAGTCAAAATAAAAGATTTATTTTAGAGCAAGAAAAAGTAACACAAATTTGTCTTTTAAGTTTATCTTTCAGCTGTAATCAATGATGATATATAGCATGACTGCCATATCCATGGCATTAATACTTGTAGTTTCATTTATTTTTGTCCAACAAAATATCTCTAGGCATTTACTAGGTCCCCCAATACAATTCTACGATATTCTTGGGCCAGAAGTCAATAGGATGCATTATCTGAAATTTCTCATATTTATCCACAATCTGAAAACATATTTCCCTATGGATACAAAAATCAAACTGAATTAACAACATATTTATTTACTTATTTTAAAATTTATTTATTAGATTTATAACCTGGCCTTATCTCAAAATAGAATTCAAGGTAGTTTACAATAATAAAAGATTTAAACATACTAAAATAGTTAAAATGCTTAAAATAAATTTAAGCAGATTTCCAATAAAAGATAAAGACTTTTAAGAAGATTTTAAAAAAGTTAAAAAATATATTTGATTAATGTGCCAGTTCCACTAATAAAAAAAACCTCTTCTATTTCATCTTGTAACCTGTCCTACTTGATACATTAAATAATATAGCATAATAGTTGACATTGTGTTCCATATGCAAGCAAACTGTGAACTGTGGAAGAAATGTTCTTTGGCCATTCTGGGGGTTTTCCATTACAGATTTTAAAAAAAAAAAAAGAAAAGAAAAGAAATATATACTTAAAAGTTACCAAAATAGTCAACCACTGGACACCTGCAAGACAAAACACATACAGGAAAATACAGCCAGAGGGGAAAGATTAATGATAACAGGAAGTATTAAATATGTCAAAACAAAGGCGGTAATAGACTCTGCCATGCTGAACCAATTCAACATCAGCATAAGTTCCTGAGGAATCTTCCGAGACAAGTGAGGTGATGTCTGCCCTTCGCTACTAGCAGCCACACACAAAAATGGTCTAGTAACCTTTTTAACCTCTCTTTGTTATTTCAAGATGGCAATATTTCTGTATATTTAACATGGCTGTCCTCTCATTTCAGCAATACAGAGTTTAAAAGCATTAAAGGATTCGCTTGTGCCAATTAAACTGAAACAACTGTATGTTTAAACATGACCTTAGCTAAGACCTCAACATCACTGCACCAGAACTAGGATTATTGAGTGCATCATGACTGGAGACGGAAGGAAGGAAAATCACATAAAAGACAGTATCTCCCTACACAAGCCTGCCCAAGACTTCTAAGATCTCCAGGGGAGGGCTTTCTCTTGGTCCAGCCGCCATTAAAGGTTGGTGAGGAGAAAGTCTTTTTGGTGCCTGCTCCCATTCTGTGCAATTGCCTCCCGTGTTACACAAATTGGGCATGTTTCAGAATCATCTTTTATTGAGGGCTGAGTTAGTTTTATCTTGTTTTACATGCACTCTAAGCTGTTTTAAATGCCTTACTAAGATTGCTTGGGTTTTTAAAAAATGTACAATACCATTCTTGTATCTGCAGAGAATAAATTCCAAGACACATACACTTCTGGATATCTAAAACCATGGATAATAGTGAACCCTATATTTGAACTACACTTGAGTTAGAAGCATACCATAGAACAGACCTGGGCAACTTACGGTCCGTGGGCCGCATGTGGCCCGCAGGGTGATTCTGACTGGCCCGCAGATCCCGGGAAGGAACGCCCTCCCTCCCTCAAGGCTTCGCTCCGAAAGGCGGATTCTGCCCGGAGACCGGTGACACCAGAAAGGGAGGCGAACTCCCATTGGCGGATCCCAGGCTTTATGGGGAAAATGGGAGGGAGGAGAGTGTCTCCGTTGCTATCCCTCTCTGCAGCTCAGGATGAACTTCCACCTGACCACTCCCTCTCTCTTTCTGTCTCGGAGGTGAGGGCGACCTGCCTGTTCTTTGGCCGAGGCGCAAATGAGCGTGCGTGCTAGCTGACCGGCGCGCACCGCCATGCACACTCCCACTCTGAGAGTCTCCTGCCCGCAGCCACCATGGAGGAGGAGGAAGTTTCCTATGGAGGCGGGGATGATCAGGAGAGGAGAGGCCGGGCGACGGAGGAAGTGTGAGGAAGACAGGGAAGAGGTAAAGGCAGGTTGGGGTCTGTGGGTGGGTATATATTCCCTGATATTATGTATGCCATTTTTAACCATGGTTTTCCATTGCTCACTGTTGGTTATGCATTTATCCTCTAGTTTGGAAGCTTCAAAAACATCTTTGTGGCACAATACTACCCATGAGGAGCATCCTAAACATTTTGTTAACCATTGTTTTGTAAAAAAAATTAGTGAATAAATGTCATTTTTCCTATGACAACCTCTCTTTTTCATTGCTCATAACATATACTCTCATCAGTCTTACTAATACATCAAAAACGTAATTTAGTGCCTTTTTATTATTATTACTGTTAAAGAAATTCAATTGATATTATGTAGAATGTAGTTCGGCCTTTAGGTGCAGCCCTCCATAATATTTTTTGGCTCTCGTGTGGCCCCTTGGAAGAAATAATTGCCCACCCCTGCCACAGAATCACACTGGAGAATCTAAGGAGGATCACAAACACTTCTAGGAGGTCTATTTCTTGGCAAATGAAACCCATGGATAACAGGCCATACACTGTTTTAACTCAGTTTAGTTTTAACTTACACTATAAGCCATATTGGGTCCCATATTGGAAGAAAGATGGATTATATTAAATAAGTAAATAAAATTACTTTTTAACATACAATTAAGATGTTTCACATTGGCTTGAAAAAATGTAACTGTGGTTGTAAGAAACAAATATTTGCAAGCATGTGCAGCCTATGAGACAACTAGGATTAACTTGATTTCTTAAAGTGCTCTGTCTGATACAACGTTTTTCACACAATGTCATGTAGAAATTACATTTGCAACTGTTCACCCAAGTTGCATTTTCCAATTTTATCCAATGGGATTATTTTTTGTGATAGACTGAACTGAGAAATCAAGGTTGTGGATGATGTTCCAGAACCTCTTATCCAACATGGCCATACTGGCTGGGAGAAATTGGGAGTTGTCGTCCAAAAGCATATCATGCAGACTACAGCTAATGTTTAATAAAATGTTATCACTGAAAAAACAAGTACATGATAGAGTTGTTGGTATCAACAACATAGACAGTTGCATTATTACATGGAATCAGCTCATTGTTGCATCAATCCCAATATTGTCTATTTTGTCTGTCATTGGCTCTTCATGTCCTTACATGGGGTTGGGTCTTTCACATCAACACCAAATCATTCTTGGTTCTTTAATTGGAAAAGTCTAGGATTAAACTCAGTCTTTTTACATGCAAAGTATTTTTTTTCTACAAGTACTCTGCCTCTGGAAAATATAACAAATATTGCAGAAAGAGAGCTATTCTTAGCAATGTCCATGGTGGCTGAAATGTTTGGGAGTTCAAAGCCCAGATATACAGCTTTTCCTAGATCTGGATACAGCTATGCTATATCAGTATTTGACACAAGGACCTATCCACATAAATATTAGGAAAACTTCCTGACAGTAAAAATGTTCAACAGTAGAATACACTGCCACTGTATGTGTTGGGATCGTCTTAAGTGGAGGTTTTTAAACAGAAGCCTGGACGAGCATCTGTCAGGAGTGCTTTGATTATTTATCCTGCACAGAGATGGTTGGATTGGATGGTTCTTGTGATCACTCCTGGTTCTGTAATTCTAAAATTCTATCCAGGCTGCCTATTTGCTACTGTGCATGGAACAAAGTTTAGGTGGAAATGTGCCCTAAACAGATCGAGAGCTATGCCAATATCTATGCACCTGGAATGTGGCGCAGCTTGCTGGGAGTCAGCTGCATAAGATCTCTACTGACCAGAAGGTCATGAGTTCGAGGCCTGCCCAGGTTGGGGTGAGCTCTCGACCAATTGTGTAGCTCGTTGTCTGTCTATATATGTTGTATGTCTATGGCATTGAACGTTTGCCTGTATATGTGCATTATGATTCGCCCCTGGGTGAGAAGGGCAGAATATAAATGATATAAATAAATAAATAAATAAATAAATATGACCAGCCACTAAGATCTTGAGGTACTCCTGTAGATTCTGTATGGACTGAAATTCACTTGGAGTTTGTGTAGAGTAGAACCCTTAGTGTGCTTTCATTTATCTTGAAAATGTTATTCCAAGGGAGTTTAGACATATTCTGACTTTTCTCTTTTTAGTCTCCACTGAAGATATGTCTCTTTAAAGAAGGATTTCCTAAACAAGAAATGTCACTCACTGTTTTAATCATATATCTGATTGTGTTTTAACTTCTTGTATGTCCTCATTTTGATCCATGGCACCCCACTGAGAAATTTATAAATCCAGCAAAGGAAGCAAGAAATGAAGGAAGAAAGACAGTCAGTCAGTCAGAGAGACAGACGTAAAGAAAGAAGCAAACAAATGCAAATTACTAAACGCATTTCATAAACAGCAAACAAAAGGTACATCTACTTATTACATTAGTCACTTAATCATAAAATACCATTTTCTCTTCTAAAATAATCAGTGTAAATTATTGATTAACAAATGATTCCCAAATTAAAGATTTCAGGCATAAATACTGAGTGTGATTTTTTTAAAGAAGTCCTGATCATTCTTTAAAAGGGGAAATATTTAAAAGGGGGAGAGATTTTGTAACAAATGATGACAAAATTATTATTATTATTATTATTATTATCAGGGATAGATGATTCCCTAGGGTTGTGTCGTGGTGAATATGCAATAGGGAGAGAAAAGTTAAGATTTTAAGACCACCCACATGCATCATACACTTGGACTGGAACCTGAAAAGAATATCTAAGAAGAGGTTGCAATAGAGGGCAGAACAATTTGGCTAACACAGATGCGATTGCTAATTTCCATTGGAAACCTCAGAATATTTACTTGCTTTGTTTGATCCGTCTTCCTCCATTTGTGCAAAATGATGCATCATCAGGGATGAAGAGGAGGAGGAGGAGGGAGGGAGGAAGAAGCAGCTTCAGATTCTTAAAACCCTCAGGGTGAATCTGCTTGAGCACATTACTTGCAATAGTCACATTTTCCGCGCTTTCTCGGATTGAGACAACAAGGGCTTTGTTCAACTTGATCATCTCATCAAAAAGACAAAAAAGGGAGAGAGAGGGAGATAAAGACAGGAAGAATGAAAGTTGGGAGGCAAGAGTAAATGGGTATGATCTGAATGCATATTTCTGTTACATCTCATACAAGCAGCATCATAGATAAACAAGATCAAATAAATGGTAAAACCTGACAAAGGGGAGAATAGATGGTACGTGGAGCCATCTGTTTTGGAGGACACCCAAGTCTGCCTGAATCCGCCGGGCCAAACTACCAGCTATTCTAAGATCACCCATTCCAAGAGTGGCCTCATACACATCCACACAATCAGCCTCTTTCGCCATCACTTTGGCTGCAACTTTTTTGTGCAATTAAGTAATTTATTCCTTTCTTCATCCTTCTGATTCTAATGAATCCAAGCCACAAACAAGCCCCAGTTGCTCCTATTCAAGGAGTCTGATTGCATCTGGCAGTAATTGCTGAAAATCCTGAAGAGGAAACAGGGAAGGAAAGCATATTGTTTGTGGGGGTAATAGGTGAAGACCTGCCTCTCTTGACCTATAATACATTAGTGTCAGTGAACATTTGGCAGCCTTCAGATGATTAGCAATGAAGATGAATCAAGCAAAAAAAAAAAGGAGGTAGAAATCTGCCTCATCTGAATCGCCAGAACTGCATACATTTGCATGTTGATTAGCCGTTCCTTTGTCTGTGCTCCTAATTATTATGACACGTTATGTCTTCATCATGCAAGATTCTGATCTGTCTTGTTCAAAATGCATGTAGAAAAAAGTGCTGTTTATTGATTCGACATGTAACTTTAATTTTTATGTTTGCTTTAATTAAATACATATTTGATTGCCTTTGAATGGGGCTTCAGAAGGATTTTTTCCCCTTTACTATTCTTTATTTCATCCTGTTGACAAACAAACAGGTAACCTTTCTTTATTATGCTCCGATCGCTTACCAATGCAAATTCCTCCCGACCCACCCGCCCGCCTTTCTATCTTAATACAATACGGTGTTTTGAAAAATTATGTAAGAAATGAACCTTTGGAAAACTTTCTTAGCGTTTACTGAGATAAACCATGGAAGTTTCAGCATGATGATAAACAGAAGGACTTCTTAATACCAAAACCAATCTCACTTTATTAGTTGTTTTTACCAAAACCTAATAATGCCACTGTCTTAGTCAACCTTAGCAAGATTTTTAGTCTGCTGACTGGAACAGTTTAGGATGGGGACAAAGGAAACCCACTAGTAATGGGGTGTACAGAAGACATGACTTCCCCAGCAACACAAATTATACATGTGGGAAGTTCTGTAAAACAGAACTACCAATGCTGATATTTTTACTAGCAGCGGACTACAAAATGTGATTTTCCAGGAATGGAAAGGAGCTATTTATTTATTTATTTATTGTTCACTTTTACATACCACTCCTCCCTGCAGGCTCGGGGCAGTTTACATAAAACAACCAATTGAATACAGATAAAACATTTTAAAACATTTGTTATATCCAATACAAGGACATAGTCAGAAGTCATCCGGGAGAACTTAGGTTGAAGGCCGACTTGAACAAGGTCGTCTTGCAGGCCCTCCGGAAGGGGGCTAACTCCGTGATGGCCCGAACATCGTCTGGCAACGCATTCCATAGTGTCGGTGCCACCACGGAGAAAGCTCGTTGTCTAGTCACTGAGAGGCGACAGGAATGAACTGGTGGAATTATCAGAAAGTTCTGTTCTTCTGAGAGCAGCGATCTCGGGGGAACATATGGGGTGAGACGGTTCCTCAGGTACACTGGCCCAAGTCCATACAAGGCCTTAAAGGTCAAAACCAGCACCTTGAAGACAATCCGGTACTCTACTGGCAGCCAGTGCAATTGCTGTAAGATTGGAGTTATATGCTCTCTCACAGGTGCTCCCACCAGTAATCGAGGAGCAGCATTTTGCACCAGCTTGAGTTTCCGGGTTGTCAACAAGGGAAGGCCAATGTAGAGGGCATTACAGTAGTCTAGCCTCGAGATGACCGTCGCCTGGATCAACGTGGCTAGGTCATTCCTGGATAGGTAAGGAGCCAATCGCCTAGCCTGTCGAAGATGGAAGAATGCTGTTTTGCTAACCATGGAGATCTGAGTCTCCATCGATAGCAGTGGGTCTAATTGAACCACCAGGCTTTTTACCACCAGGCTTAGTCACTCGCCATCCAGGGTAGGCAACCGGCACTCACCAATTCCAGGATGACCCAGCCATAGGATCTCCGTCTTCGATGGATTCACCTTCAGCCGGCTGGAACACAGCCATCCAGTCGCGGCTTCAAGACATTGATGGAAACAATCAGGTACGGTGTCCAGCCTGCCATCCATTCTCAGCACCAGCTGGGTGTCATCAGCATACTGATGATATTCCAGACCGAAATCGCGAACCAGTCGAGCCAGCGGACACATTTTGTCTTACTCTCCTCAGTTTGGCCAGATTGCACCTGTCATGGTCATTGTTGTGTGATTTCAGGTTGTTTCCAACTTATGAGAACCCTAAGGTGAATGCATTGTGAGGTTTTGTGACTTACCACCTCGTCACAAAGGGCTAAAATTGAAAGTATTTTAGCTCAAGTGGCCCACGTAGCCCACTGGCTCCCATCAAACAAGACAAGTGGGGCTTCTTCAGTGAAGTAGGGCAGAGCCGGCACATGCTGCCACCATGGCAACACGGGAAGAAGCCATGTGATCTATGTCGTCGTTGTTCCCCCCCCCCCCATGGGATCACCCTTTACTCGAGCCAGGCCATGTGGGACATGGAGTGCCAGATTGCCCACTCCCCAGGACAATGCAAGATGACATCCAGTGATTCCAGCAGCCGTATGAAAAGGTTGTTAGAACCTCATGAGACAGGTTTTTCTCCATTTCTACACACTTCAAAGATGAAATCCCGCAGATCCCATCAAACAATACATGACCCATTCTGTGGGTTGCCCATGAGATTCCACCCCCACAGCATGTTGAAAGATGGACAGGAATCGACTCCACCCTTCTCTCTGCACATAGAAATGCTTAAAATCTGGTATTTTTCCTTGGTATGGGAAGTAGTGGATTTGTCTATTTACACTCCATATTGTGATGTTTCAATGTAGGCATTCATGTTGGCAGTCTGCTAATGTCCCTCAATGCTCCTTCTGTCACTATTAGTGATTTAAGATGGTGTGGGTCTCATTGAAAGAAGTAGTTTCAAAGTCTCCTTGAGAGTAGGGGTTTAAAGTGGATGGGGAAAATCTAATTGAAATAAGTGGTTTAAAAGTGTGCTGTCTCCTTGAGAGTAGGAATTTAAAGAAGATTGGGCAGATGTCATGGGAAGGAGTGGTTTAAAAGTGTGGTGGTCTCCTTGACAGTAAGAGTGTAAAGAGGATGGGGCAGATCTCATTGAAAGACATAGCTCAATAGTGTGCTGGTCTCCAGATCTCATTGATAGAAGTGGTTAAAAAGTATGCTGGTCTCCTTGAAACACCTGCCTGTATGATGAGAAATGAAGTAGATGGTTGAGCTAGAAATGTGAGAACGCAATCCTGTGTGATGGTGGTGAGTAAATTTAAAGATGGAACACCATGCAAAGAAGATGATTTCACACAACACACACCCCTCCTCCTTGTGGGATGAGATCCTTTCTTAAGGTGAGCCAATGGGAATTCAAACCCTGGTCTTGAAAGTAGTATATTATATACATTGGCTTTTCTTCACAAACAAAAATTCAGGAAGGACTCATCCCACGCTTTCTACAAGTGCGTTGATGATTCGGAGGTTGGATGCAGGGGCGGTCCTACAAGATAGGCCAAGTAGGCGGCCGCCTAGGGCGCCATCTGGGAAGGGGACGCCATCCTGGCCGCATGGGGCGCCATCCTGGCCCTGCCGATGTTCCTCAGACAGTGCTGCAGCTGCCTGCTTTTTGACCCCGGCCTTGTGCACTCCGACGCCGCTTCTGGCACGCGTGGAGATTTTCACGCAGCGCAGTTGCTCTGGAGCTGAAGTTGAGCGCAGGAGCAAATGCACATGCGCAAAAACCTCCGCGCATGCCCAGTAGCTCCCTTGCGCAGAAGCCTGTAAGCAAAGCACTCCCTATCGGGCAGGCAGGGAGTGCTTCCCTCTACCTTTTCTCTCCGCCGCGCGTTTGCAGGGAAGGAGAAAAGAATCAGTGAAGGAAGTGTAAGTGAAGGAATGAATGAAGGGCTTTCCTCCTCCTCCTCTGTGACCTCTTCTCTCCCTCCTTCCTTTCTTCGGCTCTATTTCTGTCTAGACCTGAGGGGCCTGAGGCTATGAGGAGTTGTGGGAGTTGGAGGCCAAAACACCTAGAGAGAGGGAGGGAGGGCCCAAGTTTGCCCAGGCAGCGCTGCCTGTATTCGACCTCATTTGAACATTTTGGCTGTTTTTCTATTTACATTTACATTGGGATCCTAATTTTGGACTTATGGGAGACTCCTATGAATTATGAGTCGGGTGATAGGTAATATATTCTGATTTTGATGCATTTACATTGCATTTCTTGTTGATTATTATACAGTTCTGCTTAATATTGTCATACAATATAATACAAATACAATATAACAATAGAATAATGATATATTTTATATTACATGTAATATTACAAACAATATTGCAGTATAGTGGTATTGTACAAAATAGTAATATATAATATTTTATTTTACTTTATTTTGGGTTATTTGAGTTTTATAGGAGTCATGAAAATATTTAGTAGAGGATAATTTTATTTAAATAAATAATTTTATTATTTTATAATAATAATATAATAGAATGTTACATTATATTATAATGTCAATATATTATAATATAATTATATTGTAATGTAGTATAATATAATTATGATATAATATAGTATGAGTATGGTATAATATATTGTATATACATTGATACAATATAATACTACTAATGGTATTGTGATATTATAATTGTATATTTGTTTTACATGGGGGCGGCAAAATACTGTTTTGGGGGGGGGACACCAAAATAATGTTCGCCTACCATTTAAAATTACCTTAGACCGCCCCTGGTTGGATGTGTCCTTTGAGCCTGTGCAATGAACCTTTCTGGTGGAGCACAGCGTGCACAGAACTGGCCTCACACTTTAAACCAAAGGTTCATCTGTTGGGGCCTAGCAAGCTTAGGATGGTGGCAGCGAGGTCCTCAGGTCGTAGGTTTCGTTCAAGTTTCCTACTCTTAGATTGTTGACATTACAAGGCTAAACGAGCACCATCTGCCCAGGTTTGAAATCAGAGTTTCCCTTCTCCTAGGTTGCCAAAGGCTAGAGAGCCCATCCTGCCCTTTGACGCTCTTTGTCAGACCCTTCGGTTGTGACCTGTCTGTCCTCTCCGTTGGTGCCCCCTTGTTTTGTGGGAGAGGCTTGCGTACCCTAATGAAGTTGTGAGCCAAGGTGGCGGTTGCATAATAGCCACCAGTAGGGCCTCCCTTGAAAGTAGTAATAAATGTTTAAACTGCTACACCAGGTTGGCTCTCTAGTAGCCTGTACATAGTTCAGTTGTTTCCCTACTGCTGTTCTCATTGAAACCAACACGGACAAGAACTTCTTGGTAAGAAATAATGCAATATTCTAGCAAGCTGGAGAAAAGAGAGGTGAGAAGCAAATCTGTTTCATTTTTACTGACTGAAGGACCAACTCCATCAAGCTCTATCCCGAATGTTATTTAGCAGGGTCTTTCCACCAAACTGCAGTGGAGGTAAATGGGAAGCAAAACCATCCAGTGGTTCAATATACGCAAACTTTGTTTCATGCACAATATTGAGTATAAAATTATCCTCAAGTCAGGTGTAGAAGGTATATGTGAAACATAGGTGAACTTTGCATTTAAACTTGGACTGTCTCCAAGATATTCATTATAGATATGCAAATATTTCAAAATCTGAAAGAAAGAAAACCCAAATATTTCTGGTCAGAAGCAGATACAGGATACTCAACCTGTACATTCATATTGGAGGTCAGGAAAGGAGGGGGGACCAGGAGGAGGAAAACTTTATTCTTGGCTTTTCTTCACGAACGAAGATTCAGGAAGGACTCGTGCCACGCTTTCTACAACTTCGTTGATGACTAAGAAGGCAAATCCGAGATAGGCAAGTTCGGTTGCAGAAAGTACAGCAGAAAGTCTCCTTGGATGATGTTGTTTCGAAGTTGCAATTCTTTCTGCGTTGTTGTTTCTCTTTGAGACTCGTTTGGCGTGTCTTCTCGATAGGTTGGACCATTGTTGGTGATCAATTTGGACGAGCCTGAGGTGTTGTTTCAGGGAGTCCTTGTATCTCTTTTTGGGGCGCCTCTCGTGCGCTGACCCGTGGCAAAAACCCAAAACGTTATAGCCATATATATATAAACAAGTCCTCAGGAGGTCCCTCTGGATGACATCTTCGTAGCATTGAGTACCTGTTCTGCAACAACTCTACCTGTTCTCCAAGAACAAAGCAATGGCTGTGTTGGGGATCATAGTTGATTGAAAGGTGGGTTTAGGGAGAGATTTTGGGCATGGTCTAATAAAGGATCTTGACCTCTGCAGTGACCAAAAACTGGATTATAGCAGTGCAACTTGGAATTTCACATTCATAACTCATTAACAGGTAAGGTAACCCTCCATAGCTCGGAGGGAGAGACCTTCACCCACACACGCCTCCCTCCACTGAGATACAGATGGTTGTCTTATTTATTTATTTATTTTCGATATTTATAGCCCATCTTTCTCAGTCATATGGCGACTCAAGGCAGGTTACAGATTGGCATAATTCAATGCCAGGCATTCATAAAAGTGCAATTAAAAACAAACAACATGACAATATAATATATATATAAAACCATTAAAACATATAATCATGATGTCATCCTGTTAAAAACGTTATCCAATAACATTGTCTGACCATTCCCTGTTCATCATTAATAGTTCTGTGTTATCTATTCTGCTGCATTCTCAAAAGCTTGCTCAAAGAGCCAGGTCTTTACTTTTTTCCGGAAAGTCAGGAGGGAGGGGGGCCGATCTAATACCCCTGGAGAGGGAGTTCCATAGTTGGGGGGCCTCTACTGAGAATGCCCTGCCCTTCGTCTTTGCCAATTGCACTTGCAAGGCAGGCGGGATCGAGAGCAGGGCTTTCTCAGACGATCTCAAGCTCCTAGATGGTTCATAAGAGGAGATATATTTGGATAGGTAAGCAAGGCATAGCTTGGAGAGGAGGTGCATGGGTGGATGTGTCTTCTCTCACCCCCTTACACCCTCCTTGGAGCTCACCCTGGCAGATGCGAAGACACCTATGGGTTTTCTCTTGGCTGGCAGTTGAGGGAAGCCCTGTAGCTACAAAAATATTTCCTCGCATAATAATCCTAATTTTCAAAAGGGAGGTTGTGACTACTATGGGATGAAATACAGTCTTTGTATAAGTTTGGGCTCTCAGTCATGGCCAATTGTCATTTCTCACTACATAATAAATTACTTCCCTACAGTAAAGGCAAAACTACAGTAAAGGCAAAACTCCAGCAGCCCTCTAATGGAGGCCGGGGAAAGTCTTTTGTTTGTTTTTTTTTACACCGGTTTTGGAGTCTTTTGGGGAGGGCTTTAGATGTCAGAGTGTTCAGGGAAGTTCCGGAAGAACATCTGGACACCCACCCCAGAAAGGCACATGCTTTCTAGGGGGGGGGGTGCATAGGGCACAAGGAACATCCACATTTTAAAAACACGAATGCTCCTGGGATAAAGGGCTGTGTGCAAGCACCCTGAGGTTCCAAGATCAGACAGGATTTGGTGCCTTCGGCATCTTAGGTCCCTACAGTCCAGTATCTACAGAATTCAATACATCAAATGTAGACAGATAGATTGATAGATATAGATAGATAGGCACCGGGAATATGGCGCAGCTGGCTAAGTGTCAGCTGCATAAGATCTCTCTGACCAGCAGGTCATGAGTTCGAGGCCTGCCCGGGTTGAGGTGGGTGCTCGACCTTAAGTGTAGTCTGCTGTCGACCTTTGCAGCCCGAAAGACAGTTGCACCTGTCAAGTAGGAGATAATGGTACCACATTAAAGTGGGGAGGCAAATTTTGACTGATTTTTTTAAAGTTTAAAAATGTTTCCGACCAGGGCATTATTCATAACTTTGTTAAGGTAGGGAATCAGTTCCTCCTTTAATTTTTTATAATATATGTCAGTAAAGCCATCTGAACCTGGGGCTTTCCCTGATTTTAGTTGACTTATGGCCTTTTCTATTTCCAAGTTTGTGATCGGATTATTAAGTAGTTGTCTATCCTTCTCATTTATTTTTTTTTGTATTTGTGAGCTCACATATTTTTGGATTTTTTCTTTGTTAAGATTTCTTGACCTGAACAGCTCTTGGAAAAAGTTTTTAAATTCTTTCAGAATTTCTGTATCTTTATGAATGACTTTCCCCTCCTTCTTTATTTTATTTATCAGATTGCTTTGTTTTTGTTTTTTAAATTGATATGCGAACCACCTTCCCGGTTTGTTAGCATTTTCAAAAGATTCTTGTTTTAAATATTTTAGTTTGGTTTCATTTTGTTCAGTTGTTAGTAAATTCAATTGTTTTCTTATTAATTGATTCTTTGTTTCTAATTTTTTATCTTTAGGGTTTTTTTCAGATCTCTTTCTGTCTTTTCTAGTTCCTCTTGTAGGGAAGTAAGTTCTTTATTTCTTTGTTTTTTCAGGTGGCTTGCTTGGGCTATAAAATGCCCTCGCATTACCGCCTTACTAGTGTCCCATAAGTTCATAATTCCCGTATCCGGTAGATCGTTTAATTCAAAAAATTCTTTTAATATTTTTTTGTTTTTTTCAATTTGTTCATCTGTTCTAAGTAACCAATCTGCCAGTCTCCAATTGAAGTGTCTATTCCCCATTTTTATAGTGGTTTCAATCGGGGCATGATCCGAGATCAATCTCGGGTGGATTTTAGCATTTAGGCTACTCGAAATTAAATCTTTAGAAATCCACAACATGTCAATTCTCGACCATGTTTTTCTTCTTCCGGAGAAGAATGTAAAATCTTTAAAATTGTTTTTATGGAATCTCCATGTATCTACTAAATTATAATTTTTAAAAAATATGTTAGTAACAGTAAAAGAGGTGGAACAAATTTGGGTATAGGACAGTAGGAAGAAGAGAAAAACGCAGGAGCAGGGGTGGGAGGCAGGGATGAGTCGGGAGGGGGGGGAGGGGTGGAGGGGGAGGGGGAGAAGGGATGTTTGGCCGTGGACTGGATACGGGGAGGGATCGGGGGAGGTAAAAAGGGAGGGGGAAGAGGGGGCCCATTGGCTTCCGGTGTTTTCGTATTGTCCCATTTGTTCAATTGGGAAGGTGGGGAAGGAATGTGTATGATTGTCATTGTGATGTGGGGGGGGGAAGGGAAGCAGTTTGCCACTTCGCAGGTCCTTGGGCGTCCTGTGCCTGTATCAGGGGACTTGACTGTGTTGATCTAAGTCCCGAGCCTTTAGGTAGGCCACAAAAGGTGACCAGTCAGTTCTGCGCAGTCTCGTCCCCTCCAGTTCACTCATGTAATAGGAAAGTCTATCCATGCTCATAATGTCCTGGACTTTGTCCACCCATTCTGCAAGACGAGGTATGTCCTTAGACTTCCACTTTTTCGCATACACCATCCTCGCTGCCGTGGAAAGAAACAAGAACAGCCGTTCAGCATTCTCATCTATGAGTTCTCTTTCGTCTACCATTCCTAAGAGGCAAGCCTCTGGCATCATCTCCAGCGTGGCATGGAGGATCCTTTGTATTTGAATGAAGACTGTTTTCCAAAATTTTGAGGCTTCCTGACAGGACCACCACATGTGGTAGAAAGTGCCTGTCTGTGACCCACATTTCCAGCATGTTGTCTGTGCGGACTTGTACATCAGACCCAGTTTATGGGGAGTCATGTACCATCTGAAGAACATTTTGTACCAATTTTCCTTCAGATCGATGGCATAGGCAATTTTAATTTTCTTCCGCCAGATCGTCTCCCATTCTTGCATGCTGATTGTGCGACCGACGTTTTGTGCCCATTTTGTCATGCAGGATTTTACCTGTTCAGTCTCTGTTGACCATTCCAGGAGTTGCATATAGGCCTTGGAGATAAGTTTCTTCTCCTTGTTTAGAAAGTTGTTCCAGAAGCACTCTCCTTCCTCGAAGCCTGTCTGTTCATCCCCCTGGAAGTATGTTTTGACCAAGTGTTGGAGCCAAGTGAGAGATTTGCACTGTTGCTGTAGTAGTGTCTTTGATTTTAGACATCTCCTCGTCCCCACCTTAACTGACATGTCCTCATTTGTCGGCCATGTGGTCCAGCCCAACAATTTTCGTTGGTGAGCTTCTATGGGTGATACCCACAGGGTTTTTTTTTGGTAGAACCTCCCCTTATCGGTCTCCTATATTTTCATCAGAGCTGCTCTTATTGGGTGTTTCTTGAAGCTTTCAGTTGGCCTTGGCTTACCATACCACAGATGCCCATGCCATCCTGTAAGGAGGTCAAAGCCCTCCAGGGCCAGTAACTCTTTATTCTTCAGACTTATCCATTCTCTTATATGGACCAGACCACAGGCCTCATAGTAGAGCTTTAAGTCCGGTAGATCCAGCCCTCCCCGTATCTTTCTATCCGTGAGCACCTTGTATTTGATTCTCGCTCTTTTTTCGTTCCATAGGAACCGGAGAATGTCCTTCTTCCAGGTGTCAAAGATGGCAGTGGATTTGATAATGGGCAGGGTTTGGAAGAGGTACAGTAGCCTGGGCAGGACGTTCATTTTAATCACCGCTATTCTGCCCATGAGCGAAAGGTTGGCACTTTTCCAACTGGCGAGATCTTTCTGAATTTTTGTCCACATTGCCTCGTAGTTATTTTTCTGCAGTTGGCTGTTCTGCGCTGTTATGTGGACACCCAGATATTTGATGGATTGGGTGATTTGCACGCCTGAGACCCTCTCCAACTGTTCCTGTCAGTTCTTGGATATATTCTTTGTCAGGATCTTTGTTTTTTCCCTATTGATTCTCAGCCCCGATAGCGAGCCGAATCTCTCTATTTCCGCTAACCAAACTTGAATCGTGGTCGCCGGCCTCTCGATGAAGCAGATTACGTCATCTGCAAAAGCTTTGACTTTAAGCGTATGGCCTCCAATCGAGGGGCCCTTAAGGTGATCACTTGACCTGATGGTTCTGAGCAGCACCTCTATGGCCATGATGAATATCAGTGGGGAGAGGGAGCAACCCTGTCGCGTCCCCTTCTGTATAGCGAATTTCCCCGTTGGCCGACCATTGACCCAGACTCTGGCAAATTGGTCTCTGTATATTGCCCCGATGGCATTCTGGAAAAGCGGGCCTACCTCCATTTTTGACATGAGCAAGCTGAAGAAGTCCCAGTTTAAGTTATCAAAAGCCTTCTCCGCGTCAAGGGCAAGGAAGGCGATTTCTTTTTGTGGGTGCATTTCATAGTAGTGGATCAGATCCACTACCATTCTGGTGTTATCCTTGGCTTGTCTGCCAGGGAGGAAACCATTTTGGTCGGGCGCTATCCAAATATTGAGCCAGGGTTTCAGCCTTTCGGCGAGAATGTTTGCCAAGATCTTGTAGTCTAAGTTCAAAAGTGATATGGGCCTGTAATTGGCCACACATGTGCCATCCGTTCCCTCTTTTTGGATTACAATTATATCTGCTTCTTTCCAAGAGTGTGGAGTTACCCCCTCAGTTAGTACCCTGTTGTAGATCTTTTTCAGGAAGGGGGTAATTTCGCCTTGCATCGTTTTGTAGAACCTGGCCGTTAATCCGTCTGGCCCCGGGGCTTTATTTGCGTCCAACTTTCTAATTGCTTTTTCTATTTCGAGTTCTGAGATTTCTTCTTTCAGTGACTCTCTGTATTGCGTTGGTACCGTGCCCAGTGATGCAGTCTCCAGGTACTGTTCTATGTCCTCCTTTTTTTATTGTGTCTCTAGAGTACAGCTTTGAATAGAAGGCCTGGAACGTGTCCTGAATGCCTTCTTCCCCCAGGATCGTTGTGTCGCCGGCTCGAAGTTTAGTTATGAACCCCAGCTGTTTCTTCCTTTTGATCTTTCTGGCCAGCCACCTGCCCGGTTTGTTAGCGTTCTGGAAGTATCTTTGCTTCAAGAATTTAAGATCTTTGGAGAGTTGTTCTACCTCCAGGTGGTGTTTCTGTTTTTTCAGTAAGGACAGCTTGGCGACCGAGGCCCGGTTCCTTGGGTGTTCTTTCAAAGTTGCTTCCTCCCGTGCGATTTGGGTTTGTAAATCCTGTAGTGCCTTTCGCTTCGTTTTGTTTCTGCCTGCGTTATGTTCGATGAAATGTCCCCGGAGCACTGCCTTGCAGGCGTCCCATATCACCTCCGGACTTGTTTCCGGCACGTCATTGATCTTAAAGTAGTCCACCGTCAGTGCTCGGTATTTCTGTATGTCCTCCTCTTTCTTTAGCAGGTTGTCGTTGAGTCTCCAGCGCCTCGATGGAGGCCTATGATTCAACTCCAGCGTGATCGGGCAGTGATCCGACAAATCTCTCGGAAGTATTTTTATTTGGGATACTCGCGGCATCATCGATCTGGACATCCAGATCATGTCTATTCGTGACCAACTTTGATGCCTATGCGAGTAGAACGTGTAGTCCCTTTCTTTTTGGTTATGAAGTCTCCAGGTGTCTTCCAGGGCGAGGTCAGCTAGCAGGTGCGTGAGGGTCTTAGGTAGAATGCCGGGGGGGTCTTGCCCTGTTTTTTTGGACTTCGTAGTTGACTGCGTTCTGTCTAGTCGGGGGTTCATTATTCCATTGTAGTCGCCCAATATAATCAGCCCGTCGTAGTCCTGTTCATCTATGAGTGCCGCGAGTGTCTGAGTGAACTCGGACTTGGGGCCGTTAGGCGCATAGATATTACAAAGCAGGAGGCGTGATAGTCCCACCTCTAACATCACCCCCACTATTCTCCCCTCTGGGTCCGTGAACGCCAGTTTAGCTGGTACCTTGTCACTAATGTATGTTGCGACCCCTCTCTTTTTTTCTCTTGCTAGCGAGCAGAACAAGTTACCCATACCTTTGTTTACCAGATGGTGCTCATGGGCCTTCTTAATATGGACTTCTTGCAAAGCCACAATGTCCCATTTGCTCTTCCTCAGTAGATTGAATGTTTTTTTCTTTTCACCGGCGAGTTCAGCCCATTGATGTTGTTGGAGAAGCACTGTAATTGTATTAAGGGATCATACATGATGCATTTCCACTGTGTGTCCCGTGTCGTCGTCCATGTCATCCGCAATCCGTGTCGTCATGCCCGCCTCTGGCACCCGGTGTCTCCCGTTGGGTCGGGTTGCCTCCTCGTTCGGGGAGTAGAATCTTCGCCGTTTAATTGGTTCGGTCTGTGCAGGTGGGGACGTGGATCTCGGGTCAGACTCCTTCAAAAGATTTGCATGGAACTCCTGTGCCTTGGCCACCGTGGTCAACCAGTACTTTTTCTCCCTGTATGTAGCCATAATCCCTTCCGACTTTTCCCATCTGAATCTGATTTTCCTGTTCTTCAACTCCTCCGTGAGGAAGAGATAGTTCTTCCTTTTGCTGATTGAGGCCGCCGTGAACTCCCTCAATATGATGACCTTGTGGCCTTTGTATGTTGTTGGCGCCTCCTTCTGCTTCATTAGTACTTCATCTCTGGTTTTTCGTCTGGAGAATTGGACCACCACGTCCCGCGGCACATTATTCCTTCTCGCGTATGCAGAGGGGACTCTGTACGCTTTCTCTATATCCCGATGTATCTCCTCCTCCTCCTTGCCTATAATGGTGGACGAGAGTTTGCTGATGATTCTCTGAACGTCCTCCTGCGAGTCTTCTTTTAGGTTTCTGAAGCGCAACTTTGTCTCCAGGGTGTTCTGTTCCATCCTCTCTTGGAGTATTTCTAACTTTGCATTCCTCGCCTCCAGGGACTCCACCCGTTTTTGTAGCTTCCCTTGTGAGCTTTTGATCTTATCTCCCTCTAGTTTAATTGAGAGAATTTCCTCCCGCACAATAGATAACTCTTTCTTCAAATCTGACTTGAGTTCCTGCAGTTGGGCATCATGCCTCGCCGCCGCTTCATCTACTTTTCTTTGCGTTGTATCTTGCTTCTCTGAGAGCCTCTGGAGCTCTTTCAATATGTCCTTCATCGTAGCTTCCTCACTGTTTGCCAGCCTCTTCTGGACCCCCTTGGCGTCCTTGAAGATCTTTGGAGTCGTCATTTTTCCCTTGCTGCTTCCCCCAGCCAGGTCGCCTGATTATGTAATCCCTTCCCGTGCCTTCCTTGTTTGCTGTATCTTGCTGGCTGTGCTAACTTGAGGAGTTGCCTGTCCCGAGGGTGTGCGCAATGATGTGTAGAGGAAGGGCCTTGGTCAGCTCCCCTTGTACTCTTAGGGGTGTTGGTGTCCCTATTTGGGCCAATGTGCTTCCCTCTGCCCTGTGACTGCGTGGCTCTGGTGGCGACTGGAGGAGGGTGGGGTGTCCTGTACCCTATAGATTCTTTTGCTCTCTTTTGTGTTGATGGGGAAGGGAAGATGGGCTCCTTTGTCTCTACCCTTGTTTCCTTCTCTGTCTTTGCCTCTGTCTTGTCCCTCTTCTTCAATTCCTGATCGCTTCCCCCTGCCTTTTTGTGTCTCAGTCCAGAGCGGGGAGAGTGGTGGAGGCACTCCCTGTTCCCCCCCTAAGCTGCTGCCTTTGCCTGTCTGTGAATTTCTGGACCTCGGTGTGCTTGCTCCTGCTGGGTGAAAGTGAGGCCTCTCTTATCCTCGGGGGGGGAGGAGAGAGAGAAGAAGCGGCGAGTCGCCTTTCGCCCCTTCTGTTTCCCTTACTCCCACTCCCGTCCGTGGGTCTGCTCACCTTCTCCGCCCTTGTCCCCACTCCTCCCTTGGCCTTCTCCGCCCTTCGCCTCCTTCTTCAGCTTCCTTGCGGTTCTCCTCCCTTCTGGACTCTGCTGTCCCGTCAGCGGGACGTCAGGTGTCCCTTCCGGTCCGCTTGTCCGGCTCTCCTCCTTCCCCCGGCGCACTTCCGGCGAGTGCTCAGCTTGCCTCCCGGCTCCGGCGATGCTCTGCCTTCCCTTCCAGTTGGCTTTCGCGCCCTTTTTTCTTCAGGGGCGGAAGAGGACCCTCTCCAATATGGCCGCCGTCTTCTGTAAGTTGTCCTTTCTTCCCCTATGTACCTTGCGTCGCCATCTTGGATCCCAAGCCTCTCCCCTGCCTTCTTCCCGGGTTGGTCGGGGCCTTACCAGGGGTCTCCCGGTGAGATTTCCGTCCCCTTTTTCTTCGGTTTGTCTGGTTTTCGGCCCCCGATCTTCCCCCTCAACGCCTGGCCTCTTGAGTCTGTGTACCTCGCCTTTTCCGGAACCCTTGCCCCCTGATCGATGGTCACTTCTTCCTCCTTTCCCGTATAGTCTTCTCCCCTGGGCTGGTGGGTCCTCTTGCTATCCCCTCCTCGCACTTGGTATGGGCTGGGCTGGCTGTGAGTGCAGGCTTATGCCCGCTGCCCACTTCCCGGCCTGCTCGCCGTTCGGGAATCCCCACCGGGCCCACGCAGTTCCCCCCCCTTGAGGAGAGGGGTACTTCTGGGGCCAGCGATGGAGTCCCTCGGTTTCGCGGCCTCTCGGCTGCCTAACACAGCCGGAGGTGAGGGCGCGAATCGCCCTCAAGCCGGTGGAAGCAGTTGACGGCTTGAGGAGCCCTCAAGACGTCCGACCAGCCGCCATCTTTGCCTGACCGGAAGCCCTAAATTATAATTTTTGATTAGTTGAAAAAAGGTTTTTGGTAGAGTATTCGTTGTTGATTTATTTATTGCATTATTGTAATTCTTATCTAAATTTTTGTTGACTATACCGTTGAAGTCACCCATAATAATATTTCCATCACACTCCACCATTGCCATTTTCTTATTCAAACATTCAAAAAAATTAGCTTTAGGTCCATTGGGGGCATAAATACAGACCACCAGGATCTTTTCCCCCTGAAATTAACTGAAGTCGCTATAAATCTACCCTCCTTATCTTTAAACTCAAAATTAGGATTCAGATCTGGTTTGCTATATAGCGCTACACCCTTTTGTTTTTTTTCTATTGATGATGCGAAGAGGGTTCCCAGGGATTTATTTTCTAAGAGGTCCAATCTGCTAGTTTTAATATGGCTTTCTTGAATTGCAATAATAGCTGCTTTTTGTTTTTTCAAGAAGGCAAATGTTTTTTTTTCCTTTTCTCTGAGATGTTTAATCCATTTACATTAAGAGAATAACATTTTACCTCCATATTCTTGATTAGATTGCTTCTTCTTCCTCTAGGACGCGGTTTTCCTCTTTAGAGTTTATCTCTGCGTCTGGGTCCTCTTCCTCTTCGTCTTCCAAAACATCTTCTTTTTCTTTATTGTAGAAGTGGTGATCTTGAGTATTCATCAAGACCTCTCTGTTCTTGTTCTGGGTAGGATTTTCTATATCTTCTTCCTTGGAGTTTGCCATTACTTCTCTTGATTTCAGGTTTTTCGGATTTTTCCCTTCCTCTTTCTTGGGGGGATAAGATTTACCTTTTTTAGTTAGGATATGCTCCCATTTTTTATAAAATTCCTCTGCTTTTTCTCTGGAGTTAATCCAATATCTTTCGTTCCTCCACGTAAATTAGATCCCCTCAATTTTTTCCCAGCGGAATCTGATGTCTTTCTGTTTCAGCAGATCTGTTAGGAAATAGTAGCGCTTCCTATTTTCCAAGATCAAACTTGGGATTTCCCTTAAAATGATGATTTTTTTCTTTATAATTAATGGGGGTTGTATTTTGTTTTCTCAGAACCTCTTCTTTAATTTTTGTAGAGTTGAATTGTACCAACATGTCCCGTTCGGACTTATTTCTTCTTGAGAAGGCGGTATGGATTCTGAACGCCTTATCGATTTTTTCTTCTACATATGGTTCTTGTTTCTGAAGGATTTTTGCAACTATCTCTGTGCCCAGTTTCATCGTGTCCTCGAACGTTTCCTTGTCCAGTTCTGGCACCCCTCTCAATCTAAGTTGAAATTCTTTCTGGAACAGTTCCAGCTGTATATTTTTCTTGTCCAGGTCTCCTTGGATCCTATCCAACTCATTTATTCTTTTTTGTTCCACTTGCATCATTTTCCTTGTATCCTCCTCCTTTCTTTGTAGGGCATCAACTTTATCGTACAGCACTATAACTTCCTTTCTCATGGTAGACATGTCCTTTCTCAGATCATGGATTCCTTCATTTATCTGTCTTCTTTCATCTGCTCCTTTTTCAGCTGAATCATTCAATCTTTTCACCTCATAAATCAGTTCCTTCAGTTGGTCTCTTATTTGCCCCTCTTCGTGATATGAGTCTCTCCTATCCGTTTGACCCGTTTGGCCCATCAGGCTTTGGAGTTCTCTATTTGGTTTCCTCCTGGAAGTCATATTTCCTGTAATGTTTTTTATTAACCCCTTATATTTAGCCCAGGGGGCCCTACCTTTGCGGAGAAGAATCTTAGTCCTACCTCTTCTTTTCCCTCAGGTACTGGGTATCGCCTTTCTCTTCCTTGTCTTCAATTTTGCGGCTTATTTGGGATCTTCTTCTCGGCCTTCTGGGCTTCTAGGCACCGCCGTTTATTTCCGGGTTGCTTTTTTACTGCGTCGTCACCCTGTGTCGGGCCACGTCATCCAATCGCATTTAGGTTCTTGCGGGAGTTTACAGGCGGGTGCGCTGATTTTGACTGATTTATGAGGCCATTAAAAAGAACTCCTGGAATTGCTGAGGAATGCAGAAGAAAAAACAACAAAAAGGGACGCTGGAAAACGCTGAGAGAGATGAGGAGTGCATCAGCTCCCCCTGGTGGCCAGAAGTTTGCCTCTGTTCATCTATATGTCATATGTTCATCTATATATGTCATATGTTGTCATATGTTGAACTGCAGGGATTGTCTGCTATTATCTGTACTGTAATCTGCTCTGAGTCCCCTTCGGGGTGAGAAGAGCAGAATATAAATAAAGTAAATAAATAATTAGATAGATAGATAGATAGATAGATAGAGGATACATACTCCCAGAATAACAGTGCATTGATAGGAGGAAATTCACCTGTTGGTTTTAGACAGTAAAGCAACTAAAGGCAATTACAGTCTGCATTTAAAAATGGAGGCAGCTGGTATTGTCTCCAAACAGGAAATGACATTCAAGTTGGAAAGTATAACAAGATATTATGTTACTCTCAACAGTTGTTTAAGCCTCAAGGAGCATCTTAGCAAGGAAGCAGCCCCACACCACCTTGGTGGTTTGCTAAGATCTTGTTGGCTTGGGGGGTCTGGTAATAGAGGTAGGACCAGAGCCAATACAAATATGACTGGGCCGAATGCCAGAGAGGAGACCCATATCGCATACAGTCGCTCATGAGTCTCTAATTAGAAGAGATAGAAAATTGCCTGTGGCTACGAGCGTACATTTTATTATGCATTTGAGAACTCCCAAGCCAGAGAATCCAGTATACCTGGGAGGGAAGGAGAAAATCCACATAAAGCCCATGTTTCCTAATCTTTTTAACATGAATATTACGTTGCCGCTTAAACGCCGGTTTTATACATCATCCTTCATGAAGTAAATGACTCTTAAATGATACTCGCAAGCCATTTGGCCTTTGAAAATGCGTAGACTTGTCTAGAGAGAGATCACTAATCCAACTAAGGCATTTTTAGAACAGAATCCTTCAAGCACTGACTTTATCTTTCTAAAGAAGCACTTAACTGCAAATCCTATATCCAAATACAGAGCCAAGCAGGCCTGGCTAAGCTTGTGGTGGGGAGAGCAGAAAGTAGGATGCCTGTAGGCCACACTGCTGGAAAATGTATAGCAGGCAAAAATCCACATTACCTAATCCCGCATCACACAGGGAAAAGTGTCTTACACGTGCATACATTCCGCTAAGAAAGTCATTAAAAGTTTTCAAGGCAGAACAGCCATAGTCAGTTCACACTTGCCGAAGCAGGTTTGTTGCATGTTTGCGTGTGGCACATAAGACATGTATGGACAATGTGCATCAACCTGCATAATGGTGTAATCACATTGCACATGCCAATGCAATTCTACCATTGGTTCTGCGTTTGCTCTTAGAATACCACCATTCACTAATGAGATGGTTTTGTTCTGTTGGGGCCTAGCAAGCTTAGGACAGTGGCAGAGAGGTCCTCAGGTTGTAGGTTTGGTTCGAGTTTCCTTCTCTTAGATGGTTGACCTTACAGGGTTAAATGAGCACCATCCTCCCAGGTTTGAAATCAGAATTTTCCGTCTCCTAGGATGGTTGCCAAAAGGCTAGAGAGCCCATCCTGCCCTTTGACGCTCTGTCAGACCCTCCAGTTGTGACCTGTCTGCCTCTTGACTTGAAGAAGACTATGACTTACTTCAATGTTTCTCAACCTAGGGGTTGCAATGGGGGTTCGGAGGGGTCGCCAAAGACCACCAGAAACACACAGTATTTTCTGTTGGTCATGGAGGTTCTGTGTGGGAAGTTTGGTCCAATTCTCTCATTGGTTGGGAGTTCAGAAGGCTCTTTGATTGTAGGTGAACTATAAATCCCAGCAACTACAACTCCCAAATGACAAAATCAACCCCCCTCCCCAACCCCACCAGTATTCAAATTTGGACATATTGGGTATTTGTGTCAAATTTTGTTGAGTGAATAAAAATACATCCTGCATATCAGATATTTACATTATGATTCATAACAGTAGCAAAATGACAGTTATGAAGTAGCAACAAAAATAATGATGGTTGGGGGTCACCACAGCATGAGAAACTGTATTAAGGGGTCGCAGCATTAGGAAGATCGAGAACCATTGACTTACTTTCTTCAGAACACAATATGTCTTAGGCCAGTCCTGTTCAGCTGGTGAAAGCTCTCTCCATCGCTGTGCCATCACTCCAGAAATAGTTCTACCGGTTGACACTCTGATCAACACACAATTATAGGATCTTTGCCAGGAAAAAAGAGGCAACCCTACAGTTTACTGCTGATATTATCTTTTTCTGTTTTTAACTGTAATCTCTGCAGCCATTCCAGCTGATAAACAAGGGAAAGAGGCAGCGAGGTGTAAGAACAAGATCCACGCAGGGCAGACAACTGAACATTTAATTTATTTACCTCTCCTAACAGATACCTAGGGTGACATTTATTAATAAACGACATTATCAGGTGTCGGATATGTAGCTCACAGAAATTAATTACCCAGCTCCTGGTAAAACCATAACAAGCCTGCAGTGCTGTAACGTTTGTGCTAATTGAAAATGAGATAAGTGCTGTGGGTGCAATTTGCATTCAATGCAGTGTATTAATTATCTTCGGTTCTCTTCGTGATAAATATACCTGACTGAATCACTCTGCTAATTTGCCAGGTAATAGAGTTATAAGTGGATTCCCTCAGGTGACCATGCAAAGGCTTCAGCCCTACTGGAACATCAAGGATCTCTGTCTTTACTGAGCACTTCAGTGAGTTCGCAAAAACTCTTGGTGTTGCAGCCCATACAGAGTTCAGACGGCATGCTCACCGCCCTGTTCATTGCCTTGATCATAGACTTTCTGAATTCAAATTCCTCTTTATTTTTTGAACATGGGAATAAAAGAAATGCTAATTTGTTTAATTGATTGGGTGAGTGGGCTTGTATCTCAGATGTCTGAGTTTGTACAGGCGAAAGATTTGTACGATCTAAAGATAAACCAGAAGATATGCTTAAGTTTGTAACTGTAGTGTTCCAGCCTAGTGGCCCAAGCCAGACCCCGGGGGTGCCAAGGCAGGTGCCTGCTGCTTCGGGGCAAAGTGGGGATGGGCTAGATGACCCAGGGCAAAATGGTGAAGAAGAATGGCCAGATGGTTATGAGTCTTCTAATGAGAGCTTCCAATGGGAAAATGAGTGGACGGAGGGATATAGAACTGCTGACATGTTCAGTGAAGATTCAATGGAAGATGATTGCGATTATGAGTGGCCTAGTGGCCTTGGGTCTCAGGAACGGGTTTCCACTCCCTTTCCAGATCAGCCTTTGGGAGAAAGGGAGCCATCCGGTTCTCACTCCGATAATGAAGCAGCTGGCTCTGCTAACAAGCAGGTGTTTGATAGAAGAAGAAATATCAGAGATTCCAGGAAATTGTGGGGCCTGCGACAGGGGGTGAGATGGGTGCCCCGGGATTAGCTTCTATATTAGTCTTTGCTTTTGGACTTTGAATTAGATCTGAAGCCATGTTTAGCTTGAACCAAGTCTCCCATTCAGGTCTTCCAGGGAACCGTTGGGACGGTTTGGATCCCTGCTTTGTTTGCCACTACTAAGGTTGCTTTGCGGTACCACGTCAAGCCGCCGGAGCGGCTTGCCTTGCCTATGAACTTTGCCTAGTTTATGGACTTTGCTTTTCTTTGGACTTAAGCCTTTCTGGCTGGGAATTATTGAACTATTTTGGACAATCATTGGTTTTTTTGATATTTTCTTCATTTGGACTATTTTTGAACTCTTATTTTTGGACTTTAGTATCTTTTATTCTAAACTACCTGTACCCGACACGCATTGCTGTGCCCTATTTAGGAGATGCGAGAAAGTCTGAGTATGTAAGGGTTGGAAATGATGTTACTTACGGTCTTGGTGGGGTCATGTAGGCATGAATTGCGCACTTTCTATGTGTGCTCCAAATGATGTCATCTGGAAGCATGAGTTGTATTGTCTTATATAGCGGAGGAAGTGTTTTGATTCTGGAGTGTCTCCACTCAGCAAAGTCTGTAGTGGTTGTGGAGGAGTGGCAAGTGGTGGTAGAGAGACTTTACCGGCTAGGCAGCACATTCCCGGTGTTTCTGCTGTGTATTTCAGGGCTTTGCAGTGTGTGCAGATGTGCGTTAGGGTGCCAATGTCGGCCTCTGGCGCCATGCTGTAGTCTTCTGCAGCGTTGTATCTGAAGGCTAGGTGGTGGAATTGGTTGTGGTGTTTTTGAAGTTTGTTTTCTGTGTTGCGACGTCGTGCTTCTGCGCTCCTTGCACGCTGCTGTTGTGTTGCATTTCTGCGTCTTTGTTGTTCCTGGCTGCGCACTCTTCTTGTCGTGCAGTTCTTTGCATTTGGTTCTCAGCTGTGCGTCGTACAGTGACCTGTTGTCTCTGTAGCGCAGTGTTTCTGTTCTGGCATTTATTCTGCCCTTTTTTGTTTGATGTATGTAGCGTTGCGAGTGTGTCGTCCGATGCTGTTCTTTTTAGGAGGCATGGCTTGTCTTTTGGGTCAGTTTCTGTCTGTGTGGAAGGAAGGAATGGTTTTTGTTTGTGGTGGTGGTAGGTGTTGTGTGTACGAGGTCCCGTAAGGTTGGTGGGATGGGTTGTGATTGGAAGTTGTGTTGTGTTGTGTGGGTAGGAATTGCTGGAGAATTGCTCCCTCATAGAATTTGATTTTGACAGTTTAACCCTCAAACACCAACTAACAACTTAAATCTCTCAGCATTCTATCCTAGCCTTGGATGGCTCTGGCCAGCGTTGCTATGGTTACTCATCCTCCCTGCATTTTGTGTGGGCCGATGTCGGCCAATGGCATTTGCTGGCAGCCGTAGAGGATGCTGGGAAATGTAGGGTTTTTTTACTTGTTTTTTGGGGGCCTTTTAGGTTTTGGGGGGGAAAGTTTCCTTGCTACAAACGTACCTTGCTTGAGGCCTATTTCTGTTGGCAAGTTTTGTGTTTCTGCATTGTAAGGTTTCTCTGTTTGGGATAGTCGTTCCATGACGGGAACCCCTTTATGTAATAGATAAACTTGTTGATATTACATTTGGCCTGTGTGTGTGTGATTCAGAGGGAATTGCCCGGTTCTGAGGTGCAACAGTAACCTATTTGTTACTCTGTTTCTTAGAGTTTGCTTAATGCAGTGTTTCCCAACCAGTGTGCCAGAGCACACTAGTGTGCTGTGAGCGATCATCAGGTGTGCCATGGGGAATTGGAACCTCCAATACACTTACTTATTAAAGGAGTGCCGCTATGTCACAGTACAAAATCCACAATTAGTCATACATGATCATACACAAAAAAGTACCCAATCCTGCTGGAGAAAATCAAAAGTCTTACATAAGGTAGTTCAGCGTGGTCGCCACAGAGAGCGGAGGAGTTGCGAACCAGGAAGTAGCGAGTTCATAGAGCGCTCCTCTACGGAAAACTCACGATATTTGATGAAATCACAGAATTGAGTGCAAAAAACAAAGTGTATCCTCAGAATGTTATCCAATGTCAGTTCTGGGATCCGCACAATAACACAGTCAGTTTGCGAACAATTTAAAGAAGCAGCACCATAATCATAGCGACAAGGTAGAAAATCACGTAGATAATCACATATATTCAAACCGCCAGAGGCTGAAGATAGATGTGGTGATGGAATCGAAAGCTGGAATGGGCAAACTTGGACCTTCCAGGTGTTTTGGACTCAAACTCCCACCATTCCTAGCAGCCTTGTACTCTTTTCCTTTCCCCCCCTCAGTCACTTAAGCAGGGAAGGGCCTCAGGCTGTTAGGAATGGTGGGAGTTGAAGTCCAAAGCACCCAGAGGGCCGAAGTTTTCCCATGACTGACAGCTGTTGAGCAAGACCTTCGTGTGTGTCTTTCTGCCATTCCTGCCAGGATATCTATGTTGTGTTCATCAAAACAGGCCCAGGTTTCACACTGAGTGTATAAATACATTTTAAAACATATTAACTATATGTATTACTGTGTTAGAGTGTCATTTTGTGTCATTTTGGTTGGTGGTGTGCCCCAGGATTTGGTAAATGTAAAAAATGTGCCGTGGCTCAAAAAAGGTTGAAAATCACTGGCTTAATGGAGGTGGTGACCAAGCTTGTACCTTGAAAGATCTACATTTATGTAACATGTTTCGGGAATTAACAAACACATCCTCCCCAGGTTCATCAAAATAATAATAACAATAATAATAATAGAATTTCACATCAAATTCTCCTTTGAAAATATTAGATTTCTATGCCTCTTATATTTATTTATTTATTTATTTATTATTTACTATACTTATATGCTTTTTCTGTTTTCATCAGGATGTGGATCTCTATTGCTCTGTCAAGGTAAGGGATGTAAAGGAAACAGTGTGACCCCCATGTCCATGGGGGATATATTCTTAGACTTTCCACAGATATGTGAAACCAGAAATAATAGCAAGCCCTATTATTTTCAATGGGACAACAAAAGGATGTACCTAGTAAATCGGAAAGTACAACATGACCCCCATATCCACAGAACTGATATATGCAGTTTTAATTTATCTACAGTTTTAGTTAAGACCTGCTGCACAAACTAAATCCTCTGCTCAGTACCTCTGTCATTTCTCCCAATGAAAATAATTGTTTTTGCAATGGTTTCACATATTAATGCAAAATCTGACAGTATATCCTCCACAGATACAGTGGCCATGCTGTATTACTCTTTACATTTTTGTGTACCTTTGAAACCTTTGATGACCAAGAATGTGCTTGGCCAACTTACCGGCCAAGCGGGTTGCGGGCAGGGTTGCCCTTGCCGCCATCTTGAGGAGATATGCAGGGGCTTCTCCTTCCCAGGCCCCGCCCTGCCCCCTCTTTGTGCCAGCTAGCCTGCACTTCCTCCTAGGCAGCCTATTTAAGGCCGCCCGGGACTGCCCAGGCTTGAAACCTTTGATGACCAAGAAAGGGATTGGATTAGTTGATTTCTAGTTTCCCAAAGTGCCACATGTAAACCCAAGGAGAGGAAAGGGTCCTTCCAAAGCTTTGGAAGGGATTGTGGCGCAGCTGGCTGGGACTCAGCTGCATAAGATCTCTACTGACCAGAAGGTCATGAGTTTGAGGCCTGCCCGGGTTGGGGTGAGCTCTCGACCAATTGTGTAGCTCGTTGTCTGTCTATATATGTTGTATGTCTATGGCATTGAATGTTTGCCTGTATATGTGCATTGTGATCTGCCCTGAGTCCCCTGCGGGGTGAGAAAGGCGGAATATAAATGATGTAAATAAATAAATAAATTATTGTGTTGATTCCCAAGAATAGGATTGGATTGGTTGATTTCTAGTTTCCCAAAAGTACCACGTGTAAGACCAAGGAGAGGAAAGGGGCCTCCAAACTTTTTGTGTGTTGTTCCCCAAGGAAAAGATTGGATTACTAGATTTCTAGTTTCCTAAAGTACAATGTGTAACCAACACCAGGCAGACAAATGGGTCTCCAAACTTTTGTGTGTTTTCCCAAGGAAATTATTAGCAGCAAAGGGGAATTCTGGTTTTCCAAAGCACAGAAGTCAAACCCCAGGAGAAAATAAGCCCTTTAAAGTTGTTTTCCCTGTTTTAGGAAGGAAATTATTATCAGCAAAAGGGGAATTCTGGTTTTCCAAAGCACAGAAGTCAAACCCCAGGAGAGAAAAATAAAACCCTTAAAAGTTGTATTCCCTGATTCACGAAGGGAAATAACAGCAAAGGAGAAACTGTTCCCAACCCAGTCCTTCCCTTGCAAAGCGGTGGCATAGCACCCTTCCCACCCAAACAGCCTGCCCTAGTCCCTCTGCCTTTGCATCCCCGGCTCACAATGAGCCCTTTTTAAAGGGCAATGGCTGCTGTGCCAAAACCCTCCCCCTCCCCAGATGGTTTCCCCTCATTGGCTGAAGACAAGCACCCCAGCATGCAACCAGCTGCTTGCCTCCAAAGGCTGATTCCTTTCCTATTCACTTCCTGGATCGGAAAAAAGATGGTGGCAGTGGCTTTGAAAAGGCAAAATTACTTCCAGGTTCCAAAATCACTTCGAATTTGATTCAAAAATGGATAAATTCCGATTTTAATCAAATTTACGAGGATTCTGATTGAACCTACCTATGCCTGTTGGACAGCCCTTCAAATAGTGGACTCTATTCTGCAAAATGGAATATGCAGTATAGCCACCCATTTTGTGGTGGAAGTGTGAGGTCTACCAGGAAGAAAAGGGGGATGATGGACTAGAAAGATGTTTGGTACAACCATCTTATGGTTTTTGTAATGTTACCAATAGTGTAACTTTCAAAGAGCCATGGTTCAACACCTGGTATCAGATGCTTTCTTTCTTATTGCATATGGATGAAACTTTTCAACTAAACACAGCTGGGAATGGCATTGCCTTTTTAGTGATGAATCATAGTGATGAATCATGAAGACGGAGATCCTATGGCTGGGTCGTCCTGGTGTCGGTGAGTGCCGGTTGCCTACCCTGGATGCCGAGCGGCTAAGCCGCTCTTTGGTAAGAAGCCTGGGGGTCCAATTTGACCCACTGCTATTGATGGAGACTCAGGTCTGCATGGTTAGCAGGTCTGCATTCTTCCATCTCCAACAGGCTAGGCGACTGGCTCCTTACCTATCCAGGAATGGCCTAGCTAAGGTGATCCAGGCGAGGGTCATCTCAAGGCTAGACTACTGTAACGCCCTCTACATTGGCCTTCCCTTGTCGACAACCCGAAAACTAAAGCTGGTGCAAAATGCTTGCTGCTCGATTGCTGGTGGGAGCATAGGCAAGAGAGCATATTACACCAATTCTGCAGCAATTGCACTGGCTACCAGTAGAGTACCGGATTGTCTTCAAAGTGCTGGTTTTGACCTTTAAGGCATTGTATGGTCTAAGGCCAGTGTATCTGAGGGACCATCTCGCCCCGTATGTTCCCCCGAGATCGTTGCGATCAGAAGAACAAAATCTTCTGGTGATTCCATCAATCCGTTCCTGCCGTCTTTCAACAAGACAAAGAGCCTTTTCTGTGGTGGCACCGACTTTATGGAATGAGTTACCAGACAGAACTCGTGCCATCACAGAGTTAGCCCCCTTCCGGAGGGCCTGCAAGACGTTCCTTTTTAGGCAGGCTTTCAATCTAGGCGCCTCTTGATAATCCTGTCCATACCCTTGTGTTTTTATATATCCAAACTGTTTTTATGTGCATTTAATTGTTTTTTGTAAACTGCCCCGAGCCTGCAGGGAGGAGCGGTATATAAAAGTGAATAATAAATAAATAAATATAACTTGTCACTTCAGTTTCATCAGTATTAAACCATCCATTGGTGTTTTCAGGAGATAGCAAACTATCTCCTAAAAATCCTGATAGTATTTATTCAGATAAATACAAATTTGCCCCCAGAAGGGAGACTACATTTTTTTGTATCACGGGGGACAAACAATATTTAAAACACACATATATACACACAGAACACAGCTAGTAACTTTGTTTGCATTTTGAAAGGAAAACTGAGCTGCGGTGAGATAGCAAGCTGGTGACGGGAGGCCGTGGAAGAGAGAACTGTTAACAAAAATCTTAACTTTGACTCTGAAACACATTTGTTAAATAGGCATCCTAATGGCATTATTGCGGCGAAAAACAGACTTGAAAATGCTGTATACATTATTACTCTCATTATCCACCAACTGCAAGAATGCTGCACTAAAACTAACTCAAAACACCTCAGGGAAGGTAATTGCTACTAATGGATCTGAAGTGTGTAAAATTGGGCATTATTACCCGGTCATCATATCCTTGAATATCCAAAGCCATAGGATATTGCAGTTACTGGGCTCACTCATCTCTCAATCATGGCGGAAATTTGAGGAAAGTGCCGAGCTCTTCTTCATTTTGCATTAGAAGGAAAATTCAACAACAACATCTAAATATTACACCAGCCTATTTGTGACCTAGGAGTTTGTAGAGGGTCAGTGTTTTGCTTTTCTAAGCCACCGTTTCTCAAGCTTTGGGGCTTACTAGAAATGTTGCTCCATCGTTACTTTTCTTCGGTGAAGCATCTTATCATAATATTTTGTTCATTGCCATATGCCCATTTATATATGAGACCCACAATGCAATGGAAAGTTCTTCTGCTTGGTGCAATTCCTATTAAAATCAATAGGAAATGCTTAGAACTGTGGGTTTTGGGGCTCCTCCTGATGGGCAAATGTGTCAGGAGGATCTTGTAGTTTGCAGTAGTTGTAGCAGTTGTTGTTATTGTAACTTTCTTTTTTTATTTCAAATGTCTTTAAATTTTGAGGAACAGCAAAGCAAGACAGTATCCTTCCCTTTTCCAGCTTTTTGCATTTTAAATATTTTTGCTACTATATTAAAAAGAAGTTTGTGATCACAGTGCATCTGTGGAAAGCAAGCACGAGTATGTTTGCAGTATAACTCTATAATTCTTTTTTTAAATTAAAAATAGAGAAGAAATAAATGCCTTTCAGCCATAGGACCTCCTCAGCAAATCAATGCTCTAATAAATTATTGGCAGATTATAGGATATTTCTTGTTTCCAAAAGCACAACGTGTAACCCCAAAGTGGAGAAAGGGGGCACTAAAGTTGTATGGTGTGGTTCCCCAAGGAAATTATTAGATTAGGAGATTTCTAGTTTCCAAAAGTACAATTTGTAATCCCAAGCAGGCAAAGTGGCCTCCAAACTTTCGTGTGTTTTCCCAAGGAAATTATTACCAGATAATGGGATTTCTTGCTTTCCAAAAGTCAAACCCCAGGAGAGGAAAGGGTCTTAAAACTTGTATTCCCTGCTTCAGGAAGAGAATTATTAGCAGAAAATGGGATTTCTTGTTTTCCAAAGCACAATGTGTAACTCCAAGGAGAGGAAAGCGTCTTAAAACTTGTATTCGGTGGTACAGCAAGGGAATAATTAGCAGATAAGAGGATTTCTCATTTTCCAAAGCACAGAAGTCAAACCCCAGGAGAGGAAAGAGTCTTAAAACTTGTATTCCCTGCTTCAGGAAGGGAATTATTAGCAGAAAAAGTTATTTCTTGTTTTCCAAAGCACAGAAGCCAAACCCCAGGAGAAGAAAAGGTCTTAAAACTTGTATTCCCTGCTTCAGGAAGGGAATTATTAGCAGAAAAGGTGATTTCTTGTTTTCCAAAGCACAGAAGCCAAACCCCAGGAGAGGAAAAGATCTTAAAACTTGTATTAAGTGGTTCAGCAAGGAAATTCTTAGCAGATAAGGGGATTTCCAAAGTCCAAAGAGACTTTCTGGGATTCCAAAATCCAAACTTTAACCCAAAGGCGATTGAGGTGCTTTGAAAGTTTAATTCACTGCTTCTAAAAGGGAAATTGGCAGTGGCAGGCAAGAGAAGAACACTTGTCCCAGCTGCCCTTATGTGCTGCCCTGCCCCCCCCCCTTTTTCCTCCACACACACAATCAAGCCTTGCAGGCAAGGGGCCTGCTACCAGCCATTCTCCCCAATTTGTTCCCTTCCCTAACCCTGTTATTCCCTTCCCAAGTGGTTGCACCTTTCGCACCCAAGCTTCCTTCCCGTTCGCAAGGAGCCCATAAGGCACGCACAGCCCTTTTTAAAGTGCAATGGCTGCCGTGCCAAAACCCCTCCCCTCCCCACATGATTTTCCCTCATTGGCAGGAGGCAAGCATCGCAGCATGCAAGTTGCTTCTTGCCTCCAAACACTATGTAATTTCTGATTCACTTCCTGAGTCAGAACAAAGATGGCGACAGTGGCTTCGAAATGGCGAGGATACTTCCAGGTTCCCAAATCGCTTTGAAATTGCTTCAAAAAAAGAATTTGATCCAAATTTAATCCGAATTACAAAGATGCAGATCCCAGTAGAGTGGCCTTTTGCAGCTGACAGATGGTAATTTTGTCAGTGCCGATTGTGTTTAAGTGCAGGCAAGGTCTTTAAGCACTGCACCCAGTGTGCTGATCACCACTGGGACCACCTTTACTGGCTTGTACCGGAGTCTTTGCAGTTCGATCTTTAAATTCTCGTATTGTGTCAGCTTTTCCAGTTGTTTCTCTTCAATCCTGCTGTTGTCTGGGATTGCAACATTGGCGCATTATCATTATTACTATTATTTCTTAATGTAAATTCAAGAAACCACTACAAATGGTCAGAAACAACTTCTCTCACACAAAAAACCCAGAGAGCTGTCATCTTGGAACGATCAGTTTGGAAAAATTCTAAGAGTATACTTTGTGCATCTAGTCCCTAAAGCTGGCAGCCCCTACCACAGCAGATATCAAGGTCTTCTCAAGGCATTTTGCTGCCTGAGAAGACCAGCATAGTGTAGTGGTCTGAGTGCTGGACTATGACTGTGGAAGGCCAGAGTTTGAATCCCTGTTTGATCATGGAAACCCATCAGGTGATCTTTGGCAAGTTACACTCTTTCAACTTCAGAGGAAAGCAATGGCAAACTCCCTCTGAGCAAATCATGCCAAGAAAACCCTGTGATAGGGTTTGCCTTAGGGTGACCATAAGTCAACAATGTCTTGTAGGTACCCAACAACAACAGCAATGATGACTAGAATTGCTGACTTGAACATTGAATGAGGTAATTACATCACTAGGCCTAATGCCATACGCCTTCTGTTGTAAGACACCACCTATTATAAAATGCACCCTAATTCCAGTACCAACAACAACAGCAACAACAAAAATACATAAGATACACTTGTGATTCTAAGTTACACCCCATTTTTAGATATGTTTATATAGGATCTGTGTTTATTTTCTCTCTATCATGTGTAGTTTTTGCAAGGAGGCTAATTGAATAATTAGCTGATATCAATAGACTCTAATTGATATCAGTGTGTAAATGCATTCATTATTCGATTGGCCTCATCGCAAAAAATATACGCCATAGAGAAAAAATTAACACAGATCTGAATTCAGTGCGTTATGTGTTATACGTCATATAAGAATAACATAAAATTATATCTGATGAAAAATACTTGTTGGCTTGTGATTAATTATATTCTATTGATATCAGTGCATAAATGCATTAATTATTCAATTAGCCCCATCCCAAAAACTACACATCATAGAGAAAAAATGAACACAGATCTGAATTCAGTGCAAAAATTCTATAAGAATAACCTAGAATTATATCTGATGAAAAATACTTGTTGGCTTGTGTTATATGAATAGGATGTAAAATGTGCAGGCTTTACAGTAGTCCGGTGTAATGCACAATTCGTCATATTTTTAAAAAGTTGACGCGATGGAAAAATATAAAGACATATTTAAAATGAGCATAAAAGTTATTTAAACTGTGCTACTCTCATTTCTGGTGATTACAAAATTTTTGATTTTGTTGGCTTGTGTTATTTGTGAGTTGTATTACTAGGGAGAATATTGTAATCAAATCGGTAAACAATCAAATTTGCAAACATCAAACATGCAAATGGGAAGGGCGAACCATATATGTTATGCTTGTAGATACCGTACTATGTGAAAACAGATATAGAATGCACTTTTATCTTAATATCATATAGTAAACTTATCCAAGAGAATGAGGTTAAAACTAGGAGCTATTCGCATTAGCTGTCTGGCTGTGTTCTGTATGCTACTCGTGCATCTGGTTTGCCATTAGTATTTGTCTGTAGTAGAGGAAAGAAATGTGGCCATATCCAAAGTCCATGGTCATCTAGATTTCTAATGGCATTAAAATTACATTGTGCATACAAAGATTTTACAAGCAAATGCAGTCCTTGTCCTAAATGTTGTCGGCTGAGATGGTGACAAGACATCGGCTGGGGAAGACAAACTGGGTAGTCTCAGTCAGGTCAAGGTGACAATAGACTTAACATATTCCATTATTAATGCAGACTTCAGTCATATGTAATAGAGCCTGACATATTTTGGGTGAACAAAACCAGTAGTGAATCAAGGTATGGATCTTGATTTATACAGGGTCCCTCTTCTTAACCCAGCACTTTGCAGAATTGCCATGAATACATAGATTTATGTCTGTCACAGTGGCAAAAGCAAACTATTCCACCCAGCCTGAGGTGAGATATAGTAATGATTCTAACATTGGCAGTCACACAGCACAGCCTTCTAGAAAGCAATTGCTACTAGAGAGAGAAAAAGGTTAAAGGACCAGTAATCGTAGAAGTCAAAGCGGTAGCAAAGACCTGAGGACTACAGGAGATATTCACTACATGGACAATAGTTCCCAATGGCCGAGATGTTCCTCAGTGAAGAACCAACAGGAAAAGCAGGTTTTGTAAGTCACAAAAGTAAACAAATTGGTTATCAACCTTGGAGTACACAGAAGTGATCCAGTTCAACATAGGGCCCTTCCACACAGCCCTATAGCCCAGATATAGGGCTCTCAATTGCTGAAAAAATCCTGGCAAGGATACTTCTGAACAGATTAGTTCCTGCTATTGCAGAAGAACTTCTCCCGGAAAGCCAATGCGGCTTCACAGCTAACAGGAACAACACAGATATGGCATTTGCCCTTAGACAAGAGAAATGTAGAGAGAAGAACAAAGGACTCTATGTAACATTTGTCGACCTCACCAAAGCCTTCGACACTGTGAACAGAAAAGGTCTGTGGCAGATCCTGGAACGTCTAGGAGGTCCCCCCCCCCCCAATTCCTCAAAATGATTATCCTGCTACATGAGGGCCAGCGCGGTCAAGTCAGATACGGCGATGCTCTCTCAGAGCCCTTTCTAATAACTAATGGAGTGAAGCAAGGTTGTGTTCTTGCACCAACCCTATTTACAATCTTCTTCAGCATGATGCTCCAAAGGGCTACGGCAGATCTCGAAGAAGAAGGCGGCATATATATACGCTATCGTACTGATGGCAGCTTGTTCAATTTAAGCTACCTGAGGGCTCACACTAGGACTCTAAACTATCTAGTCTGTGAGCTGCTTTTTGCTGAAGATGCTGCCCTTGTCGCCCATTCAGAAGCAGCCCTGCAGTGCCTAACATCCTGCTTTGCAACAGTTGCAGAGCTGTTTGGGCTGGAAGTCAGCCTGAAGAAAACTGAAGTTCTCTACCAGCCCTCACCACAGGAAGAACACCATCATCCCCATGTCAGCATAGGCAAATCTGTGCTTAAGTCCATTCAGCAGTTCACCTACCTGGGAAGCATCATCTCTTCAGACACCAAGATTGATAGATAGATCACAGATTAGCAAAGACATATAGTGCATTCGGAAGGCTTCACAAAAGAGTCTGGAGAAACAAACACCTGAGGCAAAGCACCAAAATCAGTGTGTACAGAGCTATCGTACTGTCTATTCTCTTATATGGGTCTGAAACATGGGTCACCTATCACCAACACCTACGACTCCTCAAACGCTTTCATCAGCGCTGTCTACACTCAATCCTAAATGTACACTGGACTGATATGTGATGAATGCTGCTGTTCTTGAGCAAGCAGGGATCACCAGCGTTGAGGCCACGCTTTTTTTAAAAAATATAGTCTTTATTCAAAATTTTTCACAAGAAAATCAACATACACATAACATCACATATAGGTCGAAGAGAGAAAGTGGGAAAGTAGAAGGGGGTGTAAGGGATGCCTGCGGCATTCCCAAACATGTAAAAGAAAAGGGTGCCGGAAAAGGGGTAAGTGAACACAGACAAAGTTCTGGGTGGGTGGATTTTCCTTATTCCACAACCACGGTTTCGGTATTCTCTACATTTTCCTCGTGTAGCTTCACAGATTGCCTGCGGTGTGTAAGGAAGAGAAAGCATAAGAGAAAGCATATCTAGTATAACACACTGTATATATAGTATTATCATCCCCGCATACGAGATGAATCTATTTCCAATCCAATTGCAAGGTGATATTATATTCCCTTTTGCAGTATTCCTGCATACATTTCCATTCCTGTTTTCTGTCTGAGCCCGTCTCGGCCTTCTTATCTTTGATTGCTTCGGAAAGCCATTCCATTTGTATGGCCTCTATTGAGTTAAGGATCCATTCGTCCCTTGTTGGAGATTTATTGGATTTCCAGTACCTAGCGAAGGTTATCTTTGCTGCCGTGGTTAGAATCAGATATATTCTTTTTTCATTTTCGGACATCTTTGTTTTGGGGTCGAATAGGCCTAATAATAAACTATCTGGTTTCCTTTCGAGGTGTACTTTAAAGATTTTTTCTAATTCGTTATTTATCATTGTCCAGAACTTCCTGGCCTTCCCGCACAGCCACCACATATGAAAAAAGGTGCCATTTTTTTCACCGCAGTTCCAGCAATTCGGTTTAGTTGTTCTATATATTTTTGCTAATTTTGCTGGGTCCAGGTACCACCTGTACACTATTTTCACCCAACTTTCCTTATATTTGGCGCATATCGATGCGCCTATATTTTTTTTCCAAATTGCCCTCCACTTTTCCTGGTTAATTTTGTAGCCAATATTTCTGGACCATGTTTTCATGTAGTCCTTTATCCTACTATCCTCTCCTTCTCTAGCAATTAATGTTTTATAAATTTTGCCTACCATATTTTTATTCTTGCCTAGCAATATCTCCCCTAGCTCACTTTCTTCCGGATTAAAACCCCTTTTCTGATCCTCTTTAAATTTTTCTGATAGCTGGAGGTATGAGAACCAGTTTATCTCCTTATTTTCCCTTAATAGCAAGTTCCGAGGTTTAAGAACAAATTTTTGACCGTCCCAGACCAACACCTCCTTATAAGTTAACCATTTGTTATTATCGAGTTGTCTTATTCTGAAGGCCTCAAGGGGTGATACCCACAAAGGTGTTTTAGTGTTTACCTCCTTATGATATTTCTGCCAGATCTTGATAAGCGCCCCTCTCGTGAAGTGGTCTTTGAACCCTCGGTCGGCTTTTACTTTATCATAACATAGATACCCGTGAAATCCAAATCTGAGGTCGTGGCCTTCCAAATTGAGTAACTTCTCATTTTCTAATTTACACCATTCTCCCACCCACGCTAAACAATTTGCTTCGTAATAGAGCCTCAAATTTGGAACTGCGAGTCCCCCCCTTTCTTTTGAATCCTGGAGTATCTTCATTTTAACTCTAGGCTTTTTGCCTCCCCAGATAAACTTAGAAATATCGGCCATCCATTTCTTGAATATATCTACTCTCTTTATGACGGGTATGACAGAAAACAGGAAGTTGATTTTTGGGAGCGCCATCATTTTTATCGTGGCTATCCTACCCATCATGGAAAGGTTTAGTTTCGACCACTTCTCTAGGTCCTTAACTATTTCCTTCCATTTCTTAACATAATTGTTTTTAAAAAGTTGTACATTATTAGTGGTTAGATGCACCCCTAAATATTTGGCCGTTGATGAAATCTTTATACCCGTTAATTTTTGTAAGTTCATTCGGTCGTTGGCCGACATGTTCATGGTCATCATTTGGGTTTTTGCCTTATTAATTTTGAGTCCCGCTATCGCCCCATATTTCTCAAACTTCTCCGACCATTTTGTCCAATTTACCTCGGGATTTTCAACTATTATGGCCAGGTCGTCGGCGAAGGCCTGAACCTTGTAAACCTCGTTTTTGATCTTTGGTCCCTCTAATTCAATATCATTTCTGATGTCATCCAACAGAACCTCAAGGAGCCATATATATAGGAGGGGTGATAGGGGACATCCCTGTCTAACTCCTTTCTTAATTTGTATCCTGGCCGATCTATTTTGGTTGACTATGATCCTCGCTGTTTGGGAATCGTATATAGCCTGTAGGACATTTTTAATTTTGAAGCCCAAATCTACTTCATTCGCTAGTATTTTTAAATATTGCCAATTCACATTGTCGAATGCCTTTTCGGCATCTAAGAAGATCAAGGCCACTTTTTTATTTATATGTTTTTTATAGAATTCCACCAGATTGATCATTGTCCGAATATTATTTTTTAAATATCTTTTCGGCAAGAAACCATTTTGATCGGCCTTTATTCTTGTATTTAAGAAAGGTTTCAATCTTTCCGCTAGTATAGAAGCGAAAATTTTATAGTCAGCATTCAATAACGCTATCGGTCTGTAGTTGGCCGGTATAAGTAGGTCTTTATCAGGTTTCCCAATAAGGATAATATTTGATTCAGACCATGATTCGGGAATTCGACCCGTTTCCAATATGTCATTAAATACTTTTTCCAAGATGTCTCCTATCACCTCGCCATGCTCCTTGTAGTATTCGGCCGTGTAGCCGTCTGGGCCGGCCGCTTTACCGATTTTCGTTTTTTTATGGCCTGTTGTATCTCTTCCCTCGTTATTTTTCTATTCAGGGCCTCCCTCTCTTCATCTTTAATTATCTCTATGTTCTTATCCCGCAGGTATTTCTGCACTAATTCTGGATCGATCTTATCATCCTGATATATTTTAGAAAAGAATTCTTCAAAAGTTCTCCTTATATCTTCCTCTGAGGTTATTTCCTTCTGACCTATCCTTAATTTTGGGATAACATTACGTTTCCTTTTCTCCTTCAATTGCCAAGCCAGGTATCTGCCTGGCTTATTGGCTTGCTCGAAAAATTTTTGCTTAGCAAATCTTATCTTTCTCTGCATTTCTTCTAATTCGAAGAAATCTAGCTGTTTCATTAGGAGATTGAGTTCCTTCCTTTTATCTGCTCTCTTAGGATCCTTTTTTAACTCCTTCTCTACTAGCGCAAGTCTATTTTGTATCTCCTGAAGTTCTTTTCTCTTATTTTTTTCCAAATAGTCTGACTCTTCATATAAAATCCCCTCATATAGGCTTTACCTGTATCCCATATAAGCCCCCAATTTTCATTGTCCGTGGAGTTTATTTCTAAGAATTCTTTTAGTGTATCCCTACTTTGGTCTAATATTGATTTCTTTCTGGTTAACCACCCTGGATATTTCCAACAGTATTCCGTTCTTTTAGCATAGAACTCTATCTCAACCGGACAATGGTCGGAGATATGTTTCGAAAGAATTTTTGTTTGTTGGATTCTTGGCAATAGATTTTTGGACGTCAAAATAAAGTCAATTCTCGACCATGACTTGTGCCTATTCGAGTAAAAGGTATAATCCTGGTCCTTGGGGTGCATCTCCCTCCACACATCTACCATATCCATATTTTCTTTTAAATCAAAAAAGTTTTTCGGGAGCTTTCCGCTTAAATGTTTACACAATCCATTTCCATTTCCGCTCTTATCTATTCTGGGATCTGATACCCCATTAAAGTCTCCCAGGAGAACCAGATTATCGTATACTTGGTCCAGAATTTTCTCCTCTACTTCCCGGAAGAATTTTGATTTGGAATTGTTAGGAGTGTAAACATTACATATTAACGAGGTTTCTTTCTCGTTTTCAATTAATATCCCCACATATCTTCCCTCCTTGTCGTGGAATGCTAATTTCGGATTAAGTTTTGGGTCGGCATAAGTGACCACTCCCCTTTTTTTATTTGTTGAGGCTGAAAAAGCCTCCCCAATTACATCATATTTCAGGTATTTTACATCAGTGTTTTTTATATGGGTTTCCTGTAGGGCTACCACACTTGCCCTACAGTTCTTAACCCGTTGGAAAATTCTCCTCCGTTTCACCCCACTGTTTAAACCGTTCACATTCCAAGACAAAAATCTTATAGACATTTACAAGTCTTTGTTGTTCTGCCACGCTATTGAGAACACAGCTGCGCTGGGCAGGGCATGTCTAGGATGGAGGACCACTGCCTCCCAAAAATACTACTCTATGGTGAACTCACCACAGGTCAGCGCAAGAGAGGCACCCCAAAGAAGAGATATAAGGACTCCCTGAAACAACATCTCAGGCTCGGCCAGATTGATCACCAACAATGGTCCACCCTGGCCTCACATCGGGAGACAGGGAGACGCACTATCCACAATGCTGCGGCCTCTTTTGAGAAGACACGTCGACGGGTCTCAAAGAGAAATGACAACACAGAAAGAACCGCAACTTGGAAACATCACCCAAGGAGACTTTCTGCTGTGCTTTCTGCAACCGAACTTGCCTATCTCGGATTGGCCTCTAGTCATCAACACGCTTGTAAAAAGCGTAGGATGAGTCCTTTCTAAGAATCTTCATTCGTGAAGTAATGCTGAGATATCCCAGAATATCAAGGCAGAAAATCCCACATTATCCGAGTGTGGACTAGAATGACCCATTCAAAACAGATATTGTGGGATTTTCTGGGATATAGGGCTGTGTGGAAGGGCCCATTGAGTGAAGGGCGGCTTTTAAAAAGCAATTCATTACAATGAAGTCCCAATCCCTAAAGGACTTTGTGTTGTCGAAGGCTTTCATGGCCGGATCACTGGGTTGCTGTGAATTTTCTGGGCTGTATGGCCATGTTCCAGAAGCATTCTCTCCTGACGTTTCGCAGGCATCCCCAGTTTGTGAGGTCTGTTGGAAACTAGGCAAGTGAGGTTTATATATATATATATATATATAGAGAGAGAGAGAGAGAGAGAGAGAGAGAGTTTGGTTTTGTATTCCGCTCCTCCCTGCAGGCTTGGGGCAGATTACAGCATATAAAACAGGCAGCATGTGTCAGCCATGCAACCTTACAATAAAACATTAAAACATTAAAATTTACATGTCACATCACGAGGTGTTGGAAAGAAGATACAGAGCATTTCCTTGAACCCGAAGCGCAGGTCTACTAGGCAATTATAATAAACAATCGCACTAGGCCGACGCGCCTAGTCAAAGGCTAGTCTGAAAAGGGCGGTCTTACAGGCCCTCTGAAAGGGGATGAGCTCTGGGATGGCTCGGGTGCCCTCTGGGAGGGAGTTCCATAACACCGGAGCTGCCTCAGAGAAGGCTCTTTGCCTAGTTGTAGACAGATGGCAGGAGCGGATTGATGGTACCAGTAACAGATTCTGTTCTTCTGAACGTGGTGATCTCGGGGGAATGTATGGGGCAAGGCGGTCCTTCAGGTATGCAGGCCCTAGGCCGTGCAAGGCCTTGAAGGTTAAAACCAGCACCTTGAAGACAATTCGGTACTCAATAGGAAGCCAGTGCAGTTGCCGAAGGATGGGCGTGATGTGCTCCCTTACTGGCGTTCCCGCCAGCAAGCGAGCAGCGGCATTCTGCACTAGCTTGAGTTTCCGGATTGTCGACAAGGGAAGGCCGACGTAGAGGGTGTTTATTTATTTATTTATTTATTTATTGCGATTTCTACGCCGCCGACTCCCAAGGGCTCGCGGCGGCTCAAGATGACCGTCGCTTGGATCACCGCGGCCAGGTCGTCCCTGGACAGGTAGGGTGCCAGTTGCCTAGCCTGTCATAGGTGAAAGAACGCCATCTTGCTGACCGCGGAGACCTGAGTCTCCATGGTCAGCAAGGGGTCCAGTTGAACACCCAAGCTCTTAACAAGGGATGACGGGCTAAGTCGCCAGGGTAGGCAACCGGCACTCATCCAGCCCAGGCTGACCAGGCCACAAGATCTCCGTCTTCGACGGATTCACCTTCAGCCGGCTGGCACACAGCCAACCAGTCACGGCTTCAAGGCAGAGATGAAATAATTGGGTACGGTGTCCGGCCTGCCGTCCATTCTCAGCAGAAGCTGTGGAATGTCCAGGGTGGGAGAAAGAACTCTTGTCTGCTGGAGGCAAGTGTGAATGTTGCAATTGGCCACCTTGATTAGCATTTAATGGCTTTCCAGCATAAAAGTCTGGCGGATTGCTGCCTGGGGGAAGGTGTTAGCTGGCTCTGATTGATTTTTGTCTGGAATTCCCCTGTTTTTTGAGTGTTGTTCTTTATTTGCTGTCCTGATTTTAGAGTTGTTTTAAAATACTGGTGGCCAAATACTGGTGATCGTTTTCATGGTTTTCTCTTTTCTGTTAAAATTGTCCACATGCTTGTGGATTTCAATGGCTTATCTGTGTAATCTGACATGGTGGTTGTTAGAGTGGTCCAACATTTATGTGAGAATGCTTCTGGAACATGGCCATACCTCCTGGAAAACTCACAGCAACCTAAAGGACTTGTTTGCCATTGCCATTATGTGTCTACATGCTTTGTCATTATTCAAATAGTTGCTTTTAAGTTACTTTCAAAATGAGACCACTACAAGCTACTGGCCTGTGAAACAAATAAAAACACATGCTTATGTGGTGAGACTACACAAATTCTGCATCTATAAAATTAACCAAAAATAGTTACAGTTACACAAGAAAAAGAACTCATGTCCCCACACGACTTTGTAATTATGTGAAATTATATATTGGTGTCAGAGGCTTTGCAAATGGAAGTTAATTACAATTAACTCTTGTTTTTTGTAATATGTTATTTCTAAGCTCTGATTCCCATCCACTGTTCAAAGCAGAGCACCTGAAAGGCCTCCATGCTGTAGTATGTGACATTTCCAAAGTGAGCATATTAACATAGTGTAGTCTAGACCAGTGATTTTCAACCAGTGTGCCGCGGAACACTAGTGTGCCATGAGATATCATCAGGTGTGCCGTGGGAAATTACAGTGTAGAGAGAGAGAGAGAAAGCCTAGCAGGAAACTTCAGGCAGCGGAAATCAGGCTTTCCTGGCCGAAGCAGCAATGCCGGCCAGCCTGGCTGCAGTCAGGGAGAGCCCTCAGCATCCACAACTTTCCTCCCTCCCTCCTCTCTCTCTCCTTCCATTTCTTCCCTCCCTCTGTGCACCTGGGTGCTCTTCTGCCCTCCTCCCCTCCAGCAGGAAGGAGGAGGAGAGGAGGAGGAGTCCGCGGGAGCTGCCCCCGTCCGACCCCGCTCCCAGAGGCTCAAGGCGAGGCTTTCTGCCCTCTAGCCCCTCCATGCCGGGCAAGGGGAGCAACCCCTCATCTCCCAGCCTCTCCTGGCTGTGCTCCGTGTTCGCTGCAGAGCAGAGCAGAGGCCGGGATGCGCAGCTCCACAGCCCAGCTTGGTTCCTTCCCGATCTGGCCCCAAGGCGACAGCAGGGAAGCCAAAGGGACATGGGGGGAGGCACTCCTGGGGGGGCTGAACCCCTTCAGGAAGGAGAACTGGGGGTGGCAACGGCTGCGAGCCTCCGCCGCAGTTTGTTCGGAGGCTCGGAGCCACCCCGTGTGCTCAATTCCTATTCGCCCTGCTCAGCCGAGCCCGTGTGCACTTCGGCCACTCAGCGCAGCCCTCCCACGCGAGACGGTGGCAGGTCTTCTGCGCGTGGGCCTCCCGGGGGGGGGGTGGCGGAAGCAGCGGCATCACAAGGGGGGAGGGTGACAGTTAGTAAAATGACAGAGTGTCATTTTGTGTCATTTTGGTTGGTGGTGTGCCCCAGGATTTTGTAAATGTAAAAAATGTGCCGCGTCTCAAAAAAGGTTGAAAATCACTGGTCTAGACATAACTAGCACATGCATTACTGGGGATAGAGTAACAGATAGTGGTGTGTTGTGCTGTGCATAACAGCTTGCATTAAGGTCCTTCTAGCTAGGGGTGCTTGAGGAATCAGTCTTTCACTAACCCCTGAATGAACTGAATGGAACTGAATCACAGCTACAGCACAGACGTGCTGATTAAAATATAGCTCACCACTGGGTTTCATAATATAGTGATAGGTTCCTCAGTTCAGCCCCGCTGGCATCTCCAAAATGTAACTACTAACTACTCTTTCAAGATTGTGAAACTTTATAAAATGTAAAAATAAAATAAGAATTGTATTTGACTTTGGAATTCATGTTAAGTTCATCTTCAAGAACCATGGCAGTTAAAGTAGTACGAGAGTGCTATCGCTTTGCAGTATGAATGAGCCCATGATCAAGAAGGAAACCCCCAAGTCAAAGATTCCACAAATCCAATATACCAGTTTCCTTAGACAGTAAATATTTTTCATTTTTCCATGCAGTCAACGCTCCACATTTGCTGAGGTTAGAGACATAGGAACCACAAATCAAGAAATTGGTATTTTTTTCCTTACCTCTATGGTAACACTAGAGGACCTAAAGATTCTTACAGATCAGGGGTGCTCATTAGCTAGATCGAGATCTACTGGTAGATCACATAGGGCGTCCTGGTAGATCACAGGCAGGGTGGGAGGAAGGCTCAGTCCCGCCCCGCAGGCTCCCGACGCCACCCAGGTGCAGAAGGAGGTTGGACTGGATGACCCTTGGAGGTCTCCTCCTATTCTAGGAATCCATTGTTATTATCATCATTATTATTATTATCAGAGGCTGAATGGCCATTTGTGAGGAATGCTTTGATTGTGTTTTTTCCTTATGGCAGAAGGAGGTTGGACTGGATGGCCCTTGGAGGTCTCCTTTTACTCTAGGAACCTGTTGTTGTTAGTAGTAGTAGTAGTAGTAGTAGCAGCAGCAGCAGCAGAGGCTGAATGAATATTATCATCATTATTATTATGAATAAATTCAGGGGCTTATTATACTCACATTTAGTTGAATTCAGTCTTAAAATATATTATATGGCTCTCAATGAAATAAATTTCCAAATATTTTGCTTTTATGGCTTTCTGAGTAGTGAGTAGGTAGATCATTTTGACTTGGTTGTTTTATAAGTAGCTTGCATGCTGAAAAAGTGTGAGCACCCCTGCTATAGATAATACCTCTCTAGGAATCTCTAGGTCAGGGGTGCTCATTAGGTAGCTCGGGAGCTACTAGTAGATCTTCGGCCCTCTTCCAGGTGATCTTCGGGCCTCACCAGCTAGATGGAGCGCTCCTGCCATGTGTGCGCACACCCTGCGCGCATGCGCGCTCCTGCTGAGGGTTTCTGCTCTCGCGGTGCTTCTTTCACCTGCGAGGCATTGCAGGAAGAAGGAAGCACAAGGCGGGGCCTCTGGAGGAAGCGCCCTGTCTCTCTCTTGTCCAGAAGCAGCTGTGCAGCCTCCGTTGCCGGTGAGACAGGCAGGGCGGAGAGCTCCCTCTGGATGCCCCATCTCGTGTTTTCTCCTTCCTGCAATGCCCCACAGGCAGAAGAAGCGCTGCGCGGGTGGAAAACAGCAGCAGGAGCACGTGCGGTGGCGGGAGTGCGCAGGAGCGCACGGCGGTGGGGGCAGGTAGATCTTTTGGACTTGGTTGCTTTAAGAGTAGCTCACATGCTGAAAAAGTGTGAGCACCCCTGCTCTAAGTCTAGTAGCAGACGAATCAACCAAGGGTTGCCTTGGAGGACCTAGGGATTCCTAGGTCTTCCAGTGTGACTTTATGGTCATCTTCCTTCCGTCACATTAGGTGACCCAAAGATTCCTATAGAAAACATATATCTAGTGTGACAGGAGGAAGTTGACCATAGAATTAAACTGGAGAACTAGAAATGTGTAGGGAGAACATTTGAATCAAATATATGAAAATCCAAAGTCATAAATGTCAAAGCCACAGATGTGGAAAGTCGTCTGTAGTTTTGTAGGCCTCCTAGCTTGAGAATATTGGGGAGCAGGGGACATCGCTTGAAAATGCTACTTTCTTGGACTACAAGTATCCCATCAGCATATGGAGTTATGGTCCAAAAAAGTACATTTCCAAGCTCAGCTTTTTAAAATTATCTGACTCCTGATTTATGGCTTTGTAGCTCGAGGGAACAAGCGGGTCACAGTTCTCAAATCTGGGGTTCCCTCTTCTGACTCTGGATGTGGCAGGTGCTGCACATACAGAGGCAGTGTGTGATCTGTCAGTGTCTCACTTAACATTGATGCGACGATCTTCCAAATGCCATCTGATCCTAACTGAGTCAGGATGTGTTTTTTGCTTCTATAGCCTTTTCTTGAAGTGATAGCAATGTGGCAGTGGGGAGTCGGGGGAGAAGCAGCCTTCAATGTTTGTCATTATTATAGGTTATATATACAGAAAGAAAAGTTAATTAAGCTTTTTTTTAAAAAAATCCATCACACATCAATGGCTGCATTTTAATGAGTACAAAAAGTTGAGGTGTTTACTGCCAATTAAAGTGGTTTTTTAAAAAAATAAGCATTAATTAACACAGAAATTCAGAAGAAAGTTATGCCTTGTCAAAGAAAGGCCAGATCCGGCAGTGCCCACTTCGGCACCCATTCATATTCAGATAGTAATTACCACCAACCCTATATTTTCCATAATAATGAGGACAAGCTGTCATGTCTGTCAAACAAATGCAGAAAAAGTGGTGGGTTCAAATATACCTCAACCTGAATCAAACTTTGAAAAAAATTCCTTTAGGAGAGTTCTCTTTACTACGTCAACAGACAGCTGAGCTTGAAAAAGTTACTTTTGTGGACTATAGCTACTAGCATCTACCCCTATAAACATGGCCAGTGAAGCTGGGGGGATTCTGGGAATTGTAGTGAACATGCTGGATGGGGAATTGTACTCCACAAAGATAATGTCTTCAAGCTATCTTAAATACAGTTTCAGCATTGTAGCCCATCAACTCAGTACTATGTACTGTCTGTAGGGTGTGTTGTCCAAAAATATCTCAGATAGATCACTTTGATGCTAGTTTTAACTTAACAACTCTACTAACCCAACATGTTCTAGATCAGTGGTTCGCAACCTGTGGGTTCCCAGGTGTTTTAGCCTACAACTCCCAGAAATCCCAGTCAGTTTACCACCTGTTAGGATTTCTGGGAGTAGAACGCCAAAACATCTGGGGACCCAAAGGTTGAGAACCACTGTTCTAGATGAACTGACTACCACCTCTGCCCCCATCCCCAGCCAGTTTGCTGTTTAGAGGGGATGAATGTTGCAATTTAACACACTTCTAGGTGCTGGGTAAAGGAAGACTGTTTTACGATCCTCTGCAGATGTGCCACAGGCATCACCGCAGATTGTGGCAATTCTAGCAGTACACCTCCAGGGCATGGGAATCTGTCATCCCATGCACTGCACCATCCTGACTACCGTATCACATGGGAGGAAGTGCCCACCAGCCGGCTTGCTCCGTTGAGGGCAATGGAACCACTGGAAACTTCTTATGTTGCCACTGCCGACGTTTTCGGAGCCAACTCAGAAGTACTTCCCCAGTGTGTGATGGTAGCCAGAGGGCTCCAGGGCAAAGCTGCTGCAGAACTGGAGTTGCCACTGAAATTTGCCCCATGTGAAGAGATCCTAAATGGAGGTGCCAGGGACTGAGAAGATAATTCTTGGAAGTTACATAAATATTTATATCTCTTAGTATCAGGGATACATCAATAGGTGGTTGGAGGCTTCCAACATATTTGTGAAGTTGACAAATCCACTTCCAGGTTTAATCTAAAATATTAAAGAAGCTATCCAAGCTGCAGCATAGATTCAGTCCCTTGAATTAACTCAGTATGGAAGCCACCACTCACCACTGCCGACTGCTTGTGTTCTGTCACAAAGAAATTATAAATGTGAATTTAATATGATGTGTGGGAATGAATTGAAGAATGGAAGGGTGTGTGGCTGGAGTTAATAATTTTGGAGGCACTGGTAAAATATTAAGGCCTGCAATGACCAACTACCTGCTTGCTGGAAGTGTGATCAAAACCTGCTAATGAGAATTGATAAGAACTGTGACAATGGGTCTCTCAAGTTAAGGAAATGTTTGCAACATTCCTTATGTTAAGAAGGAAGTCAACACAAGCCTTGTGTTTGTCAACAACAATCAAGAAGAGTCAACATCTGGCCAGGAAACTGAGATGGATCCAGGATAGAAAACATCTAACATTAATTTACAACTTTGGGACTACATCAGCAGAATATTCCTATAAAAGACTCAGTCCAATAATGCTGAAATTGTGACCAACCTGAGGAGTCTGTCCATGGGACGGACAGAGATGGTGTATTCTGAGAGTGCCAGATATGCTATGGGAAAGCATGATTCTGGTCACTTTGCGCTTAAGGAAAGGATGCATTTTGGCGTTTTGAAGTTATGAAGTTATGGAAGTTTTGGAACTATACGTTGGGAGTCTGCAGGAAAGCAGGGTCTGGCCTTACAGGTGCTTCTCAAAGGAGGGAGAAAGGGATATGGTAATATTTGTATGCATGTGGATGGATGCATGTACATGTGTGTGAATGGTGAGTGAAAATGTAATTCCCCTTTGTTTGTTTGTTTGTTTGTTAACCAATGTAATTGTAAATCCAATGTAGTTACATAGAATCTGCATGTCTGTATGTCTAATGTCATTCTTTGTTTAAATGTTTTTTCTGTAATCTGATATACCCTCTCACACTGGAAATTGAAATAAAAATAACCTATGCTTTAAAGTAATTGAAAAGTCATTCATGACACTTGGGCTGGGAAGAGTTCTCCAGGAGAGTTATTTCCTATTACTTGTGATATGATCATTTAAGTGAAGGTGCTTGGGATTGAACCTAGGGCCTTTTGTATTAACACCAAATTAGATATCAATGATAATATGAAATTAAAGGGCAGAATACTCTGAATTGCAGCTGAATTGTTTTGCTGGTGTAGATAACTCCACCATGATATGGTGAGATGATAGCTTCCATTAAAATATGAAGGAATGTCATGTAGAAGATCGAATGTTTCCTGCTTCTCCGGAGACTAGAACATGAACCAGTGGATTCATATTCCCCCTGAACGTAAGGAAGAACCTTTTGTAAAACTATAAGAGTAGTTTGACAGTGTAATAGATAAAATAGAGGGTTTTACTAGGCCTTTGTGTTATCTTCCAATTTTCTATGAAAGGCCTGTACACTACCATTGCACTCTTCTTCCACTTCTGTGAAATACTTTTTATTAAGAATTTCCATTTTATAACACATACAAGATCACAATAGGAAAAGGAAAAGGGAAAAAGGAGTATTTTGACTTCCATTCTAGTTCCACACTATTAGATATATTCTTCAGTTTCATTTTAAACACAGAACATCCCCAGTGCTCTTATTCTTACTAATAAATATCTGACAGTGGTATATTACTAATTTAGTATTCTCTAGATATTCATTAATCACAATCCAGTCTGTCTTTATAATACCTTTACCATATTTCTATCACAACCCATATTTTAATTCATACATTTCTTTTTTAACTCCGTAATTCTCTCTATTATTTCTAATCTTCCTTTTTTTGGATAGGAGGTTCTAATGCCACAACTTCACAAATACAATCCTAGCCTTTGATATGAGGGGCACAAAGGTTACTCTATATTATCATTCTATATAATTTAGTTACCAATCATCACAAGGTTACAGCTCTCATTCATTGTTTGGTCTTCTATCTCAGATTTAGATATTCTCCTCATCCTCTCCTTTTTTTTCTCCTCTGGTGGACTCTCGGGGGCAGTTTCTGAGGCAGTCGCCTCTCAGGACTCGGGAAGTATTGAAGCCTCTCTTTCCCCGATGAGCTGGGCAAGTTTCATACCTTTCCCCTTCTCTAATCTCCTTCCTTCTTTAAACTGGGTTTCCTCATCCTTATAGATCACCATATCTCTGCCATTTCTACCCCCTCTGGGCCTAGTATTCATTTACTTGAGTTCATTAGTGAGAGAGAGATACTTTCTTCTTTTCTTTTACATACTAATAGGGAATTTTCGAAGGGTCAGTTCTCTCACTTCTCTAGATTTTGTAGGGTAGGTGTTAGTTTTTCTCCAGACCACCTCACATATTCTTTTTCATATAAAATTCATTTTGGTGTCCCTTGGGACCTTATTCTTTTTGTGTGGTTAGTCTGGGTTCTGAAAAATTTTCCCACTTCCCTATAAACTTCTGCCTATAACTTTCCCCTTGCTTCCACTTCTAACTTACAAATAACTTTCCATCTTTATCTTTTCTGCAAACTTTCCCAACTGCCTGGCTTTCATCCTGACTTTCAAACTGCTGATTTCATTTTAAATGTTCTCAGGTGGATTCCATCTTCTTTCGTCCAGAATTCTTTCCCCATCACAGCCACTGTCTTCTGAGTCTGCAGTTCTAAGCCTCCCGATTTGGAAATGGGTTCAGCACGACATAAACAGAGCTTTCTAGGATTTATGTTGAAAAGGTCCTTTTCAATGAGAGCACTGCTAAAGGCTGTAACAACTGATAAAGTGTGTGAAAATAAAGTTTCACACTGAAACACACTGATTCGACAGTTTCCCCGTGCCGTGCCGTGCCGTGCCGGATACGTATCGTGGTTACACAGACAAAGGCAAAGGCTTCTCTTATCATTTCTAGCTTCTGGAGGCAGTGCTCACCTCTGGCTCTGGGGGAGGTGCTTGTCTCCTTTTCCAACCCAAGGAGCCTGGCATTGTCCATAGACACTTCCTGGTCTTGTGGCCGGCATGATTGCATGGAGTGTCTTTTTGCCTTTTCCCGCTAAGGCTGTACCTATTGACCTACTCACAGTTACATGTTTTCAAACTGCTAGGTTGGTAGAAGCTAGGGCTAACAGCAGGAGCTCACTTCATCCCAGAGATTCAAACTGCCAGCCTTCAGGTCAGCAGTTCAGCAGCACAAGGGTTTAATCCATTGCCCCACCACAGCCCATACGACTATGATGAAACCCAACCCAGCCTTGTGTAGAAGATTACGTGCAGAGTTTTGAACTTGTATTCCAGAAGATGAAGTTTTGAATCAGTTATGGAAACCCATTTCGTTGACTCAGGACAAGTCACACACACTCAGCCTCAGAGGAAGGCAACCTCCTCTGGAAAAAAAATCTTGCCAAGAAAAAAGCTGTGAAAACATCTCCATAAGTTGGACTCAACGTGAAGGCATATAATAACAACAAGCAACCATTAAAGTAGGGTGGAGGAAGTGTGGCCTGCCAGATTTTGCAGGACTATATTTACTATCATTTCTAGTTATTGGCTCTGCTGCTTCGCGCTGATGGAACTTGCAGTCCAGCCACATCTGGAAGGGCACACTTTGTACACTCCAGTAATAAAGGCACAAGGATCTGGCTGGAAAAAGGTGGCAAGTGCACTTAAATATGGGTTAGAAAATAAAGGAATATGGATTCTAAGAACAAAATACACACAGTAAGTTGCAGAAAGTTTCAAAGAATGTTACTTTAAACCCTCATTTTAAGTATATAAAGGGTCAGGGTTGTAGAAAGAGATAAATGTGGTGTGTCCTCTAACTGAAATATTTTGCCCCATAACATTTTTCAAAGAGCATTAGGTTATGGTCCCTTTAATTATTAGTTTCCAAAACAAAGGCCCTGGAATGTCTCTGCCTTAATAGTGAAATGCTGGTGTGTCAAACTCAGTTGTCCACCAATGGGTGGTTCCTGGAAAATTTTATGCACGCTCCAACTCCCAACAACAATTTAAGCCTGGCCAAGAGAAATGACTAAATGTGAAGCAGGAATTGCCCACTCTTGTGTGTTCCCACCCTCAGAGCCTACTTTTAATGAGGCAAAAATAAGGTTAAAACTTAGATCCTTTTGGTAGTTTCAAATAAAACAGACCAATTGGTTCTGTTGTAGAATAGTGAGTCTTACCTGAGTTTCACATGTTTTATTTTCCTGTCAGGAGTGACTTGAGAAACAGCAAGTCGCTTCTGGTGTGATTGAAACTGGCGCCAGCCTAGCCGGTGTTGTGCCAGCTCGTCCGCCCATCCAGCCTTCCCCCCCTCCCCAAGGACTCAGTCTGTGGCCCGTGAGTTATTTGGCTCCAGACCGCTTATAGGGTTGACTTGGACTCTTCGTTTGCGCCACTTGGGTCCCGCCTTTTGTGCTGGACTCACTATTTTGATGTATGTATATTTAACTTGTGAGAAACATATAGTTTGTATAACATTGATATATTGACATATTGTCACATAGATATGATGCTCACTAATATGCGCCTTTGATTGCTCACTATAATACATTTTTATATGTTTGCTACTCTATAGTGGTTTCATTTGCACCGCACTCCAGTCCAGCCCTTACTTTTGTTGGCTTTAGCATTGTGTGTTTGTATTAGTTTCCATTGAGCATACTCATTGTTGTGTATTGGTGATTGAAACTGGGACACATGTGACCAAAGAACAGTGATTTGTTCAGCCTGATGATGTGGACAAGATCCTTAGAGCGGAGAGGGTGACCACATCCGCTCTAGATCATTGCCCAAGCTGGCTCCTTAAATCAGCCAATGGGGGCCTAACCGAGTGGTTTGCAAGGATTATAAATGCTCCTTGGGTCAAGGACAAATGCCTTCTTGCCTTAAACAGGCCATGATCAGACCAATACTGAAGAAGGCTTCCCTTGATCCCTCTGTTCTGAACAACTACTGGCCAATTTCTAATCTCCCCTTCTTGGGCAAGGTTCTGGAGCAGGTGGTCGCCTCGCAGCTCCAGGAGTTCTTGGAAGATACCGGCTATCTGGACTCATCACAGTCAGGTTTTAGGCCTGGCCATGGAACCAAGACAGCTTTGGTCACCTTGGTGGATGACCTCCGTAGAGAACTTGACAGGGGGAGTGTGTGTTCTTGTTGGTTCTCTTGGATATCTCAGCGGCTTTCGATATCATCGACCATGGTATCCTTCTGGGTCATCTTTCAGGAATGGGTTTCAGGGGCACTGCTTTGCAGTGGCTCCTTTCCTTCCTGGAGGATTGTACCCAGTCGGTGAGGTTGGGGGAATACCTGCTTGGGCCCCTGGCCTTTGACCTGTCGGGTTCCGCAAGGTTCCATTCTTTCCCTCATGCTATTCAACATCTACATGAAACCACTGGGCAAGGTCATCCGGAGTTTTGGAGTTCAGTGACATCTCTATGCAGGTGACACTCTATTACTCCTTTCCACCAGATTTCAAGGAAGCCCCTCAGGTCCTTGACCAGTGTCTGGTGGCTGTGATGAGCTGGATGAGGGGTAACAAACTGAGGCTTAATCCTGACAAAACAGAGGTCCTCCTGGTCAGTCGTAAGGCCAAACGGGATATAGGGGGGCCACCTGTGCTCAATGGGGTTACACTCCCTCTGAAGTCCTTCTGGACTCCGCTTTGACACTTGATGCTCAGGTGTCGGCGGTGGTGGGGAGGGCCTTTGTGCGTCAACTGTGCTCGTATCTCGTGAAGCCTGACTTGGCCATGGTGGTCCATGCCCTAGTTACCTCCAGGCTGGATTACTGTAATACATTCTACATGAGGATGCCCTTGAAGACGGCCTGGAAATTGCGGTTAGTCCAAAGATCGGCGGCCAGGTTGTTAACAGGAGCTAGTTACAGGGAGCGGTCAACCCCCCTGTTTAAACAGCTCCACTGGCTACCAATAACCTTCTGGGCCCAATTCAAGGTGCAAAGCCCTAAATGGTTTGAGACCTGCCTATCTTTGTGACCTCAACTTGAGGTCTTGACAAAAGAATGTGTTCTTTGGTTAGCTGATGGTTAGTGGCCACTGTGTGAAGCAGAGTGATGGATTAGAGAGTCTTTTGGCCTGAACCAGCTAGATTATATATTTTTTGCATCTCTGGATTTATTAAGCAAAGTCTACTTTAAAAACTTGCAAAGAAGATGAAATGGGCTGGTTCCCTGCGTTCTGCCTTGAGTTTCTTGAGGCAGGAGGATCCCAAGGTAGTAAACAAAGAGAGAAATAATGACCACATAATGAATAAAGAGCTCTTGATTAGGGATTTTTCAAACCCTTAACTTGTATTCACAAAATGCCTCGGTGGACAAAGCTGCTCCAAACTGTATTTTTCCTAATTGCTCTGGATAGAGCCAAGTCTTTCCTCGTCACCACCCTCTTCTCATTTGAGGGACAAAGGTCAGCTCAGATTTTCCAAAACGGATACAAATCTTTAATTTTAGATACTACATTTCCAAGGCCTGTGCCAACAATGTGACAGAGAGAGAGAGAGAGAGAGAGAGAGAGAGAGAGAGAGAGAGAGAGAGAGAGACCACGCGCTGGCGTTGTGGCAAAGGCTGCTCTGAAACAGCAGGGCAGGTCACAAAGCCATCCCTGGAATGATGGCCACAAGACAGTACAGAGGTTCCGCACAGCGTGCCAGAAAAGCTAAACCAAAACACACAAAAGGCTCACGTGGCCTCCTGCAATGTAATGGGTGGAACTCCTAACGGGGCCATTCACTACTCCTGTTAGCTTATCTCAAATGGACAGCAGAGAGTCTGCCAAATATCAAAGCTAGATCGGTGTTTCAACCTGGAAAAAAGAAAACAAATCTTATTGTGGAGCTTGGAATGGCTGGTTAACGAAAGCAAGCTCTTCCTTTCCCCAATACCAAAGGTAGAACTAAGGGTGCAGTTTGGACGACTTTAACCACCATGGTTCAAAACTGTATAATCAAGGGAGTTGTAGATTCACAAAGTCGGGGGTGCTTTGAATGCGATTTTCCTGCTTCTTGGCAGAGGGTTGGACTGGATGGCCCACAAGGTCTCTTCCAACTCTGATTCTATGGTTCTATGAAAGTCTTTCGCCTTCTCTGCCAAAAAGTGCTGGTGCTTCACCAAACTGCAATCCCCATGATTCCATAGCACTGACCCATGGCAAGTTGGATGTACTTCAAAGTCTATTTTGATAACTTAGGACTTTATCACACCCGCCTGTTGTCTTGCAGCAATGGAATTGTTTATACCAGGGGTGCTCAGAATGGTGATCAAGATCACCAGGGTGATCTTTGGGCCTCATCCTGGTGATCTTCAGGCCCCTGACCAGGTTTTTTGCTGTTGGTCCTCTTCACGCGCCCCTGCACGCTGCAAAGAAATCCTCCGTCGTTGCTCCTCCCTGCTCGCGCGCCACCTCCAAAAGCTCCAGAGTCCAAGAGGCAGAATGGGCCCCCTCTTTTGGATTCCTCCTCCTCCCTCCATCCTTCTCCAGCCACTCAGAGTCGTAGGAGACCAAAGGGGGCGGGCCTGGATGACGCGATGCATGGCTGGCCCTGCGCGCATGCGCAGAAGCGCCCCATTCTGCCTCTCAGACTTCTCGTGAGCTCTTGAGGCGGCATGCATGCTGGCGGCGTGGAAATAGGAGCAACGATGGAGGAGAAGGAGAAGGACGCTTTGGGGTCATTTCCTTACCACATCTCAAAGGTCGGTCTTTTTACTTTGTGGTGGGTGCTTGATTGTTCTGTGGCATGTCTCTTTGTTTATTTTTAATGTTTAAAAATGGCCTTTTAGGTCCAAAGCCTCTCTGCTTGCTTTGTTCCTTGAGAAATATATGTTGGGGAATATGGAAATGTGGGAGAAATGGGGTGGTTGGATGTATTTTTGCATGCCCCTTTGTTTACCTTGCTGAGTATTAAATGGCCTTGCAGTTCAAAAGCCTCTCTTCTTACTTTCTGGCTGATAATATGTGTGGTAATATGGCAGTGTGGGAGAAATGGGGTGGTTAGATGTATTTTTATGCTCTGTTTTATATTGTTATTAAATTGAAATGTTGATGTTTTATAACTTCATTTTATGTAAACTGCCCCGAGCCTGCTGGAAGGAGCGGTACATAAAAATGAATAATAAATATAAATAAATAAATAAGAAAATAGTTATACGTTTTACATTTCTGGGTAGGTGATCTTTGGGACTTGGTTTTTTAATCAGTAGCTCCCATGCTGAAAAAGTGTGAGCACCCCTGGTTTATACCTATGGAAATCTATCAGTATGGAAACAATCACTATCAATGTAGCAAGCTGCCACTCTGCTACCAAGCACAATTCAAAGTGGCCTAGTTTACCTGTCCAAATGTATCTCTCCCTATGAACCATCTCAGAGATTAAGATCATTCAGAGAGGCCCTGCTCTTGGTCCCACCTCCTTTGCAGGTGTGATTGGTGGGAACGAGAGACAGGGCCTTCTCAGTGGTGGCCCCTTGGCAGTGGACCTCCCAATGACATTAGATCAGCCCCTACCCTCCTGACCTTCAAGAAAGAGAGTGAAAATGTGGCTTTGGAATCAAGCCTTTGGAGAATAATACCATGCAATAGATGGATTTGGAATTATGTGCAATGACTACTGGAATAGCCTGGACTATGATTGCGGATACCATAGTTTATAATAGTAATTGTAATGTTTTCAATGTTTTAATGTTTTCTAACCTTGTTTTTAAAAGTTTATTTGAAATGTTTATTTAATCGCATATAGTTTTTAAGGCGTTGAATTATTGCCTACTGTATGTATGACGCCTTTGGTCCCCTTCGAGGTCGAGAAAGGCAGGATATAAATATAGTAAGTAAATAAATATCATACTTTCCGGCAATCCCACTATTGTGGTGCTTTGGTGATACTTGGTCCCACAATCACTCTCCACACTGCCTCGCTAACTCCACCTTCCTACTCATGTATGCCCTACCCTGTGCATGCTCACCTTCCATTTTTTTAATTTACTTTTGTCACAATTACACAATTAGAGCAAAATGATACAATTTTAAAAAGAAATGAAAAAATGGAGTAAAAGCAATCTCACCCTGCTTGGGAACAGTGAGGGGGAGAGTTGGACCTAATCACATCATTTGACAGCCAGAATATCAGAACTAAAGTGGAAGGGACAGATTGCACCGAAATTATTGTGTTGAAACTACACAATTGTTGTATTGGAACAACAGTGATGTTGGGAGCCAGTGATAGGGTTTGCCATTCATAGGAAGATGTGCTGCATTACTGATTGAAATACATAGCAGCAACAGGAAAAACATGACATTGTGTGATAGGTATTAGCCAAAGATTGTATTGTCCTGCTGCAATTACAGTTTTCCAGCCGAGTGTGATAAATACCCCAGTTAGTTGTGTGCACACTGGACCTTAGCTTGTGATAATAATTTTGGGGGGTGAGGTGAGAATGTCCAGCCTCAGCCATTTGTCCTGAGCCATCCTTGGTCTTCCTACATCTTGTCAAAAATCTGAGGGTTGTATAAATATTGACACCTTGTGAATTTTGGGGTGGTGGGGACTAATGCCTCACAACTCAACATGCAGTTGCGGGTGCAAGGGTGACACACCTTGCGCCAAGAACAGACACAAGTGGTTGGATGAAAATGGCCACAACTCATTTATTGAAAACAGGAACAAAGGGTTGGCAGCCACGCATGGGTCCTGGATCAAGGTCGTACAGCCCCCACGAATGTCCAAAGGCGTATGCAAGCCTGGGGTGCGAGCGGCCCAATGACTGTCCACGGAAACTCGGCACCCCAAGGGGCCTGGGCGTTATCCTCCTAACAACGAAGGGGCGATAAGCCAGCCTGATTCAGGGGCCATGCCACACGCCAAACACGGAGTTGTGACAAAAAACAATATAACACATCACCCTGAACAATGCCAACTCAACATGCAGAACACTTGAATGAATGCAGGCCTTGTGGCTTGTGCTCGTTTCATAGATTACAAGGCAAGAGTGCCATTGTATTCCATATCAATATCTCTCTGCCAGATATTTATTTATTTATTTATTTATTTATTTCGTTCGGCTTCTATACCGCCACTCCCGGCGGGCTCGGGGCGGCTCACAACACCGAGAAACACATCAAAGAAACAGCACAGAATAAAAACAGGGCATAAAAAATCATCAAAATACCACTAAAATAGCATAATAAAACACAGCAGTAAAAACAGCGACCTGGGGTATGAGTCTCTTCAACAGGGGGTGCATAGCACTAGGACCTACACCTGGAAGGCGAGCTGGAACAGGTGGGTCTTGCACGCCCACCTGAAGGGGAGCAGGTCGTGGATGCCACTCGTATCTGCCGGAAGGGCATTCCAGAGCATTGGTGCAATCACTGAAAATGCCCTTCGGCGGGTGGAGGTGAGTTTGGCAGCCTTTGCAGAGGGGAGAGCCAGAAGGTTGGTATCCTCGGAGCGAAGTGATCTCATAGGGCAGTATGGGGAGAGACGGTCCCTCAGATACGCTGGCCCCAGGCCGTGTAAGGCCTTAAAGGTAAGAACCAACACCTTGAAGGTGATCCGGTGCTCAATTGGCAGCCAGTGCAGATCCTGCAAAGTAGGTGTTATGTGGCAACCTGCTGGGGTGCCAGTCAGGAGCCGGGCGGCAGTGTTCTGCACCAGCTTGAGCTTCCAGGTCACCAACAGGGGAAGGCCAACGTAGAGCGCGTTACAGTAATCCAGTCTCGAGATGACCGTGGCTTGGATTACCGTGGCCAGGTCGTTCCGGGATAGGTAGGGGGCCAGCCTCCTTGCCTGTCTAAAATGGTAAAATGCAAGCTTGCTGACCGCAGAGACCTGGGTCTCCATGGTCAGCTGGGAGTCCAAATGAACCCCCAGGCTCTTTACGAAAGGCGATGGGCATAACGCCACACCGTCCAGGGTCGGAAGCTGGACATCCCCACCACCCGGGCGGCCCAGCCACAAGATCTCCGTCTCTGTGATAACCTGAGCCAGGCTTCCTATACTGGGCATCAATAGAGCAAGCACATGTTTCACACCAGACTTGGTAAACGAGCTAGTTCTCCTTTCCTTAGCATATGGCAAACAAGGACAAACATTCCCCCCGGAAGTCCTTGCTAACTTATTACTGCGAAAAAAACCTCTTTAGGCAGAAAAGACAAACAAAGTGAAGTAGATCTTCCTCTTTCACATAATAAAAATCCTCCTTGGGAAGAATCGCATTTTTGGTGTTGTGCCTTGAACATGGGTGGCATTTCTGTTTTAAAAGTACCTTGTTCAAATCTAGCTGGGCCTGAAATATCAGGAGTTCAAGGGAAAACTTTGTTTCATTCCACAGAGAGGTTGCCTTTGTTACGACAGCCTCATCCCTATCTGAAGACACGGGCAAGTGATGTTTATAGCTGCCTTCTTTAGTATTAGTATGTTTTATTATTCAGTTTCCCAGTTAGAAATGTCACCTTTTTGCGTCAAGCTGTTTCACAAGCCAAACATATGGCCTCTAAGGAGAGAATTTCCTCCCTACATTTAGAGCTATTTGTGATCATCTTTCAAGGAGCTCCATGCCTTAAGGCACCTGAAAAACAGTAATGGCACAAGAAGATGTATCGGGATGGGACAGACAGTGGAGCAAGAACAACATCAAGGATCAGACAGTGGTCATGTTGCTTTGTACACTTGCATCTTTAATGCATGTAATCCACACACACAAGCACACACGCAATTTCTTTGTTCCCTCGGTTGGGTCCACATTCTCAAAGAATCAATGTGCCTAACAGCAAAATAAGCCACATGACAGGCTCACAAGCAGCCAGCACAACTGTCTGCGATGCCTGCCAATGAGCCAGATGCCGCCACATATTGGCATCTGGGGTCTGGAACAGCAACCATGTTCTCTCCAGTTTGGCTGGGAATTCTGACTCCAATTGCTGAAGGAGACAAAAGAGAAGGGGAGGAAGGGAGCAGGGGGAAGGAGGAAGGGGGAGCACACCGAAAGACAGCCTCCTTGGGAGGACTTTGAATGATAAGGATTCCCATTCCTGCCACATTCATCTGTAACATCTGCAAATACACATATAAGTGCCAAGTAGAGTTTTCTCCAGAAATCGGAACGTCTCATTCCCCAAAATTTAAGATATATATTATAAAGCGAGATTATGGTCATTGTCTACGGAGTACAAAACGAAAAACACCATCATCCCCACGTCAGCATAGGCGAATCTGTGCTTAAGTCCGTTCAGCAGTTCACCTACCTGGGAAGCATCACCTCTTCAGACGCCAAGATTGATAAAGAGATAGATCACAGATTAGCAAAGGCATACAGTGCATTTGGAAGGCTTCACAAAGGAGTCTGGAGCAACAAGCACCTGAGGCAAAGCACCAAAATCAGTGTGCACAGAGCTATCGTACTGTCTATTCTCTATGGGTCTGCAACATGGGTCAACACCTACGACTCCTCAAATGCTTTCATCAGCGCTGTCTTTGCACAATCCTAAATGTACACTGGACTGACTATGTGACAAATGTTGCTGTCCTTGAGCAAGCAGGGATCACCAGCATTGAGACATGCTATTGAGAACACAGCTGCGCTGGGCAGGGCACGTCTCTAGGATGGAGGACCACCGCCTCCCAAAGATACTACTCTATGGTGAACTCGCCATGGGTCAGCACAAGAGAGGCACCCCCAAAAAGGAGATACAAGGACTACCTGAAACAACATCTCAGGCTCGGCCAGATTGAGCACCAACAATGCTCCGCCCTGGCCTCACATCGGGGGGCATGGAGATGCACTATCCCTAATGCTGCGGCCTCTTTCGAGAAGACACACTGAATGGGAGAGAAATGACAACGCAGAAAGAACTACAACTTGGAAACAACATCACCCAAGTAGGCTTTCTGCTGTGCTTTCTGCAACTGAACTTGCCTATCTCAGATTTGCCTTTTTAGTAATCAACGAGCTTGTAAAAAGCGTAGGATGAGTCCTCCCTAAGAATTTTCGTTCGCGAAGTAATGCCGAGAGAAAGACAAAACGAAATGCCCCTTAAAGATACTCTTAATTTAAGTTTTATTGTCCTAAATGAGTACATTGGGATGGCGCTTCTTTGTGACCCCTTGGAGTTCCAGTCCACAATACACACATTTGTGAAATAAGCAAAACCAAGTGATTTGTGCAAAGTCTCCCACTGAGTTTCATAGCTTAGTGAAGAAGAGAATACGACTATCCCAAGTTCGACAATACGACCCAAGTTCTACTTAAGTGATAACTCCAGTGATAACATTTTCTCTTTATTTTCTTTTTCCTTTGCATCCAAAATTTATTGGATAGTAATAGGTTTTATATAAGGAAGGCAGAATTTGGCAAAGTTACTTTTCTGCACGAAATCTCCCACAGAGCCTCAGCCAGCACTGCCACAGGCCTTGCTGGCCAGGTAATTCTGGGAATTGTAGTCCAAAATAGCTTTGCCAAGGTCTGGATTTGAGTGTAAAGTAATATATCTCTGATGCTCCAGGCAGACAGTCATGCGTGCTACTTGTTCTTTTATGTCATTTTCACCCTGAATATCTGAGTGAAATCAATTTTGAAGTAGAAGGTCTGCAGTACATCTTGTTTTTTATGTATACCTTCATTCCTTCATTAGCCAGTTGACAAATTAAAAATGAAATATATTTGCATACAGTCGACCCTCCATATTTTTGAGTTTCACTTTGTTGGATTTAATTATTCATGGATTTGCTTAATATCCATATCTTGGAATCTTTTATGACCTTATCACAAAGACCAGGCAAAATCCAGCACACAGCTCCCTCTCAACAATGCTTATTCAGTGTTGTAGGTTTTTTTGGGCTACATGGCCATGTTCTAGAGGCATTGTCTCCTGACGTTTCACCTGCATCTATGGCAAACATCCTCAGGGGTTGTGAGGTTGTGTCTCTAGAACATGGTCATATAGACCGAAAAAAACTACAACAACACAGTGTTTCCGGCCATGAAAGCCTTCGACAATACAATGCTTATTCTATCACAAGTGGGAAGTGTTGCCCTTCTGGGGAGGATTCGTGCTGGCTCCATTGGAGTCAGCACGACACAGGAAGCCTCCTGTGTTGTGAGGGAGGCGGCCAAGGATGCTTCCACCCCAGTGGGGGCGGGGGAGGGCTCCACCTAAAGTCACACCATGTTGTGTGATGGCAGGCATGGGGCTTCATCACCAAAACAGACTGGAAGTATCTTAGGACACTGAATCTGGTAAGTGTGATGGGGTCGTTAGAGTCACACTAGAGGACTTAGATATCCGTAGCGATAACACTTCTATAAACATTTGTAGATCCTCCAGTGTAATTCTATGATTAACTTCCAGCAGAGACACCTGATTAATTGGTCAACTTTTCTCTTTCCATTTGTGACACTGGTAACGAAATTCTCATCCTCACCTGAAAGCTATAAGCTATCTTATGATACATTCAACTCCATCCTTCAACAAATAGTAGTAGCCTATGGACTGGACACCACCCATCATCTGCCACCTGAAGCAACTGCCTTGCTATGACAAATGACTGGGCCAATTCACACTCACCCAACTTCTCTGAGAAGTTCCAGGGAAACTGCACTTGAAGCCACTGATGGTGAATTGGCATTTTGCAATATTTACATTTATTATTTATACATTTATTACATTTGTAAATTTATATGTTGGAGTGTTATGTTTATACATGTTGTTTTTATGCTTGAACAATAGAGGCAGACTACTTCCATGGCAGCAGGCAGTGCATTCACCCTGGAATTGAGGTTTACTGGAGATATCCAAAATATTAGCCTCTATACTAATATTTTGGCTAATATGCCAAATTGGTTCGGCATGTTTGATACTGCCTTGAAAGTCTGGACAAAAGTCCAGTTTGGATAAACTATTTCACTGACATGGACGTATAGCAACCGCCATTGCTCATGGACTGCATTGGTTTTTTTTATTAAGCCTCTCATGCCAAGTGAAGATGTGTCAGTTGAATATCACGGACTCGTTGGTCAAGTCTAAGCAATGATTCCCAAACCTTGGTCCTCCAGCAACCTCACCCACTTTGGTCAAAAGTAAGAGATTCAGGGAGCTAAAGTCCAAAACACTTGGAGGAAGAAAGATTGGAGATCACTATCCTAAAGCAAACCTTCTCAGCTAGCCCTAGTTATAGAAACCTGCTGAGAACCCACCACAATGCTTTCAATATCTTTTCTCTTCCTCTGACCTGTGATTATTCAAGTTGGTTGAGTAATGGCCTTTTCCCAGATGGTAAACAGTATATACCATGGAGTTGGGAGAACACAGTGCTATTAGGATTTTTGTGAAAACAATCCTAGTACAGATAATTAAATTATTTACAAAATAGTTTTAAAGTATAAATGAAACATAGTAAGAGGGTTGAGAGTGGCAGCATCCTGTCCTTGTTGTATGAAACCTTGCTGGACAAAATACTCAGCTAAACAGTTTCCTGCATATTAGTGCCTATAATTCAATTAATTTGCCTTTCCATCATATTTGGGAGAAGAGAATTGCTCAGAAGTTTGCACACTGCCAAGCCAGACTATCCAGAAATGTGCCGCTTATTAACCCCCAGTCAAATTAGAAAGAGGTTTTGCATTGCCGGGTTTTTGAAAGAGCCTCTGACCATCACGACATCTGTTGTTTTCTTGGCTGGCCCTCCCCTAATTCAGTTTTAGGCTTCCCTAGCCAGATCATTTGCCAGCTGGCCAGTGTGGTTTACTTCCCCCAGAAGGGCTTTTCCCAGATCAGCCAAACCTAGGATCTTGGGTTTACAGCTGCAGAAGAATCAGGGTGAATGCCCCCCCCCCACCCCCTCTTTTCTGTCCTTCTGCTGGTGCCCAACACAAGGCCAGATCAACCCTCCAGCAGAAGTTTTAATCCTCACTGAGCACTTCACTGGCCAAGAAGATGGATATGGAGCTGCCATTGGCGGACAAAAGCCTCCGGTCCCCAACAGCTGGAGCACTGCCGTAAGCTGTGTCACCCATCCATAGAAGCTTGGGAGCATTATCTCTTCTGTACTCACATTAGTCCTTCTTGGCCCAGTGGCAAGGACATGAGGAATGCAATTCATCCTGAGCAGGAAAAAACCCTAGTAGATTAACCACTATTGCTGCCACAGCCACCACTTCTACCAACCTCTAACTCAATTACTTTCCTTGGAGAAAGGTACGGTTTTCTGCTGAGGACCAACCCTACCATTAGGGAAAGTGAAGTAACCATTTCAGATGGCAAATGATGGGTGTGGAGTAGCAGTGACATATAGCTCCCTTTAATGTTCACGCTAAAATCCATATTGGATTCACTGTCCCCCTAAATCAGAGTTAGCTTCTTCTCTGTCACAAAATTTGTCCTAGGCTCCCGACTAGCCTAGAATATTAGAGGACACTCGCATTGGACCTCCACATTTCCAGGTTTGGCTTCTACAGCCAGGTTTGATTATTTGTGACTTTGATTAACATGATCTTTTTAGGAATCTCTTAAGTGCTCATGTGCAATTTTATGGTCAATGTCCATCAGAGTTGAATTCGAAGACCTAGAGATTTCTAGAGAAGTTTTCTCTCAAGTTGGAAAAAAAAGTTCATTCGTAAGTTTTCCACTTTCCCAGGGGTCTTGCACCTCCAAGTCCAGTGAATGTGGGATTGACTGTAAAGCTAAGGTAAAGGTGCTGTGGCACTTAAAAAAAATATTTTGCCTCTCACAGAAAAAATGTGTAGAGATTGTTCCTTCAAAAGTGGATGGATGCTACTCATTTTTTAAGTAATGGCCTGTGGTCCATAAGGAGAATAATGCCTTACCCTAGAGTAGTAAGACGTTAAGGCACCAATAGACCTGGTTGACACCTAAATTAAATTATAATCCCAGTGGCAAAGAGTTCAAATTTCCTCCCCCTATATGACATTGCTGGTGAAATAGTTAGAAGTTAAAGTAGAACATCTAAGGGTAGATTTCAATAAACATTTTTCCTAAATGTTTTACAGGACACATTCAGCTTCCCTCTGGAAATCTCCATGTGGTTACAATAAAGCAGTGGCAAATCCTAGCTCACCTACACTGTAGACAGATCATGCTCTGGTGTCGCTTGGCCATTTGCACAATTCTATGCATAGCGTCTTGATCAAACCCACTAGGCCTAAAGAGGCCAAGCTACAAATCTTAAGTCAACTGTGAAGCACATTGAGAGAATGGAGACTGTCCCACACCGTTGATATGAAGGTAAAAATGGGCACAAGGAACATATATGCCACCTTCAGCTCCCTGGAAGATAGACAGGAGATAAATGTAACAAGCGAAGTAGTATGGATGCCCCCTGTTAATATCAAATCTAGTCAGGGGACATTTCGTGTTTTAGATCTTCTTTCTTTGCAGCTAATGATAAAGTACTAAACAAGAAGTGGGAGATCTCTGTGACATTGTAAACAAAATCACTGTAGGGTGTCCAGCTTCTCAGAAATCGTGGTGACTCTCAATGGCCATTTTGGCTGGAAGATTCTGAGAAATGTAATCTGCAAACTTTTCCAAGCTCTGCTTCTTCCTCCACCTTTTCAGCATGCAAAACATTGTAAGAGATTAGTTATGGAAATACTTAAAACTCCAAGGAGTGTGCAAACAGTTCAATTTTATCTTGGTCCATCATTGAGAACGGTATGCGCCTGGAAGCGGTGAGAAAAGGAGCATTAAATGCTTCTCATTTGGATTACAGGCATTTCCTGATTGAACACTCCCTGTCGTCTCCTTCTTAACAGCGGCATTAAAGTGCTATTGCAACTTCTTTTTATAAAGCATTGATGGCTACGAAAGCAAATAAGAGCTCACTTTATTACTTAAATCACTATCATAAATCCTACCAAAGAGGAAGCTGTGGTTTTTTCAGTTTCCCATTCATTGTCCTTGAGAAAACAAATGGCACGGCAGTCGCAAGAACATGCAATCATTACATTTCCAATTCCTTTGCATCTTATTTAGTTTAGATTTCTATTTAGGGAAAGAACCCATCAGTCTAAGCAGCCGTGGCTCTAAGGTGTGCCACCCAATATGTCTTTGTGGGGACATTTTAAAGGCTTAATTATTTACAAGCCAAACAGAGGGTTCATTGCAGGTCTGTGATGCCAACTTTGAATCCATATAATCTACAAAGGATTTCACATATCAGGCCCTGAACTGAGGAGAAGGCAAAGTACAGCCGTGGAACTGCATTCAGTCCTCCTTCCCAGGCTATATTTGAGCCTATAATTCCTGTAAGTTATCTGGACCATCCCAAAGCTATCAGAAAGTCTCAAGGAATAGCCATTGACCTCCTAGATAGGTAACAGCTCCCCCCCCCCTACACACACACACACACACACCTCCCCAGTTTAATGTTACAGAAAAATTCATTTTTTTCTGTTCACACTTCACAATTAAAGTAATATGACTCTACTTTAACTGCTATGGCAACATTCTGTGGAATCCTGGCTTTGCATTTTAGGGACAGATATTTAGAGTTTTAGAAACTGAGGGTGGTGGGTGGGCCTTATCACAAAGACCAGGTGATAAGACGGTGGTGGGACCGAGAGGAGGGCCTCCCCTGTCAATCTCAGAGCCTGCACCAATTTGTAGAAAGAGATGCAGTCTCCAAGATAGGTTGGACTCGAAGCATATAGGGCTATACATGAGATATCTTGAAGATGTGATTCAAGATGAAATGAATGTCTGTTTCAAACATGAAATGAATGTATGTTTCATATACACTTCATACACGTAGCCTGGGTGTAATGTCATGCAAAGTATTTTCAACATTTATTTTTCCATGAAATAAAACTTGCATCCATTGCACCATCAGAAAGCAAAGGTGTCACTACCTCAGGGACCATGTGGATCACTTTTGGATTTTGAAGTCTTTCAGATTTCAGAATTCCATATAAGGGCTATATACAGCTTTTTGAAAATTTTTGTTGTATACAAGTTTCATGCAAAATATTTTTTTTAATCCAGTAATTTGAAAAGAGCATAACTATATTTTGAGGTGGCCAATGTTTCTTACCTTGTACAACAACAACATGTCCCTTGGGAGAGTTGCTTTCACAATGAGATGCTCTTCTAAAACTATACCAAGGAAGCTCTATATTTCTCTCCGCTTTGGAAATTTCCTCACCTCTCATCACAGGAAGTTGTTTCTGCAGCTTACCTGAGACAAGTTCCTGTTATGTAGCCATGGGACAGTTTTGTTCAAATAAAGTTTTGGAGAATGATGTAATGTTGGATAACCGTCCACAGTAGTAATTCTATTGGTGACCTGTGTGCAGCCTGCAGTGTTTTTACAGTCCTGTGGTTGTGTTATTATCACAAGGGAGAGACGAGGGGAAAACGGGAGCAGAACAATTTCAAAAGGGGAAGAAAAAGAGCCTCCAGATTTCCTTTGGTTCAATGAAGTCTTTTCCTTTTCCATTTTCCATTAATATCCAATTCTGGCGTCTAACAGATGCAGCCTGTTCTGATGCACGTGGGGCGGGAGCTCATAAAACCCTAAGGTTACCATCTGAACGAGGATGAACAGAAAGTTGTTGAAAAGCCTGAAAACTAAAGGAATTTGCCCTTTGCTCTCCGGATAAAGCTGAAGGAAAGAAGAAAAAACAGCAAAGAGATACTAACACACAATTGTGTACAAGGAACCTAATGCATTGTGTATGTGGCCAAGCAAGTTTGATATGTTTTGGTACTAGTCATAGACAACTGGGTTTATTAAATGAACATGGCTACCTCAAGATCAATTCTCTCACACCAAAGCAACTTGCCGTTTCTCAAGTTGCTCCTGACATAGAAAAAAATTTCTGGTGGTGCAACAAGGGAAAAATGATATTCAGGGGGCAGGGGAACTGTGAGTTTTAAAGACTTCTTTAAGTGTTTTTATTATATCTTAATCTGATTTTATCTTAATCCACACTATACTGTTTAATTGTTTTTTTTAACTTTTGTGTTGCGCTTTTAAAACTATGACCAAAGTATGGGATTGCTAGCTGCCTTGAGTCCCCAGCAAACAAGATCACTCTGCTGGCTGTTGTATTGGCTCGCACGTCAGACACTTCCCAAGTGTCTAGAACTGTGTGATGTATCGGCGAATAATGCGTGCAGATCCCAGTAAGGTGACCTTTTGCAGCTGGTAATTTTGTCAGCACCGATTGTGTTTTAAGTGCAGGCCAAGGTCTTTAGGCACTGCGCCCAGTGTGCCAATCACTACTGGGACCACCTTGACTGGTTTGTGCAGTCTTTGCAGTTCGATCTTTAAATTCTCATATCATGTCATTATTATTATTATTATTATTTCCTCTGTTTACAGAAACCAACTGGATTGGTACTTGAGCCTTTCCATCCACACTGGCAACAGGGCTTCAATATCAATACCACTGGCTTCTTCAGAGTATGCTATGCTCTATGAGGAGCGAGTAGCCATGATTTTGGACGAATGGCTTCTGAGGCTGCCTTCTACCTCTATAACAACAGCTATATAATGAATCCATTCTGTATGTAGCTCACCTTTTGGTCACCCTGGATAAGCATGAGCTGTGTATGCTGTTAAAACTCTGTGTGGTATGTATTTATTTATCACTTGTGTGTTACTGTTTATGGCTATATTTTCACGGAACTTGTACTATTTGAAGCTTTGTAATTGACTCTTAGATACATTTGGATGCAAGCTATTTAGCAAGGATTTTCCGCTTCGAAAAAGCCTCCACGCTGGCGAAACGGATCTGGCCTGCATCTCTACCGTCAGTGGCCCTCTCCTTCATCCTCCGTCTATAATCCGTGACAAGTCTGCATCAGCCATCGTGCGCCGCCAATGAGAGCAAATTATCAACGTGTCGCCCAAGCTCCCTTCGGTTTGTTGGCCCCGTGAAACTAACATACATGCGTATGGGACCCTTCTACTTTGAACTATTTACCTAACACTTTCCGTTGCATTTTGTGGGCTCTGCTAAACCTTTGGATGCTTCCATGTGAATCGGTGTGGGGAGCTAATTACTCCTTGGCGCACGGCTTGGCTTTCTATTTAATTGATTGACTTGAAATGAATTACGTATGTGTTGTATGACTAGTCTGCTCTTGCTTTGATTAGTACAACTTATTGATGTGTTATATAGCATGGATATGCTGAAATTTTTCATATTATACTAAAGGACTTTTGAATATAAAGTACTTCTCTTTTGTGCCTGTTTGATAGTTCTTAGCTTGTGTTTGTGCTGTTTCCTATAGCCTAGCTGTTGTTTAGTTTGGTCTCCGAGGTTTGCACCTCATTTGTTCTTCTACCACTATGAGGCAACTGCCTCATGCTAATGGTTAGGCCTGAACCTGAGGAACACAAGTTTCCAACTTGTAAATCAGTTGATTTGGCTTAGTTCCCCTTTGCCATCAGGTGTCAATAATCAGGATGCATATATAAAAATATTAGTGGTTATTTCTTGTTCTGGAAATCCTTCCAACATAGCCAGAGCATCTCAAAGGGACAATATGGGGTTTCATCAAGCTTAGAGAAAAGAAGATTAAAGAGGAATGCAACAAAAGTGTGTAAAAGAATGCCTAAAGTAAAGAAAGTAGATGGGAAGATATTCACCCTGTCATTATAACACTTGGGCCTGTGGCCATTCATTGAAGCTGAACAGTGAGAGATTCGGGGCAGATCATGTTTCTGCACACAGCACAAATGACAGAATTCAGTGTGATAGGATAACAGTGATGGCCCCCAACATCAGTGGTTTTAATGAGAAACTAGACAAATTCATGGAAGATTGGACAAATTCATGAAGTTACCATCACAACTAATCTATGTTCCCTCTATTATGAGAGGCAGTATGCCTTTGTTTATCAGTTGCTGTGATCTATGACTTAGATCCTGGTTGCTTTCCATAAGGATCTGGCCCTTATGTGGATGGAAAACTAAGCAACGTTGACTTTTGATCTCAGCAAGTAGTGTTCCAACCCACAAAAACTTACATGTCCCATCACTCTATGTAGATAACTAGCTGACCCGGCCATGGGTTGCTGTGGCATAGTATGGTGGTATGGGAAAGTAAATAATGAGGAAGTGCTTGTTTTTAATATTTTCTTTTGCTGTGGCATGGCCTGTGGCAACCCCCTTGTACCCTCATGCTTGAAAAGCACAATCAAAGCAGTCCTGAGAGATGGCCATTCAGCCCCAGTAGAATCATCATAAGCATAATAATTCATTGGGTAGGAAGAACTGTGGCCTATAGTTGCTGTGGCCTATAGTTTGAATTTGCAAAGAAGAGGTAGATATCTGGAGTATTATGGAAGAGAGGTACCTACCTATTTCTTCCCTTTTCTTACCCTTCCCCTTTCTCTTCTTTCTTCCTTCTGTACGTCTTTATTTCATTCATTCCTTCGCTCTTTGGTTCCATCCTTCCTCCTATTTTTCCTTCCTTCCCTCCCCCTTTCGATACTTCTTCCTTTGTCTGCTTCTTTCCTTTCCTGTTTCCTTCCTTTCTTCACTTTTTATTTCCTTTTCTACTGCCTTCTTTACCTCTGGGCTGCCTTTCTTTTCCTCTTTCTTTCCTTCCCTCCTTCTCTCTTTCCTTCCTTCCCCTCCCTCATTCCTTCACAACAACAATGGAGGACCTTCTCACAGCCACCCCAAAGAGACCCCCCCCCTCCCGCTGGCAGGCTAGTTTTTTAGGCCGGCGCAGGCGAGAGGGAACCCGGGCCGTGCCTCCAATCGAGGCCCCGGCTGTGCTGAAGATGGCGAGCCTCCCTCCTCCTTTTAAGAACATAAGAACATAAGAAGAGCCATGCTGAATCGGGCCTCAGCCCATCTAGTCAGCATTCTGTGTCACACAGTGGCCCACTAGTTGTACACAGGGATCTCTAGCAGAAAGGAGGGCAAAACCCTCACCTGCTCCCGACCCCCCACAACCAGTACCCGGGGGAAATCCTGCCTGCCTCCATCAACACAGAGGTGGCACTTGGATGTCCATTTCAGTAACTACTGATTCCCTTGGTATCCATGAATCTGTCTAATCCTGTTTCTTTCCCAGTCAGCGGTGGCATCACCCCACAGAGAGACGCACTCCCCCCGCTGGCCTGCTTTTGAGTCCGGTGCAGGAGAGAGGGAGCCCGGCCGGAGGCAGCAATCGAGCCACCGGCTTCGGGGAAGATGGCGGGCCTTTTTCCTCCTTTTGTTTTTCAATCAAATCCCTCCAAAATGCTTGGAAACTGTTTAAAAATACCTTGAAGCAGGCCGAACTAAAATGCATTCCAATAAAAAGAAAGAGGCATGGAAAGTCCAAAAGGACACCAGTATGGCTTACAAATGAAGTAAAAGATGTGATTGGAAAGAAGAAAAACTCATTTAAGAAATGGAAGGCTCTTCCTACCGAGGAGAACAGAAAGGAACACAAGCTCTGGCAAACTAAATGCAAAGCAACAGTCAGGAAAGCCAAGAGAAATTTTGAGGCACACATAGCAAAGAATATTAAAAAAAAATAACAAAAACTTCTTTAAGTACATCAGAAGCAGGAACCCAACTAGAAAAGCAGTTGGGCCACTCGACGACAATGGTCAGAAAGGGAAAATCAGTGAAGACAAAGAGATTGCTGAGCGGCTAAATGACTTCTTTGCCTCCGTTTTCACATAGGAGGACAGACAACATATGCCTGCAGCTGAGTCAGTTTTTTCAGGGAGGGAATTAAAAGAATTAAAACAGATAGAGTTAAACAAGGAGGATGTTCTCACATGCCTTACTAAACTAAATGTCAACAAATCACCAGGTCCAGACGGCATCCACCCCAGAGTTCTTAAGGAACTCAAGTGTGAAATTGCTGAACTTCTAGCTAAGATATATAACCTTTCTCTAAGATCAGGCACTGTACCCGAGGACTGGAGGGAGGCAAATGTAACACCGATCTTCAAGAAAGGATCCAGGGTGATCCAGGAAATTATAGACCAGTCAGTTTAACCTCAGTTCCAGGCAAAGTGATGGAAACCATTATTAAAGAAAATATTACTAGGCACATAGAAGAACAGGCATTGCTGAAAGAAAATCAACATGGTTTCTGCAAAGGCAAATCATGTCTTACTAACTTGTTAGAATTCTTTGAGGGTGTAAATAAACACATAGATAAAGGGGACCCAATTGATATTGTTTACCTTGACTTTCAAAAGGCTTTTGACAAAGTCCCTCACCAAAGGCTCCTAAATAAGCTCTTCAGCCATGGAATCAGAGAACAGGTCTTGTCCTGGATTGGAACCTGGCTAAACTGTAGGAAACAAAGGGTGGTAATAAACGGACATTTCTCTGGGTGGAAAGAGGTGAGAAGTGGCATACCCCAAGGTTCAGTTTTGGGTCCGTTACTTTTTAATTTATTCATTAATGATCTGGATGTAGGAGTGAATTCTGAGGTAGCAAAGTTTGCAGACGGCACTAAATTGTTCAGGGTAGTTAAAAATGAAACTGATTGTAAAGAGCTCCAGAAAGATCTCTCGAAATTGAGTGAATGGGCAACAAAGTGGCAAATGCATCTTAACCTAAACAAGTGTAAAGTCATGCACATCGGGGCAAAGAACCCCAACTACACCTACCAATTGATGGGGTCAAAGCTTTCCGAGACAAACCAGGAAAGGGATCTTGGGGTTTTGGTGGACAGCTCAATGAAGATGTCAACCCAGTGCGCTGCAGCAGTGAAAAAAGCAAATTCTATGCTAGGCATGATCAGAAAGGGAATCGGAATTAGGTCAGCAAATGTTGTATTACCTCTCTACAAATCGATGGTAAGGCCACATTTGGAGTACTATGTACAATACTGGTCTCCGCACCTTAAGAAGGATATAACGGAAGTGGAAAAGGTACAGAAAAGGGCAACAAGAATGATCCAAGGGATGGAGCGGCTCCCTTATGAAACCAGGTTGCAACGCCTTGGTCTTTTCAGCCTTGAAAGACGGCGTTTAAGAGGTGACTTGATCGAAGTGTATAAAATCATGCATGGGATAAAAAAGGTGAATAAAGAAAAATTATTTTCTTTGTCACAAAACACTAGGACTAGAGGGCACTCCCTGAAGCTCCAAGGTAGGAAAATTAGGACTAATAAAGGGAAATATTTCCTCACCCAGAGGATCATTGGGTTATGGAATTTACTTCCAGAGGAGGTTGTGACAGCTGTCAGCCTGAACAACTTCAAGGCAGGATTAGACAGATTCATGGATACCAAGTGTATCGGTAGTTACTGAAAAGGACATGCAAGTGCCACCTCGGAGTTGGTTGAGGTAGGCAGGATTTCCCTGGGTACTGGTTGTGGGGGGTCGGGAGCAGGTCAGGGTTTTGCCCTCCCTTCTGCTCGAGATCCCCGTGTACAACTGGTGGGCCACTGTGTGATACAGAATGCTGGACTAGATGGGCTGAGGTCCGATTCAGCATGGCTCTTCTTATGTTCTTATGTTCTTCCCCTCCGCGGGTCCCCTTCCCTTCCCTCCCTGGTTTCCTGGTTGTCTTCCTCCTTTATTGCTCCCAAGCCTCCTTTTCCTCCTTTTTTTCCTGTCTTTCCTTTTCTCCGTGCTGGGGGGGGGGGAGAGAAGGGGGTTCCGTGCATGCACAGTATTTCCACGCATGCGCAGTGCAGCTGTTGCACTGGGGATGCTGGGAAATGTAGTCCACCAGGTTTTTCGCGATTTTTAAGTGTTTGTGTTTTTTGTGTAGTTTTCCGAGTGTTGGTCACGCCTTGTACGGTTTGGGGTTTAGTGGCCAAATTTGGTGTTTCTGTGTTCCACCATTTTGTTGTTCTTAAGCCTGGAATAATGACATGAAGGATTTTATATATATAGATGAGTACAAGAATCATGTAAAGGTACATACAAGTTCTTGGTTACAGTCCAACCTTTATTACCGGCTTTGACATAAGGTTCTTCTTATGATATCTGCAGGAATTACTTCTTATTCTTCTGTATTTGAGTGGCATTTTTATATCTCTGAAAGATCATGTTAAAATGATAAAACACTCTTTGAAGAATCCATACATCTGAGAAAACATTTTTTAAAAGAAAATTGGTTTATTTTTAATGCAAATATCATAATGGAGTATCTAACTAACTACCCCCTCCCAAACTGGAGTCATAGAATCAGAGTTGGGAGAGATCCCAGGGGCCATCAAGTCCAAACCCAGTCTGCCATGCAGGAATACACAATCAAAGCACTCCCAACACATGGCCATCCAGCCTCTGTTTAAAAATCTCCAGAGAAGTGTTGAGTTTTTCACTCACTGCCCCCCCCCCACCCCCAAGCAAAGTTATCAACATGTTCTTAAGTTCTGATGGCACATTTACCATAATCGCAATAGATGAGGAGAAGAGTAGTCAGTGGGCGTAATCCACCTGAAACAAGTTCTTGGTGACTCAATTCAAAAGGATTGACAGCTTCCAAGGAAAGTGCAGCCTTCTTCTTGTAGAAAACCCATTTGTTTCCATTGTGGTATTTTGCTGATGACTAGTAGAAGTTTTTTTTTCTGGCAGTTGCAGTCCAAAGCAGCAATGTCCCTAAGTCCTAGGTGTAGCATGCCAAGTTGTAAAATATTTCCAACTGTGTCTTAGTAGGCCAATTTAATATAGGACACCTCTCCTTCAATTAAGCGGATTTATTTGGAGGCTGTCTCCTCCTTAGGAGGGATACACAATACTAAAACAACATATAAAGTTACTGTTTCAACAAAGAAACCGAACGACATGGAATTTGGGAACAGACAAAATGACGTTTTCAAAAACAAGTGCCTATCCCCACATGCAAATAAAATCAGGAACAACATACTGAGTTCTCGTACCTACAGAATTTTCCGCACATAAACACAAAGACAAAAGAAAAATAATGAGAAAGATGGCAGGGTAAACGCTGATCGATATTCTCCCTGCTTGACTGTTACTCTTTTGTGCCTTCAGGTCGACTACGACTTACAGAAACTCAATGACAGAGTTTTCTTGGCAAGACTTATACAGAGGAGGTTTGCGTTGCTTTCCCCAAAGGTTCAGAAAGTGTGGACTGCCCGAGATTTCCCAATGCATTTCTATGGCTAAGGGGGGGAAATATGAACCATGGTCTCCCAGAGCCCTGGTCTAGCATTCAAACTACTAAACCACACTGCCTGCCTTCCCCTGACTGATACATGGCAGGGCTTTTTTTAATGGCCAAGGAGTATTTCATTCAGGAAACCATCCAAATGTTCAAGGTTATTTATTTATTTATTTATTTATTTATTTATTTAATCGTGTCAGAAGCAACTCGAGAACATACTGCCGGTCACTTCTGGTGTAAGAGGATTGGCTGTCTACAGGGATGTTGCCCAAGGGACGCCCAGGTGTGTTACCATCCTGCTGGGAAGCTTCTCTCATGTGAAACCAAAACAAACCAAGAGACATACGTCTATAATCTCATATAAATCAGAAAGAACAATTGCAAAAATATTTCTGTATTATGTACCAGGACACGTGAGTTGTGCCCCAACAGCCTGGTAGCCTGTATGGATCATATAAACACACTGAAAGACATACGATGTCAATTTACAAATAACCACAATTTCCTCAAAATACATGTATCAATAGCCAGTCCATTGCACGCTTAATTCCATTAAGTGCATTGGAAGTCCCAAAAATCCATGCGCCACAGTCCAAAAGCGTCTCCAATGATGCACAGAGTATCACGGTAGTAACGGGCACTCTCGCGTGACTTGGGCAAACCACATGTCCAGAAAGATGATCACGGTAATCCTTGAGGGCAAACTGTACTCCGTATATAGCCTCAATGGCTGGTTAGTATCCCTTCGTTGTTACCAAAAATAAACAAGCCTCATGCACAGGTAAATAAATCTGCTAATGTGCATATGTCTTCCAGCCGATGGGATCACAAAGATGTATTAGGATCCTCACGGTTCAGTCAACCTTTATCAAGGCTGTAGTTGCAATCAAAAGCATGTGGCAAATTATAGGCTGTCATCTAATGTTCAAATATTCAAGATTCCATCCAAATATATATCAAATTCTCAGCAAACCACTGTTCATGTAAAGTAAGGGGATGGCTGTGGCCATACTAACCAGCCATTGATGCTATATACATCCTCTTTCTGGACACGTGGCTTGCCCAAGCCACGCGAGAGCGCCCGCTACTCCCGCGAGACTCTGTGAGTCATTGGATACGCTTCTGGGCTGTGGCGCATGGATTTTTGGGACTTCCAATGCACTTAATGGAATTAAGTGTGCAATGGACTGGCTATTGATACATGTATTTTGAGGAAATTGTGGTTATTTGTAAATTGACATCGTATGACTTTCAGTGTGTTTATATGATCCATACAGGCTACCAGGCTGTTGGGGCACAACTCACGTGTCCTGGTACATAATACATAAATATTTTTGCATTTGTCCTTTTTGATTTATATGAGATTATAGACGCATGTCTTTTGGTTTGTTTTGGTTTCGCTGTTAAGCAGCACTTCTCTTTGTTTACCAAAGCTTCTCTCATGTCCCTTCAAACTAGAGCTGACAGACAGAAGCTCACTCAGTCTCGTGGATTTGACCTAGCAACCTTCAGGTCAGCAACCAACCTCAGGTCAGCAGTCCAGCTGGCACAAGGCTTTAGCTCATTGCGCCACCGCAGCTCCTCAAGGTCTGTTCAAGGTCATCACCTGTGATTCTACAGACTCAAAAAACTCTGTAACAGCTGATTTATCTGCTTGTACAGATCGAACCTAAAATGTCTTACTCCACAAATGGGGAATATGTGGTTTTCCCGGTGCTGTTGGTACAATAACTCTGTTTATGACCAATGAGAATTTCAGCCCAACCATGTCTGGTAAACCAAAAGGTGGCATCAGCTCAATGTAGTTCTTTTTTTAAAGAATCGGATCTACATATGTTTATTCTGCATTCTAGTTCCTTGGTCCAAGTTACATGATTTAAAGCTGAGCGAAAAGACTTCCTGCCTTGTAGTGACTTAAAACACACAATGTTCCCTTGAGGTTAAAGAGTTAGTGCTTGAGAACAAATGATCGAGCGCAAGATAACCATAGCAGGATTACTCTCTTCAACCTTTTGGCAGATGATATGCACCCACTTTGAGTTTACATTGCATGATACTATGACACAATTTTCATTCAATCCCCACATGGATATACACGTATGTGTGTGTGTAATATGTCAAGTATTGCAGAAGCACCAAGGTATTTTATTTAGCATGTGTTATTAATATGTCATCCTTTGCCCATTCCACAACTTCCTACCCATCTCAGCTTCACCTAGCTTAGGGAAGAAGGCTATTGAGCAGGCCTGGGCAAACTTCGGCCCTCCAGGTGTTTTGGACTTCAACTCCCACAATTCCTAACAGCCGGTAGGCTGTTAGGAATTGTGGGAGTTGAAGTCCCAAACACCTGGAGGGCCGAAGTTTGCCCAGGCCTGCTATTGAGGCTATAAAAAGGACTACTGTTATCATTTAACTCCTGGACTCAGCCACTGCCGTCTCTGTTCCATAACAACTACTTTTAACTGGTATATACAACAGCTACTGGCATGTACAACTGGAGTTCCACACTATCGTCACTTTAAAAATAAGTAAACCTAAGGAGCTCGTATGTGTTTTACACAATTTCCCATCAAGGACCTTTTTGCTGCCCAAACGTTACTCTTGTGTTGATCTCCTGCTTGTCACGCCTTCCCCATCTCAACCCCAAGTGGTCGACAGTAATGCTAATGGGGTAAGAAAATCTATGGCACCGCGACACTACTCGTTTCCAAAACACTGCAGGAAATGGGATGCAATGTTGCAACAGACAGACGGGATGCAATGTTCTAGGCTTGCAATCTTGCTCTCGTTTCTTTTCCAGCCTCCAAGAAGACTGATTTCAGTGCTCGGTAGTGCAGATCGCACCTGACTTTTGCCAAGTCATTCATTCTGGTTGAAACAGTCCTCGCTTTTCTGGTGCAATCGTCCCAATTTTCGATTTTATTCAGCCTCGCCTAAGACATCTAAAGGGTTTTACAGTGGCAGCAAAAAAGGGTTCTTTGTCAGAAGACAGAAGCGCAGGCAGAAGTCTCGTGAGATGTTTCACTTTGTCAACTCCACCCAGTCGATGAGGGCAAAAAAGGGATGAGATTTGATGTCGTCAACTCCAGCAATTCCAGCACCAAGACGCTCCCCAGAATTGAACTGCAAAAGCTTTGAGACAAAGCACAGTTAGGAAAGTGGACAGCTCAGGAAATCAAACAGATCTAATGCATAGTCAAGGTAGATGGTAGTTATAACCCAATAACATATGAAGGGCTAGAGCAGTGGTTCTCAACCTTCCTAATGCCGTGACCCCTTAATACAGCTCCTCATGTTGTGGTGACCCCCAACCATAAAATTATTTTTGTTTCTACTTCACAATTGTAATTTTGCTACTGTTATGAATCGTAATGTAAACGTCCGATATGCAGGATGTATTTTCATTCACTGGACCAAGTTGGGTAAAAAAACTTGGTACACCTCAATTTGAATAATGGAGAGGTTGGGGGGGGGGGGGTTGATTTTGTAATTTGGGCGTTGTAGTTGCAGGGATTTATAGTTCACCTACTATCAAAGAGCATTCTGAACTCCACCAATAATGGAATTGAACCAGACTTGGCACACAGAACACCCACAACCAACAGAAAATACTGGAAGGGTTTGGTGGGCATTGACTTTGAGTTTTGGAGTTGTAGTTCACCTACATCCAGAGAGCACTGTGGACTCAAACAGTGATAGATCTGAACCAAACTTGGCAGGAATACTCAATCTGCCCAAATGTAAACACTGGTGGAGTTTGGGGAAAATAGACCTTGACATTTGAGAGTTGTAGTTGCTGGGATTTACAGTTTACCTACAATCAAAGAGCATTTTGAACCCTACAAATGATAGAACTGGGCCAAACTTCCCACACAGAACCCCCCGCCCCCAATGACCAACAGAAAATACTGTGTTTTCTGATGGTCTTTGGCGACCCCTTTGGCACCCCCTCGCGACCCCTCTGGGGGTCCCGACCCCCAGGTTGAGAAACGCTGGGCTAGAGATTCCCTAAATCTGGAATTATAAAGGCACATGACACGCTGAACTTGTTGCTGAATATCAATACAGAGGATCATACCCCCTGCCAAGACTAAATGCCTATATTTCGGCTTCAAGTACATCCCGAGTAGATTACTGCAACACTCTCTATGTGGGGCTGCCTTTGAAGACTGTTCGGAAGCTTCAACTGGTCCAACGGACAGCAACCAGGTTGATAACAGGAGCGGCACTCAGGGAGCGCACAACCCCTCTGTTGCGCCAGCTCCACTGGCTGCCAATCTGCTACCGGGCACAATTCAAAGTGCTGGCTTTGGCCTTTAAAACTCTAAACGGTTCTGGTCCAACTTACCTATCCGAACGCATCTCTCCCTATGAACCTTCGAGATGTTTAAGATCATCTAGAGAGGCCCTGCTCTCGAACCCGTCCTCTTCGCAGGCGCGATTGGAAGGGACGAGAGACAGGGCCTTCTCAGTGGTGGCCCCTCGGCTTTGGAACGCTTTTCCTAGTGACATCAGATCTGCCCCCTCCCTCTTGACATTTTGCAAGAAAGTTAAGACCTGGCTGTTTGACCAGATGAAGCGTAGTTACCTAAATTGAGACCTAAGGAATGATGACGATGCAAGAGAAATCGATTTAAATAATGAGATGCTGAGATTGTTTTTAATTTTAATTGCTAAATTTGTGTTTTATATGGTTGTTTTATTAATTGCTGATGCATTTTATCTATGGGCAGTTCGTGCCATGTGTACACTGCCACAAGTCGCCTTTGAGCTGAGAGGGGTGGTATAAAAATATAGTAAATAAGTAAATAAATAAGTACTGAAATTATTTCATACACACGCACACACACAAGGTTTCCCTTGACATTAAGTCTAGTCGTGTCCAACTCTGCAGGGTAGTGCTCATCTCCATTTTTAAGCTGAAGAGCTGGCATTGTCCATAGACACCTCCAAGGTCAAGTGGCCAGCATGACTGCATGGAGCACCATTACCTTCCCGCAGAAGCGGTACCTATTGATCTACTCACATTTGCATGTTTCCGAACTGCTAGGTTGGCAGAAACTGGGCCTAACAGCGGAAGCTCACTCTGCTCTCTGGATTCGAACCGCCAACCTTTTGGTCATTAAGTTCAGCAGCTCAGCAGTTTATATGCAGACATGGTTGTGTGCAAAGCTAATGTTTTTAGCATCTTTTGCACAAAATAGTTTTCTGCCTTCTCGCATATAAAAAGGATGTTGTAAAAACATTTTACAAAAAATGTCCCCAAATATGCAAAGTTTTGAAGTGGCTGACAAATTTTAATTGGTATATTGATCTGTTAACACATCTTTTCATACCAAGGACAAAGAAAGGCGCAAGTCTTCTATAACTGCCTAGCTAGTGTGTATAGGTAAAGGGAGAGAGACAAAACATGCATACTCTGTGACTTTTATAAGAAAACTAGGGTAATGTACCTTCATTTTGGCTACTTTCTCACCTCTCACAGGCTTCAACTTGACCAAAATTACCATATATATTTGAGTATAAGCCTAGTTTTTCAGCACTGCAAAGGCCCCCTCTGCTTATATTTCAGTGAGGGCGCTGTCAGGAAGGCATGAGCATGAAATAAGGCCTTTGCAGGGCTTCTACCAGATGAATACGTCCTCCCCTTTCGGGAAAGCAACCCAGCTAGGTCTCTGTGCCAAGAGAGGAGGAGAGGAAGGCACGCGGCTTCTCCTCTCCTCTCGGCACAGCAACCCAACTAGGCCGCTGTGCCGAGAGGGTAGGAGAGGAAGGCCCAGCAATGCACCTTCCCGCCAGGCCAGGCCAACCGAACCGGGTTGCTGTGCTGAGTGGAGAGGAGAAGTTGCATGCCTTCGTCCCTCTCAGCATAGCATCCCAGCTGGGTTTCTGTGCCAAGAGAGGAGGAGAGGAAGGTGCATGGCCTCTCACAGCAACGCCAAGAGGATAGCAGAAGCTGCATGCCTCAATTAATGTAACTTTATTGGTATCTATTTTATTTTGAAATATACCAGTAGCTGCTGCATTTCCCACCCTAGGCTTATACTCAAGTCAGTAAGTTTTCTCAGTTTTTTGTGCTAAAATTAGGTACCGGGAATGTGGTGCAGCTGGCTGGGTGTCAGCTGCGTAAGATCTCTACTGACCAGAAGATCATGAGTTCGAGGCCTGCCCGGGTCGGGGTGAACGCTCGACCAATTGTATAGCTCGTTGTCGACCTTTGCAACCCAAAAGGCAGTTGCATCTGTCAAGTAGGAAATTTAGGTACCACTTGAATGGGAAGGCTTAATTTAACTGATTTACGAGGCCATAAAAATATCCAGGAAATACACACAAAAGGAGTGAAGGAATGTGACAGCTCCTCCTGGTGGCCAGAAAAGCTGGAATGTTAAATTGCCTCTGTGTCTGTCTTATATGTTGTATGTCAAATGGCATTGAATGTTTGCCTGTATATGTGCATTGTGATCCGCGCTGAGTCCCCTGTGGGGTGAGAAGGGCAGAATAAAATGATGTAAATAAATAAATAAATATAAATACCTTGGCTTGTATTCGGGTCAGCTTATACTTGAGTATATACGGTAGCTTGGACAACGCTAGCAATACCAGCACACTTCCCCTCCCAGTCAGGGGTTGTGTTCTAATTCTCATTTTAATATTGTAGTGGACCTCTTGTTTCCAACAGTGCCTTGAAGCCGTTACTGGATGGCTGCGTGCCATTAGATTGAGGGTGAATCCAGCAAAGACAGAGATACTGTGGCTGGGGCGCCCGGTGGGCAGGGAGGTCCGGCTGCCTATCTTGGATGGCGAGGCATTATGCCCGACATCCTCAGTAAAGAGTCTTGGGGTTGTCTTAGACCCGTTGTTGTCGATGGAAGCCCAGGTTTCCACCGTCAGCAAAACCGCTTTTTTCCATCTGCGGCAAGCTAGGCGTCTGGCCCCCTACCTATCCAGAGACGACCTGGCCACGGTGCTCCAAGCCATGGTCATCTCGAGACTGGACTACTGTAACGCCCTTTACATTAGCCTGCCCTTGTCCATGATCCGGAACTTAAGCTCGTCCAGAACGCCGCTGCGCGACTTCTCACTGGGGCCCCAGTGAGATGTCACATAACACCTATCCTCCACCAGCTCCACTCGCTTCTGGTTGAGCACCAGATCACCTTCAAGGTGGTGGTGTTAACTTTCAAGGCCTTGTATGGTCTGGGGCCGTTGTATCTGAGGGACCGTTTCATCCCCTACCAACCCTAGAGGTCACTTCGCTCCAAACAACTGAACCTCCTTGAAGTGACTAGCTTCAAATTCATCTGCTTAACATCGACACAGCGCAGAGCCTTCTCTGTGGTAGCGCCTTCGATCTGGAATACTCTTCCAAGCGAAGTGCGGGCCTTACAAGATCTACCATCTTTCCGCAAGGCCTGCAAGGCCCACCTTTTCCGGCTAGCTTTTGATTGCTGAATTGGATAATCCTACTTGTTAGCTTACTCTGTTGTTTCTTATTTTTATAGGATTGTGAGCCGCTCCGAGCCCTCGGGGAGTGGCGGAGTACAAATCCAAATAATAAAGAAATAAAAAGATCCTTAGATATTTATTAGATTATCTGATAATTTTTAAGGCTCTAAGCCAGGCCTGAGCAAACTTCGGCCCTCCAGGTGTTTTGGACTTCAACTCCCACAATTCCTAACAGCCTGCCGGCTGTTAGGAATTGTGGGAGTTGGAGTCCAAAACACCTGGAGGGCCGAAGTTTGCCCAGGCCTGCTCTAAACCCCATCTGCAATCTTAGTTTTCATAGCCCTTAAAAATCCTGGAGATGAAGAGGCACCCAGAATCTCTTCTACACTTTTTTTAAGGGAGCAAATTATGGGCAACATTATGAAAACGAAGTAGCTTGTTTATTTTGTGCTGAAAAAAAATCTACAATATATTCAGACAAGTGGGGTGGGGGCGAGGGGGGGGAGAATGAATATATGTAGAAACTGAAGCCGGCTCTTCATATCTGCAAATTCCGATGGAGAATGATTGCTTGAAAGGAAGTAACCAGCAAAGAGGCATGAAAATATTTACCAAGGATAAAGGAGCAGAAGTTTACATTTTGCTATCTTATGAGACTGTCGCATGCTAAATAAACAGTTCAAAAGAATAATTTCGTTTCTGGGTTTCCTCTAAAGAACTGACTAAAGTATAATGCAACGCCCTACCTCCAATTGTCATTTAGGAGTACTCGGTATTCTTTGGGGCACATGCCTTCAAACACAGACACCCCATACTCAAAGTGAGAAATTTCCCCATAAAATGTATTCATTTGCACATCTTAAGTGGGCTCCGCCACTTAAAATCTCCCTAACCTCCCTTGGTAAAGATAAGGCAGATAGCAAAACAAGCCTCGTTTGTGAATATACATGAGCCGGCAGATAAGCAGCCGCAGTCATTGTCACTCCGCCATCCTCTGGAAAAATGTAACAAGTGACAGCAGGTGGTGAAGTTAAGGGCAAAGAAATTTATGTTCTGAAGGTTTCCCCCTTTGCAAGGAAAAGAACTTTAATCTTTGAAAGCAAATGCAGAATAAATTGCACTAGATCTACATGGAGAGAAAACACGTTGGTTTATTATGCTGGCTGGGACAACCTTTGAGAAATGCCTTGTAGACAGAGTGCCAGTTCAGACAGCCTGAAGCACTTCATTGGAAATCTTTAGGCAAATGGAATTAAATAATAAGACTTCTGAATCGGAGACTTGGCTAGGTAAAGAGAAGTTTTTTGGTGGTGTTTTTTTTTTTCTTCTCCCCTCTCTTAATGAGGTCACTGGTTTTGGAAGCCGTGTCACAGGACACATTTGGCACACTGTTCCTCTCCTAGGCATTTAGTGATGGGTTGACCCAAGCAACCTACGAGGGGGTGGAAGAGGAAAATCACAATGACAAATGACTGGCCATGCCAAGAGCCCCTTTTTCCTTTTCCTGACAAAGCTTCCTCAAAGAATGAATGGTAGTTTCCTTGGATAGACACACAACAGAAGGTTGATTTACTAGCCAATGAAGCAGACCCTTCCACCAAAAAGTCATCCACGTGCAGCCGAGGGCTGGGACGGCTTCCTGTTCAAACCCCGGCGACTTTGAACTTGGGAGGAGGGAAATAGCAAATGACCGGGCTTAATGGTCTCAGAGGAGTTGAGCGTTGCTATGTATTTATTTAATAAAAGCTCTCCAAGATGCCAGTGGTAAAATTCCATTTATTTTCAAGCCCTTTGCTAAGGGAAAGCCACAAATGAGTGAATCAAGTCAGGGGTGGAATTTTTTTAAATTAAGTGCAGTTAAGTTATTTTATTGATTGATTGATTGATTGTTTCAATTTATATACCGCCCTTTCCAAATTGGCTCAGGGTGGTTTACAAAATGCCCAAGGTAACATAGCACTAAAACAATAAGAACATTAAAAAGCATAAAAACAATGTTTATGTCAGCATACAGATTGACATGGCTTAAAGATTAAATGCCTGCCGGAAGAGAGCTGTCTTACACGCCTTCTGGAAGGCTGGTAGCTCGTTTAGTGCCCGAACTTCCGCCGGCAAGGCATTCCACAAGGCTCTCTGCCTGGTTGATGACAAGTGAAAGGACCTAATGGAAGGGACGTGTAACAGGTTTTGGTCCTCTGACCGAAGGGATCTCTGGGGAGCATATGGGAGTAGATGGTCCCTCAAGTACACTGGCCCCAGACCATATAGGGCCTTAAAGGTCAAGACCAACACTTTGAAGGTGATCCGGTACTCGATTGGCAACCAGTGCAGTTGCTGCACAGTTGGAGTGATATGGCTCCTGGCCGGTACTCCCACCAGGAGTCTAGCTGCTGCATTCTGCACCAGTTTGAGTTTCCGGATAACTGCCAAAGGTAGACCCATGTAGAGGGCGTTACAGTAGTCTGGCCTCGAGAAGACCGTTGCCTGGATCACCGTAGCTAGATCACTCCCGGTAAGTATGGCGCCAGCCGCCTAGCCTGTTGCAGGTCGAAAAAGGTGGATCTGCTGACAGTGGAGACCTGGGTCTCCATCATCAGCAGTGGGTCCAATTGGACCCCCAGACTCTTTACTAAAGGCAACGGGCGTAATGCCTCGCCATCCAGAGTAGGCAGCCGGAGCTCACACCCCCCCCCCCCCCGAGCGACCCAGCCATAGGATCTCTGTTTTCGATGGGTTCACTCTCAACCGGCTGGCACGTAGCCAACCGGTCACAGCTTCAAGGCACAGCTGGAAATTATCAGGTACCGAGTCCAGCCAGCTGTCCATCCTCAGCACCAGCTGGGTGTCATCAGCGTACTGATGACACTCCAGACCAAACCTCCGCACCAGTTTGGCAAGTGGTCGCATATAGATGTTAAATAATAAAGGGGAGAGAATAGCTCCCTGGGTGAATTTATCAAGATACCACATGAGTTATAAACTATCCCACACACAATGGATAGGTTTGGATCACTCATTACAGGAGACCCACTTAAAGATCGGTGAAATCAGTAGGGCTTTGTAATAAGTTCAGACTCTTGCTATGTTTGCAGCTGTAAAAACACCTTATTCCATTCTCTGTTATTCTTTCAACCTCTTTCCATGATAAATCATGCTTTAAAACAGAGTTGGGGAAATTCTGGCCTTCAAAGTAGTTTGAATTATAATGCCCAGAATCCCTTACAATTGGCCTTGCTGGCTGAAGCTTCTAGAACAGTGCTTCTCAACCTGTCGGTCCCCAGATGCTTTGGCCTTCAACTCCCAGAAATCCTAACAGCTGGTAAACCGGCAGGGGTTTCTGGGAGTCGCAGGCCAAAACACCTGGGCACCCACAGGTTGAGAACCACTGTTCTAGGACTTGGAGATTCCTGGTTGAAGGGTCAAACGTTTTCTTTTGACAACTATCCAGTTTTACCTGCATGACCATTATGATTGGCATCCTCCTAATAATATCATTAGGGTTAAGTCCGATGTACAATGTGTGTGTGTGTGTGTGTGTGCTCATTGTTTGTTTGGTCAGGATGGAGAAGTTGGAGAAGGGCCGGAGGTTTAGCACAGCAGTTAGAACACCAGCTGCTAAAGATCTTATCAACCGAACGTTACAGGTTCGAGACCCTGCCTCTGCTTCACCTAAGCAGTCGAAAACAAACTAGCTGTGAGTAGAGAATTTTAGGGACCGCTTTGCGGGGGAGGACTTTTATAACGCCAATAAATAAGGAAGATCGATTGCCGGAAGGTGAAAGTCCAACGGGCTGGCAAGCTCTTTGTCATAGGAGGATGAAGCAACAGCACCTCCCTGTGGCGCAATGGAGCAACAGCACCCCGGTGATACAAAGGAAGAACCTGGAAGAACCTGGCTCAACTGGAAAGAACCTCCTACTGTATATGTCTGTATGTGATGTATGTCAAATATAAAAATAGCAGGGATTGTCTGCTTGTATGTGTACTGTAATCCACTCTGAGTGGATGAGAAGGGCAGAATATAAACAAACTGTATTATTATTATTGATATTTTCTTACTCCTTCACAACAACCCAAGCCCTTTGTCTGGACAAGAAATGGGAAGGCCTGGAAAAAACCCGGAAAAATGGCAGGATTTCTTCCCATTCCCTCCCCCCCCCCCCTTTTCTGGATTTGTTTTCCAGACCTTCCCATCTTGAGCTTGGAAACATCATTTAGCTGCTGTGTCCCACCCCTCTTCCATGGTCATTCAGTGATTAATGAGACGGGAGTAGATTGTGGTGTGTCTGGTTATATCTCCTTAGTTAGACACCATTTATTTTATTTTTTTGCAGAATTCACTGAAACCTCTAGAGGACCCCAGCAGCATATGATGTCACCAATTTACATCTGGCTATGGGGATTTACATCCTTGTTGTGGGGGAGAGGCTTGTGTACCCTAATTAAGTTGTGAGCTATGCTGGCAGTGGCAAAATTGCCACCGGTAGGGCCTCCCATGCCAGACACGTGACAACCGAAGGGTCTGACAAAGAGCGCCAAAGGGCAGGGTGAGCTCTCTAGACTTTTGGCAACCATCCTAGGAGAAGGAAAACTCTGATTTCAAACCCGGGCAGATGGTGCTCGTCTAACCCTGTAAAGTCAGCCATCTAAGAGAAGGAAACTCGAACCAAACCTACGACCTGAGGACCTTGCTACCACCGTCCAAGCTTGCTAAGCCCCGACAGACGAACCTTTGGTTTAAAGGGTGAGGCCAGTTCTGTGCACGCTGCGCTCCACCAGAAAAATCCATTGCACAGGCTCGAAGGACACATCTAAACTCAAAGATTCTTAGTCATTAACGCGCTTGTAGAAAGTGTGGGATGAGTCCTTCCTGAATCTTCGTTCACGAAGAAAAGCCAAGAAGACATCTGGCTATAGGGACATTGACAGACATTCTCCAACCCCATTGTTCTCAATCAGGAAGTTAATGACTGGAGAGATATAGCATAACACAGCACAGTGTAATATGCAGAACCTATACGTTCTGCCATACGGGATCTTGGCCTATGACAACATGGGTTTTTATGGGCATATAATTTTTGTAAACTGCTCTGCTAGCCACTCATTTGTGAAGCCTTTGATACCACTCTTCCTTTTAAAGAACAGGCACCGTCCTATCTGCTTCTGTTTCTCTGAAATGCTAAACAAAGAGGAGGAGCTTCTGTTGGGGGGAGACGCAGAATAGGAATCCTACTAAGATAACCTACAGACCACTAAGTATATTTTCTGATTTGAATTCTCAAGAATCTATCCCGTATGGTTCAAACACAAAGACAGGAAACCAGGGAATTACCTGCTGAAGAAGTGATCTGGCCTCTTCTGAGATGTGATCTGGCAAATTCAAACAGGTATGGGTATTTATTCCGGCTGGGTGGCACTCCACCAACGTCTAGAGTCAACCAACAAGAAACGTCATGCATTAGTGAAACAAAGTCATGATAAAATAGGTAATGTATGTCACCATACTTATAAGTGTACATTCTTTTTTTCTTTTGAGATAACAATTAATATTCATGAGCTTGGGAGCCTGATCTACTGGATGAACTCCACAGAATAATCTCAAGACGCTCAAAGGATGGTTGCGTTCTGCTGCGTACTATCTAGTACGCGGCAGAGGGCGTTCACTGTGGCTGCGCCGACTCTGTGGAACTCCCTGCCTGAGGAGACACAAGTCATACGGGACCTGATGCCGTTCCGCAGATCCGTTAAGACCTGGCTATTTAGGCAGGCATTCGGCCCTGACCGATGCCCCCCATAATCTGCCACTCTGCCGTGCCGCCACCATTAGCACTAGGCTGTCCTACCACAGTTTTAGTGTTGGAAACGGGCAGGCCCGAGGGGGCACTTCAGCCCCGAAATTCTCAGGGTGGTCCGCGAAAAGGCCTTACTGGTACATTATTTAAACTGTTATGTTTATTCATATCATGATCTGATCACCATGCTCATTATATCCCACATTAATGGGGTTATTGGGATAACAATACAAAAGATTTGCTAGGGTAGACCCTCTTCTACCCAGTCTCAGCCCCCCGAACCAAACTCAGCCCCCTCCGAAACAAAATCCTGGCTACGGCCCTGGAAACGGGGTTTAACTGGGGAGTTTAACTTGGTTTTATAATGTTTTTATGTGTTTTATTTGATTTTTTATTGCTGTAAACCGCTCTGAGCTCCAGAGAGAGCGGTATACTAAGCCAATAAATAAATAAATAAATAAACAAATAAATAAGGAAATAAATAAATAAATAGAAAAGCTTTATGTCTTTCACCCTCTCTATACTCTTAAACATCTTAGCTCTTGTCCAATGAATGATTCAGAAATTTCTGAAGTTTGATTCTAAACAGACACCTGAAGGACTTAAAATGACCATATTTTAGTATCTTGTGAATGAAACCATTTTTTTAAAATGAACCAGTTAGGTTGCAAAGGCTTTAGCCATGTTTTTCCTTGCTGGTATTAGTTGGGACTCCAAGGGAACTGATAGTGTCTCAGAGGTCTACGTTCTGCTTCTCAGAAGACATAATTGAATCCAATTTTAGCTCAATGGTCCTCTCATGGCCAAGGACCGCAGTCTCACCTGGGAGATGTTCTAGGAAGACCTGCCACCAACACTGGTTTTAAAATAATCACTTTCTCCTAATTAAATATTGGTATTAAAATACCAACTTGCCTTGTACCCAAAACCTAAATAGGGCTGGCAGATTTTTATTGAAGGGGTTGTGAGAATTTGGTAGTGAATGTGAAAAACTGGGGAATTGTTACATATTTTTTTTTCATGTTAGAAGTGACTTGAAAAACTGCAAGTTGCTTCTGGTGTGAGAGAATTGGCCATCTGCAAGGACGTTGCCCAGGGGACACCCAGATGATTGGTGTTTTACCATCTTGTGGGAGGTTTCTCTCATGTCCCTGCATGGGAAGCTAGAGCTTGACAGATGGGAGCTTACCCTGATCCCCAGATTTGAACTGCCAACCTATCGGTCAACCAGTCCTGCTGGCACAAGGGTTTAACCCATTGCACCATTGGGGGATTACATAGATGAATTCCTTTCTCTGTTCTGTTTAAATGGTAAGAAGTGGGGGAAGAGGCACAGACCCCCATTAAGTGGGTAGCTTGCCTTGACTCTGTCTTCATATATACTCCAATCTCACATCATCCCCAAGGGAAATGGTGATAACCAAGAATAATTCTCCACACATCACAATTTCAAACAGACGATACATATAACCTTCCATGCTGGCTAGGATTTTGTGCAAGTTTCTGGACACTGTTGCTCCCAAGCAAACCCTGTTCCTTAGCCAAAGACAGGCATGTAGCCCGGGGGGGGGGGGGGGTTGAGGGGTTTCAGCCCCCCTCCCCCCAAAATTCTCAGGGTGGTCCGTGAGATTGCCATACTGGTACATTATTTAAACTGTTTATTTATTATTTACATCATTTATATTCCGCCCTTCTCACCCCACAGGGGACTCAGGGCGCATCACAATGCACATATACAGGTAAACATTCAATGCCATTGACATACAACATATATAGACAGACAGAGGCAATTTAACATTCTAGAAATCAGTTAAAATTTAGCCTCCCCACAAAGTGGAACCTAAATTTCCTACGTGACAGATGCAACTGTCTTTCGGGTTGCAAAGGTCGACAACGAGCTACACAAATTGGTCGAGAGCTCACCCTGACCCGGGCAGGCCTTGAACTCATGACCTTCTGGTCAGTAGAGATCTTATGCAGCTGACACCCAGCCAACTGCGCCACATTCCCGGTGCTCATCTCCAAATGAGTTGGACTCTAGCGCCTATCAGCCCCAGTTAATAGGAACTGCCTTCTTTAATTAATAATATAATATAATAATATAATAAATATACATAATAAATAAATAATCAAAAATATAATATAAAATAATATAATAATAAATAATAAATATACATAATAAATACATAAAAATAAAATAAATAAAAATAAAAAACTATAAAAACATTTCTAATAAAATAAAAAAATGTTATGTTTATTCATATCATGATCTGATCACCATATTCAATATATCCCATATGCATGGGGTATTGGGATAACGATACAAAAGGTTTGCTAGGGTAGACCCTCTCTCACTGAGACTCAGCCCCCCCGGAATCAAATTCAGCCCCTCCTGAATCAAAATCCTGGCTATGGCCCTGGCCAAAGAATATATATATATACTGTATATATGCAACAAAACAATGCAACATCATCAGTTTCTCTGAATGTTAAAGAATTCTGTGTGTTATGGAGGTTTGCATCTTGTCCTTTAGTAAATAATAATGTGAAAATCACTTGCCATAGATATTGTGCTATATAATTATGCGCAGTGTCTTACCCTCCCAGTAATAAGTTCAAAGAGAAGGGCACCCAGACTCCACCAGTCACAAGCTTCTGTTTCTTCAAAGACAACACCAACTTCTGAATAAAAGACATTTGCAATTAAAATGCAAGGATCAAGTACACCTTCAAATGCATATTTACAAGGAGAATGTAATGCTGATGGAGCATATCTGAAATTAGAATTGTTACCCTGCTCCTGAGTGCTACGACTTTTTCCCCCCAGCACAGCCATGCGCCATTATGTGTGTGCATATGCTTTCAAAATGCCCTCTATTGACTTAAGGCACCCCCATGAATTTCAGAGGGTTCTTAAACAAGGAATACTCAGAGGTGGTTGTGCCAGTTCCTTCCTCTGAAATATAGCCCAGAGTGCCTGGTATTGATTGGTGGTCTCCCGTCAAGTACTAACCAGAGCTGACTCTGCTTAGCTTCCAAGTTCAGATGGGATCTAGTGCCTTTAGGGTCATTATAGACAAAATAATGTGCACTTCGGATAAGGATATCAATTAAGTGCTAAGACTTAATATGTTTTGACATACTTATGCATGCATATACATTTGCATGAACACACAAACACAATTCCTGCCAAATGTGATTCTGGAAACATAGCTGCCCCCTCTTGTTGTCTGTCTATGCAGCAAAACAATTTGAAGAGAGATGCCCTTCTCCTTTCACAGAAGAGGCAGGAGCGTGCACCCAAGAGGCTATTTCCGTGTCTTGCACAAGGAGCGTCGCTTAAGTGCACGCAGTAATGGTAAAAGGACAAGAGTACAGAGCTCATTGAGTAGCCTTGAGAAAGCATTTACCTCTCAGCAACAAAGGACGACAGGGTTTTAGCAAGTTAGCAAGGTTTATTTTCATGATTCTCCCACCTTGCTGCCCATCTTGAGATTTTAAGATAGGGCAGAGTACAAATCAGGATATAAGAAGTTATGCATTGTGGAAATTATAGCAAGGTTACTGAGAGATTCTGCTTAGGAACAGATCTGGTGAGGATTAGGGACAAAACTGTAGTTTACTGGGGAGAAATCTCCGATGTTGTGGGAAGGGATTGCCCTGTAAGAATCAGAACGTGGTGTGCTCCATACATTGAACCCACTTGCATTCAACTTCACAGCTAAATGCTTTCTTTTTTATGCGTTACAATGATAGCAGCAGGCAAGGCTTTGACTTCACCACGGTGGTCCATGCCTTGGTTACCTCTAGATTGGATTACTGCAATGCGTTCTATGCGAGGCTTCCCTTGAAGATGGCCCGGAAACTCCAACTTGTCCAACGCTCGACTGCCAGGTTAATAACTGGGGCAGGTTACAGGGAGCAGTCGACCCCCCTGTTCAAAGAGCTCCACTGGCTGCTGTTTATTTTCCGAGCCCAATTCAAGGTTCAGGCGATTACCGAAAAAGCCCTAAACGGTTTGGGACCCGCCTACCTTCATGACCGGCTCTCCTCCCATGAACCAGCTCGAGCCCTTCGCTCCTCAGGGGAGGCCCTCCTTTCGCCCCTGCCAGTCTCACAGACCCGACTTGTGAGCACTAGGGAGAAAGCCTTCTCCTCTGTGGCCCCCCGACTTTGGAATTCCCTCCCGGGAGAGATTAGGAATGCCCCCTCACTGGAATCCTTTAAAAAACAACTGAAAACCTGGTTTTTCCACCAGGCTTTTGGAGATTCTGGACTCTAAAATGACGATGGAGGCCCAGATTGCATCTACGAGCAAAAGGGCCTTCTTCCACCTACGTCAAGCGAGGCAACTGGCGCCCTATTTACCAACGGAGGCGCTAGCCACAGTAATCCATGCCACGGTTACATCAAGGCTGGACTATTGCAACGCTTTATACGTGGGTCTACCTCGGTCAGTAACTCGCAAGATCCAGATTGTACAAAATGCTGCCACCAGGCTCCTCACAAAAACACCAATGAGGTGTCACATAACTCCATCCTTACAGCATTTGCACTGGCTGCCGGTCAAGTACAGAATCCTCTATAAGACCCTGACATTTAAGGCCTTGCGGGGCCAGGGTCCTACATACCTAAAAGACCGTCTGATACCATCTATCCATCTGAGAGCACCACGGCCAGCCTACGAGAACTCTCTCTGTGTTCCAGGTCTGAGAGAGGCTCATCTGGATTCCACTAGACAGAGATCTTTCTCCATTGTGGCCCCTGACCTATGGAACTCTCTGCCGCCAGACCAAAGAGCCATCTTCGATCTGCCTTCATTTCTGACGGCACTTAAGACATGGCTATTCAGAAGAGCATATGCATGAGTGACAGTCAGTGACCTGGAATCTGTCTATTCCAATATATTAACATTTTAACATTTTTATATTTTAATATTTTAATATTTTTGTATTGCTGTGTAAGTCGCCCCGAGCACAATTGTGGAGGGCGACTCATAAATAATAAAATTAGTTAGTTAGTTAGATTAGACTCCCCAAATGCCCCCGTCTTTGACAAAACCTCTTCCCCTATATGATCCTTTATGTTTGACATTACTCCAATTATCTCCCCCGAGTTTTTAAACATTTTATATGTACATGTGGCCCGCCCTGTTGTTTCTGTTTTAGATTCACCTATGTTCTTGTGTTTTTTAAAAGATGTATTTATTTTATTGTATTTAATGCTTTTATTGTGTTTATTGTTTTCTGATGTTTTTGATATTTTTTGTAATGTGTTGTTTGGGCACAGCCCCATGTAAGCCACTCCAAGTCCCCTTTGGGGAGATGGATGTGGCTTATAAATAAAGTATTATTATTATTATTATTACTCCTGCATTTATATTTATTTACCCAATTGCATGAGAATTGTCAAAGCCCATGGACACTTCTAATTAGATTCAAGACTCAAAACAGTAATTTATATTATCTATTTTTTATTTACTTATATAATTTGTATTCCACCTTTCTCCCAATATAGGGACTCATATCTGTGGGGGATCCTGTTCTGGCTGGACCAGAGTTAGGTGAAACCATGGATATGACTGAATGCCACGGGATTCCCTCAATTCCAGTTCCAACGTATCTTTTTTTTTCATGTCAGGAGCAACTTGAGAAACTGCAAGTCGCTTCTGGTGTGAGAAAATTGGCCATCTGCAAGGACATTGCCCAGGGGACACCTGGATGTTTTACCATCCTATGGGAGGGTTCTCTCATATCCCCGCATGGGGAGCTGGAGCTGACAGACAGGGTTGCTGCCCTGCTGCCCGGATTCTAACCGCTGACCTTTCAGTCAGCCGTCCTACTGGCACAAGGGTTTAACCCATTGCACCATCGGGGGTTCCAGCCAACATACCATAAAGTCATATTAGAGAACATAGATTCCTAGAAAAAATAGCTTTTCTAGGAATTTGCTAGGTCCTCCAACACATGTATGGTAACTTTGGGGGGGGGGGAGGAAGTATACCATAGAATTGCTGGGAGGACCTAGCAATTGCTGGAGTGACTATGTCTCCCTTGACAGACACAAGTAATTGAAACTACAGGTATGTGTTCTGCAGTGATGGAGGTCTGACTGTTCTGGATTATTACCCTATACTTTTTATTTCTAAAGGCAACATAATTATCACTCAACTTTCACCAAAGCCAGTCATAATTAGGATTACTTTTTGACTCAGTAGTAAACCCCATAGAATTCACTAAGTCTTCTGTTCGAGTCACTGGACTGAGCGCTATCCCTTGGATGCTTTTTCTTAATGACTTTTTATTTTCCTCTTCCATCTCCGAGTATCTCTATTCTTGTACCTTGGCCTTTCAGAGATTGCACTTTCCACTTTCAGAATTAAAGGATGGTATTTTCCTTAATCAAGGAAAAAGCTTCAGGTAAACATTTGCCGTACACTCTGCCTTCCTTTGAATGGGTCATACTGAATGGCCGATTGCTGGTAATAGACTCAGTATATCCCGTTCGTATGGTTACCTTTACTCACAAAATGCATCAGGGAGGGAAATTAGAAAAATATAGACAGTGAAGTGCTTTCAAGTGATGCATAATCCAACCAGCTAAATACGATTCTTCATGGAGAAAAAGCTCTCCAGTCCTCTCCAGTCATTCATCTAGACCCAAATACTGGTTCTTAATCATGAGTCATTCACTCAGTAAACACTAATGACCTACAAACTTAAGGGACTAGTGGGGTTGCTTCGCAATCACAGCAATTCTTTCTAGCAGGATCTCGGCATTCTATACAGCAGTGTTTTTCAAGCTTTTTTGAGCCGCGGCACATTTTTGACATTTACAAAATCCTGGGGCACACCACCAACCAAAATGACACAAAATGACACTCTAACACAGTCATACATATAGTTAATATGTTTTTAAATGTATTTATACACTCAGTGTGAAACCTGGGCCTGTTTCGATGAACACAGCATAGATATCCTGGCAGGAATGGCGGAAAGACACACACGAACAGCTGGGAGTTATAGTTCACCCGCAATCAAAGAGCATTCTGAACTCCACCAATGATGGAATGGAATCAAATTTCCCACACAGAACTCCCATAACCAAGAGAAAATACTATAAGAGTTTGGTGGGCATTGACCTTGAGTTTTGGAGTTGTAGTTCACCTATATCCAGAGAGCACTGTGGAGAGGAGAGAGGAAGACGTGGGGCGAGTCTGCGCAGTAGCGCCCGAACAGGTCACGTCTTCCTGCCTCCCCCCTCCCGCAGAAGCGGCAGCGTGAGCAAAGCGAGGCAAAGCAAGCAGAGCGAGTCTGGGAAGAAGGGAGCCCGAGTGGAGAAGAAAAAGTGTTTGGCAGGAGGGGGAAGAAAGAGCATTGGAGGTTCCAATTTCCCACGGCACACCTGATGATTGCTCACGGCACACTGGTTGGGAAACACTGCTATAGAGAGTATCAGCAATAGGAAGGATTTGCAATACTCCATTTGGATTTGGGACAATTATGAACATGTAACAAGTCAGACAACCACTAGTCCCTTTTGATCTGCAGGGTTTCAAAACAGACAATTTTCCTGACCCAGGTGAAGGTACTACGCTCTCAACCTGGGACACCTGGCATACAAAGCATACGCTCCACTGCTGAGCTACAGACCCTTCCTCATTCAATTGTCTAATTCCTTCACAGAATTATAAACCCATATTTATATTGTGGGCGACTTCATTTATGTTACCAAGCCTTTTCCAGATATTACCACTCTGCCCTTCTTTCAACTTCTCCACATTTTGTTTTATGACCTGGTGTTGACATGGATTTCACTGGCACTGTAAATACTTGACGTACAAAAGACACTATGAGGACCGGGACATCCGTAGGGAGACCAAGGTGCTTGTGTATAAAGCTATTATCCTCCCAACCCTGCTATACGCCTGCAAAACGTGGACTGTCTACAGATGTCACACTCAACTCTGAAAAATCTTGCAAATCTCTTGGGAAGACAGGTGGACAAATGTCAGCATGCTGGAAGAAGCAAAGACCACCAGCATTGAAGCGATGCTCCTACGCCATCAACACTCTGGATTGGCCACGTCACCCGAATGCCCGATCACAGTCTCCCAAAGCAGTTATTACACTCCCAACTCAAGGAGGGGAAACTTAATATTGGTAGACAGGAAAAGAGATTTAAAGACAGGCTCAAAGTCAACCTCAAAAACTGTGGCATAGGCACAAGAACTGGGAAGCCCTGGCCCTTGAGTGATCTAACTGGAGGTCAGCTGTGACCAGCAATGCTGTGGAATTTGAAGAGGCAGGAATGGAGGGCAAAAGGGAGAAATGTGCCAAGAGGAAGGCATGTCAAGCCAACTCTGTCCAAGACCGCCTTCCACCTGAAAACCGATGTCCGCACTGCAGGATAGCATGCAGATCAAGAATAGGGCTCCACAGCCACCTAAAAACCCACCGCCAAGACACCAGACTTGGAGGACCATCATTCTTGGGCTAAGTAAGTAAGTATGGGAGTCTTACTACGAGGGCGGGTCAATAAGTCTGTGGCTTTTTGAATTTCCCACCTCTTAACTGAAAGGGCAACACTGCTCCTGTCAACAGGCATCTGTCAGTTGACTCCTGTCAAAATTTGAACAAGCTGCGTCATTTAGTTTGTGTTTGACAGCCATTGATAGCAGACTACCGCCTGATTTGAGGAAAAAATGGAAAAAAAGTGAATTTAGTGTACTCATTAAGCATTTTTTTTTGCGAAAAAAAACCATCACTCAAACTAAGGCTAAGCTTGATAAATACTATGGAGACTCTGCACCATCCATTTCAATGGTAAAAAAGTGGTTTACTGAATTTCGTTGTGGCTGTACAAGCACGGAAGGTGCCGAACGTTCTGGACGCCCAGTTGAGGTCTCTACACCCGAAACAATTGAAAAAATTCACGATATGGTGTTGGCCGATCGGAGATTGAAAGTGCGAGAGATTGTGGAAGCTATCGGCATCTCCCATGGCTCAGTGGTTTCAATTTAAAATGAACACTTAGGTATGAGAAAGCTTTCCGCAAGATGGGTGCCGCGTTTGCTCACAATCGACCACAAACACAATCGTGTGACAATTTCGCAGGAGTGTTCGGCGTTGTTCAACCGCAATATGGATGAGTTTTTGCGCCTTTTTTGTAACATGGATCCACCACAACACACCGGAGACCAAACAGCAGTCAAAATAGTGGGTTTCTCAGGATGAATCGGCACCAAAGAAAGCCAAGGTGGGTTTGTCAACCAATAAAGTCATGGCGACCATTTTTTGGGATGCACGCGGTATAATCCACATTGACTACCTTCAAAAAAATAAAACAATCAATGGCGAATATTATGCCAACTTATTGGGTCGATTTAATGAGGATTTGGGGAAAAAGGACTGCATTTGGCCAAGAAAAAAGTTCTTTTGCACCAGGACAATGCAAGGGTGCACACACGTGCAGTTTCCATGGCAACAATCCATGAATTGGGATACAAATTTATTTTTATTTATTTATTTATAATTCAAACTTTTATACCGCCACTCCCCGGAGGCTCGGAATTGCTCCCTCATCCGCCCTATTATCCGGATTTAACCTCTGAGTGACTATTTCTTGTTTCCAAACCTGAAGAAATGGCTCAATGGAAAGAAATTTGACTCCAACAATTAAATCATCTCACAAACAAATACCTATTTTGATGACCTCGACAAATCTTATTTTTTTGAAGGGGTATAAAACATTGGAGAAACATTGGACAAAGTGTATAGAGCTCAAAGGAGTCTACGTTGAAAAATAAAATTATTTTTTATACCAAAACCTGTGTTTCATTCAAAAAGCCACAGACTTATTGACCCGCCCTTGTATATTCTCCTTCAGGATAGGCAAATAGCACTAAAAGGTTCCAGTTTATGTCTCTGCATCGTTCTGTTTTCAAGCAGAGGCTGAAGTTACGGCATTTTCCCCAGATTTTCTCTTGGCAGAGGGAATACTTTCTCCTGTTAAAAGTAGCCTTGCACCTCATTCAGTTTCTCCTGCTGTGCTCATATCCAGAGCAGCAATAACATATTCACATCACTTTCCATGCCATTATCGAGCCCAAGATCAAAGCCATTGGGCCCTAAACACATAGCACAGAAATCCTCCAGCTCTCTGACTTCCCACAACTTTGCTTACGAGAAGCAGACTGGATATAACATTAGCAAGGATTTATTCTGCACAATGTGTATTTACGGACCTCGCTGCCTGCCTGTGCTTCTGCCTTCTCTAGCTCTAATCCCGTTTTCCTCCCGTTCCACATTCAATGCTTGCTATCCTTGATCTATGGACTGCCAATTGGAGCCCTTCCTTGGCCTCAATCTTGGCCTGAATCACACCTTGCACCATCCCGTCCACATGGCAGGCTGAAATCAGAACAAGGCTGCTCTGCCAAGAATTCCAGATCCTCTTTGGGTTTTGTCTCCCACTGGCCGCTCTTCTCCGTGCTTCTCCCTGGAAAAAAATGCTTTGGAACTTTCTTTTGAATCTCTATCATTCTGTTTGAAAGCAAAGCTTATGCGCACATTTTATAGGTTTTGTTTAAATAAAGAAAACAAGAAATATCTCACCATAATGAGCATTTAACTTGAAATTGCACGGGCATGTCTGCTCTGCGAAAGAAAGGGAAAATACCCTCCATGTGCTCAAAGAGATTAACAGGGAGGGTAGAGATCTTTCTTTTTCTTCCTGCTCGCTACTCCAAGATGGTTTTTAACACTTCCTCTCAAGCCATCTGGCAATATGAAAAGGACAAAGTTGTTTAGCGCAGTGTTATCAAAGATGATAAACATTCATTCCCAGCTTGCCCTTCTTGGCGTCTTCCAATTTTATTGAAAAACAACTCAGCTCTTCCCGTATCCTTTTAGCAGAGCGCAGAGAATTTATTTATTTATTTATTTACTTTGCTTCTAGACCGCCTCTCTCAGCCCGAAGGCGACTCGATGCGGTGTACAACTAGCAGGAACTGCTCAAGACAAACAAATCAACAATTATCAATGCAATTTCAACATATACAATTTAACATTTAACGTTAAAAACACAATATCAGCGTCTCATTATTAAGTCGATTTCCAATTGCATCGTCATCGTTCTTTAGGTCTCTATTTGATAATCATACTTCATTTGCAAATGCCCGGTCAAATAGCCAGATCTTGACCTTCCTGCAAAATGTCAGGAGGGAGGGGGCTAATCTGATGTCATTGGGAAGGGTGTTCCAAAGCCGAGGAGCCACCACTGAAAAGGCTCTGTCTCTCGTCCCCACCAATCGCGCCTGCAAAGCAGGCGGGACCGAGAGCAGGGCCTCTCCGGATGATCTTAAGCATCTTGAAGGTTCATAAGAAGAGATGCGTTCGGACATGTAAGTTGGACCAGAACCGTTAAGGGCTTTAAAGGCTAAAGCCAGCACTTTGAATTGTGCCCGGTAGCAAACTGGTAGCCAGTGGAGCTGGCGCAACAGAGGAGTTGTGCGCTCCCTGAGTGCCGCTCCTGTTATCAATCTGGCTGCTGTCCGTTGGACCAGTTGAAGCTTCCGAACAGTCTTCAAAGGCAGTCCCACGTAGAGTGCATTGCAGTAATCTATACGGGATGTAACCAGAGCGTGGACTACCGTGGCCAAGTCAGACATCCCAAGGTACGGGCGCAGTTGGCGCACAAGTTTTAACTGTGCAAATGCTCCCCTGGTCACCGCCGAAACCTGGGGCTCCAGGCTCAGCGATGAGTCCAGGATCACACCCAAACTGCGAACCTGCGTCTTCAGGGGGAGTGTAACCCCGTCCAACACAGGCTGTAACCCTATGCCCTGTTCGGCCTTTCGACTGACCAGGAGTGCCTCTGTCTTGTCTGGATTCAATTTCAATTTGTTCACCCTCATCGAGTCCGACACAGCGGCCAAGCACCAGTTCAGGACCAAAACAGACTCCTTAGTAGCAGGTGGGAGGGAGTGACAGAGAAGTTCTTTTTTGGGGTACAACTCACAGAATCCCCAAACAGCACGACCAGTTGCCATGCGAGTCACACAAGAGGAGGGATTTCTGTTTATTGGTTTAATTTAATATCTATCGTGCTTCTCTATCTTCTATCCTGTCGTAGAAGACTCAGAGTTACAGTCCAAAAAGTAACTGTTCCAAGTTCTTCCTTCAAACATATTTTATTAATTTATTATTTGGACTTGTATGCCGCCACTCCCCGAGGGCTCGTAGCGGCTTACAATCAGGTAAAACACACAGAGGTAAAAGCATACATATTAAACTAGCTTAAAAAAGATTTCTGGCCTAGCAATCAAAGGCTAGCCGGAAAAGGTGAGTCTTGCAGGCCTTGCGGAAGGAGAAGGTCCTGCATGGCCCGTACATCGCTAGGAAGAGTGTTCCATATTGACAGCGCCACTACAGAAAAGGCTCTGTGCTGGGGCGATGTAAGACGGATTGCTTTGAAGGTCGGTACTTCAAGGAGGTTCATTTGTTCGGGACGAAGTGACCACTGGGGTTGGTAGGGGAAAAGACGGTCCCTCAGATACAGCGGCCCCAGACCATGCAAGGCCTTGAAAGTTAACACCATGGAGGTGGGTAGTTTTTACCATATGTGGTGGGGGTGCAAAAAGCTAAAGAACTTCTGGAGGAAAATCTATAGAGAAATACAAGCAGCGCTTAAGGTTAAGTTTGAAATGAAGCCGGAATACCTCCTTCTAGGGCTAATTGACTTTAAAATGGAAAAAAATGTAGAAAAACTGTTTGTATATTGTATTACAGCCGCTAGACTAAGCCTCGTAAAAAAATGGAAAGAAAGAGAAATACCAAATCTCGACTCTTGGAGATCCAAATTAATGGAGATTATGAAAATGGACATGTTAACAACAGCATTGGCCGACAACAACAACGAGAAAAATTCAGACTGGACTCTATTAATAAACTACTTCAGGAACTCAAATCTGGATTGGACGATCGAGCCGTAACCAGGCAGAAGGTCAAGGTTTAGGGTAGTAAGCATAGACAAATTATGTTAGCAAAAATATAAAAACATACTAAGATCCTAAAGATGGGATTGATGGGAAATGATCGGGGCAACAACCCCGTTATTGTTTTTTTTTTTTCTCTTTTATATACTCACGTCAAGATACTCTTTTTCCTAACCTCTATCTTCCCCTTTCCTACCCCCATCCCCCCCTTTATCCCCCCCCACCCAAGTCTTCCTATGCCTTTTAATTGTTGTGTGTTAATTTGCAAAACCAATAAAATATCATTTATATATTAAAAAAAAGAAAGTTAACACCATCACCTTGAAGGTGATCTGGTGCTCGACCGGAAGCCAATGAAGCTGCTGGAGGATAGGTGTTATGTGACATCTCACTGGAGCCTTAGTGAGAAGTTGTGCAGCGGCATTCTGGACGAGCTTAAGTTTCCGGATCACTGACAAGGGCAGGCCGATATAAAGGGCATTACAGTAGTCCAGTCTCGAGATGACCATGGCTTGGAGCACCGTGGCCAGGTCGTCTCTGGATAGGTAGGGGGCCAGACGCCTAGCTTCCCGCAGATGGAAAAAGGCGGTTTTGCTGACGCTGGAGACCTGGGCCTCCATCTACAGCAACGGGTCAAAAATGACCCCAAGGCTCATAATTTATTTATTTATTTTATTTAACTGAGGATGTCGGGCATAATGTCTGCCTTGCCATCCAAGCTAGGCAGTCAGGCCTCCCCACCAACCGGGCGGCCCAGCCACATATAAAAGTGAAACTCAGATCTTGTTGTCTAATTCAAGAAAAAGGGGAGGAAAGCTCTTATATGAATTTCTTCACCCAAGTGGCTTAGAACAGAGTAAGGTGACAATCAGCATTCCAAGGACTCACTTACCCAACACTATTATAGTACTATTATTCTATTTGAATTGCCATCCTAGGGAATACTGACGATGATATAGCTACTATACATCTGACTAAAATCTGTTACTTGTATCCGGGGCTTGGTTTTACCTTGCTTGCCCAATTAACATTCTTGGAAATAATCAATCTATATATCCAATTGGAGAAATCGCTGCTTCTGTCTGACATTCTGTTTTTATGTTGATATAATTTATGTGATAATTTCAGTAATAATGTTCTTTATTTTAATTTACATGTTAAGTTATAACCTGTTTCTATGTTGGATTATTATTTTGTTTATGCGCCTAACATCCTGCTTTGCAGCAGATGCAGAGCTGTTTGGGATGGAAGTCAGCCTGAAGAAAACAGAAGTCCTCTACCAGCCCGCACCACAGGAAAAACACCATCATCCCCACGTCAGCATAGGCACATCTGTGCTTAAGTCCATTCAGCAGTTCACCTACCTGGGAAGCATCATCTCTTCAGACGCCAAGATTGACAAAGAGATAGATCACAGATAGGCATAAAGTGCATTCGAAAGGCTTCACTAAAGAGTCTGGAGCAACAAGCACCTGAGGCAAAGCACCAAAATAAGTGTGTACAGAGCTATCGTACTGTCTATTCTCCTCTATGGGTTTGAAACATGGGTCACCTATTGCCAACACCTATGACTCCTCAAACGCTTTCATCAGGGCTGTCTTCGCACAATCCTAAATATACACTGGACCAACTATGTGACGAATGTTGCTGTCCGTGAGCAAGCAGGGATCACCATCATTGAGGCCATGCTATGGGAACACAGCTGCACTGGGCAGGGCACATCTCTAGGATGGAGGACCACCGCCTCCCAAAGATACTACTCTACGGTGAACTCACCAAGGGTCAGCACAAGAGAGGTGCCCCCAAAAAGAGATATAAGGACTCCCTGAAACATCATCTCAGGCTCGGCCAGATTGATCACCAACAATGGTCCACCCTGGCCTCACATCGGGAGGCATGGAGATGCACTATCCACAATGCTGCGGCCTCTTTCAAAAAGACACGCCAAATGGGTCTCGAAGAGAAACGACAACGCAGAAAGAATCGCAACTTGGAAACGACATCACCCAAGGAGACTTTCTGCTGTGCTTTCTGCAACCGAACTTGCCTATCTCAGATTGACCTTTTTAGTCATCAACGTGCTTGTAAAAAGCGTGGGATGAGTCCTTCCTAAGAATCTTCGTTCGCGAAGTAATGCCGAGAGAGATGTATATATTGGTTGTCATACTAAGGCATTGAATGCTTGCCTTTTTGTGATTGGAATCCGCCCTGACTCTCTTCAGGGAGATGGGGCAGAATACAAATAAAGTATTATAATAATATTATTATTATTATTATTATATTACTGGGATTTGAAGGCTAAGAAGGGCCATTTAAAATTTCCAACCAGAGAATGCCACTGCCTCACCAAACTACACATCCTGTAATACCACAGGATGAAACCATGGCAGTTAAAAGTGGAATAATAGCTCTATAACGGTGTAATGTGGATGACTCCCAAGCAACTGAAGTTCCAATGCTCCCATGAAGTTCTTCTGGAGCTCTACATTCACTTGAAGGATCAACTCTCTACACACACCTGCTCTAGTTGTTGAAACTCCATGTGCACACAGGATAAAAGCTCAACACTTCCGTCACTGCATATGTATATTTTCTTAGAAATACCCATGCAATTCTCTTTCTTCTTCTTCTTCTCTGAAATGTCAACATGTGAAAGCTGAGAATCCAGTCTTAAACAATACTGGGAGCAAGGAAGGTCTGTTGCTGAGCAGCAAGAAGCTCTAAAACAACTTTGCCGCAACAGTGCTCTTCAAGAGCTTTCAAAGGCATCAAGAAGTAACGGCTGAAGAGATGTAAGTTGATCTGATGGGTCAGTTGATAGACAGGAATGCAAGCCCTCTCACCCAGAAGCCCTGTCCTATCCTTCTAGACCAGGGGTGCTCACACTTTTTCAGCATGGGAGCTACTGATTAAAAAACCAAGTACCAAAGATCACCTACCCAGAAATGTAAAACGTATAACTATTTTCTTATTTACTTATATTTATTATTCATTTTTATGTACCGTTCCTTCCAGCAGGCTCAGGGCAGTTTACATAAAATGAAGTTATAAAACATCAACAATTCAATTTAATGACAACAATATAAAACAGAGCATAAAAATACATCCAACCACCCCATTTCTCCCACACTGCTATATTACCACACATATTATCAGCCAGAAAGTAAGAAGAGAGGCTTTTGAACTGCAAGGCCATTTAATACTCAGCAAGGTAAACAAAGGGGCATGCAAAAATACATCCAACCACCCCCTTTCTCCCACATTTCCATATTCCCCAACATATATTTCTCAAGGAACAAAGCAAGCAGAGAGGCTTTGGAGCTAAAAGGCCATTTTTAAAGATTAAAAATAAACAATTCGCAGAATAATCAAGCACCCACCCCAAAGTAAAAAGACCGACCTTTGAGATGCGGAAAGGAAATGACCCCAAAGCATCCTTCTTCTTCTTCTCCTCCGTCGTTGCTCCTATTTCCATGCCGCCAGCATGCGTGCCGCCTCCAAGAGCTCACGAGAAGTCCGAGAGGCAGAATGGGTGCTTCGCGTCATCCAGGCCTGCCCCCTTTGGTCTCCTACGACTCTGAGTGGCTGGAGAAGGACAGCGGGAGGAGGAGGAATCCAAAAGAGGGGGCCCATTCTGCCTCTTGGACTCTGGAGCTTTTGGAGGCGGCGCGAGCAGGAGTGGGGAGGAGCAACGATGGAGGACTTCTTTGCAGCGTGCAGGGGCGCGTGAAGAGGACCAACAGCAAAAAACCTGGTCAGGGGCCTGAAGATCACCAGGATGAGGCCCGAAGATCACCCTGGTGATCGCGATCACCATTCTGAGCACCCCTGTTCTAGACATATAGAAAGAAACCGTGGATATTTCACAGGGAGAAACAAAAAGCCTGCTGCATACATTCAGATACTCTTTTCTCATGAATTCTCAGCTGCAAAGGAAAAAAAATAGAGGAAAAACAGCCTCAACTAAAGCTGGAGACGTTAATGATACCAGGATAAGGAGAGAGAATTGTATCTCAATTGCACAGCACATGCTTTGCAGATAGAAGGTCCCAAGTTGAATCCTTGTTGCCTGCAGTTGAAGGATAAGGCAGCAGACACCAGGAAAGCCTTCTGCCTGGAATCATAGCAAGGTGCTGCCCATTAGAGTAAACAACACCGGGCTTTATATGGACTAAGGCTATAGTTCTGTATATGGCAATGGATACTGCTGTGTGGCACGTCAATAACAATGGAACAGTCGCAAAGTCTTTATACAGCTATCATTCTTTGCCAGAAATGTTTCCTACCCTACCACACACACACACGCCCTCCAAATACTACTTAAAATTGCACTTTTATAAACTTCAGATTAGTTGCGAGCTCACAGCGGCAGCTTCTGCCGTTTGCTTTCTTTCACTGGCAATGACTCTTTTAAAATCCAAGATCATAAAGTTGGCAAGGAAAAAAATGTATGTCAATAACAGAAGGTGATCATTTGCATTTCAAAATTTATCTTTTCTTGCTTTCCCCTCAATTAGACCAAAACATGTTGATTCAAAAGGTTTGTGTGTACGCGTGTGTTTTTGTTTCTTTTTTCAAACTTATTTATAGAGCAGAATAATAGCCCCCCTGCTAGCTTGGCATTTGCTCAAAATTTTCTGTCCCCGTAGAGTGAATCTGTTACTGGAATTTTTCCCTCCGCCATCCTTTCTCCCCCTCCCCCTTTCAAAATACCAAGGCACATTAACTAAGAGATAAAAAGATCGGTTGCTGATATTACAAAGCATAGGGCAGGTGGTTAATGTTTTTTTTAGCACAAATATGTGATAAGGATTCCCAGGGGACACAGAGAGCAAAGGGGTGTTTGAACAGAAGTGAAACATTGGCATCATGGGATCAGGACAACTTTGCCCTTTTATCCAAACACCCCTCGCTCTGATATGCTTACTTTAAAAACACATATAGAAGGTGTGCATGGGAGTTTTTAAATGAGGATCAAACAGTTTGAACAACAAAACATCTTGTGGCACCTTAAAGATCAGCACACGTGTTGTGGCTCCAAAACAGTGCTCTTCATAAGATGCATGCAATGCTATTACGAATTACAATTATATGTGTACTATTTATTTATTTATTTATTTATTTAAAACTTTTGTACCCCAACCTTCTCACCTCTATCAAGGGACTCAGATCGGCATTACAGCAAAATTCAATGCTATACAATTTAAAAACAACTACAAAACATATTAAAATACATAAAAACCCAGCATAAAACCACATCGCCACTAAAACAATTCCAAACGATCTGTAAACGTGGTCATTCATTCAGAAAACAGCCAATCTCAGCCTATTCTGGGAAGGCTTGGTTCCACATCCAGGTCTTCACCAGCCTCCTAAAGGACAACAGAGAGGGGGCAGATCTAGCATCACTTGGGAGAGAGTTCCACAGCTGAGGGGCGACCACAGAGAAGGCCCTGTCTCTCGTCCCCACCAGCCGCGCTTACAAAGCCGGTGGGACCAAGAGCAGGGCCTCTCCGGAGTTTCTTAATGTTCTTGATGGGGAGAATCCATTTGGACAGGAAAACTGAGCCAGGACTGTATAGGGTTTTGTAGGTTAAAACTGGCACTTTGAATTGTGCCCGGAAGCTAATTGGCAGCCAGTGGAGCTGGCACAGCAAGGGAGTTGTATACTCCCTGTGCCCCGCTCCTGTTAGTAACCTGGCTGCTGAGTGTTGGACTAATTGCAGCTTCTGAGCAGTCTTCAGAGGCAACCCCACGTAGAGAGCGTTGCAGTAGTCTATTCGGGATGTAACCAGAGTGTGGACCACCGTGGCCAAGTCAGACTTCCCAAGGTCATATGGAGCAGGGGAATAAACCTCAAAATTTAATGTCATAATAAATGCCTTACTACTGGAAGTGCCAAAAAATACTTCATGGTTTTGCTGACATGAATTAACATAGCTACTTCTCTGAAGGTGGAAGTAGATTGGATAAACCAATGCCCTGCATATGTTTATGTGCTAGTTAGTCAACTGCCATTTCGGAAACCACCTTATTCCCAACTATCCAGTTCTACTTGATGCAAGGGACATGAATCCTGAAGCCCCAAACAGTATCACTAATATTGAGAAGTGAGCACTGCATTCCAGCGCCTCTAGAGCAGTCCTCCAGGTGTCCCAACGTTCTTGTTAACAGCCATCAAGTTGACTTCTGGATGCAAGGGATTTTGCAATACTATTCTAACTTTCATGAGATATATTTGTTGCAAGGGACAAGGAAACCCTTGTCTAGGGAGGAAAGCGGTGGGCAACTTTGCTTTTTCTCAGATTCAGGTGATGGTTTTTTGTTTTTTTAAATGCATAAATTATTTCCATTCTGAATACGAGAATCATTCTGAATACGAGAACTACATATTAATTTATTCATATTTATTTCCTACACTTTTATACCGCCCCTCTCAGCCCGAAGACGACTCGAGGCGGTTTATATAAGGCAATTACTGCCTCCTGATAAAACATAATTAAAACAATTAAAACAGTAAACATATAAATAACAATTAGCAATTAAAACATAAAAATACAATTTTCAGCGTCTCGTTAAAATCACTTTCTGTCACATCGTTATCATTCCATAGGTCTAATTAAACAATTATATTTCATATGCAAATACATGCTCAAACAGCCAGGTCTTGACTTTCTTACGAAATGTCCGGAGGGAGGGGGCTAATCTGATGTCATTAGGAAGAGCGTTCCAAAGCCAAGGAGCCACCACTGAAAAGGCCCTGTCTCTCGTCCCCGCCCATCGTGCTTGCGAAGAAGGCGGGATCGAGAGCAAGGCCTCTCCGGATGATCTTAAACATCTTGATGTTTCATAGGGAGAGATGCGTTAATACAGGTAAGTTGGACCAGAACCGTTTAGGGCTTTAAAGGCTAAAGCCAGCACTTTAAATTGTGCCCGGTAGCAAACTGGCAGCCAGTGGAGCTGGCACAACAGATGAGTTGTGCGCTCTCTGAATGCCGCTCCCGTTATCAGCCTGGCTGCTGTCCATTGAACCAGTTGCAGCTTCCGAGCAGTCTTCAAAGGCAGCCCCATGTAGAGAGTGTTGCAGTAATCTATACGGGATGTGGACTACCATGGCCAAGACAGACTTCCCAAGTTACGGGCGTAGGTGGCGCACAAGTTTTAACTGAGCAAATGCTCCCCTGGTCAAAGCCAAAACCTGGGGTTCCAGGCTCAGTGATGAGTCCAGGATTACACCCAGACTGCAAACCTGCATCTTCAGGGGGAGTATTTTCTCATCCTTGCTGGAAAAATTCAATTGGTACCATTAAACAGGGAGACAGGTGCCTGCAATGTAGGCTAAATCTATACTGTCCGAAGTAATCCAGGGTTAAATGCATGGAAACTGATCCAATAGAATCTAGAATCATCCCTGGAGCTCCTTTGACATCCGGCCTGCCTGCCAGACTTAGGTGCTGACACTGCCATTGTGTCACTGGCCACCAACAGCTCCTTCAAGAGGTTTGCGGGTGATGTTGGATCTGTGGGTAACATAGTTGAACACTTAGTTGTGATTTCATCAAAATGACTTTGCCAGCAAGCCTTTGGAAGGGATCTGCTTCTGGCTGGTAACACAGCTGGAGGCCTCTTGGAGGTGTGGAAATTTAATCGTGCTGAATCCAGCCCTATCCAGATATCCACAACTTCAAGCACTTTCAAGAAGCATGGGAGTAAATTCTGTTCCCTATTGTACTGGATTAATGGAGGAATGCAATGCTTCTGCTATGAATCCAGCTGTAAGTCATGTAGACTCCTCACAGCACTTGATAGGTTCATGTAGACACTTTACTTGGCCAATGTAGACAAGGGTATAGATGCTGAAGGAGGCTTGCAAAAGCCAACCTAATTGGTAGTAAAGTAGTTGAGTACAACAGGATTCAACAGACAGTTTTTTAGAATTACGCACAAAGCTTTAGATGTGGGTAGACCTTCATTCCGCTTTCTCCCATATTTGAATGGCTTTAATTTATTTATTTATTTATTTATTATTTGCATTTGTATTCCGCCTCTTCCCGAGGGCTCAACAGGCGTTTTTACAAGACATACATAGTTTCGGCAGGCAACACTCATGCCATTCACGAACAAAATCTCCAATGCTATAACCATAAAAATTGCATACTCTTTCCATTCTGAACATGAAGAAACTTGCAAGTGCTACAGATTACTTCTTTTTTTAAAAATCTCAAATGAACTTCTTCTCATCCACCTATACATTCAGTGTCACAACCCAAGGGCACTATTTACACTGGACAATTCTGCACAGAGAACTATTTTTGGCAAGCACTCCAATGAAAAATCATGTTGTTGATCTTACGGAACTGTAAAGCCGACAAACTCTGTTGAAATATTGTTGGTAGTCCATGCGTTAGTCACATCCCATTTGGACTACCACAACACTCTCTACGTGGGGCTGCCTTTGAAGATAGTTCGGAAGCTTCAATTAGCTCAGAGATCGACAGCCAGATTATTAACTGGAGCGCCGTATTGATAGAGAACTACTCCCCTTCTATGGCAGCTCCTCTGGCTACCGGTCCACTTCCGGGCTAAATACGAAGTGTTAGTTATTACTATAAAGCCCTAAATCAGGGGTGCTCACACTTTTTCAGCATGCAAGCTACTTACAAAACAACCAAGTCAAAATGATCTACCTCCGCACTACTCAGAGAGCCATAAAAGCAAAATATTTGGAAATTTATTTCAGTGAGAGCCATATAATATATTTTAAGACCGAATTCAACTAAATGTGAGTATAATAAGCCCCTGAATTTATTCATAATAATAATGATGATAATATTCATTCAGCCTCTGCTGCTACTACTACTACTACTACTACTACTACTACTAATAGTAACAACAACAATAGGTTCCTAGAGTAGAAGGAGACCTCCAAGGGCCATCCAGTCCAACCTCCTTCTGCCATAAGGGAAAAACACAATCAAAGCATTCCTCACAGATGGCCATTCAGCCTCTGATAATAATAATAACAACAACAACAACAACAACAATGGGTTCCTGGAATAGGAGGAGACCTCCAAGGGCCATCCAGTTCAACCTCCTTCTGCACCTGGGCGGCGTCGGGAGCCTACGGGGCGGGACTGAGCCTTCCTCCCGCCCTGCCTACGATCTACCAGGATACCCTACCCGATCTACCAGTAGATCGTGATCTACCTAATCAGCACCCCTGCCCTAAATGGCTCAGGTCCAGCGTATTTGACTAACCGCATCTCCGCATATAAACCACCCCAGGCACTGTGGACCCCAGAGGAGGCCCTGCTCTCAGTCCTACCCCCATCTCAAGTGTGGCTGGTGGGAACAAGAGAAGGGACCTTCTCTGTGATTGTCCCTTGCCTCTGGAACTCCCTTCCCAAAGAAATAAAAACTACCCCCCCCCTCCTCTCCTCTCAATTAAAAAATGTTTTTAAAAACCCATCTTTGCACTTTAGCCTATAGAGAGGAGAACTAGAACATCCGAATATACAAGCCCGTTGAATGCTGGAAACCCACCCTGGCTCTGTTGGTGGTTGTAAAGCATTTTATCAAGCCTTTGGAGAACTTGTGCAATAGATAGATATGAAATTATGTGCAATGGCTATTGGAACAGCCCGGATTGCGATTGTGGATAGCTTGGTTAATAGTGAAGGTATTGTTTTAAATGTTTTTAAATGTTTTAAGGCCGGGGGGGTCACACTTTTTCAGCATGCGAGCTACTTATAAACCAACCAAGTCAAAATGATCTACCTACCCACTACTCAGAGAGCCATAAAAACCAAATATTTGGAAATTTATTTCAGTGAGAGCCATACAATATATTTTAAGACTGGATTCAAATAAATGTGAGTATAATAAGCCCCTGAATTTATTCATAATAATAATGATGATAATATTCATTCAGCCTCTGCTACTACTACTAATAATAATAATAGTAACAACAATAGGTTCCTAGAGTAGAAGGAGACCTCCAAGGGCCATCCAGTCCAACCTCCTTCTGCCATAAGGGCGGCATCGGGAGCCTGCGGGGAGGGGCTGAGCCTTCCTCCCGCCCTGCCTGCGATCTACCAGGACGCCCTACGCGATCTACCAGTAGATCGCGATCTACCTAATGAGCACCCCTGTTTTAAGGCATTTTATAATTTTATTTTAAAATGTTTATTGTAATTGTACATTATTTTAAGGGGTCAAATAGTTGCCTATGTGTAAAGCTGCCTTGAGTCCCCTCCGGGGTTGAGAAAGGTGGAGTAGGAATGTCATAAATAAATAAATACTTTAATGCACTTCAGTGGTCAGATTTTATTACGAAGTAAATGTGATCAATGGGATTTTATTATGCTTTCTAACTACTTGTTTTGTTTTGTTTCTAATTTTCTTACTTATTGGTAAGTTATTATAAGATTATATTGATTGGTGTTGTTTATTTATTGGTTTGATTGGCTTTGTTTGTCTTTATTATGCCATTGAATGTTTGCCACTTTTTTGTATGGAAACCGCCCTGAGTCCCTTCAGGGAGATAATGTGGGTTATAAATAAAGAGGAGGAGGGTGGTTTTTATTATTATTATTATTGTATAAATATTTTACAGAAATACTACAAAGCATTATCGGGGATTTTAGAATTAATTATGCCTTTTGCTAACTTTTATGGAATGAAAAAATAAGGACTTTGATTTGGAGAACAAGCATTTGATTTTGGCTAGCCCTGGGTCAGGAGGTCACAGATTTCAGGTGGAATGGCCTTAAGTCGCCTATCTGACGAACTAGGGGAAATGGCCGACCATATGATCACCGCTAGGATGCTCAGCAACCTGTATTGCCGGCAGAGCAGGTGAGCACAATTAATTACTAAAAAGCTCTCCTGTATCAAGAGCATTCGTGCAGCGCAGGGAAACACTAGGCCAAGGTGACCACAGAAATCTGTTAATAGTAGGCTGCCACCTACTGCTCAACTCTAAAAAAATCACTTTGTTTTAGAGCCAAAGATGTTTTACCAAAAATACATGTTTTCAAGCCAACCTGATCCTTTGTTTACAGGAAAGAAAATTTGAGAAAGAGTCATTTTTTTCTGTTATAAGTCATTTTCTCCCATTACAAATCAAAATATTTTATATACTACAAATATTTGCCTTCCTCGGACATGGATATACTACTTTTGGTGACCTAAAACTCTCTCAGAGCGTGGCATGGTGGTTTGAGCATTGGACTATGGCACTGGAGACCAGGGCTCCTGCTTGGGTGACACTCGGTGTGTTCCACATCCCCAGAAAACCCCTTAAGTTAGCCTTAAAAGCACTAGAAGTCAGAAATCACTTGAAAGCATATAACAATGACAACTCACAAAATACTCCATCCATCATGGCCAATGATCAAGCTAGATTAGGGATTCTGACAGTTACATCCCTGGTCCTTCTTCCATGAGTACTTTCCAGTTGTATTTTTCAGCTGGGGTAATAAAAGCATGATTCTCAACATCGACATTACCTTCCTATCCGTAATACGAGGGCGGGTCAATAAGTCCGTGACTTTTTGAATGAAACACAGGTTTTTGGATAAGAAATCATTTTACTTTTCAACGTAGTCTCCTTTGAGCTCTATACACTTTGTCCAACGTTTCCCTAATTTTTTTATCCTTTCCAAAAAATAAGATTTGTCGAGGTCATCAAAATAGGTATTTGTTTGTGAGATGATTTCATTGTTGGAGTCAAATCTCTTTATGCCGAGCCATTTCTTCAGGTTTGGAAACAAGAAATAGTCACTCGGGGGCTAAATCCGGAGAATAGGGCGGATGAGGGAATAATTCGTATCCCAATTCATGGATTGTTGCCATGGCAACTGCACATGTGTGCACCCTTGCACTGTCCTTGTGCAAAAGAACTTTTTCTTGGCCAAATGCAGTCTTTTTTTCCCCTCAAATCCTCATTAAATCAACCCAATAAGTTAGCATAATATGCGCCATTGATTGTTTTACGCTTTTGAAGGTAGTCAATTATACCACGTGCTTCCCAAAAAACGGTCGCCATGACTTTATTGGCTGACAAACCCACCTTGGCCTTCTTTGGCGCCGATTCACCCCGAGAAACCCACTGTTTTGAATGCTGTTTGGTCTCTGGTGTGTTGTGGTGGATCCACGTTTCGTCCACGGTTACGAAATGGCGCAAAAGCTCGTCCATATTGCGGTTGAACAACACTCCTGCAAAATTGTCACATGATTGCATTTGTGGTCGATTGTGAGCAAACACGGCACCCATCTTGCGGAAAGCTTTCTCATACCCAAGTGATCATTTAAAATTGAAACCACTGAGCCATGGGAGATGCCTATGGCTTCCACAATCTCTCGCACTTTCAATCTCCGATCGGCCAACACTATATCGTGAATTTTTGCAATTGTTTTGGGTGTAGAGACCTCAACTGGGCATCCAGAACATTTGGCATCTTCCGTGCTTGTACGGCCACAACAAAATTCAGTAAACCACTTTTTACCATTGAAATTGATGGTGCAGAGTCCCCATAGTATTTATCAAGCTCAGCCTTGGTTTGAGTGATGGATTTTTTCTGCAAAAAATGATGCTTAATGAGCACACAAAATTCACTTTTTTCCATTTTCTCCTCAAATCACGCGGTAGTCTGCTATCAATGGCTCTCAAACACAAACTAAATGACGCAGCTTGTTCAAATTTTGACAAGAGTCAACTGTCAGATGCCTGTTGACAGGAGCAGTGTTGCCCTTTCAGTTCAGAGGCGGGAAATTAAAAAAGTCACGGACTTATTGACCCGCCCTCATACTCTTTCTGGAGTACGGCAATCATCGTTAAAGAAGAGACAAATGAACTTTAAGAACATAGCCTACAGACAGCATTTCATCTCTATAGTCTACACACGGTGGAACCATAGGGGAAAATATGGAAGCAAATTGTTAGAATGCAATCATGTGGCTCCCTTAAGGGAAACAATCCCTTCACATCATGAACATATGCTAAACTTTTAAAGACTGCTCTGCCTTTTCAAACTGCTCTATCTCATCCAGCATTCTGTTTCTACCCAAAAGTCAACTTAAAATTTGGAAATTACACTGTTTTGGGTTGTTACTCCTTACATTCCAGCCATCCAGCCATCTTTGTGTGCATCTGATATTTTTTAAGAACATCAAAGTCATCTGCAATGACATCTTGGGCTAAATCTAGGGGCATATTCTGTTGATGTGCTTTTGCCTGTTCTAAGTAAACGCTTATGCGTGCAACCGAAAGCAGGACTGAGTGGTACAAAGTTGTCATGGCCATCAAACAAGAACAAGCTTATGACTAGACTGGTGCATTGTGACAAACCTGCCACTTCCCCCAGTCTCACAATCTGTATATATTGGCTGCAGCAGAAGATTGTCAAATATGAGCACTTTCCATGCATCCTGATGAGTGCAATATGGAAAGGACTGTGGGTTTCCCAACATGTTGACTGAAACTGCCTGGTTTCAATGGAGAAATTGTTGCTATGTGATTCTTGTACAGTCCCCCAAATTGGTATGGAGTTGGGAGACTAACAAAATGGGACCCAGCTATTTCTATCTTCTAATGCAGGGCTGCCCAACTGGCGGCCCGGGGGCCGTATACGGCCCCCCAGCCCCTTCCCTACGGCCCCCTAAGCTTTTTAATAAAAAATAAAAATTGAAAAATAAAATAATAAATTTTTTTTTAAAATACCTACTTCCGGGTTCGGAGCAAGTATCGCGAGAATACGCAATCCACACGGGATTTCGCTGTCAACGCGAGATCACGCCGGGCGTTGACAGCGAAACCGTGTGGATTGCGTCCATTCTCACGATACTCTTCGGCTACTCTACTACTGGATCACTGAGGCCCACAGACGCGATTAGGGACCTTCTTCGACTCAGTCGGTCATCGCTCTCTCGTCGTCCGGGTGCTCCTGGATCCTGCGCGTTTGGAAAGGTAGGTCGAAGCAGGGGGCTCCTCAGGGGCTCCTCCTTCCCTCCCCCCATCTCCCCCTCATGTATTAAATGTAAAATTAAATATATTTAAAGATGAAATAAGGGGAGATGGGATACATTAAAATAAGGGGGAGGGGAGGATGGAATTAAATATATTTAATATTAAATTAAAATAAGGGGAGAGGGGAGGATGGAATTAAATATATTTAATATTAAATAAAAAAAAGGGGAGAGAGATAGGGAGGATGGAATTAAATATATTTAATATTAAATAAAAAAATAAGGGGAGGGGAGGATGGAATTAAATATATTTAATATTAAATAAAAATATTTAATATTAAAATAAAATTAAGGGGTGAGGGGAGGATGGAATTAAATATATTTAATATTAAATAAAAATAAGGGGAGAGGGGAGGATGGAATTAAATATATTTAATATTAAATAAAAATAAGGGGGCCGGGGGGGGTGGGGAGGGGGGTGGGGGCAGAGCTGGGGGCCGGGGCAGACCCTAGGTCATCAGTGACCGGAATTCAGGCCCCTGGGCCGGTAGAAGTTGGACAGCCCTGTTCTAATGATATCATGGGCCACTTGTAGACCATAAGGGTGACCTTGCTCCTTTTCGCCAAATGGAGAGGCCAAATCATCTTTTCCTAACTTGGAAAGTCGCCATAAGATGAAACCAAAGCGTCCTTGGAATAGGTTAAAAAGTGACCCTATACATGTTAGATTGCAGGCCCCAAAAACCCTAGCCAGCACAACCAATGAAAAAGGATAATGGGAGTTGCAGTACCGAAAGCATATGGAGGTTACACATTCCTCATCTGTGGAATAGACAATGAATCCACATTTTTGTAATGTCACCATTCACCTTTGTTTTCCTTCTGTATATAATTTGACAGAGAACTCTGTTGTTGTTAAAAACCACTGGATATAAATTGGGCACAATTATGCCCAAAGCATCCCCCTTAGCTACAAATATGGCCAAGTCATTTGAGGGTGGAATGTCTGGTAAAGAATACAGGACAATTGCTGCTAAAAGAGACAAGGCCATGTTAAAGCGTTTCTCCCTTGTTATGTGCAGTAATGAAATTCTGTGATGCTGTATCTGTTTGTGTTCTCCCATCATGTCTTAGTTAGTAACGGACCGGAGGCAGAAAAACTTCATGAGATTACACAGTCATAATAATTTTATAACACTTAACATGGTTTCATCCCTTGGAATCTTTCCTGTGGTGTTTCGAATTCTCTGCCAGAGAACTCTAACAAGACACCAAACCCCAACTCTCATGAAGTTTAACTCTCATGAAGTTATTTTAACTACCAGTTTAACTGGTAGTTAAAATAAACTCTAAAATATCTAGTCCGTGAGCTGCTTTTTGCAGACGATGCTGCCTTTGTCGCCCATTCAGAAGCAGCCCTGCAGCGCCTAACATCCTGCTTTGCAACAGCTGTAGATCTGTTTGGACTGGAAGTCAGCCTGAAGAAAACGGAAGTCCTCTACCAGCCCGCACCACAGGAAGAACACCATCATCCCCACGTCAGTATTGGCAAATTTGTGCTTAAGTCTATTCAGCAGTTTACCTACCCAGGAAGCATCATCTCTTCAGACGCCAAGATGGATAAAGAGATAGATCACAGATTAGCAAAGGCATAGAGTGCATTCGGAAGGCTTCACAAAAGAGTCTGGAGCAACAAGCACCTGAGGCAAAGCACAAAAATCTGTGTGTACAGAGTTATTGTACTGTCTATTCTCCTTTATGGGTCTGAAACATGGGTCACCTATCGACAACACCTACGACTCCTCGAACGCTTTCATCAGCATTGTCTTCGCTCAATCCTAAATGTACACTGGACTACGTGACGAATGTTGCTGTCCTGAGCAAGCATTGAGGCCATGCTATTGAGAACACAGCTGCGCTGGGCAGGGCATGTCTCTAGAATGGAGGACCACCACCTCCCAAAGATACTACTCTATGGTGAACTCGCCACGGGTCAGTGCAAGAGAGGTGCCCCAAAAAAGAGATATAAGGACTCCCTGAAACAACATCTCAGGCTCGGCCAGATTGATCACCAAAAATGGTCCATCATGGCCTCACATCAGGAGGCATGGAGATGCAGTATCCATAATGCTGCGGCCTCTTTCGAGAAGACACGCTGAACGGGTCTTGAAGAGAAACAACAACGCAGAAAGAACCGCAACTTGGAAACAAATGACACCCTGGACAATCCTGAATTAATTGATAGTGGATTTATATCGCAACTTCTTGGAAGGTGCAGGATAAACCCACTACTTTGATTGTCTAGACTGCTCCCTCAAAAGTTCTGGACTTTTGAGGGGGCAATCCAGACAGTAGTCCCGTGTTTTCCAGGCTGATTCAGCCTGGAAAACTGTGAGGGCTCTAACTTCCTCCCCAAAAATCACAGCAAAACCCTAAAAAACAAAAAAAGGACAGTTACCGGTACTATTTGGCTTCTCCTTCTTTCTGATGGAACATACCAATGACACCTGAAATGAAGGGTGGGCCCAAATCACTCCTGGCTCCTCCTATGTTTTTGGGCATCTTTGATATGTTCCTTCAGGTAGGAAAAGAAGCCAAATGGCTCCTGGTCAATTTCCTTTTTATTTTTAAAGGTTTTTTTTTGAGGGGGCAACTTGGATGACCACATGCTATCCTGACTGTTTACTAATGTTGTTTTTAATCTATGATATTTGTATATTTTTATTGTGTTTTTATTGTAATTTATTGCAGCATCGAATTGTTGCCATTGTTAGCTGCTCTGAATCCCCCTATTTATTTAAATGAAGTAAATAAATAAATAAATAAAGATTGCCTTTATTTGTATGAGCCTGCCTAGTTCTTAAACGTCATGTGCCACCTTGTTTGGCCAAGTGCCACCTTGAGGTTTGTTTGCAGAACATCTTCTCTATTGTATAATTCCTGGGGATGAAGAGCTCTACTGACTTCTCGTCTTCCCGATTGTTGCCAACAAATCTGTTGCCTCCACCAAGGAGAAATGGGGTGAGGTACAAACAAGGTATATGCATATTGCCTATCTCTGAATCCAGGTGCTGGGTAAGATATCCTATTTACATGGATCTGATTGTAACAAAAGGGAGAGTATATTGCTTTTCTCTGTTATATTCAGCTTTGGAATGGGCTTGGTCTTACATTTTGATTACTTGATAGCTTATCCAGTTCGTCTATCGTACTGTCTATTCTCCTCTATGGGTCTGAAACATGGGTCACCTATCGACAACACCTACGACTCCTCGAATGCTTTCATCAGCGCTGTCTCCGCTCAATCCTAAATATACACTGGACTGACTATGTGACAAATGTTGCTGTCCTTGAGCAAGCAGGGATCACCAGCATTGAGGCCATGCTATTGAGAACACAGTTGCGCTGGGCAGGGGACATCTCTAGGATGGAGGACCACCGCCTCCCAAAGATACTACTCTATGGTGAACTTGCCACGGGTCAGCACAAGAGAGGCACCCCCAAAAAGAGATATAAGGACTCCCTGAAACAACATCTCCGGCTCGGCCACATTGATCACCAACAATAGTCCACCCTGGCCTCACATCGGGAGGCATGAAGACGCACTCTCCACAATGCTGCGGCCTCTTTCGAGAAGACACGGCAAACGGGCCTCGAAGAGAAACGACAACGCAGAAAGAATCGCAACTTGGAAACAACATCACCCAAGGAGACTTTCTGCTGTGCTTTCTGCAAACAAACTTGCCTATCTCAGATTGGCCTTTTTAGTCATCAACGCGCTTGTAGAAAGCATGGGATGAGTCCTTCCTAAGAATCTTAGTTCACGAAGCAATGCTGAGACTAATTTCTATTTATTTTGTATCAGTATCCATATTAATTGGAAGTACTCAGGTTTGCCCATTTATACAAGAATGTCTAGATCTACTATTGTTGTGCCATTTATTTTTATGCAAGTGCATGGCCAAAGGCTGAATAAATAATGAACACGTCGTATTAACATTGTAACAAAATGAAAGGCAACAATCAAGGTTGTAAGTTAACAGCTAATAATTACCCTGAAATAAACAAGTAAATGAGAGGTGAGGAATAAGGAGTGGAGGGATGAATGCACTTCAGGTTTGCATGAGATGTACATGTATCCATACATGAATTAATTTGATCCCATTTTTATATCAATCTGTAGGGACATTTTAAAGCACAAACTGTATGTATATATAAATTAGTGAATATATTTTCAGATTCCTAATAATATTTTATCCTAAAGTACAATTTATTTAATTTTCCCAAGATCTGCATGACAAAACTTAAAGAATGGGAAATCTGAGAGAAAATTACATTCCAATTTGCCTATTAATAAAAGAAGAGGACAAGTCCACACAGGAATCCACTAGGACAGTGTTTCTCAACCAGTGTGCCGGGGCACACTAGTGTGCCGTGAGCGATCATCAGGTGTGCCGTGGGAAATTGGCACTCTTCCCCCTCCTAGCAGCTCTTTCTCCCTCTTTCAGCACTGGGAGGAGGGAGGCAGCGAAAGAGGCCACAAAGATCTAGACTCTAACGTTTCATAGATCTGTGTGGCCTCTTTCGCTGCCTCCCTCCTCCCTCCGCAAAAGCAGAGCACTGGGTGGAAGTGATTGAGTCGGCGTTTTCACGTTGGCTTGGATTTCTCGCGAGAACAGCCAAAGCCGGAAGCTCCACGTCGGTGAATTGGGCAGTGAGCAAACCTGGGAGCATCAGGAGGCTGAAGCATTCACAGGTTTTCAAGCAACAAATTGAGTCTCTCCGCTTGGAAATGTTGGGGGCTTTTTACACTATTTTACTGGATTTTTCGAGAGTTGCCTCCCCCGCAAGGAACTGTTTATAACAGCTTCATGACATCCCTAGTTAACTGGAAGCAAGTTTCACTCTGGGGGAAAATTTCACAAAGGTCTGGAGAACAAGCCCTATGAGGAGCGGCTTGAAGAGCTGGGCATGTTTAACCTGGAGAAGAGCAGGCTGAGAGAAAACATAATAGCCATGTATAAGTATGTGAGAGGAAGTCATATATATGTTGTGTTCATCGAAACAGGCCCAGGTTTCACACTGAGTGTATAAATACATTTAAAAACATATTAACTATATGTATTATTGTGTTAGAGTATCATTTTGTGTCATTTTGGTTGGTGGTGTGCCCCAGGATTTTGTAAATGTAAAGAATGTGCCGTGGCTCAAAAAAGGTTGAAAAACACTGCACTAGGATGAAATGTTTAAATTTTGCTAGTATTTTCTTTTGCTTTTTTCAATTTGACTGAATTTGATTGATTGTACTTTTTGGATTTTTTTTGGTAGATTATCATTTTAGAAATTCAAAAGAAAAGAAAGAATTCTTCAAGCATTTTTCTAAACACCCAATCTTTGGAATGAATACAATGTTCAGCTGGCGGTAGTGGTAAAAATGTTCTGTCCAACTGTCTCCTGCCCTTCTCCTCAGCTCCATAGAGTTTCCATTCTTCAAGGTCCAGTTTTAAGTAAACACCGACAAATGCAGTTAAAATAATAGCTAGGAAGCCCCTTTCTAGTTCCACCAGTTTACACCAACATATCATACTGCCCATTATAAAAATGAATGGAAAAGAACAGTCTAAACCAGACTTGCACAGCCTGTGGCCCTCCAGCTGTTTTGGCCTCCAGCTCCCAGAAGCCCTAGCCAGTTTGTCCAATGGTAAGGAATTCTGGGAGCTGAGGTCCAAAACACCTGGAGGGCTTCAAGTTGATGGTGATCACCTTCAAGGTGATGGTATTAACTTTCAAGGCCTTGCATGGTCTGGGGCCGCTGTATCTGAGGGACCGTCTCTTCTCCTATCAACCCCAGAGATCACTCTGCTCCGAACAACTGAACCTCCTGGAAGTGCCAACCTTCAAAGCAATTCGTCTCACATCAACCCGACGCAGAGCCTTCTCTGTAGTAGCACCGTCAATTTGAAATACCCTTCAAAGTGATGTGCGGGCCTCACAGGACCTACTCTCTTTCCGCAAGGCCTGCAAGACCCACCTTTTCCGGCTAGCTTTTGACTGCTACGCCGGAAATCTTTTTCTCCTTTTCTTAATTTCTAGTTTAATATGTTGTTTTTGCTTCTGTGATGTTTTTATATGATTGTAAGCCGCTCCAAGCCCTCGGGGAGTGGTGGCGTACAAAGCCAAATAATAAATAAATAAATAAATACATAAGTTGCACAGGCCTAATTTCACATAGTAAAGGGAGGTAGAGCATGGGACAGAATCTGATGGAAGAAAGGTGTCCTTTCCAAAACTCTCATCATACACTATAATGGCAACAGGAAATGTCTTATTAGTACTTCCCCCATATCCATGGGACTGGAACCTGCTATTACATTTATTCGAGTCTAACCAAATATGTATTATTTATTTATTTACATCATTTATATTCCGCCCTTCTCACCCCGCAGGGGACTCAAGGCGGATCACAATGCACGTATACAGGCAAACATTCAATGCCATAGACATATAACATCTATAGACAGACCATGAGCTACACAATTGGTCGAGAGCTCACCCCGACCCGGGCAGGCCTCGAACTCACGGCCTTCTGGTCAGTAGAGATCTTATGCAGCTGACTCCCAGCCAGCTGCGCCACATTCCTGGTGCTGAACATTTTCTAGGTCTTCTGATCAATTTTATGGAATGCTTCTGCTGGAACTTGACCATAGAGTTGCACTAGAAGACTTAGCAATGCCTAGAGGTAGTAAGGGGCAAGGTGTCCTCTCTAGGCATTTCCTAGATCTTTGAGAGCATGAATCTGAAAGTCATTCCTTCAATAAGGTTTGCTATTGTTAAGTTTCACACATGCAGATACAGAGGCCATACCGTACTGAATCAAGCCATTTTGCCATCTAGCCCTGCGCTGTCAATCCTGGACGGCAGAAGTCTTCCCCAACCCTATGTGGAGATGCTGAATCTGAGACCTTTAAATTGGGCTTTAAAATGTGATGAACCAGTGCAGTTGGTATAAAAAAACCAGGAGTCCCCCAGGCTTTAGATAGAAAGCACATCCTAGTTTTAGCCTTTGAGTGCCTGGGCGTGACGGCACAGGCCTCAATATTATCTGAGATGCTAAATTTTTGTCTAAAGTGCACAAAATCAAATTGCAGGGGTAAAGTCATATGGCTGAATGTTAGTATTTCCTCAGCACAGAAGATTAGTTCAGAGAGATAAAGTTCAGCAGGAACGTTTTGCAGAAAGGAACATACCAACTTTTAAAAAATCCCCATCCCAGCCTAGTGTGAACAGCAGAAACAGAAAGTATAAAATACTTGCATTCCCTGATTCTCCCACTGCGTCATTCATTAAACTTCCTATTTTGAAGCCCAATAGGCTTAACTCCTCTACACAGTTTGGTTTCATGTTGTACTTCACCCTTTTTGATGCACTCCAAAGAGACACAAGTGCACTAGATCCTCTCCTTCCCAGCTTCTATTCTTCTCCTCGAATGAAGAGCCTCTATCTATGGATGCTCTCCACATGATGAGGAACACCGCATTCAAGACCATACTGTATAAGCCTCCACAGATAGAGGACCATCTCTTATTTAAACATAATAAGAGCAACATAAGTATCAAGACAATGACAGTACTCCTACTTACATGCTTATTCTGTTTACCCAGACTTAAGTCTAGATGCAACCCACTGTTTTTTTTAGAATATGCACATGCGGAAATGTGATATTCTTACAGTGCTTCTATCTCTATGCATTCCTTGTATTTCTATATCTGGATGCATTCTAGATCAATATAACAACATGTATCTGAATGCCCTGTGGATCCTCCCTCACATGTGATATAATGAATGAATCGTTTATTGTAACAGCCATAGGCCATGGCATCAAATAATATAAAACCTTAAAAGGACAATAAGCACTATCCAATATAAACACTAAAAATTATTCTATATACTGGCTCCGCTCTAGACTTTACTAATTTAGCTCAGATTTTTTTGGCTGCGATTGCAAATGTAGAAACCTAATGTTTTCTTTTTTTTTTTAATAAACCACTAACAAGTCACAGATAACTGCTGACTGTTGAAATGCTGCCCTTTCATCCAAAAGGGCTCCCAGAAGATTGTTTTTAGGGTCATTATACAGAGCTGTTTGGGCTGGAAGTCAGCCTGAAGAAAACAGAAGTCCTCTACCAGCCCGCACCACAGGAAGAACACCATCATCCCCACATCAGCATAGGCAAATCTGTGCTTAAGTCCGTTCAGCAGTTCACCTACCTGGGAAGCATCATCTCTTCAGACACCAAGATTGATAAACAGATAGATCACAGATTATCAGAGGCATATAGTGCATTCGGAAGGCTTCACAAAAGAGTCTGCAGCAACAAGCACCTGAGGCAAAGAACCAAAATCAGTGAGTACAGAGCTATCGTACTGTCTATTCCCCTATATGGGTCTGAAACATGGGTCACCTATCGCCAACACCTACGACTCCTCGAACGCTTTCATCAGCGCTGTCTTCGCACAATCCTAAATGTACACTGGATCAACTATGTGATGAATGTTGCTGTCCGTGAGCAAGCAGGGGTCACCAGCATTGAGGTCATGCTATTGAGAACACAGCTGCGATGGGCAGGGCACATGTCTAGGATGGAGGACCACCGCCTCCCAAAGATACTACTGTATGGTGAACCCGCCATGGGTCAGCGCAAGAGAGGTGCCCCCAAAAAGAGATATAAGGACTCCCTGAAACAACATCTCAGGCTTGGCCAGATTGATCACCAACAATGGTCCACCCTGGCCTCACATCGGGAGGCATGGAGACGCACTATCCACAATGCTGCGGCCTCTTTCGAGAAGACACGCCAAACGGGTCTTGAAGAGAAACGACAACGCAGAAAGAACCGCAACTTGGAAACATCATCACCCAAGGAGACTTTCTGCTGTGCTTTCTGCAACCGGACTTGCCTATCTCAGATTGGCCTTTTTAGTCATCAACGCACTTGTAAGAAGCGTGGGATGAGTCCTTCCTAAGAATCTTCGTTCGCGAAGTAATGCTAGAGATAATAAATGCCAGAAGCAAGGGGAAATGTAACAGTGTATTAAATCCTCTCTATCCCCAGACCCACAAACACATGTGATATGTACAAACCATATATCCATACGACCAGTAACTTGTAGTTTCATTTATACATGCCTAATAGAACTGTTGTTTCTAAACATTTTTTAGTCTTCCAGCAAAAAACTCTATGGTTTCGTTGGACCGAAAGGCATAGATTCCATTAAGGTTTGCTGTTATTAACAGTTCTGCATGTCTATGCGAAGTCCAGGAATATATCCCCAACAGAAATAGTGGTTGCACTGCCTTTTGACCTACATTTATTTCCATTGCATACACACAGAACATGGGTCCCAGTTCTATATCCTCTTAATTTAAAAAGTTCTGCATATATGTTAAATTTGACATTCATAGATAGCATGATTCTCCCGCTAATGCTTTGCTTTGCTATCATCATGTCAAATTCTAACATAACATTTGAAACATTAAAAAATTAAAAATGCCAGCAGATATTGAACAGCTTGTATTCCCAAGGAACAGAGGGTGGGATGGGATGAAAGCTCCCTGGGAAAATGAAAGCTGCTAATCTGTTTTCCAAGTGAAACATTTGAGGTGATTGCTCTAACCTGGGGCACAGTACATTCTCTCTATGGCATCGTTGTCGCAGGAATCTTCAACCTCACTCCACCTGCTAAAATACGTTAGCTGAATGTGTCCTAAAAACAAAACGACAGGAGAAATCAAAACATTTTTCCCTTCCATTTTCTGCAGAAGTGAACTGTAATTACTCCTTTTGTAGCTAAAAACAGTATCATTAAGAATAATGGCATCATTAAGTACTAGAAGCTATTACTGGGGGTGAATTTGCTGCACTGATAATGAAGCTCTAGACAGGAAATGAAGATACTAATTACAAGATAAAACGCCTACTCAGTTAATTGGAAGCAACAGCGAATAAAAAGAAATGCATTTGCAGAAGTTCCTGACCTCGATCATTCAATAAGATGTTGTTTGGGTTCAAATCACGGCACACAATCCCTTCTCGATGCAAGGCATCAAGGGCTACAACCATTTCAGCTGCCCATCTCTGGACGCAGTCCTCTGGGAGGTAAAACCGGGAGGTTAGTGCTAATCTCTCATCGAGGTCCTGAAAAATTTGGTGTATTTCGCTCCCTCCTCTGACCTCCACATCCGACTGTTTGCCTTCTGCTTTTTGCAACGAAGATGAGTCCGTTCCCTCTTTCCTTGAGTCATCCATATGATCTGAAAACAGCAGCACAGCTTCATTTTCTATATCCGTCTTACAATCTTTAGCTCCCACTTGCATCAACCAGTTGTCTTCCCTGTTGAATGCATCGAATGATGAAGATGCTCCTGGAAAAGGAGGCCTGTCACCGCTACCAGTTGGATCACTCGCAGCCATGTGGAATGTCCTGATTGCCTTCTGGTTGTCACTAGGCTTCGTGCTTGCTTCTTCTCCGGTCAAATGGTCTACCTTTTGCTCAGGCGCTGTACTCGGCTCGGCACTTTTGTTCAGCTGCAAGACATCTGGGGTCTCCAAAAGTTTGCCATCCAAAACATCTCCATTCTGCTCCATCTGCTTGGCAGGACTATCCACTGCAGCTTCTTTCGTTGGCTCCGTCACGCCTGGTAGATTCACCAGAAGGTCGGGTCTTCCTTCATCCACACTGCTGACATCATCAAAGGCGACGTCCTTAAAAGAGATCACGGGCACAGAATCATTTGAACCCCTGCTGATCGTATCCTGAGATACAGGGCCCAATTTGTTTTCTATGGCATCGAGGCCTTTATCTCGATCTGGCATGAACAAATACTGTTTGAATGATTCTGATTTAAAACTGTAAAGCTTATCTCCAAAATCGAGCCCCAGAAGTTCAGTGGTACTGTCCTTGCTGTCAATTCTGAATAACTCCATGGGGCTGTTCTTAGATTTACTTAGCGATTCCGATATCCTAGTAGGACTGGCTCTTTCTGGATCAGCATCATCAGCAAAAATGTTTACTTCCTGAGATGTGAATGCTGATCCCAAACTCCCACTAGCAACAATGCCATGTGCTTGGGTGCCGCCTGGCTCTTTGGGAGTGAGAATGCCATCACCTGCTTTCATAGCGGACTCCTCATTTAAGGAGCCAGGATCAACCTTTTCTTGACCATATTCATTGCATAATGTTAAGTAACTTGTAGTGCATTCTTCCTCTGAACTGGACCCGGAATCAATCCACCTGGGAGAACTTTCCGGGCCATCTTCCTGGTTACTACTACCATCCTGAGAACTTGGAGTGAGACTGGTCTTCAATGGCAAAACCTTCAGCATGCTCTCATCAATGCTTCCTCTAGAATCCATACTGACTCTAACATCTTCAGGACTAGGGGTGGCCTGGTGCAAATGTATTTTTGTAGAGCTGGATCTTCTAGATGGAGTGGCTTCAAAGCTTTCTTCGGGGCTCCTGTTCAAAAACTTACTGATATAAGACCAAAGTTTGCCTCCTACAACAAAGAAAAGAAAGCAACCAAGATTAGTTCTACTCCATGCAATGCTAAGAACAGCAAGAGAAGGATTTGCATGTTAGACATGTTATAGCAAAGGAAGATATTTTACTTCAGTCTGTTTCTTATCCCTTAACCCTACTTAATTATGGGTTAATTATGGCTCTCGCTCCCGTCGGCTTCCCAGGTGCGGCTGGTGGGGACGAGGGAGAGGGCCTTCTCGGTGGTGGCTCCTCGTCTGTGGAATGTGCTGCCTAGTGACATACGATCAATTCCATCCCTCCTGACATTTAGGAAAAAAGTGAAGGCTTGGATGGGGGACCAGGCGTTCGCATAGTAGCACAGGACAGCACTTTAGACTAGTTTTTAATGGAAAGCTGGTGAATAGGGCTCAATGCTTTTACGGACAGAACACTGTTTTACATAGGTGAATACATAGGCTGTATGAATGTAATTGTATTTTAATGTATTTTAGTGTCAATGTTTGAGGGCTTTTATACTGTTTATATACTGTGTTGTTATGAGGGCATCGAATTGTGCCTTTTGGAAGCCGCTCTGAGTGCCCCTCCGGGGGTTGAGAAGAGCGGGGTAAACTGCCGAAAATAAATAAATAAATATGAACTAACACCACATCCGCATTAGCTTTATCAGTCTCCAGAATATATGACAATTTATTGCTTTTTAAATTTAGGCCTATCTTATGTTTAATCATTGTCTTATTAAAATAACAATGAAGGTTTGTGTGTGTGTGTGTGTGTTGTGGTCAATAACACACAGAGTAAAATTGGTGGATGAAATTGTGTATGTATCTCTGTTTTTATGTATTTTAATATGCTGTTTTAAGATGCTTTAAATTTGTATGGCATTGAATTTTGCTGTAAGCCGGTCTGAGTCCCTCCTTGGAGGTGAGAAGGTCGGGGTACAAAAATTTTAAATAAATAAATACTAAATAATTTTTGCTTTATACAAGTAAAACAAATAGCTTTCATTTAATCTCAAATTAGAAGATTATAAGAAATGTTTATTGGTAATCGATTGCAATTCAAATGAGAAATCTGAAGGTATTTTGAGGAGATAGACGTGCTTATTAAATTTTAAAATCTTCTCTTAAGGAGAATCCAATTTGAAATTAGTTCAGTTCACATTTTAATAAAAATGTGTGTGTGTGTGTGTGTGTGTATATATATATATATATGGGTTCACGTCATGTGATGTATACCTCAAACAAAGAAACCATACAACGCAGAAACACAATACTTGCCAACAGAAATAGGCCTCAAGCAAGGTACGTTTGTAGCAAAGAAACTTTCCCCCCCAAAACCTAAAAGGCCCCCAAAACAACGAGTAAAAATAAAACTACATTTACCAGCATCCTCCAGGGCAGCCAAAGACTCACCCAGCCTCTACATTCTGAACAACATGATTGGCTGCCAATAAGGGCGGATTTGCATAACTGCAGCACTGGCCAGCCAACATGAAAATTCCGATCCATACTAAACTGCCAAAACAGAATAAGGAAAAGGCCTGAGCCAATCCCCAAAACAAAAAAACCAAATCACTTCCAACTGAAAATTTACACCCCAAAACATCACAGACCACGCCCAAAATTGACAGTAAGGCTTCATTAACTTGATTTCCCTAACTAGCCCTCACTTACTGGGAAGCTGTTTACGCTCTAAATTGACAGTAAGGCTTCATTAACCTGATTTCCCTAACTAGGCCTCACTTACTGGGAAGCTGTTTACGCTCTGAATTGACAGTAAGGCTTCATTAACTTGATTCTCCCAACTAGGCCTCAGCTCATTGGACATTGTGTATGGCCTGAATTGACAGTAAGGCTTCATTAACTTGCTGTTCCTAACTAGGCCTCAGCTCATGGGACATTGTGTATGGCCTGAATTTACAGTAACCTACCTTGACACACAGAACCCCGACCATGCATGATGGGACTTCAAGTACCACCATGGAAAATGGGGTTTGCAGTACTTCAAAACCCATCATTCCCCACAGACCACTGTGGCCCAGAACCAAGACCAATAAAGACCCAACTTGGCACACCATGGCCCCCATGACCCACACTCCATCCAACTGCAGTTTAGAGGAGGCCACACCGTGGATGATTGGACTTTCTCGCATCTCCTAAAAAGGGCACAGCAACGCGTGCCGGGTACAGCTAGTATATATATATAGTACCAAACACGCATGAACCAGAACACAATTACAGATTAGCATCTGCACATATCAGCATGGTGCGAAACAGTACACAATTTTTTAAAAAACGTGTCCCAATTGGAGTACCAAAAGTAAACACAAAACTGTGACTATTAAGAAAACCCCTTAACCATGAAAGTTTGATTTCAGGACCCCCTGTGAATACAAAAATCCATGGATGTTCAAGTTCCATTACACACAATTATGTAAAATTGTATCCCTTACATTTAATTGCAAAATTGAGGTTTCTTTCTGGAATGTATTTCTGCAATATTTTCAAGATGTGTATGGTTGAATCCATGGATGCAAAATCCGTGGATATGGAGGACAAAGGGGATGAACTTTGAACTATGATCCCTTTCAAGTTGGCTCATACCCAAGAGAAACAAGGATTTAATGAGGAAACTTGATTTGTATCTACAACTAAAAGCCTCTAACCTCTCCAAGCCCAGCTTCTTTTGTTGTTTTGGTATCACTAACCCCACATTTATGTTAATGCGAGACAGGGCCTTCTCAGTGGTGGCCCCTCGTCTGTGGAATTCCCTCCCCAATGAGATTACATCAGCTCCTTCTCTCCTGTACTTCAGGAAAAAACTTAAGACATGGTTGTGGGGCCAAGCTTTTGTCAGAGTGCAATAAGTGACCAAGAATCAATGTGACTGATAAACAGAACGGCCCTGGATTATGTTTTGTATGGCGTGATTTTAATTGATGATTTAATTTAATTGATGTTGTAATAATTCATGTTTTAATTGTTGGTTTTAATTGTAGTTGTTTATTTGACACTTGTATGTATGGCATCAAATTGTTGCCTGTTGTAAGGTCTCCTTCAGTCTCCTCCAGGGTGAGAAAGGTGGGATATAAATATGGTAAATAAAATAGATAGATAATACAAAAATTTAGACATCCTTTAACAGCTAATTGTGGCTATGGTGCTTTTTTGAAGGCTTAGTAAAAGGTAAAGGTTTCCCCTTGATATTAAGTCTAATTGAGCCCAACTCTGGGGAGTGGTGCTCATCTCTATTTCGAAGTTAAAAATCCGGTATTGTCTGAAAACGCCACCAGCATGACTTCTTGGAATGCTGTTACCTTCCTGCTGAAGCGGTACCTATTGATCTACTCACATTTGCATGTTTTCGAACTACTAGGTTGGCAGAAGCTGGCGCTAACAATGGGAGCTCACTCCATCTCATGGATTTGAGCCACCAACCTTCTGGTCACCGGGAATGTGGTGCAGCTGGCTTGGAGTCAGCTGTATAAGATCTATACTGACCAGAAGGTCATGAGTTCAAGGCCTGCCCGGGTCGGGGTGAGCACTCGACCATTTGTGTAGCTCGTTGTCGACCTTTGCAACCCGAAAGACAGTTACATCTTTAAAGTAGGAAATTTAGGTACCACTTTGTGGGGAGGCTAATTTAACTAATTTATGAGGCCATAAATCTCCAGGAACTGTGTAAAAAGGAGTAAAAGAGTGCGACAGCTCCCCCTGGTAGCCAGAAGCTGAAATGTGGAGCACCGTGGCCAGGTCGTCTCTGGATAGGTAGGGGGCCAGATGCCTAGCTTGCCGCAGATGGAAAAAGGCGGTTTTGCTGACGCTGGAGACCTGGGCCTCCATCGACAGCAACGGGTCAAAAACAACCCCAAGGCTCTTTATTTATTTATTTATTATTCAATCTTATATTCCGCTCCTCCCTGTAGGCTCAGGGCGGATTACAGCACATAAAACATACAATAAAACATACAATAAAAACATACGATAAAACATGCAGTAAAGACACGGTACATAACCATAATAATGGCAGGATTACGGTTCTTTGACTCAGGCGAAGCACACCGATTACATTCGGATTTAGCTAAACGCCAGCCTGAAGAAAACAGTCTTACATGCCCTTCGAAAAGGGACAAGTTCTGGGATCGCCCGAATGTGGTCAGGGAGCGAATTCCAGAGCACAGGAGCCACAACAGAAAAAACTCGCTGTCTCGTACTGGACAAATGGCAGGAGCGGGACGATGGAATAACCAGCAAATTCTGCTCTTCCGAGCCCAGTGATATCGGGGGAACATACGGGGTAAGGCGGTCCCTTAGGTACACAGGCCCTAGACCGTGTAAGGCCTTAAAGGTTAAAACCAACACCTTGAAGGCAACTCGGTACTCAATGGGAAGCCAGTGCAGTTGCCGAAGGATGGGAGTGATGTGCTCCCTCACTGGTGCTCCCACCAGTAAGCGAGCGGCGGCATTCTGCACCACCTTGAGTTTCCGAATTGTCGACAGGGGAAGGCCAATGTAGAGGGCGTTACAATAGTCCTGCCTCGAGATGACCGTTGCTTGGATCACCGTGGCCAGGTCGTCCCTGGACAGGTAGGGGGCCAGTCGCCTAGCCTGTCGTAGATGGAAAAACGACGTTTTGCTGACCATGGAGACCTGGGCCTCCATAGTCAGCAAAGGGTCCAATTGGACACCTAAGCTCTTAACCAGGGATGGCGGGCTAAGTTGCTCGCCATCCAGGGTAGGCAACCAGCACTCATCCAGCCCAGGGCGACCAGGCCACAAGATCTCCGTCTTCGGAAGCCGGACTGGAAGGGATCAAGTCCAGCTGTGTCTTCTAAGAACCGCTGCAGCTGACTGAGGATGTCGGGCATAATGCCTCGCCATCCAAGATAGGCAGTCGGGCCTCCCCACCAACCGGGCGGCCCAGCCACAGTATCTCCGTCTTTGCCGGATTCACCCTCAATCTACTGGCACGCAGCCAACCAGTAACGGCTTAGTAAATACATTTAAATTGACGGAAAAAAACTGTCATAGTAGTGATTGATTCAGTTACAAATTCCATCTTAAATTGCAATTGTATGTAAGGGAATCAAATTGTTACCCCTGTGCTGTCAAAGAACAGAGTTGCAAACCTCACTTGAATTTTCTTTTGTAATTTCACTATACTTTTCTATTATTATTGGATTCTTTGATCCTTTTGGGGTAGAGAATTGTTTTTTCAAAGTCCAGAATTGCCAGCTGTTAAGGAGGCATACATTTTTGGGAGGGCCCTTTATTTTAAACTTCAAAAGGAAGAGATCTGTGTTTTGTTCCATGAAATGCAATGTCCACTTATTGTGCTTTATAAATAATTGTCACTATTACAAATCCAACTCTAAGCTCTTAGATGCACGTGCTTCCTGAAAGCTGTCATTATTTTATCAATGGACTCTCACATTTTTAAGAAAGATTCTACACGACCGCTTGTAAAAGTTAACAATAAAAATGAAGGAAAACTACATATTCTATTTCGATCCCATTTGGTTCAAAGAATTAACTTCGTTGGAACAAAGCCCTACCTACCTATAAATATTTTGAGAAAGGATCACAATAGAAATATTGAAATCTTTTTAATAGCTGTACACATTAAAAGGAGAAAGAATAAACAATCCGATTCCCTTTTCCCCCTCCTTTTCTTTTTCAAAAAGCCCAATCTAGGTCACAGAAGAGCAATATTTCCATCTGGGTATATAATTATGTCTTTACAAATGACACACTAATAATATTTCCCATCTTGCACTGCGACAGATAAGATCACGTAAATGCATTACCCAAATCTAATACACTATTGGCTGTCCATTATTATGTAAAATTATGGAGGTGGGGGGAATCAATTGCTTCAAAGGAGTTTCCAGAAGTTTTTCATCCTAACCCTCTTACTGGTCAGATTTATGTTGGAATACATTAGCAATGAATGAAGGCACGCACAGAATATTTTTTAAGACTAATTTGGGAATCTCCAAATGTCGATGGATTCCAGCTTTTTTCAACCTCAGCCAGAATGGCCACCTTTTAGGATTATGGGAGTTGTTCTCTAGCAACATCTGGAAGAGCACAGCTTCACCAGGCTTGTCCTAATCAATGCGCCAAACTAAGAAGGCGGGTCAATAAGTCAGTGACTTTTTGAATGGAACACAGGTTTTTCGATAAAAAATCATTTTATTTTTCAATGTAATCTCCTTTGAGCTCTATACACTTTGGCCAATGTTTCTCCAATTTTTTTATCCCTTCCAAAAGAAAAGATTTGTCGAGGTCATCAAAATAGGTATTTGTTTGTGAGATGATTTCATCGTTGGAGTCAAATCTCTTTCCGCTGAGCCATCTCTTCAGGTTTGGAAACAAGGAATAGTCACTCGGGGCTAAATCCAGAGAACAGGGCAGACGAGAGAGCAGTTCGTATCCCAATTCATGGATTGTTGCCATGGCAACTGCACATGTGTGCACCCTTGCATTGTCCTGGTGCAAAAGAACTTTTTTCTTGACCAAATGCGGTCGTTTTTTCTTCTTCAAATCCTCATTAAATCGACCCAATAAGTTGGCATAATATTCACCATTGATTGTTTTGCCCCTTTGAAGGTAGTCAATGTGGATTATACCTTGTGCATCCCAAAAAAACGGTCGCCATGACTTGATTGGCTGACAAACCACCTTGGCCTTCTTTGGCGCCAATTCACCCCAAGAAACCCACTGTTTTGACTGATGTTTGGTCTCTGGTGTGTTGTGGTGGATCCACATTTCGTCCACGGTTACGAAACGGCGTAAAAACTCATCCATCTTGCGGTTGAACAACACCAAACGCTCCTGCAAAATTGTCACACGATTGTGTTTGTGGTCGATTGTGAGCAAACGTGGCACCCATCTTGCGAAAAGCCACATGAGATGCCTATGGCTTCCACAATCTCTTGCACTTTCAATCTCCGATCGGCCAACACCATATCGTGGATTTTTTCAATTGTTTCAGGTGTGGAGACCTCAACTGGGCATCCAGAACGTTCGGCACCTTCCGTGCTTGTGCGGCCACAACGAAATTCAGTAAACCACTTTTTTACCATTGAAATTGATGGTGCAGAGTCCCCATAGTATTCATCAAGCTTAGCCTTGGTTTGAGTGATGTTTTTTCTGCAAAAATGCTTAATGAGCACACAAAATTCACTTTTTTCCATTTTCTCTTCAAATCACGCAGTAGTCTGCTATCAATGGCTGTCAAACACGAACTAAATGACACAGCTTGTTCAAATTTTGACAGGAGTCAACTGACAGGAGCAGTGTTGCCCTTTCAGTTAAGAGGCGGGAAATTCAAAAAGTCACTGACTTATTGACCCGCCCTCGTACATGTGACAATTGAGACCTGCAACAAAATATTCTACTATGTACCAGAGGTTTAAGAACAGAAATACTGGAGTGGGACAGAGCTGTGATAAGGATAGCTGGAGTACATCCCTTAAGTTAGTTTCAGGAGTTGTTCCTGAAGTTGCTTATGGTCCTGCAAGTGGAGATGACTCCAAACCTCAAGCTGAAGAAATGCCAAGTGGAAATGAGTGGAATCCCTGTATCGTGGAGAAACTGTGGTCCAATTTAGAATCAAACATGCCTGTTTTTGTAAGGAAAAGAAGATACTTGGCAGCCAGGGAATGGAAACCTTAGTGCAATCTAAACACCACCAATTTGAATTCAGGTTAGGGCCAAACTAGCTCATATCTACATATCATGCTATAAAGCAGGGTTTCTCAACCAGGGGTCCCTGGAACACTAGGCTTCTGTAAGAGATTTCTAGATAAGAGAAGAATGTGATTTTTCTTTTAAAAAAATAAACTTTTTAAGGTATAGGTAAAATGATGTTTAACAGGGCCAGGCTATAGCACAGCTAGTAAATCACTACCACCAGCGATAAGAACTACCAACTGAAAGGTTGCCAGTTCGAAGCCCGGATCAGGGTGAGCACCCGATTATCATCCCAGCTCACTGTTTATCTAAACAGTTTGAAAACAATGTAGAGCTGTAAGTTGAGAAATTAGGTACTTTTAAAAAAACAGGGGAGGTGTTTTACGACACCATAAAGAAAAAAAACAGAAAATGCCAGCGACCAAAAGGAAGGAGGAAGTCCTGATGGCGCTTTGACATAGAGGATGGAACGACAGCACCCCAAGTGGCTGGATTTGAGCACAACCTCCAAAAGATGCTGAAAGCTGGACATCAACACAACATACCTCCTTTCTGTCTGTTCTGCCCTGTCTGTCCAAACAGCATTGAATGTTTGCTGTGTACGTGTACTGTGATCCACCCTGAGTCCTCTTGGGGAGATAGGGTGGAAGATAAATAAAGTGTTGTTGTTATGCAGGAGTTGCCCTAGATCTGAAAAGTATTTTTACAGATTTGCCGATATAAAAACATCGAGAAAGGGTATGGGCAAAGGCAGCGTTGTAAATCTTTATTTCTTTTGATCTCTCAAATTGTATTTTCTTTTCTTCTCATTTGAAAGATAGCAAGATATTTCCAGTTGGTCTCAAGACAGATTCTGGATTTTGAAGGAAGATCTTTGTACAAATTATACAATGGTGCAAATCAGAGTAATAGCATCAGAGTCAGAAGATACTACATGGACCATCCGGACCAGTATCTTGCCATGAAGGGATACACAATCAAAGCAATTTTGACAGATGACCATCCAGACTCCAAAGAATGAGTCTTCAAAACACTCTGAGGCCCCTTCCACACATCTGAATAAAATCCCACATTTTCTGCCTTAAAGTAGACAATGACTTAAATCGGTGACTGTTTTGACTGTTTGAATGTTTTAATACTGTATTTATATTGGGGTTTTTTAAAATTGTACTGTATATTTAAGCTTTTGGTTGTGGATACCATGGTGTGCCGGTTGTTAGCCGCCCTGAGTCCCTCTGCGGAGGTCGAGATAGGATGGGATACAAATGTCCAAAATATTAATAATAATAAAAGGGAAGTGGTCGTGCAACGGGGCAAATGCACGCCAAAACTACATTTCCCACACACACACAAAAACACAGGGCCACTCATCCGCACCCCGAGGTACAAACTCCACCCACTAAAACACCCCTAAACACAACACAACACCCCCAAAACATCCCCCAAAACACAACATTACAACGCATGCGCAAAACACCCAGACACACAAAATGGCCACCATAAACACATCACAATACCAAGCATGCGCAACATCCGACGCCATGCCCCCCTCTGCCGCTTACAGAACACTCCTGAGACCAAGGAGGCGACATCCTCCACGCGGCTCCCGGACCCCACCAGCACGGCCGCCGCATGCAATCCAACACCAACATCCCGGGAGGACGCCGCCGCAGTCCCGCCCACACGACCCTCCACCAGGAGAGCCAACGAAACGGCGAGGGAGAACAGCGCACCCACGGGACTACAACTCCCAGAAGGCTCCGCGCGGCTCACTCAGAAGAAGGGCGGAGACAGCACCGGAAATAGGCCACAATGGCCGCGCAGAGCATTCTGGGAGACGTAGTCCCCTGGCCGGACACGCCTTCTCCGCCATCTCTAAGGACTTTCCTGACCAGCCTCAGGCCACCGCCGCCATGCCCGCTTCCTCCGCCCCCTCCACTGCCTCCTCCCATCCTCCCCCGGGGATGGGGCCGGGGGGGAAGCCGCGCCATCTGTCTCCCTGCGGCCTCCTCTTCGCGGGTAGCGGCGGAGAGCCTTCTGCCGCCTCTCTTCCGCTGCCTGAGGAGGAGGCCGCAGGGAGAGGGGTTCCCCGGTTCCCCTTCGGCCTCCTCTTCGGGCATCGAAAGAGCTAAGGCCGAGAGGAGGGCGGTCCAAGGCGAGCCCCGCAGACCGCAAAGGAAGGTACCCTTTTTACAGGCCCCTCTTTCTCTTTCTCCCTCTTCACGGGCATCTCGCCCCACCCTCCTCACTTGAATGAAGAAAGGAGGGCGGAAATAGGGGAACAAAGAGACGGAAAAACCCCTTCCGCAAATGCACACACGACGGCAGGGCATCTCTCTCTCCTCTCCTCCTCCAGGATAACATAGGACGATGGACGGGGAGAGGACAGGAAGATAAAAGGAGGGACAGAAGGAGGACAGAGAAAGAAAGAAAAGGATAGATAGAAGACAGACGGTGGCAAGGAAGACACGAAAAAGCCACAGCGAAGCGTGGCCAGGTCAGCTAGTTAATAATAATAATAATAATAATAATAATAATAATAATTGCAATAGATAACCCAGTTAAAAACAGATATTATGGGTATCTTGATATGGCTGTGTGGAATGGCCCTGAGGCAGCATGTTCCACTGTCAAACAGTTCTTATTATCATAAAATTCTTACTAATATTTAGATAGGCTCTCCTTTCTTTCTTTGAATAGCTAAACCCAATTAGGAAGAACTTCTTGACTGTATGAGCCCTGTAGGCTCATCTATGGAATCTCTTTTGAGTGATTTGGTTGCATCTTCAATAGCATGGGGTTAGACCAGGAGGCCCTTTTCCAATTCTCCGTCGTCAGTGGAGTAGCCTTCCATCACCTCCGGCAGGAAAAGAAGCTGGCTCCCTACCTGTCCCGCTACGACCTAGCCACAGTGGTCCAAGCCACGGTCATCTCTAGATTGGACTACTGTAATGCTCTCTACATTGGCCTTCCTTTGTCGGTGATCCGGAAGCTCAAGCTGGTGCAAATGCTGCAGCTCGGCTCGTGGCAGGCCTTCCATCTCGCTGCCATATTACACCTGTTCTGCGCGAACTGCACTGGCTTCCAATAGAGCACCGGATCACCTTCAAGGTGTTGGTGTTAACCTTTAAGGCATTGAATGGTCTGGGGCCAGTGTACTTAAGGGACCGCCTCTCCCGATACAGTCCCCCAAGACCACTGCGATCTGAGTCCTTGAACCTCCTTGTGGTACCGAGCTGCCAATCCCTCCACCTGTCGTCAACATGGAGGAGGGCTTTTAGTGCCATGGCGCCAGCTCTGTGGAACGCCCTTCCCCCTACAATTCGAGCACAGTCCAATCTGTTAGCCTTCCGCAAGGCCTGTAAAACCCACCTATTTGTACAGGCGTTCGGCCGGTAAATAACTCCAGGCCGCCTACTAGGCTATGCAGACTGTGAGAGTTATCCTGATATGTATGTGTTAGTATAATTATAACCTGTGTAATTTTAATGTATGGACACTGGTCCGTTGTTTTTATACTGTTTTTATAGTTTTAGCACATGTAAGTCGCCCCGAGCCTATCGGAAGGAGCGACCAACAAATCGAAATAAATAAATAAATTCTGTAATTCTAGGATTCTAAGCTATGATTGTGGCCAACTTACTTCCTGGACTTTTAAAGTTAGAAGGATCATATTGGTTATTTGCATCTTTGGAATCAATCAGTCATTTATACCATGTTTACTGTGTGTGCATATATCTTGCTTTTCTTTCCAAAAAGAAAAGAAAAGTATCCGTTTTGTGCAGAGACATTTTTGCATAAAGTGGAGAACTCTCTGCAGTGATATGGTGCTAGAGGCAAAAACAAACTTGGGGATGTTTAACAAACATGATGGATTTTCTTGACATGTCAAGAGAGACTGCCCTGTCAAGCAAGATTGTTACACATCTCTTGTCAAAGCCAGGGGAAAACCATGTTTCCCGGTTTTACATGCTTGGACCAAAATGTATGGTTGGCAGTACATCTGACCCTTCAGACTTTGGACTGGAAAGAAATGATGCTACTCAAGCATTGTTCTGCGATAGCATTGCACATTGCGTACTGCTAACAGGAAACATCTTCATTCTGAAGTTTCTTGAGAGCTTTCCAAATTGATATGAACTCCAGCTTGTTTACGCCTAAAAAGATTTGACACTTTCCAACAGCCACTTAAACTTTGATATCCATCAAAGTCCCCCCTCCCCAACCTCCCTCAAGACTCTTTTTGAAGCATCTGTTTCTACCATTTCTGGCACTGACATCGCTAAGTAGTAGAGGGGCCTCAGACTGGCTTTCCATCGCGTCTTGCCAAGTGCTTTGTGACAAAGCTAACAGATATTTTATGAATTTCCCCACTTCTAACAAGCCATTTAACATACTGTGACCAAGATGGGGAGTGGGAGAGAGACTCCACAAGACTGATCGAGGATGTTTTGATATGCTTAAGAGGAAGGGAAAGAAATCCCACGATTGATCCATATTCTCAGTTAACCGGATGCTTGTCATTAACATTTCCACAACTGATTCAGCATTCTGCAATTATGAAAAGAGGAGGGATTGGCGGGGCAGGGAAAATATCTTTATGCAAAAGGATATTAACACAATTATGTATTTGAATTCTAATCTACTGTTGTTACTGGAACTCCCGTCTGTTCTTACCAAGCCAGACATTGCCACATACTTCCAGAGTATTATTCTGTTATTAATATGATGGCAAAGGCTATCACAGTAAACCACATCTGTTGGCATGTATACTGGCTTCACCTATAAGAGCCAAAGTACCAAAAGGGATTGCCCAACTAAACCTACCAAAATGCAAGAAGATTCCATGCCTTCCCCATTGCTATATTTTACTAGAACAAGAAAATGATCTCAGGAGCAAGGTTGAGGAATCTCCGAACCAGTTACCTGCTTTTGTGCCTTTGACTGGATTCAGAAATAACATTAAATTTCTAACAAACTATGGTTTGCTCCAGCAGGAACATATAACAAGCACCCCATCATTCACCTGTATGTCCAGCTTTTGGGAAAGCATACATCCTGTATCCATTAATCCGGAAACTATCAAAACTACCTAATTTTTTAGTTATATCCCAGCCAAAAATGATGGTTCCTAACATTGCAAAGACACCTCTGAAATGCCACATAACTCCAACTCGGCTACATCTGCACTGGCTTCCAACAGAATCCCGAGCCCTGTATAAGCTGTTGGCTCTGACCTTCAAGGCACTTTATGGCCAGGGGCCGGCATACCTCAGAAACCGCCTCTCCCCTCTCCACTGCCAGTGGTCACCAAGACTCCTCCAACTAGACTTACTGCATGTACCAGGCCCCATGGAAGTAGGCCTTGAGTCCACGAGACGTAGGGCCTTCTCCATCTCTGCCCCTGCCCTGTGAAACTCTTTGCCTCCCCACATGAGGGCCATGCGCAGCTTGAGGCCCTTTGCTCAGGCGCTTAAGACTTGGCTTTTTAGCAGAGCTTTTAATGTTTAATACAGTCTACATGGTTATTGCTGTACGTTCTTAGGCAATGTTTTATGTAAATCGTCTGGAGCATTTAATGGAGGGCGATTAATAAGTGAGAAATTGAATTGAATTGAATTGAATATCAGTATGAGTAAAACCCATAGTCATAGAAGAGGCAACTTCAACCCCAACCATCTACCTACTCAACCCATAACAGTATGAATGTGTAGGAAAACCATGGACGAAATTTCCTATCTCATCTACCTCCAAGAATACCAAGGACAAGGGGTCACAATCACACATCCTTGGTGCACATCTGCTTGAGGGTTAGGGTACAAAACAAATTTTGTGGGTCCGGGTTGAAGAATACATGCCTACAACATATTTGCTACCGAAGGCATGTACTATCTCCGTTCTAGAACAGGCCTGCACAACTTGTGGTCCTCCAAGTGTTTTGGACTTCAGCTCCCAGAACTCCCAGCCATTAGACAAGCTGGCTAGGGCTTCTGGGAGTTGGAGTTCCAAATATCTGGAGGATCACAGGTTGTGTGGGCTTGTTCTAGAGCAGTAGTTCTCAACCTGGGGGTCCCCAGGTGTTTTGGTCTACAACTCCCAGAAATCCCAGCTAGTTTACCAGCTATAAGGATTTCTGGGAGTTGAAGGCAAAACATCTGGGGACCCACAGGTTGAGAACCACTGCTTTAGAAAGTGTTGGGACACTGCACAGTGAACAGTACACAACACCATATCCAAATGAAAAATGCTAAGTTTGGTCCACTAAATCAAATGTTCAGAGGCTATGCTAAGCAGAGAGGCAAGATGAACAAGGAGTGATCTAAGCCTCATTCATTCCTAATACTGTCAGCTTCCCAAGAGCAACCAAGAGCTTTCCAATAGTTTTTCGAGCCTCAATTTCAAACCATTTTATAGTTTTTAAAATATATATATTAGGAACAGTTTAATTTAAACCCTCCGTTCTGTTCAGAAACAAAAGGGATAATTAAATGTGCAGAGCAGTTAAATCCGTGTGTTATTGGGATGGAGGAAATCAAAAGGTAATTATTCTTTGCCACCTGTTCCCTGAACAAGCCCGTAATTTCCCAAAGACAGTGAAGGCACAACAGTGTGGTGTTGCTTTGAACTCCTATGCAGTGCCACTGGCTATTTTCTTAAAACACCCAGATCAGAACAACTGTGTGACTGTAGACTCAACAAAAGCGCTTGTAGTTTTTTTTTAAAGTGAAATTTAAAAGTATCTTGAATAGATATTAGGTACCTTTAGCTACAGAAGGGGAACCAGGATATTTGCCAAAAACTGAGGAGCCTTCTTTTCTTCTTCCTGAAAACCCATCTTTAATTTCAAATTACAATCAAATTCAGGAAACAAATCCTGTGGCTCCCCAGCTGTTGCTGGGTTCCAGGGAAAGTCAATCCCAGTCAGTCCAGTCAATGTGAAATGGGTTATGCCGTGTAACGGACCCACATGCTTGGTTTAAATCACCCCTGTAGAGGTTTGGGAAGCAACATTCTTTAGAGTGGGCATTGAACACTAGCACGAGGGATGTTTTTATTGGTATCTAAATTCAAAGTGAGTATTATTCATAATTAAAAATGGCTTTAGAGTTTGGTAGAGTGATCTCCCAGGCTAAACATTCAAAAAAATGGAGGGGAGAACCAAGCATGTGGGTCCATTACACGGCATAACATAAAGTGTGCCTCTGATCCATCATATACTGCAAAACTTGCAAAAGGTGGTGTTTTGTTGTTTTTTGTTTGTTTGTTTTTTTGGAACTAAATCTTCCACTGAGCATAACCAATAGGAAACCTCTCCAAAAGGTGGGGCTTTAGCACAGAAGGTTAACTGCCAGCTGCAGAAAATCTTGCCAACTGAAAGTTTGACACTTTGAAGCTCAGGTCAGGGTGAACTCCTGACCTTTAACCCAGCTTCTGCCTACCTAGCAGTTTCGATAACATCTATGTGAGTAGATAAATATGTACCGTTTAAGCAGGGAGGTATTTAAGGCACCCATAAGGAAAGCCAGAAAATTGACGACAATTCAATCAAGGAGGAAATTTACGAACAAAGCTTTTTGGCAAGGAAAGTGGAGTGACAGCACGTTCCTGTGGCTGGAACCAAGCACAGCTTCCAAGATGCTGAAGATGGGAAAGCCTATATATACCTCTATCTCTGTAAAGTCAGTGTATAACGGCATTGAATGTTTGCTGTATACATATACAGCAAACATTCTGTGATCTGCTCTGAGTCCCCTTCGTAGTGAGAAGGGTGAAATATAAATACTGTAAATAAATAAATAAATAACAATTCTGTTTTCCATTCATAAAGGTAAAGGTTTTCCCCTAACATTAA